>CM067888.1:12013153-12617890 GCA_034621355.1 Mycalesis mineus
ACAGGACCAGGCCTCCATCCTTGTAGCAGAGAGGATATGGAGGATAGACCCACCACGTTGCTACAATGTGGGTTGGCGGGCTTAAGATGATAATAGTTAATTTATGAATTGACAGATTTATGTGCTCTCTGAGGCGCGGTCGTGTGATATCAATTTACTGAAAATTTATTAGTAGAAAGAAAAACTGAATTAGTTCTTAACTAAGCCAGGATTCGAACCCAGATCCTCGTGATCGCAGCCAGATGCTAACCACTACTTATAGTTGGTACGCGACAGAAAAAACGATATTTGCAGTCGGGTCTGGGTAACTTACGAGTAGTAGCTTGGACTCATTGGTTTGTCGCGAAATAAATAAATATTAACGTTTAATAGTAACTTGTAACGTCTAATAGTAACTTGTATCGTCTAATAGTAACTTGTAACGTCTTCTAATAGTAACTTGTAACGTCTAATAGTAACTTGTATCGTCTAAAAGTAACTTGTAACGTGTAATAGTAACTTCTAACGTCTAATAGTAACTTGTAACGTCTAATAGTAACTTGTAACGTCTAATAGTAACTAGTAACGTCTAATAGTAACTTGTAACGTCTAATAGTATCTTGTAACGTATAATAGAACTAGTAACGTCTAATAGTAATTTGTAACGTCTAATAGTATCTTGTAACGTCTAATAGTAACTTGTAACGTCTAATAGTAACTAGTAACGTCTAATAGTAACTTCTAACGTCTAATAGTAACTTGTAACGTCTAATAGTAACTTCTAACGTCTAATAGTAACTTGTAACGTCTAATAGTAACTAGTAACGTCTAATAGTAACTTCTAACGTCTAATAGTAACTTGTAACGTCTAATAGTAAATTCTAACGTCTAATAGTAACTTGTAACGTCTAATAGTAACTCGTAATATGTCACCTGCCACCGGTTGACACGGTCAAAATTTTTCCGAGACAAAATATTAAAATTCAAATAAATAGTTTAAAATCATTTAAAATAGTAAATAAATAGTGAAAAAATAGTGAAAAAAAAATGTATATAAATTATAAAAATAATGCAACGTGGTGGCGGCCGAACATTATGCGCACAACTAAGAAGTAACATATCGCCGTTGTCATCGTCATGCTCGGACTCATACGAAACCCCGCCATCATCTGCGGGGGATGTGACGCCACCTCCAGTGCGGAGGACACGCCGGGGCGTCACCGCACCCATTTTAAATCAAGACGACGATGACACGCGCATGCAGCCACCGGAAAGCTTGGGGCGACAAGGGCTAAGGGCCCCCGTGAGTGCTCCCGCTGCCGGTGGTGTAGTGCGCCGCATGAGATGGTCTCAATCTATGAATGAGAGCGTCATGCGTGCGTACTATGGGGCGACAGAGGGGGGAACTAACTTCTCTGCGTACCGTGCAAGGATACTGAACCGATAGGGATTAGACGTGGTATTTTCCAGGGTGATAGTTTGAGCCCTTTATGGTTTTGTCTAGCTCTTAATCCTCTCAGTACTTTGCAGATGGATTCAAGACTAGGCTTTCGCCTCCGCAGGGGTGGTGAGCTCATATCTCATTTGCTTTATATGGATGACCTCAAGCTGTATGCATCGAAACGTTCAGACCTTGTGTCATTGCTGAAGATTACTCAGAACTTTAGCAATGACATAGGGATGGAATTTGGTGTAGACAAGTGTGCGGTAATCAATGTAGAGCGAGGTAGAGTTAAGAGCTCAGAGAATATAGTCCTTTCAGAAACTATAATTCTCAAATCACTTTGCGAAGGGGAGACCTATAAATACCTTGGAATGTCAGAAGCACTTGGTATTGAGGCAGGGAATATGAAACAGGTAGTGAAGGAACGCTTCTTTAGCCGCTTGAAAAAAGTCCTAAAAAGTCTTTTATCGGGTGGTAATAAGGTGCGTGCTTTCAATGGCTGGGTCATGCCCTTACTCATATACACTTTTGGCATTCTAAAGTGGACTCAAACTGAACTGGATTCCCTGGACTGTAAAGTCCGCAAACTGTTGACGTCATACCGGATGCACCATCCACGTTCATCTGTAATGAGGTTGTACCTCCCACGCAAGTGTGGTGGACGTGGCTTCTTAAATGCCAAGAACCTCCATAATCGTGAGGTGTGCAATCTCAGGGAATATTTCCTCAAGATGAATGTGTGTATGCATAAGGATGTTGTTGCAGTGGACAAGGGTCTCACCCCGCTATCCCTTGGCAAAGAGAACTGGCGCAAGCCTAAAGTAATTAGTAACTCAGATCGCGTGGCGGTATGGAAGAGTAAGGAGTTGCATGGACGATTCTACAAGGCTCTTACGGGGCCAGATGTAGATCAAATAACATCAGTATCTTGGTTGCAATTCGGTGACCTCTTTGGGGAAACTGAGGGTTTTGTCTGTGCAATTATGGATGAAGTGATCAAGACGAGAAACTACCGGAAACATATTATGAAAGATGGCACTCTAGACATATGTCGAGCGTGTCATCATCCTGGGGAGTCCCTCAGGCATATAGTTTCCGGGTGTCCTTATCTTGCTAACGGCGAATACTTGCACAGACATAATCAAGTAGCCAGGATAATCCACCAACAACTTTCTCTTCAGTACGGCCTTGTCGATTTTGAGATGCCTTACTATAGGTACGACCCAGCGCCAGTTCTTGAAAATAACAGTGCATTGCTCTACTGGGATCGAACGATTATCACTGACAGGTATATTGTAGCCAATAGACCTGATATAGTGATAGTCGATCGATCAGTACGCCGTGCAATAGTTGTTGATATTACTGTTCTTCATGACGATAACCTCGTGAAAGCCGAAAAGGAAAAGTATCAAAGTACTTGGACCTTGCTCACGAGATTACCGCCATGTGGAATGTTGAGTCAACTATTATTGTTCCGATAGTCGTTTCAGTCCATGGTCTTTTTGCGAAAAGCTTCGATCAACACCTTAAGAAGCTTTCGCTTAATTGTTGGATCAAGGGTCGGATACAGAAGGCAGTAGTCCTTGAAACGGCGCGTATTGTGAGGAGGTTCCTCACTCTGGAGCCCTGACCACCGGTTGCTTGGACCCGCAAAGGCCCCGCAAATGGAGGAGAAGATTTTTTTATAAATTTTTAATAGTGTTTTTATGTATATTTTTGTATTACTTATAACATAGTTAAAAATTTAAAAAAAATATGTAAATAACTATAAATGAGAGAAAAAAAAAACTCGTAACGTCTAGTAGTAACTAGTAACGTCTAATAGTATCTTGTAACGTCTAATAGTAACTAGTAACGTCTAATAGTAACTTGTAACGTCTAATAGAGAATAGTAACGTCTGACTTATGATTTTTCAGCGGACTTATGCACTTCACGTTTGGGAGTGAATTCCAAGTGTATTCAAGTGATAAACGTTGACGAAACCATACGGATCGAAGGAGTCGAGATCACGGCGCTCGATGCGAACCAGTAAGATTTTACATCTTTTATTATATTTTGATAACTGACATCCTCGACTTCGTCCGCGGGTACCTATTTAGATTTATAAAGCTGTAAGAGATTTGGAATTAGTTTAACACTAGCAGGCGCCCGCGACTTCCTCTGCGAGCAGTGTAGTACAATCTTTTAAGACACCAAAAACAAAAAAATATGACCTGTTTTTAAAGGAAAATGAATATACCAAGCTTTCTTCTTTAAGGGCGTTACCCAGAACACACAAAGTGATTTACTACTTCGTAAAATAACTTTTACGAAGTACGTTTACTTTTACTTCTTTTGAAGTCGGTTAAATTTCTTTGTTTGACCAGTTGTCCAGGAGCCTTAATGTTGGTGTTCACGTTACCCAACGGCAGAAGCATCCTACACACGGGCGACTGTCGCGCGTCCCCTGCCATGGAGTCTTATCCTGTGTTCTGGAATAAGGACATACATACTGTATATTTGGACACTACGTGAGTTTAAAACGAGTTTATTTACAAGTTCAGGGCTTAACTAGGAAAAACAATACTCTCATACTTATAAAACGCCCTCCGTTGCGCAGTGATATGCGCGGTGGATTTATAACACGGAGGTCCTGGGTTCGATTCTCGGCAAGACCAGGAAAAATCCAATTTTTTTCTTTTGGTCCGGGTCTGGCTGGTGGGAGGCTTCGTTCGTGGCTAGTTATCATCCTACCGACGAAGATGTACCGCCAAACGATTTAGCGTTCCAGTACGATGTGTAGAAACCGAAGGAGTGAAGACATTATCCTACTCCTACCAAGTTACCGCGCTTCCATCTTAGACTGCTTCACCACTTATCTTTAGGTGTGACTGCAGGTGAAGGTGTAACATATTATAAAAAAATAAAAAATATTAGGTGGGCCTCATTTCTCAATTACAATAATAAAAAAATGTCACAAAATCTTATTTTCAGTTATTGCAACCCTCGATACGACTTCCCAACGCAAGACCAAAGTTTGGAACTGGCGCTTCAAATATTGAGGCAAAAGAAGATCACGTTGGAGAAGGCGGGAAAGAAGTTTTCTTCTGTTCTCATTGTTTGTGGCACTTATACTATAGGTAATTATATATTTAGGTAAGTTTTCGAAATTTCACTGAGATGACAATATTTTTTGAGGGATGAGGTTTTATTGGTAAAAAATGGTTTTTTAAATTTTCGGCAAAACTAAGTCCTATGGAAAAAGAGTTAAATGGTCACAACTATCCAAAAGTAGTTGTGATACAGCGTCTTTGCTGTCCTGATGCGTCATCGCACTTCCATTTCACACTGTAGTTCGTTCGCGTTAAGAAGCAGTGAGTCATCTTTGTTCGCCGGCCGAGCCCCACCCCATAACCAATCAAATCCATTTAAATTACGCGCGTCGCGTTTCAACTGGTCACAGTCACACACTTGCAATTTTAAAAGATTTGATTGGTAATAGGGCGGGGCCAGCAAACAATGATGTGTCACTGCATTCTTTACGCGAATCAACTATAATATAATAAAGTGTATCTTATTGGCTAGGTAAGGAGAAGTTCTTCCTGGGCATGGCGCGTCGCGTCGGCTGCTCGATATGGGCGTGTCCGGACCGGGACCGCGTGCTGCGCGCGGCGGAGGGCCGCAGCTACGCGCACTCGCCGCCGCGCTCGTGCCAGCTGCACGTCGTGCCCATGAGGGACCTCACTCACGAGGTACGCGTGTATACAACCGGACCGCGTGCTGCGCGCGGCGGAGGGCCGCAGCTACGCGCACTCGCCGCCGCGCTCGTGCCAGCTGCACGTCGTGCCCATGAGGGACCTCACTCACGAGGTACGCGTGTATACAACCGGACCGCGTGCTGCGCGCGGCGGAGGGCCGCAGCTACGCGCACTCGCCGCCGCGCTCGTGCCAGCTGCACGTCGTGCCCATGAGGGACCTCACTCACGAGGTACGCGTGTATACAACCGGACCGCGTGCTGCGCGCGGCGGAGGGCCGCAGCTACGCGCACTCGCCGCCGCGCTCGTGCCAGCTGCACGTCGTGCCCATGAGGGACCTCACTCACGAGGTACGCGTGTATACAACCGGACCGCGTGCTGCGCGCGGCGGAGGGCCGCAGCTACGCGCACTCGCCGCCGCGCTCGTGCCAGCTGCACGTCGTGCCTCCCCGCGTGCTGCGCGCGGCGGAGGGCCGCAGCTACGCGCACTCGCCGCCGCGCTCGTGCCAGCTGCACGTCGTGCCCATGAGGGACCTCACTCACGAGGTACGCGTGTATACAACCGGACCGCGTGCTGCGCGCGGCGGAGGGCCTACGCGCACTCGCCGCCGCGCTCGTGCCAGCTGCACGTCGTGCCCATGAGGGACCTCACTCACGAGGTACGCGTGTATACAACCGGACCGCGTGCTGCGCGCGGCGGAGGGCCGCAGCTACGCGCACTCGCCGCCGCGCTCGTGCCAGCTGCACGTCGTGCCCATGAGGGACCTCACTCACGAGGTACGCGTGTATACAACCGGACCGCGTGCTGCGCGCGGCGGAGGGCCGCAGCTACGCGCACTCGCCGCCGCGCTCGTGCCAGCTGCACGTCGTGCCCATGAGGGACCTCACTCACGAGGTACGCGTGTATACAACCGGACCGCGTGCTGCGCGCGGCGGAGGGCCGCAGCTACGCGCACTCGCCGCCGCGCTCGTGCCAGCTGCACGTCGTGCCCATGAGGGACCTCACTCACGAGGTACGCGTGTATACAACCGGACCGCGTGCTGCGCGCGGCGGAGGGCCGCAGCTACGCGCACTCGCCGCCGCGCTCGTGCCAGCTGCACGTCGTGCCCATGAGGGACCTCACTCACGAGGTACGCGTGTATACAACCGGACCGCGTGCTGCGCGCGGCGGAGGGCCGCAGCTACGCGCACTCGCCGCCGCGCTCGTGCCAGCTGCACGTCGTGCCCATGAGGGACCTCACTCACGAGGTACGCGTGTATACAACCGGACCGCGTGCTGCGCGCGGCGGAGGGCCGCAGCTACGCGCACTCGCCGCCGCGCTCGTGCCAGCTGCACGTCGTGCCCATGAGGGACCTCACTCACGAGGTACGCGTGTATACAACCGGACCGCGTGCTGCGCGCGGCGGAGGGCCGCAGCTACGCGCACTCGCCGCCGCGCTCGTGCCAGCTGCACGTCGTGCCCATGAGGGACCTCACTCACGAGGTACGCGTGTATACAACCGGACCGCGTGCTGCGCGCGGCGGAGGGCCGCAGCTCGCGCCGCGCCGCCGCAGCTACGCGCACTCGCCGCCGCGCTCGTGCCAGCTGCACGTCGTGCCCATGAGGGACCTCACTCACGAGGTACGCGTGTATACAACCGGACCGCGTGCTGCGCGCGGCGGAGGGCCGCAGCTACGCGCACTCGCCGCCGCGCTCGTGCCAGCTGCACGTCGTGCCCATGAGGGACCTCACTCACGAGGTACGCGTGTATACAACCGGACCGCGTGCTGCGCGCGGCGGAGGGCCGCAGCTACGCGCACTCGCCGCCGCGCTCGTGCCAGCTGCACGTCGTGCCCATGAGGGACCTCACTCACGAGGTACGCGTGTATACAACCGGACCGCGTGCTGCGCGCGGCGGAGGGCCGCAGCTACGCGCACTCGCCGCCGCGCTCGTGCCAGCTGCACGTCGTGCCCATGAGGGACCTCACTCACGAGGTACGCGTGTATACAACCGGACCGCGTGCTGCGCGCGGCGGAGGGCCGCAGCTACGCGCACTCGCCGCCGCGCTCGTGCCAGCTGCACGTCGTGCCCATGAGGGACCTCACTCACGAGGTACGCGTGTATACAACCGGACCGCGTGCTGCGCGCGGCGGAGGGCCGCAGCTACGCGCACTCGCCGCCGCGCTCGTGCCAGCTGCACGTCGTGCCCATGAGGGACCTCACTCACGAGGTACGCGTGTATACAACCGGACCGCGTGCTGCGCGCGGCGGAGGGCCGCAGCTACGCGCACTCGCCGCCGCGCTCGTGCCAGCTGCACGTCGTGCCCATGAGGGACCTCACTCACGAGGTACGCGTGTATACAACCGGACCGCGTGCTGCGCGCGGCGGAGGGCCGCAGCTACGCGCACTCGCCGCCGCGCTCGTGCCAGCTGCACGTCGTGCCCATGAGGGACCTCACTCACGAGGTATTTATTTGTGTAGGGTCACCGAGGGTATAATTGACTAATTAAGGCGGGTTTTATTATAAATTACTATTTTCCTATACCATGAAATGAGATACAAACTTGATTATTTTTATGTATGATAACTTAATTTCTCTTACAGAAAATTGGTTGCATTTTTTTTGTCAGTTTATCGCTATCTGTCCATGTTTGACCAGTCGACGATCTAGCCGTCGACGATATAATGTTCCTCAGGGAGCATTCTATGTATTAGTGGAAACCGCAACCGTTCAGTAGTCTTTGGCTTTATTGCGAATAGGCACACGCGGCGGAGACTTTGCTTTAAAAAAATATTTAAAAGTTGCATTTTAATTTCTAGAAATTACGCAGCTATATGGACAGTATGCCGGGCGCTTTCAGCGAAGTGGTCGCGTTCAAGCCCAGCGGGTGGGAGAACGGGAAGAACTCTGCGGTGGAGAAGGACTCCGTCACCATTCATGGTGTGATTCTGATTCAAAACACAAAATAAATATAATAAACTAACATTTTGTGGTTTCATACTGGACTGGCGAATGATTGCGACTTCATCCGCGTGGTGTTAAAATTAAAATAAGTAAAATTAAAAAAAAATTAGCTCTCAAAGATGAGTAATTTTCCGCGTTTTTTACATTTTCCATTGATTCTTCGCTTGTATTGGTTGCAGCGTGATGTTAAAAAACCTAAAGTGTTCCTCGATAAATAAAAGATCCAACAGGAAAATATTTTTTAATTAGAACCAGATGATTCTGAGATTAGCGCGTTCAAACAAACAAACTTCAGTTTTATAATATTAGTATAGATTTAAACAATGAGCGATTAAAACTTTTTTTTGTCAACAAATGCTGAGGAGAACTTGCACGATTAAAAATATAAATGTTTCACGATCAAATCATGATGGCCCTTCGCTGCTCTGCTGAGCGCCTTTCACTTTTCACCTATACAGTGGCCACCTGTAATTCGACAAGCGAAAAGGTTGCGTGCGTGCGTGCGATCGTGCGTGCGTGCGTGCGCGCGTGCGTGCGTGCGTGCGTGCGATCGTGCGTGCGTGCGTGCGCGCGTGCGTGCGTGCGTGTATGTGTGCGTATGTAAACCGTTATATTTAAATATTTTCAGGTATACCATACAGTGAACACTCGAGTTTCTCAGAGTTGATTCGATTCATCAAATTCCTCAAACCGAAGCAGGTCATACCTACTGTGGACATCTCGGGTGGCATCAAAGCGGTTCAGGTTGGTGCTGAGATAATATTTACTGATTACAACAAAATAATAACCCCTCTCCAACAAAGAGAGAGGCCTGGCCACTTCGTCCGCGTGGTGAATAGTGTGCAACCTTCCAAAAACACCGAAAATAAATTAAAATGTGAAACAAACTTAGTTTCATAAAAGTGACGTGACTTCAGCCGTTTATATTTTAATAATATGGAAATTACTAGCGATAGATTAACACACACACACACACGCACGCACGCACGCACGCACACATACACACACACACACATACACATACACGCTAGCATAACTATAAAAATGTACACTATAAACTAATGCTAACTACCTAGGTACCCTTTATTTACCCTTTTCAATGTACTACATTTCTTCTTGTGTCTTAATCGTTTATTTTTCTGTTTTCCTAATTATTGTAAAACCTAGTGTAAGTAAGTAACATAATTATCCTGTACCAATAAGGAAGGAAGTGAGTCCCACGACACAGGGAATCCTAGTGTGGGAGTTACTGCTACTATAATTGTATTTTACATGTAAGATATTTGCTAATAAAGAAAGATATTATATTATTTATTAAATTGTAATAATGAAATGTATATATGTACTTATTCTCTCGCAGAAGTACTTCCCCTGTCCGTTGGTGAGCAAAGACTTCGCGCAGTGCCAGAGCAAACTGACCGACTTCTTCCGAATACAGAACCAACAGCAAGCCTCGGCTGTCACTTGACCAGCGACAAGTTTGTACTACATTTTCTGTTATCCATACAAGCTGGCTTTAACCACATGAGTCATAGATTAAAGACAACTAGATAGAGCCCATAGCGTGTCCACTCGTGAGACAGCAAGACAGCCTTATTGACATGACATGTCAACATTTAAAGTACATCATAAAACGTTATGTTTTAAAATATCGTAAAATACGAAATATTACTTTATATAAGATAGTTTAGTAAACGCATAATACATGAAATTTGCTAAAAAATAACATATTTTTTTTTTTTTTTTTTTCTTTGGATCGTGAAACTGGTTACAATCATTAATATAACACCTTATTAACACAAAATCCATAATACACTTAATTGTAACCTACTCGACACGACCACAGCATGCTTAAAATAATTTACGACAACACTACATACACACTACAAACTAACCTAAAATTAAAAAAAACAAAAAAATTAACAATACAATAACTATAAAGACATTATAACTGGGACTTCAATAAATTGCTCTTAATATTACTTTTAAAAGAGGCCAAAGAACCGCAGAAAATGTCACTATTCTTTTGCGCGTTGATAAGACAACACGCCCGGTAGATGGGTGCGTGTTGTCCAGCTCGGGTCCGGTTATATGGTAAATGAAACGTTTTTCGATTTATTGAGCGACCACCCAACGGCAGTGTACGAAATCTTAAGCGGTCAAGTATTTCGGGTGAATCAACGAGGCCATTGACGATTTTATAGAAGAAAACCATGTCTAGCATCTTGCGTCTGTTCTCAAGAGACATGAGCTTATAGAAGCGAAGGCGTGACACGTATGATTTTAAGTCAAGGTATTTATTATCATTGAAAGCAAGATGGTAAACGAACCGTTTCTGGATACGTTCCAATCTATCAATGTGAACATTGTATGATGGGCACCAAACTGGGCTGCAGTATTCCAGGATACTTCGCACTAGTGAGCAATAGATGGTGATTGTGAGATTTGGATCAAGGAATAATTTCAGTTGACGCGAAACAAAACCTGACATTTTCGATGCCTTTTTTACAACTGCGTCAAAATGGTGACGAAAAGACAGTGTGCTATCAAAAATAACACCAAGGTTACGTACAACATCTACTTCTCGCAGGGGAGAAACATCATTTAAATAATAAATTGTTTTAAATTTATTTTTTTTCCTGCTGAATTTAATGTGTAAGCATTTGTCAAAGTTCAAAGCCATTAAGTTATTATGACACCAGTAAACAATGTTATTAATATCGAGTTGAAGTAGGGTGGAATCACTTTCATTATAAATAGTGCGATAAATTTTACACCATATTTTTACAACATATCTAAGCTTTAAATCATCAATCAATGAAGTTTATGCCTACTTCGTATGAAACGTAATTCCTTCGATTTTCCGTTCGCTGCGACTGTTGCAGCCGAAAATATTACAACCCACCATAGCACGATAACGTTTAAATTAATATCGTAACCGCAAAGTTATATTATTTATCAGCAAATTTAATAAAAAGCTAATAATTGCTCATATGTGTCCTTTGTTTGTCAGAAACTCCACTCTTGACAAACAATAAAAACGAACACGCTGAAAGGGTCAAAAAATAATCTTGTGTCACTTTCTAATAAAGGCCGAATGAAATAAGTCTGTCACGCTCTTGAACCTACAGCCGCATTATGACTTATGACTAGTCTTTAATCTATGACATGAGTAGATAAAAGGAACAGAGACAAAGTTTCTTAAGAAGGTGCAAAATTGTTACCTATTTTGGTAGGGTTGTCACAATAGGTTAAGACAAATTAAACAAGCATACAAACAACGTGTCGCACTGACATGACCCTAAGATTGTCAACTAACTGTGCCAGCGTAAACCGGTTTTTTCCAGTCTCGCCGTGTACACGACAAGCGGCTGGTGGTCACTCACACACGCCCCGCGTACTTGTAGTACAACCGATTCGCGCTGTAGTATGAAGCTTGGTCTCTGTTACTTTTATCTACTCATGGGCCTTGACTGATATCACACCCGATGGTAAGTGATGATGCAATCTAAGATGGAAGCGGGCTAACTTGTTAGAGGCAGGATGAAATACATACCCCTTTCGGTTTCTACACGATATCGTGCCGGAACGCTAAGTCGGTTGGCGGTACGTCTTTGTCGGTAGGGTGGTAACTAGCCACGGCGAAAGCCTCCCGCCAGCCAGACCAAGACAAATTGAGAAAAATCTCAATCTGCCCCGCCGGGAATCGAACCCAGGACCTCCATCTTATAAATCCACCGCGGATGCCACTGCGCCAAAATGTAGTAGGAATTATTATTTTTAAAGATTAAAATACAATATCTTCTTGTGCATGGCAGTTAAGTCCTAATCTTTTTTAATAAAGTTTATTTGTTTCAGGTACTAAACGTTATTGTAAGCTACCATTTTTGACTGTGATGTATTTTTGAATTTCTTTAATGAAGTAGATTATTAATTTATGTGATTGTTTTGTTACAAAGTTTAATAAAGTATTTTTTGAATCTTTTTTGATACTTTGATTTCTATTTAAAAATATAAAATGTTAGCAATAAATAATTTGGCTAACAAAGAAATTTGAATTGAAAAGGTTATAAAATGTTACAAATAATATATTTTGTTAAAAAAAATTAAATTAAGAAAAAAGGGCTCGTCCGGGATTTGAACCCGGGACCTCTCGCACCCAAAGCGAGAATCATACCCCTAGACCAACGAGCCGCTTGGATGATTGCTTCAAATTATAGGTACCTATATTTGTTAGAAAAACAAGTCAAACGTGCATTATGTTGATCAATTTATGGTCCTACATGTAAAGTTCAGTGATATTATTGTACCTTGTTTTTTATTCATTACAAGTTCGCCCTTGACTGCAATTACAGATGATGGTAAGTGGTGATGCAATCTAAGATGGAAGCAGGCTAACTTGTTAGGAGTAGGATGAAATCCACACCCTTTTCTGTTTCTACACGTCATACCGGAACACTAAATCGCTTGGCAGTATGTCTTTGTCAGTAAGGTGGTAACTAACCACGACCGAAACCTCCCACCAGCCGTTGGGTATTTGACACATCAAAATATTAAGAGTTTAAATTTATTTTTTGAAACTTGATTCTATAACAAACAAAATATGATAAAACTAATTAAATTGATCAAATAAAAAAAGCAAAAGCAAATGAATGAATATTTCTGATTAGATGGAGATAGCTATACTGTGATGTGACGTCACACCGCAGTATCGTCATAGTGGCTTAGTACAAATACTTGTTTTGCGAGAAAAGGACAGAAGACCCCTACTCTAAACATTTAAGTGGCTGTAACTTTGCAAGTCTTTATCGGATTTATAATATTTTTGCAGCGTGCAATGTATTTTTATCCTAGTTTATAATAAACCAATAAAATAAATTGAGTCAAATACCCAATTCGAATTCACCTTCCACGCTTACAGATAAGACTCACAATAATTTTCACTTTGAATATTTTTGTGACTTATGAAATGATTAGTCATTTGTCTGAAGGGCTAATGAAATCATTAACAAAGTAATGATTTTTATAGTACTTAGGTGTGGTAGATGATGCAGTAAAAATAAAAGTAATTATAATACACTTGAAATATTTATTATAATTTATTTGGAATTATCAGTAACAGTTTAATAAAACGACGAGAGACATTTTAAAAACCTCATAGGCTAGATATTTGGTAAAATGAAGACTCGATTTTCCGAAAAAAAAAATTAGAAGAGAAAATTTTTGAAAATCCCCAAAAATCATGAACTTAAATGACAATAAATTATCAAGTTAATCGAATCTCCACTTTATTATAGGTACAACATATCATTTTATCATCAAATATAAATTAACCATAAACTTTCGGATTCTCAAGCGGATTATCACAATTTCGATAACCTTTGCACGTCAACATCTGCGACAGAATTAATTTGTACCAATGCCTCACAGATGGCAGCACTTGGTTGATAATGTTCGTCAACTCGTACGGGTCCGTTGATAGATCGTACATTTCTATGAAATCCTGGAATATAAATCAATAAAATTATTGCAATTATAAAATATCAGCTTCATTTCTACAGCCCTAAATTTCTCTTATTAATTTGGAGATTTTTGGAGACCTACCAGCTATACGCGTCAGCGGGTTTAGAACTATATCTCAGTATGACGATTCTTTATAAATAAAAACGTCAGCTTTGAAGCCGATGTACAACGGTTGCAAAGCGGATGTAACGGAAATCGGTATTCTCCAATGACATTTTGCCATATTGGACTGACAGTCGAACTGAAGGCGGGGTGATCGATGAGATGTAAGCGAGATGTTTGTACGATGTATTATTTTCAAGAATCGACATACAATTTGCAACTCAATATTAAATGTCATTTATTATTATGAAAGGTACACTTAATATACATACATTCATAGTTAGTAAAATAATAGGGTAAGCTTTTGTTTTTAGAGTAATTATAACTATGAATATAACAGTGAATTACTACTAGCAAATTATGGTATTACAATGATACGTGACGTCTTGTGTTTATTAATGCAACCCCAAAACATTGCGTCTCAAGCTGAGAATAATAAATTATTCGTTTGCACAAATTAATTATACGAGTTGTCTAGGTTAAGCTATTAACAAAGTACAATGTGTGCACCGCGCCAACTCAGAGCCAAGACTGCCCACCAGTTTTTTTTTTCTAATTGAGTAATTGCCGTAGGCTCCATACGGGACCACAGCGACATCTCCGGGGGGTTGGTTTTTTTTTTTTTTTCTGATTGAGTAAGTGCCGTAGGCTCCATACGGGACCACAGCGGCGTCACCGGGGGGGTTGGGCGAGCGCAGAAGCATCGCCGGAGAGTGCCCGAAGGCGAAGAAAAAGTAAGAGGGCGTAACGTCTCTCTAAGGGCGTCTCCTGTGAGACTCGGGCCTCGGCTTAGAGGGACGTTTGGAATGGGCATGTGGTTTTGGGGGGTTGGGCGAGTTGTTTCTTTTTATACAAGTTAGAATAACTCAAGTAGTGGGGTGAGTGGGGGTACCGAACGATGCGCCGCCGCAAGAGGGCGTGGCTGGAGCACGTGCAGTTCACAGACTTCTTTCTAGTCGCGTACGGAGACGCAGGCGCCGTCATATATATAGTATCGTATACGGGGGTTTCACAGAGCCATCATCATCATTATCAGCCTATTGACGGCCTTATAGGAGAGAGGATATGGAGCACCACGCTGCTCCAATGCGGGTTGGCGGGTTTAGGATGGTAATGTTTCATTTATTAACACAGCGATAATCAACCTTTTTTACTTTTGGTCACATAAATGCTACTGTTTAATTTTGCAGGCCGCAATAATTTACCTAACATGTAAAACTAATTTTGGTTATCACGCGTAGTTACAACCCTCTTTTTTAAAAGTCGGTTATAAAATAGCCTACTTACTTTCCTAAGCATTATCTGTGTACCAATTTTATCAAAATCGATTCAGTGGTTTACATGTCAAAGCGTTATATTGCACTTTTTCTTTTCGTGACATCTTAGTAGTGCTAGGCAGACAAACAGACAGTTTCTTTCGCATTTATAATACTTATTAGTAGGGAAGTGGGGATTTTGTAACACTAATATAAAAATTTAAATACTGGCATATACCGTGGCTCGGCCCGCATTAATAGGGCCAAATAATAATGATATATAGCGGCATATACCTACTAACAATGGACTAGCTCAATCATGACTGTAATGTTTATATTTTAATTTATTACCATTTTGAAACTATAAGGTCTATCCGACATACTTATATTTACCTTAGAGTCAGCAAAACTGCAATACTTCATATTAATTCGCTTCGCAATGTGACGTAGACACGCAAACGTATTGTTCCTTGCGTCCTGGCATTTGCAGTCGTATTGTGGATAACATTGCTGGAAACATTGGTAAAAAGTGAGGTTTTATAATATTATCCAACGCAAAAAGACTTAGATACTGCTCATTTGCTTTTTTAAATTAATTATTATGTTGAAGCTATGCATTTTTGTGATCATAAAACATTAAAAAAATAAAAACATACGTTTTCTTAATGGCTTCAACGAATTTCACACAAGAATTGCTCGTTTAAAGATATTATAGAGTTAGATAAATAAAGGAAACTTAAATTGTACTATGATTATAGTGTTAGCAGTATTGTACACTCCGCTTAAAAACATAGACTTAAGATGATAGTCATAGACAAACAATGCTACCCCTGGTCTGTATAAGACATAGATTAAAGACATATAGATGGAGCCCATAGCGTGTCCGCTCGTGAGACAGCAAGACAGCTTTATTGACATGACATGTCAACATTTCAAGTACATCATGATACGTTTCGTTTTAAAATATCGTTAAATTCAAAATATTACTTTATAAAAGATAGTTTAGTAAACACATAATACATGAAATTTGCTAAAAAACAACATATCTAAGCTTTAAATCATCAATCAATGAAGTTTATGCCTGCTTACGTATGAAATGTAATTCCTTCGATTTTCCGTTCGCTGCAACTGTTGCAGCCGAAAATACTACAACCCACCATAGCACGATAACGTTTAAATTAATGTCGTAACCGCATTATACATTATTTATCAGCAAATTCAATAAAAAGCTAATAATTGCTCAGATATGTCCTTTGCTTGTCACAAACTCCACTCTTGACAAACAATAAAAACGAACACGCTGAAAGGGACAAAAAATAATTTTGAGTCAGTTTCTAATAAAGGCCGAATGAAATAAGTCTGTCACGCTCTTGAACCTACAGCCGCGTTATGACTCCACCTATTAGTCTTTAATCTATGGCATAAGATGTCCACATGGTGAATGTGGTTATTATTCCCTTGTGTTCAGTTATGCTGCCTGAGAAGTGTTAGTTATTGCTAAATTCAGTGCTCGTAATGTTTATTTTAGTGTTTACCGTAAGAATGTTTCATTTTGGTTGGAATTACTTATATTTGATGACAAACCTATTTTGAACGTTTATAATTTAATTTCCTCTATTTATATTTGTTATATATTTGATTCAAATAAGGAAATATAAAATTTAAATAAAAAAGGAACTTTAAGCCAAAAATACTCACAGCTAGATTATCGCTATCATATTTCCAAGGACAATCATCATCTACTGTTCCATCTCTTCCTTCCCCATAATACTCCATCAACATATTCCTCTCAGCTTCCTCATACCCAAGCGTTTCTATATTATGTATTTTTGTACTGTCATCATCCTTCATATTAAACTTTATGCTCCGCCCGTCCATACTCTGTGGAGGATTTAGACCAGCTAGAGCCATGATAGTTGGTGCCAAGTCTATGTTCAGTATTGGTTGATTGTCTGTGGTGTTCTTTGGTATTGTTGGCCCTCGAATTAATAACGGCACTTTTATATCTGATTCGTATGGTTGTCTTTTATCGTATACTTGGGAGAATTGACCTGTAGTTAATAAAATATTCTTTAACTAATAACTAAGTAAAAATGGTTGATCTTAAGGCGGGATTGACCACAGTGGCCTTAATTTGGTCGGATAGATATTGATATGACAATTATTTATTAAATGAAGAACCGATTGCGTAAATAGTAATGGGAAGTCAATAACGCTATATTGTAAGGACGAAAGTTTGAATGTATGGATGGATGTTTGTTACTTCTCACGCAAAAACTATTGAATTGATTTTGATGAAACTTACATATCAGAATAATACATAGGCCAGATTTATATGGAAACGAGAACTACGTGGATGGAACTGTGCCCTAATTTAAATAAAATAAATATTTTATATGTAGTTCACAGTTAAGAATCAAATGAAACCTCATATGTTAAATTGAAATCTGGCAATAGATTTACCTTGTAGAGCGTAGAAAAGAATGAGTCATACATTATAGGATTATATTCTCTTTGCATTTTTTCTACTTCATTTTGTACTTAAAACATAACCCGTACAGGTACTGTAGGTACCTGATTGCTGGTGGAGAGTTATGTTGCCTAGGCTTAATTGAACGGAGGCTATCTAGGCTAAGTGCCTAGTTTCTTGGATTAGGTTAGTTTATATCGTTAGCACATATAAAGTTGTCACTGCGTGAAAGAGGGGTTTCACAGTTCAACAAGTTCAACCTGAACTAAAATGAAGGGCGAGGCACACATTTTGTAGAGCTGATAGATTGGGGTTCTAAGGCGCTGGAATGGCAATACAGCTTTATTAAGTGGAACGAAGACATCAAGGGGGTTGTAGGGAGCAATGTAGTCGGTTCAAGAACATAGAGTTTAAAAGTCCATACCCGAGAGGTTTCTGGTATGGAGAATATTTTGTTAAATATTATCTATTTTGCGTACTTCCACAGTGTGATGTCTTATGGCATTTTATTGTGGGGCAAAGCTGCTGACATAAATTCTGTATTTATACTTCAACAACGAGCAATCCGGTCAGTATATAAACTAAAACCCCGTGAGTCCCTTCGTGATAAATTTAAAGAAATAGGAATCCTTACAGTAGCCTGTCAATATATATATAATAACCTAGTCTTTGTCAAACAAAATATAAATATGTATAAACAGAAAAAGGACTTAAACGATCGTCTTCCTAGGAATCGACATAAATTAGTTTTATCAGCGTATCGCCTCCGAAAAGTTCAAAAGTCATTCATTGGACTGGGTGTACTCTTCTACAACAAGATGCCCAATTCAGTTTTAGATCTGCCATTGCACAAGTTTAATCAATGCATTAAAACTCACTTACTGAGTCAAGGTTATTATACTATAGATGAATTTTTAAATAACAAAGAGGTTGAGAGGCAATTGGATCAGCTTTCAGCTTCACACAAGTAGTAGAATAAATAATTTTATGTAACAAAACAGTTAATATTGTAAAAATTAATAATTTTAAAAGAGCAACTGTTGAGTTTCTTGCCGGCTCTTCTCAACAGGGCCTGCCTTCCGAGCCGGTGGTAGAGTCACTACAAATAGTCTAATTTGACGTTTCAAAAGTGCTTATAATTGGCCTACTTGAAATAAATGATTTTGAATTTGAATATCCACCTATATCTAGGAGTAAACGTTCATCAGCTAATGATGAAGATGATTATAGGCAGCACCTACCGATGTGGTACCCGTTGTCCGAGGTATAGATCAGGTAGGTGTCGGCCAGCAGTGAGCGGGAGTCCAGTGCCTCCACCACGTCTGCCACCAGCAGGCTCTCTTAGCGGGGCTGATGAAGATTATATAACACCTACCGATGTGGTACCCGTTGTCCGAGGTATAGATCAGGTAGGTGTCGGCCAGCAGTGAGCGGGAGTCCAGTGCCTCCACCACGTCTGCCACCAGCAGGCTCTCTTAGCGGGGCTGATGAAGATTATATAACACCTACCGATGTGGTACCCGTTGTCCGAGGTATAGATCAGGTAGGTGTCGGCCAGCAGTGAGCGGGAGTCCAGTGCCTCCACCACGTCTGCCACCAGCAGGCTCTCTTAGCGGGGCTGATGAAGATTATATAACACCTACCGATGTGGTACCCGTTGTCCGAGGTATAGATCAGGTAGGTGTCGGCCAGCAGTGAGCGGGAGTCCAGTGCCTCCACCACGTCTGCCACCAGCAGGCTCTCTTAGCGGGGCTGATGAAGATTATATAACACCTACCGATGTGGTACCCGTTGTCCGAGGTATAGATCAGGTAGGTGTCGGCCAGCAGTGAGCGGGAGTCCAGTGCCTCCACCACGTCTGCCACCAGCAGGCTCTCTTAGCGGGGCTGATGAAGATTATATAACACCTACCGATGTGGTACCCGTTGTCCGAGGTATAGATCAGGTAGGTGTCGGCCAGCAGTGAGCGGGAGTCCAGTGCCTCCACCACGTCTGCCACCAGCAGGCTCTCTTAGCGGGGCTGATGAAGATTATATAACACCTACCGATGTGGTACCCGTTGTCCGAGGTATAGATCAGGTAGGTGTCGGCCAGCAGTGAGCGGGAGTCCAGTGCCTCCACCACGTCTGCCACCATCTCGTCCACGGCCAGCAGGCTCTCCCAGCGGGAACGGTACACGCGGTCTAGCTCGGGTATTATCGTCTCCGGCAAAGGTGATGGGGGCATCGTTATTAGCCAGTGTTTGTCCTGATAAATAGAGAATAACAACTATCAACAGAAAGGACATAGGTAAAAAATGTATGGAAGTCTGCCCCAGAGATGATATATATGTCATTAAATAGTATATATCTTCTATTTAAAAAGTTATAAAGTTACTTGTAGGTAAGCAGCAGATAAAAGTTATGAAGGTTGATAAAAGTTGACTTTTCATACTACGACGAAGGTCACGTGATTCAGAACACAAAAAATCGATTGAAATTTTTATTTTTTTGATATATTTTCAAGTGATTGCTATGAAACATGGGTAGTTGTTTAAAATTCATTGTGTATTTAAATAAAATAGTTAAATATGAGCATACGTTTGGACAGCCTGGGGCAAAGTTTGGCAATGTCCTTTAGTCTTTGGTAAAATGGTATGAAGTAAGAAAAATTGAAGGCAATTTGTGGCTTACATAATATATTAACTTTTTCAGAAGTTTGTTTTTGTATGCAGGGGTATTTTGTTTATAATATCCATATTAAATAAGTTAAAGGATTTTCTATCATATGAAACAAAAGCACACTATTTTAAGGAATATAGATATTATTTTTATTTTAAGCATAAGGTAAAGAAAAATCATGAAATCAATTTTAGGAAAAATACAAAATGTGGACAGTTTTTAAATTCCAAATGTTCTTGATAATAACTAATAAACAGTGAATTTGATTAAAACTTAATATTCTTGTTATCCTTTATGGCATTTTGTACTGACCTTAATCTGGAATAATTCATTACTGTGACAGCGAGCTTAAAGTCAGGATGCCTCAGTATAATGATGTTGTCGAAGGCCCCCTGGTGACGGCAGAAGGGTTGCAACATGGTGGTTACATACACCAAATCCGTTCTCATATAAGGAAGAAGGCTTTACCCTATACTGGGATATTTCTGGATAAGCTGATGATGATGATTCCTTGATGATAAATGCAGTAGAGATGAGAGCGCTGAGGAGTATGAGCGGAATAAAACTGAGTGATAGAGTTAACAATAGTATAATAAGAGAACAGTGTGGTGTAAAAGAAGATGTAGTGACTAAAATAGAGAAAGGGATGCTTAGATGGTTTGGGCATGCAGAGAGAATGGATGAAAGAAGATTAACAAAAGAGATTTACAAGGCGAGAGTGAATGGAAGTGTTGGAAGGGGAAGACCTAGGCGAATGTTTCTCAGGACATTTTAAAAAATGGCCAGGTCAAGAGTACCCTAAACCGACGAACTTGTATGAAAGGTTTAATGAGAGTGGAAGAAGCTAAGGAAGTATGCAAGGACCGTGGCAAATGGAAGGATGTAGTCTCTGCCTACCCCTATGGGAACGAGGTGTGATGCTATGTATATGTATGTATGATTCCTTACTGTGACAGCCAAGTTGAAGTTGGGGTGTCTCGGTACGGTAACGTTGTCGAAGGCCCCCTGGTGGCGCGGCGCGGGGGTGAAGGGCTGGTGCGGCGCGGGGGGAGCCAACATCATGAGGAATGGCTGCGCTTCCGTTTGGTTCTCTATATAGCTTAGACTTAGGTCTCTCTGAAAATTCATTTCAACAATAACATTAAATTGGTCTAGGTCTGACTGATGAGAGGAGGCTAGTAGGTAGACCCTACCGACAAAGACTTATCGACCAGTGATTTAGCGTTCGTTCGTGAGATATATCAAAATAATGTACTACAGTATTGCACACCTAAAAAAGGTCAACAATAAAGTCCGCGATTCTATTTCTCGAAGTCGAGTCGAGTCGAAGTCTATTTCTTAGGGATAACCCACAATAACCATTTTTTAACTTTAACTTTCAACCAAAAGTAATACCTTGTTTACCAAGCGATTTTAAGCAATACTGCATTAATCCTTATTAAATTAAGTATCTTAAATACTTTGTGCATTCAATATAGACCACTTTTGCTATTTACAGCATGTAATTTAAGTGAATATTTTCCAAGATAATAAGATTCAAAATGCAGGGACATACTTCAATGCCAGCATTGCACCCGTACGAAGGCGGGGCGGGTTGCTAGTATAAAATAAACTTACAATAATATCAGTGAGGTATAAATCAGTGGCGTAGGTCGGTACTCCATTGTTGGAAATAGTGTAGTTGTAATAGACAGAGTTGCCGACCAGTCCGTGCCATTCAGTCCATCCCGGGGGAACTTGCTCAGGACCTCCAGCAGAGGGCGTGCCATACTAGAGAGATAGACATAACATAATAAGGTTTTTCAAATTGCTAAACCTGGGGGCCGTAGGCATAGGCAGCTCTGGTTTGTTTAGTTTGGAAGTCAACATAAAAATTTTTATATAAAAATAGAACCGACTCAAAACGCACTAAAAAGTAAAAAATAAGTGTCATTTAGTTGCTTTAAATTACTTAAGCATAATAAGATACCGAGACAAAAATCGAAATCGCTGTAAGCGTGCCTTCAAAATTTGAAGAGTTCCTTCAATTTCCCCAAAATATCCTCATCAGATCCTAACATGATGACAATGGGACCACCTTGGAAGTATGCCCTTTCTAATAAAAAAAGAATTATCAAAATCGGACAACTCTGTGAAAAGTTATGCGTGGTCGTACATAAAAAAAAAATATATACGTGTCGAATTGAGAACCTCCTCCGTTTTTTTTCGTCGGTTAAAAAAGAGTTAGAGTTCTTACTAGATGTATTAAGTATAATTATGATGATTGTATTACATTTCTGTTGAAAATTAACATTTTGTTTGTCTGAAGGTTATATTAGACGCCTATCCAAATCATTAGTTTCTGATGTAACTTTTTATTACTAAAGCTCATTGGGACAATGCCAAAAAATGCTTGCCTACAAAATATTATCATGACGATAGTATATCTGCTGCCAATTAACATTATTGATTAAATCCATAGGATCTGATTGCCGGTGATATTAGACACATAAAAGGCTACACCTATGCCTTCTCTTATCCTTATAGTTGTTCAGGTAGTGGAAACTATGCGAAGGAGCTTTTCAAGGCAAAAAAAGATTCAGCTTCAGCGGTTGTTCCACGTCACATGACCCTTAGTTCACCTCACCTCATTCAAATACTTCCCCGCGTAGAACGTATTGTACCCAGAGTCTCTGAGCGCCTTGGCGAAGGTGCACGTCTCCAGCTTCCTCCATGTGCCGTTGCAGCCGCCGTGCAGGCTGTTGTCATGTGTACCTTAATTCACCTTACCTCATTCAAATACTTCCCCGCGTAGAACGTATTGTACCCAGAGTCTCTGAGCGCCTTGGCGAAGGTGCACGTCTCCAGCTTCCTCCATGTGCCGTTGCAGCCGCCGTGCAGGCTGTTGTCATGTGTCCCTCAGTTCACCTTACCTCATTCAAATATTTCCCCGCGTAGAACGTATTGTACCCAGAGTCTCTGAGCGCCTTGGCGAAGGTGCGCGTCTCCAGCTTCCTCCACGTGCGGCCGTAGCAGCCGCCGTGTAGGCTGTTGTTCCACGTCATGTGGTTGTGCACATGCAATCCGGTCAGCAGGCTCGCCCGACTCGGACAACATATTGGTGACGTCACGTACTGTAACAACCCATCGGTGACGTCACAAACTACAGGTAAAATATATAGATATACGGCTATCTACAATGTGTTAGGTAAATGGTATAACATCCCGAAACGTACCGATACATTTCGATCTTGTTAACACAATTCCATACTACTAAAACAAAAATTTTGGTTCGTTGCCACTAGTACCATTCACAGTTCCATGATGGAACTAGTGATAATTTTTGTTATCACTAGTTCCATTTTAAAAGGAATACAAAGACAATGGAACTAATGTTGAATTATTTTATGGTTTGTTGCCACTAGTACCATTAACAGTTCCATGATGGAACTAGTGATGATTTTTTTAATCACTAGTTCCACATTATTATCTTAAGCACTTTAGGCACTAGCGAAATTTTTTAAGGGTGTAAAAACGCTATAGTTAGAAATACTTAGGTTTTATTATAATTTTATTCAATAAAATCAACAAATGCCTATTGGTGTAGAGACTTTGGGGCCATGGGGACCAGAGGCTCGTACTCTTTTTGACGATATCTTGAAAAGAGTTATCGACTCTACGGGTGACTAAACAGCTGGCAGCTACCTTGGTCAACCGATTAGTTTGGCCATCATAAGGGGAAATGCTGCCAGTATCCTGGGCACCAGGCCTCATTGCAGTGGAGTCGAGGAGGTTTTAGATTTAATTTAATTTATTTTTAATTTGTATTTTATATTTGTTTTGTTTCCTATCTTGTTATAATAATAAACTTAGATCTAAATAATATTATACCATCCGATATAAACTAGACAGGATAGCTACCTAAGTAGCTAGAAATATTCACAGGGACCAAGGTAATACTAGTGTACTATAATAAAACTAATTAAAGTAAGAAAAAATAAAAATTTGTTGATTTTATTGAATAAAATTATAATAAAACCTAAGTGTTTCTAACTAAATAGTGTTTTTACACCCTTATAAAATTTCGCAAGTAAAGTGCTTAAGATCATAGTGTTGAACCAGTGATTAAAAAAACCATGACTAGTTCCATCATGGAACTGTTAATGGTACTAGTGGCAACGAACCATAAAATAATTCAACGTTAGTTCCATTGTCTTCGTATTCCTTTTAAAATGGAACTAGTGATAACAAAAATTATCATTAGTTCCATCATGGAACTGTTAATGGTACTAGTGGCAATGAAACAAAATTTTTACACCTTGAAGATTTAAGCAAATTCTTCTCCACATATCTCTCTCACAAATCTGCCTAGGAAGTTTTCATTTCTAGGCATGTATTCACTCTCCCTAACTCCTGGTTGATGTCTTAATAGGATATTTACCTAACATGTATATGCAGATGAGCCTTAAATCCAACAGGTCGTAATCTTTTAATTTGCTCCCTGGTTGTGTTTAGGTGGTTTTACTAACAGCTTCTTCTTTCTAATAAGTCATTATAAATAAACTATGTAAGTATATTTGCATTGTATACATATATTTATTTAACTAGGAAGCCTATTTTAGGGTTAATACTGTCTTTGGCAGTAGTTGGTAACTAACTAGCTTACACCTACTGCTAGAAAGATCCAATTTACAAAATATAAAATTCTGAATAACTACTTCTGCCCACAAATAGGTATTTTTAGGGCCTATATCTTGCTAGTTTTTAGGAATTCGTTTAAATGCCTTTCCCCCTGAAGAGTTGCCATGGAAAAATTAGTAATGATGTCTCAGTAAATAATTTGTGACCCTAAATAGCTCTAGATTTGGAATTGAACTTTCTCCCTCAAAGCCTGAATTGGGTCTTTGGGTTTGATCCCCGCTTGCTTGTTACAGTACCTACCCATTAGGTGTAGTCAGTCATTTAATTGAATTGA
Source organism: Mycalesis mineus (assembly GCA_034621355.1). NCBI lineage: Eukaryota > Metazoa > Arthropoda > Insecta > Lepidoptera > Nymphalidae > Mycalesis > Mycalesis mineus. Next base: position 12,038,227 of record CM067888.1, read on the forward strand.
TTGTATTGAAATAAGAACATTTAATGAAGGCATGGCTAACATTGCAGATAATAGATTTTTAATAAAACTTACAGAATTCGTAAACGTAACTCCTTCATTCCCGATAAACCGGCGCACATTCTTCATAGGGCTCTGAAAGTTGAAATAAAAAAATAAAACACCAAATCTCTTCACTAAACAATTTATTTCACTAATACATTGGATAAAACTATCTACTGACCATCCCACCTAGCACGTCATCTTGATCGTCTGTTAAAATCACGACGAAATTCGGCCTCTTCTCTTGGCATGTGGCATGAGTGAAGAAGAAAGTTAACAACAAATATTTTAACATTTTTTTAACTGTTGATTTTGAGTGAAACTTAAATTTAAGTGTGTGTTGTTTATTGCGGTACTGCGGGCATCACTTCAAGGCCTGTACACTCGCTCGCGATAATGACGCCGACTGAGAAAAATCCGACACTCTTCACAATTGACCTGAAAGATAAAGTGGAGATCAATGATCTATTGTTTGTAAATAAATGTTGGCTATTTTTACATAATATAAAATATGATTATTCTTTTATTGACTGTTATCTGGAACTGGCTTATTGGTACATGGTTAACTTATGCAGCTTTGAATCATGAGGTCAGGTATTTTTTTTAATTAAACAAGACTAATTTTACTATGATATTTCAAAGTCTACCACTTTAAAATATCATAGTAAAATTAGTCTTGAGTTAGGTAGTGGTATTATAAACACACATTACTACACTACCACCCTTTTTCAGCTGGTGAAAGGTGTCAGCCACTGCTAGTTACCACCCTATCGACAAAGAATTACTTAATTATTGTGTAGAAACTAAAAGGTATTGAATTTTATCCTAGTCCTAACAAGTTAGCCTGCTTCTATTTTTGACTACATCATCACTTACTGTCAGCTATGATTGCAGTCAAGGGCGAACTTGTAATGAATAAAAAAAAATCATATATACTAAAGAAATTTTAATTTAACAATAAAAATGCATGTGTAAATTGTTAAATGCATAATGACTGAAAAACTGAATTTATTATAATTTATATATATTGATATTATTTATCCTTATGTAAGGATAAAGAAATAAATAAGGAAGCATAAATTACAAAAAAAGTATATCAAAGTAAACTAAAAAAAATGAAAAACTTAAAAAAAAAGTAATTTAGTTGCTTAAAATATCTCTCTAAAGGTTCATCTACATTTACAAGATGAGCAAACACAAATTTGTTTAGTGTGCACTGACTTCAAGCTCCAAGGGCTCATGTGATAAGTGTTTAGCTCTTTAGTTTTGCTCCATTGTCAGTTTTTTGATGAACACAAAGCATTCAGATTGAACTAATTCTTCTTGTTTGACTTGATTGTACATCTACACTTGATCTCATGAACATTGTAACAAATGTCGCTCCAGTATAGCTATATGCGCCTTAATATAGACAATAGACAAAAACACTAATCATACTACTACTACAAAGGCGAAAGATTGTGAGTGTGTATGGTTGTTACTTTTTCATGACTAAATGGAGCGATATAAAAAAAACTGGTATGGAGTTAGCTGACACCTTTAACACATCGGCCACATTTTAGGCCAAAATTCCCACGGGAACGAGAACTACACAGATGAAACCACGTGCGTTCTTTAGTTGCAAATATATCTTTGATTTATATTGGTGATGTCTTTATTAATTTGTGAATAAAAGGCTAATGTATGTTTTTTTCATTATATACTCTGCTAATCCTTACTACATATGTAGATAAAGATTTAAAAAATCTCTAAAAACGGTCTCTACTCTGATTCTACTATAGGACACCAACACACATTATTAAATATGAAAATAATATTTTATTACCACTTTATACTTAACTACCCAGTTCATTATATATTATGATTTTATTTTAGTATTATTTACTAAAGTTTGGAGTTTATGCGCTAAGTTATTAAGATGAAATATCTTTTCCATACAATGCCTGGAGTATGGATCAATATTTGCACATTCTAATGTCATTTTGAGGTTATGTATCGGTACTTACCATTTAAAAGGATCATAATAAAAATCTTTGACGAAAGTAGTAAATCCCTTTTTGCCCATTATATACGGAAATGGTTCGGGTATCAATTTTACTATAATAGATACGTTAAATTTTATGGAAAAATTCTAACACGAAATAATGTCATTGAACTATTTAACGAAATTGATTATTGACGTAATGGTGTCACACTCACAGTCATTGACATTGACGTTGAGTCGTTAAGCTATTGTAGCACAGAGTGCTTTTTATTGCTTTGTTGCAATTCATTTCGTTTTCATTCAGTTCTCATCGAGACAAATTAATTAAGCCCAATAACAAGGTAGCTACTGTAAACAGTTAGGCGCTTTCTTCACTGTCATTCGCTTTCATCACCAGACCCTTGATGACAGTCATAGCCAAGGAACATATTTACTTTAAGGAAAAGAATGCCAACTACGAACAAAAAAAAGGTACGAAAATTAGCGCCATCTTTTGAACGCCCGCGGAGAATCTGTAAAAGGCGGGATTTTCAAATTCATTTTTGAAATATTTATTTTGTTATTCTGTCCACTAAAGCCGAACTGGGAAAATAATCAATGTAATTATAAATCACACAATAATTTTAAAACTTACATAATCCTTATATGTTATATTAAAATATTGTGCAATTTCATTAATTACGATATCCCAGCTCTTCTTTGGTGGTAAAGAAGCCAGGTTATTTAATCAATAAAATTAAAAGATAGTTTCTAGTTGGAATGCCTTTATTATCATATAAAATATCTTATGAATCGAAATTAATTTTTCTGCTGTGTGTTTGGGTCAAGATGATTCATTGTGATGCTGGGAGCGAACTCCGACCTTACGAGTAGGTTGCAATTATCATCCTCATAAAATTGGAATATATGACTACATTAAGGTACACCTGAAGTGTTATGATTAAGGATTATTTTAAATATTAAATTATGATTATAATATATAATAAGATAGAAAATAGTATTCTTTATACAATTTTATGAATTTTTTATTGCTTTTGTTATTTAATTGTCTAAAGTTGGCAACACTTGTCTTAACGGAATTCACAAAATAAAAAAGTCAAAATAATAACTTGTGTTGAAATAATTTAATAAAAATTACATTATTTATTAAATGTTATTTATTTTTGTGAATATTTATTTTCCATTTACATTATTTAAATTATTTATATAATTAAAATGCTAGCATGTGGAGGGGCGAGTAAAGGAGTGAGCGGAAATATGGTAGTGGTAGATGACAGATATAAAAGAGGGTAAACTGACAAAAAGGGGCCTTCTATCTGCTGCTACGAACTGTGTCGAAACGCTGCCTCTCCGATACTCGAGTTAAGTATTATTCTAAGTTGTATATCTTGTTAAAGTTACTGTTTTTAATTTAGTAGTAATTAATTAAACTAATTAAATAAATTATTATTGTAGAAATATTGTGTAATTTTGTAGAATCTAATTAAATATTTGATGAATTCTTTAGGTTGAAAAATACAAACAATTATAAATGTGTAATGTGGTTTTATTATGATTTCTAATACCATGTCTTTTAACAGAAGCAAGGAGAGCAAAATATAAGCGTATCCAATTGTGTAAATAAATGACTAATTGCGCAATAAATAGATTTGTCAAAATTGTTACTTTAAAAATACGTTTCTGAAGCACTTGATAAAGTGAGATGGATCAAATAGTGAAATTTGACGACCTCCGTGGCGTAGTGGTATGCGCGGTGGACTTATAAGACGGAGGTCCTGGGTTCGATTCCCAGATGAGATTTTTCTTAATTTCAATCAGATTGAGATTTTTCTTAATTTGTCTTGGTCTGTCTGGTGGAAGGCTTTCGCCGTGGCTGTGTATAACTTACGGTTACTTATACATTTTGGCATAACACATGATTTTCTTGTACATATTTGAAATCACATTTACTTTATTTTGCAGTAAACCGCAGGTACTGGAGCGCGTAACGTACTGACCTGTGACGTCACCTCACCGAGCGCCGGCCAGCTCACCGGTTGTCACTCGCGCGTCGCGCCCTTTAAAATTCAATATCTCGGGAACTTTAGTGACATACGATACCGAAATACCTAATTTTTCATACACACTATTTGGACTATAGGAAACCTAAGAAATCTAAACCAGTGAACATTCTTTATTATATTGAGTCAATAATCTTTTTACGTACCTACGTAATAAAGTTTAGTACCATAACTTAAAACGAAATATAATTAGCCTGTAAAAAATAGATTTGATTTGTCAAAGAAGATAGGTATTCATATTATTATCTACGTTGTTATTCTATGGGTGGTAAATAAAAAAGTAAAGTAATAGGTATACTAAAATTTATAGTTATATTGTTTATTGCATTGTTAATTTTAAAACAATTTTAGTAGAAAAATAAAATAAATGTCTTGATTAAATTAATACAAAAATATAAGAATATCATAAAAAATAAGCGGATAGACAGAACAACAAATGCTAGCAAATCACTACAAGTCAAATACAGATTAGATAACCTAGAAATGTATCTGTCAAACTCTGTCACCGAGGGATAACCGGGGTATGCGAGCTCGGTTAAGATAAACGCCCGGTTTACGTCCTTAGGCCTGTGTGCACCAAGATTATAAGAAACAACGGCCTTAAACCGGCGTGTAGATTGAACAGTAAATTTATAGTAACCGACGGTTAGCTTATGATAAACATTGGTTATGATAACCGAAGTATTCGTGCACATAGGCCTTAGGGCGGTGTGCATAGACTTTACTTTAAACGTCGGTTTAATGAACGGCCGATAAACAAACAGCGTTTATTTATAAGGCCTTTGTGCACCAAGATTTCGGTTATCATAACCAATGGTTAACATAACTTTACTATAAATTTACTGTTCACGAGAACCCGTACGTCGGTTAAGAACGTAAGCTCGGTTAAGATAACCGCCCGGTTTACGTCCTTAACCGGCGCACGGCTTGTCGTGAACAGTAAATTTAACGTTTAGCTTATGTTAACCGTTGGTTATGATAACCGAAATCTTGGTGCACACAGGCCTTAGAGCGCCTTACCGCTAAGCCACGGTATCCGATGACGTCGGTGCCAAAATTGTCCATCTACAATATGAACTGAACATGTTACAATACTGTTGGAGGCTCATATTACGAATGAAGCTCATCAATTTTAAAGATTACACATTCCTATTTTATTATTTTGACGTGACAACGTCTTATAATTCGATAGAGCCGGCTGCACGCACGAAAAAACATGACGTCATACGTCGTTACCTCGCTTTGAGGCGTTCCATGTAAGGCTTGAAGTGCAAGCGAGAGCGCGGAACGAGCGACAAACAAGCACAATCGGCCTTTGCGTTCGGCAGCGTTCGACATCCGTCTATTAAATATATTAATTTTAAATTAAAAATTAATATATTTATTATAAATTTAAAATATAAATTTATAAAATCAAAATCAATTATTTTATTAATTTAAATTAATATTTATAAAAATATACTTAAATTAAAAATTTTAATAACCAATTAAATGCTACCATTCCATCAGTATTTTCTTAAGACCTTGTCACATTCAACTATCGTCAGTAAACCGACTTTACAGACAACCAATTTTTTAGTTTTTATAGAAAAGTGTTACCCACAGTTTAGGGATTATTTATATTTAACAATAAACATAATATCAAAAATTACTAAACAACTACTATTACTAGTAATTTAGAAATTGCTGGTTGTTCAGATTTTAATTAATTAATTAATAATTATTATTGTTGAATTTAGTCTAACAGCGCTAATCGTATTTAAATTATCACTTCTTCCGGGCGTCCCGAGACCAGAGATGTACAAAATGGTTCCATAAAAGCATTTAAATACAAAATGCAAAATACTTTTCAGATTTACTATTTCAAATGCAAAATACCAAATACTTTTGCGTTTTGTATTTCAAATGCAAAATAGGTATTTTCAAAATGCTTTTTCAAAATAAAATACCCTTTGACCAAATCGTATGATATTTTTATTTATTTTAGAATAGTCACTTATAACATTACCAAAATAAGATTAACCTAAGTTACTTAGTAACCTAGTAAATAAGTGTCGAAAGACTCATCTAAATAGGTCCAGCTGTTTTAGAGATTGGCCGGAACAAACAGGTTGACAAAAAATTGATTGTTAGTGTAGACTTTCCATAGAAACTTTCCACCCCTTCTACTTTAATTTTCGCGATAAAAAGTATCCTATGCAATACCTCAAAATATGAACTACAAACGTGCAAAGTTTAATTTTAATACATTCAGTATTTTAGCGTGAATCACGGCCGACAAAAATCCGTACAGACGGACAGTCAAACGAACAGAGAGACAGACAAACATTTTTTCAATTAAATTTTTTTGACTAGTGTCAGACATAAGGCGCGCACTCTGACCAAAGAAGAAAAATAGGCACGCTTGGCTAGCCACTATCGGTCAAATTCGGCAATACAGGCGTCATTTGTTCATTTCATTTCGTTTGACTGGTAATGTTGGCCAAACTTAATCACAAAGTATTTTGCATTTTGAAATGAATTTTAAAAATGCAAAATACATCTAGAAAGGTATTTCAAATAAAATACAAAATGTTTTTGATAAAAAGCATTTAAATGCAAAATACAAAATAGGTATTTTGCATTTTGTATTTGCATTTTAAATAGAAGTATTTCAAATAAATCACATCTCTGCCCGAGACGCATATGTTTTATTTATTATATGTGTGAAACTTACTCTAATTTTAACGATGCAATAAATTTCGACTACACTAAGGTGCTTATGCAGTACCTACTCCTTTTACATCTCCACTGCGCTTCCGGTCGCGATATCAAACACGGTTCACGATGACAAAGCCTTTAATTGTTTACTACTATGAGATTTCATGTGGTTGGCTAAAGTACCCCTTTGTGCACATCTAAAACTACATATAGCACAAGAATGAGGCTTTTCACCCGTATGAATTCTCTTATGATTTGTTAAGTCATATTTTCGTATACATTTAAAATTACATATATCACATGAATAAGGCTTTTCACCTGTATGGATTTTCATATGAATACGTATGTGTTGTTTATATGCAGTTTTATAACGACATATATCACAAGAATAAGGCTTTTCACCAGTATGAATTCTCTTATGCTTAATTAAGTCAGTTTTTTGTTTACATTTATAATTACATATATCACAAGAATAAGGATTTTCACCAGTATGAATTCTCATATGCCTAATTAAATAATTTTTTTGTTTACTTTTGTATTCACATATATCACATGAATAAGGCTTTTCACCGGTGTGGATTTTTGTATGACTAAGTAAGTGACGTTTATACGCAGTTTTATAATTACATTCACCACAAGAATAAGGCTTTTCACCAGTATGGATTTTCATATGCCTCGCTAAGTATTTTTTATTCGTACTTTTGTAACTACATATACCACAAGGGTACAGATTTGTATCCGCGTGGTGGCTCTTGTGTGAGTTATCTTTCGACACAGACTTCTTGTTAATATCATATAACTTGACTACACAACTTGTTAGTCTATCTATTTTATTTTCGCTCTGTGATGGCTGGTTGCTCATATGCTCAATCTTAACTACATGTACTTGTTCACTCTTCTGTATCGCATCTGATTCTTCATCTGCCCGCACTGACGATAGTGCTGCGACTGAAACAACAACATTTTACTATAATTACTTGTTTAATTCATTATTCAAAATTGAATACACGGCGAATACATCCTACTTGATATTCTAGAAAGACATAAAATTATATTTTTTAAACAGTTTTTTCTCCAGTTTATCACTTTACTAAGTTAAGCAAGGCCGAGCTAGAATGCTTGTATTACAAATAGACGCGTCGTGCGTTCGGCCTGTATCCGATTGTGCTCCGCTGTGAACCTACGCTGTGTGGCAACACTGCGTTAACAGACACTTTCATTCTGTTAGTAAGATTCAGTGTTGCCATATGAACAACGCCAGCGCCCTAATTTTTTTAAGTAAATCTGTATTTCTGGCATATACCCATATATGTTAGTGACAATCTTTAATCTATGTTAGTAGGTACTTCACTTAATTAACCGACGAAAAAAAACGGAGGAGGTTCTCAATTCGACACGTATATTTTTTTTTTATGTATGACCACGCATAACTTTTTACAGAGTTGTCCGATTTTGATAATTCTTTTTTTATTAGAAAGGTCATAATTTCAAGGTGGTCCCATTGTCATCATGTTAGGATCTGATGATGATATCCTGGGAAAATTGAAGGAACTCTTCAAATTTTGGAGGCACGCTTACATCGATTTCGGTTTTTGTCTCGAAATCGGTTGCTTTTTGGCTACTAGTGCCGTATAATATATTATGACAGTATAGTACGAGTACGATACATGGCGATAAATCACTAAAAATTAAGAAATAAAAATTTTTAAATAAAAATAGAACCGACTCAAAAAGCACTAAAAAGTAAAAAATAACTGTGTCATTTAGTTGCTTTAATTTACTTAAGCATATCTAGGAGTCGGTGCCAGCCAAGGTTTCTACTTTGAGGACGTTACCTAGAACCCACAAACTGCTTTACTACGTAAAATAAATGTTCCTTAAACTTGGCTGGCACCGACTTCATAGATATGCTTAAGTAAATTAAAGCAACTGAATGACATAGTTATTTTTTACTTTTTAATCCGTTTTGAGTCGGTTCTATTTTTATTTAAAAAAATTTTTTATTCTTACAACCTGAATCCAAAACTATAATAACAAAATACGTAAACTAAAAACTACCTACTACTGACTTTTATGTCGCACTGTGTATTTATGATCACTGGTTAATTAAATAGTTACAGTTCATCAAACGAACATAAACTTGTCACTCACGTTGTGTGTGAGAGGAGTGTGGTGTGGGGGAAGGATCAGCAGTCCGCCTCTGCATTCCTTGCCTGTAATATATCAATGTATCTCTGACATCTCTGGCGGTGAAACTGCAGACTTTGCACTAAAACAGCTGTACAGCTTGGATCATTAGATCAATTTACTTTAATTAAAAAAAAAAACCTTCGCACTTAAGGAAGAAAATACTTGTTCGAATCTTGGAAAAAGTTTAGGGATAATTATACCTCGATTCAGCCAGACTGTACACCTGTGCATTTAAATTAAATCCAGACATACAGTAAAAATAAGTTTCATATTTTCTAACATTTGAACATTGTGACAGCGCAGTAGCACAGAGTGCTTACTACATAGTACAAAAGTGAGGACGAGATCACGCCACAGAATTATTGTTACTTCACAAACAAAATATTGACTTTGTACCATTGTGTCACTATATACTGACTTGTTTCTAAGGTGTAGAGAGTCCCAGCTCACGACTGCACGAGAATCGCTTGTTCGTGACGAACCACATCCACTGGCACTGGCAGCAGTCTGTCAAACACAATACTAATGCATTACATACATTCCCCTTGAGCTCATTCATATACAATACTAACTTTTGCCCGCGACTTCGTCCGCGTGGAATTAGTTATTACGGCAGCCTAATTTTTCTAAAGCTTTGAATGTCATATTTATTAATATCTAATCAACTGCCTAAGAAATAGGTCTTAGGCTTTCAAAATGACGATACTTTCATACAACATTTCATCCCCCCTTTAACCCCTTACAACCCTTTTTTCGCAATTAAAAGTAGCCTATGTCCTTTTTCAGGCTCTAGACTTACTGTGTACCAAATTTCATTTAAATCGGTTCAGTAGTTGAAGAGTGAAAGCAAGACAGACAGACAGACAGAGTTACTTTCGCATTTATAATATTAGTTAGGATGACAAAGGGTATAACCGATATGGAAGTGTCATAAACTCTCACAACTAAACCCTTCTAGTTTCTATAATAATTATAAAGATAGGCTTGATACAATGTCATGCCTCGGAGAGTATATACAATCATCTATCATGATTATAGACATTAACTGGTATATTAATTAGTCTGATCGTGACAATGAACTATCAAGGATGGATGAGTTCTAAGATTTGCATGTGTCTGTGACCAGCATGGAGGAAAAAAAGATAAATGTGTGCGTGTACTAGCGTACACACGTAAGAAGTGAAACTTTTTTATGACATTGTTTTTCAAAAAATAATTTACTATATGCAACTTTACAGAAATTGGTTAAATAAAGTTAAATTAGATAAAGTTTAATAAAAGGCTTTTATTATCATAGACATAAATACAAATTCTACAATTATTTCATTTTAGCTTATTACTACAAAGATTATTATTGAATTTCATTAATTGTAATAGAATTATTACTATCATTGATGTCGTAATTACTTACTTTTTTTAGAAATTCACTGGAATTAGAATTAAAATAAACCCTTTGATTTTGCTGATCACTTCAATATAACACACACACATATATATATATATATATATATATATATATATATATATATATATTTATCACGTCACTTCCATAAGTCAAAGATGGCGCGTAACGAAAAAATGTTACACTAAATTTTTTTTCAACCCCGATAAAGAAGTTTCATTTCAATAAATAGCATACATTAGTCTCACCTGGATATGCATGCTCATATGTTCATAATATGCTTTTCCTTGCGTAAACTGCTCAAAACAATGTACACATTTAAAAATAGCATTCTCACACTTTATGACACTCTCTGTTTTCGGCACAAGTTCCAAGTTGTCAAAGTCTTCTGTATTGTATTCAATGATGGCATTTAAATTATCTGATTGATCATCATCCTCATGTTCTATTTTCATCTCATCCACAATTGATATGGAGTCGTGACTATTTTCATCTTTGACAATAGCAGCAACATCTACTAGAGTTTCCTCTAGTTCTGGCTGTTGGTCTTCAATAGAGTGATATATGTACAAATCACAGTGGTCAGGTTCTAATATTGTTGACTCAAAATTATATTTTGGGTGATGTATTGTATGTTTCATCATTTTTATATGCTGTGTTGTAATCTAAAATAAGTCCATTGTTATTAAATTAAAGACAATAATAATGTGGTGGCAGCAACATATAAGATTTATTTTTATGTGTTATTATTAGAATAACTCACCAATGCATGTTTTTTAATTAAATCCATCATTAGAGTATGGACATTCAAGGTTGAATCTCTTAATCTTCTGAAGTTAATCAATCTCTGTGCACACAGCACACAGAGTGTTTGCCTTAGATATCCTCCATGATACAACTGAAACAAATGCATAGATTCATCACAGGCATTCAACAGTGACAAACGAAATATAATAATAAACATTTGTTTATTATATAGATCCTGTATAACAATAGAAATATTAAGCCATGTTTTTAGCTTCATCATAATCAACCATCATGCATCATTGTTGATATAGGCATCTAAGTTTTTAAGGGTTACTACACTAAACTAGATTAGTATTCTAAAACTATTTTTACCACACAGAAACACTTTATTTTCAATTCAGATTGACACACTTACAGGCAGTCCAGTTAACAGTTCATATGCAGCCTCCAACTTGTGCTTACTCATTGGAATCAGCTTACTATCAGTGTCCAGGCACATCATGCACATCTGTAAATATATTGATTGAATATACTAATGGACGCCGACGGAATTAAAACTAATAAAATGAAAAAATGTTATAACAATATTAAATTAGTTACTCTAGTGAGACTCCTGAATAGATTTTTATGATTTAATTAATAAATGAAATGGAATGACAAAACTTGCTTTTTATGACTTATTTCTGTACCCTAAACCGACAATCTTGTATGAAAGGATTAATGAGAGTGGAAGAGGCTAAGGTATTTCTGTAAGCATCTACACCAACTTCATAGATATGCTTAAATAAATTAATGCAACTATATGACACAGCAATTTTTTACTTTTTAGGGTGTTTTGAGTCTTATGGTATAGACAAGTCAGAGTTAGTGCCGTAAATAGGGCAGTGCCCTAGTGCCCTGGTGAGGCACAGAAATGACCAGACTATATACAAACAATACCTTATTTATAGTCAGTTACAAGTCTGTAGGGCGCAGTTATGCACGCTGGCACTGGGCGCATAAATTGCTGGTTACACCTTTGGTCAGAGCAAGGGGGCAAAAGAATCAATATTAAATGCCAATGTACAATATCAAACATAAAAATACTTTACCAGCACTGTTGAAGGAACAGCATCAGAGCAAATTTGCCTTACACAACCTTCTGTTGTATAGAAGTCATCATCTAAGAAGTGTTGTGAGCAGACTACAGCAGGGTCTGGCTGGTGAGTGTCTTGCATACAGAGGGCTCTGAGCCAAGACGCACAGAGGTATGCGTCACTGGGAAACCTGTAAATCACCATTAAATAAATAAATATTATAGGACAATTACATTGTGTTATGGGTATTATGATAACTGATGAATATTTCTTTATTTTTTTTACATATTTAAATACTTATATAGATAAACACCCAGACACTGAAAAATATCTATGCGCATCATACAAATATTTTGCCAAGTATGGGAATCAAATCCACAGCCTAGGATGCGGAAGCAGGGTTACTACCCACTGCACCATTTGGCCATCAATTTATGCTATACTCTTTAATATATGTGAATTAAACACAGTGGTTAAATGCTAACTGATATATTGACTCACCCTAACTTAGTGTAAACCAAAGAATTATTAATATTATTAACAATTATTAATATAATTAATATTACTCTAAACATTACAACATATCTCTTTCTTGTGAAAAGTTTTAGATTACAACAACACTACACCAACAAGATATTGTGTTTTGTTAAGGCATATGATCATCAAACTTAACTTTGTTTCTGTAAAAAATTATCATAGTAACCAGTCAACATTAAATAGCATATTGTGTGTTCTGATGCAGATGTTTAAAGACCAGACTTTCTTGCCTATTTTGTATGATGTATTATAAAACTAACTGACCCAACAGAGGTTGTCCACATCAAAATAGTAGTCTATGGTACATTTTATTCAGAAATCTTAAAGAACTTTATTCCATCCTATTATTAATTACACAAATATTTCTATAGGTTTTTCGCTATAGCAGGTTGTAAAGATAGCAATATATTGCCCATTTCATAGACCATGGAGACATATTTTTCAAGTTAGTTGTCTGATAGTGTAACCTGACGTAAAAATGTTGGTCTAAAACTCCCGACGTAAAAAGTCGGTCAATAGCTGTGTGCTTTGCATACAAGTCTCACGTCGAAATAATCTAAATCAAATATAAGTAGGTCCCATGTCAACTTTCTTTAAACAGTTTGCATAACAAATTTGTCAAAATAAGTTGTCATAAGACTTACTTAAATTTGATTTGCGTTTGATTCCGGCGTCAGTCTTTCCGTTAGTGGAAAGATTGGTGAGCAGACCAGTTTCACTCAAATTATTTTATTTCTACTTACTCATGAAAAGTTAGTTCCTCTTTATCAGATGTAGACACAGTGTCGGAAGTATTCTCACAGAACGGTACGCAGCACTGCATTTTCTGTATATTTCGTTAATAGCACCAATAGTATTGGTTTATTCAAACCTCAAATTCTTCGAGTCGAGTACACCTGTACACTTCACAAGATTATATTAACTTAAATAAGGAACATATAACTGACACTTGGCAATTAGCACTGACAGTGACAGACAGTCCGGTAATGACAGATACAGGGTCTCTCATACCACGTGACATTGGCGTATGGAGAGTAGAGGAAAGGAGAGTCATCTTATATGGGAGAAAAGTTGAAAAAGTGTCCAGTTGTATGCGTTAAATAACAGTTCAAAAATCCTCCACAATGGCGTTGGTGGATAGAGTGATAACAATATTTGGCGCTTCTTTTGAGAGTTACTTTGATGCAACTGTGGCGCCATCCTAATTTAATACATTTTGACGGACACTTTTTATATACACAGATTGTCCTCCTTTCCTCTACTCTCCATACATTGGCGGAGTAAGTTGTACCCAGTTGGTACAGATAGAAGCCATAAAATTAAAAATTGAATAGATACAGGATTGCCAGATGTCCGAATTGAATGTTTTCACACCGTTTGACACATGCGATAAAAAAAAATTCTAGTGGGTAGGTACTTTTCACACTTCACAAGTAAGTAATTAAATCTTAAAATTTAACAACTAACCGATTTAATGAAACTTGCAGTACCTAAGTTGGAGTCCACCTTGTTCAACTAAAAAGAACTATTGAGTAGAGTTATCTTTGCACACATGAAAATTAGATCTTATTAACCGACGAAAAAAAACGGAGGAGGTTCTCAATTCGACACGTACCTATATTTTTTTTTATGTGGTCATACATAAAAAAAAATATAGGTACGTGTCGAATTTACAGAGTTGTCCGATTTTAATAATTCTTTTTTATTAGAAAAGGCATACTTCCAAGGTGGTCCCATTGTCATCATGTTAGGATCTGATGATGATATCCTGGGAAAATTGAAGGAACTCTTAAAATTTTGGAGGCACGCTTACAGCCATTTCGGTATTTGTCTCGGTATCGGTAGCTTTTTGGGTACTAGTACCGTAAAATATACTATGACAGTATACTTATACCAAAGCCAAACTCGATTGAGAATGCTTGTCAACAAACAAATTAAAAATGAAGGTAGAAATCACTAGTCATTTTATACCTATTTTTTTAATTAACTAGTTAATGACGAATTCATGACAATAAATTGGATTAGTAAGCTTAAATCTAAATAATATATTCAATATCTTCTAAATAAGATTTTTTAAAATAACATAACATAATTTTAAATTTATTAGGCATAAAATGTGTTGCATTTTCTACCTTCATTTTATATTTGTTTGTTGACAAGCATTCTCAATCGAGTTTGGCTGTAGTATAGTACGAGTACGTTACGTGGCGATAAATCACTAAAAAGTAAGATATAAAATTTTTTAACAAAAAATAGAACCGACGCAAACGCACTAAAAAGTAAAAAACAATTGTGTCATTTAGTTGCTTTAATTTACTTAAGCATATTTATGAACTCGGCGGTTCTATTTTTTGTTAAAAGTTTTTTACATTTTTGTGCGTTTTGAGCTGGTAATTTTTTTTATTTTGGTTGTCTTGTCAATCCTCTCGAAAATTTTTGTATCATTATCAGCTTATTGATGGCCAACTACAGGGCCTTTGAATATGAACATGAATATTTTAAAAGCTCTTATATTTGTTTAGCTAGGTACTGGCGTTTGTTTTAAAGACATTTAATGATTAATCATCACATTGTAGAATAAAACAAAGTTGCTGTCTGGTATCTGTCTCTATGTATGATATATAATCCTAATAATCTTTAAAACTAAGCATCAGATTTTGATTCGGGTTTTTAAATAGATAGTCATTCAAAGTTTATATGTGCCTATGATACATGTCTTACGGATAACCCACAATAACCATTAATTAACGAAAAATAATAGCTTATTAACGAAGCGATTAATAAAGCATTAATCCTTACGCAAATAAGTATAGATCAATATGGCCCTAAGAGTAATACATTATAAAAAAATAACAGCTTTTATCCGTATTTGGATCCTAAGGTGCCGGATTTGAACCCAGAGTTGATATGTTTCAAGAAAGGACATTGCCATAATTTGCCCCAGGCTGTCCAAACGTATGCTCATATTTAAATGTTTTATTTAAATACACAATGAATTTTAAACAATACCCATAATTCATTGCATTCACTTGAAAATATGTCAAAAATATAAGAATTTTAATCGCTTTTTGGGTTCTGAATCACGTGACCGTCGTCGTAGTATTAAAAGTCAACTTTTATCAACCTTCATAACTTTTATCAGCGACTGCTTAGCTACAAGTAACTTTATTATTATTTAAATAGAAGGTCTGTACTATTTAATGACATATATATCATCTCTGGGCATCTCTGGGGCAGACTTCCATATATATTATACCTAGGTCCTTTAGGGTAATTTTTCCCATAAGAAGAAGTGCTGTGGTTAAACGCATAGGTACGAGTATTATGATTTGAACAAAAAACCATCGTTATCAAGTATTTTTATTCCAAAATCTTATCAATAAATAAAATATTTTATACTTAACTTCTGGGTATTTATATAACAAGTTTATAAGGTTACAAAGTATCTATTTTATAACTAGGAGAAGTTTATGCAAGTACGTAGTCTATTAGTAACGAAATCTATTTGTTGTATGATATTGTTTTAACAATCCAATCTGTATAATATGATACTTTTGTGTAGACTCCAGGATAATATTTCACTCCACAAGCATATCCAAATGATACGAGACCAACCACAACGCCTTTATAAATCAAAGGCCCTCCCGAATCTCCAAAGCATCCGTCTACGCCATCTATATCTGTTCGGCCTGCACATAACATTGAATCTGCTATGATAGCGCCTATGGTCTGATATTGCGATCTACAGTATCCTTGATCGATCACCAACATCATTGTTTGTTGAAGTTGGTCTGGTTGTGGTCCGTCTCTCTGAAATAAAAAAATTGGTTGTCTGTAAAGTCGGTTTACTGACGATAGTTGAACGTGACAACGTCTTAAGAAAATACTGATGGAATGTTCAAAGAAAAATTTGTAATTTTGTGAAAAAAATAAAACATGTAAATGTACTATTGTATAGCAGCTGTCCACGCAGACGCATCGCCTACTCAAGTAGGAGAGAGACGGATGTCGAACGCTGCCGAACGCAAAGGCCGATTGTGCTTCTTTGTCGCTCGTTCCGCGCTCTCGCTTGCAGCCTTACATGGAACGCCTCAAAGCGAGGTAACGCCGCATGAGTCATGTTTTTTCGTGCGTGCAGCCGGCTCTATCGAATTATAAGACGTTGTCACGTCAAAAAAATGTGCATTAAAATAAACGTTCGTGACGAGATTTATAAAAGCTGAATTGACGACTTCCTTTATACTTCAGCTACCGCAATGTTATATCCCTTAGGTACTCCTAACTGAAAGATGCAAGGATTGATTCCAGAGTGGAGTCAAATTAAGATAATATGCCTATATGCCATGGACGATCATAAAATGCAATGCATCTTACGATAAGGTGGTATCGTATTTAAAACTCGTCATCATCATCATCATTAACAGTCAATGTCCGACATAGGTCCTGAGCAACGATTTTGAGCCACCTGTGACCAGCGGCTTCCTGCGACACGTTTTATGTCGTCACTAGGTGGAGTGGGGGATCGACCACGCGTTTTCCGATGCGTGGTCGCCATTTTAGCACCTTGGGCCCCCAACGTCCTTCAGCCCTTCGAACAACGTGTCCCGCTCCTAACTCGTCATTTACACAGAATTATAAGCACTTGACTTATCACGAGTTCTCTAAAACACACTAGATTGACTTATTATTGAGATTTCTCATTTCGTGATGTAGACGCTCACTAAAAACGGGTTCTCAATACAGCCACGGAATAGGGGGAGTATTGAAATTATATTTCTGCTTATGTACCGGCTTTCACGCAGATGATGCCGCGGGTATACGTTAGTGATAAATGAAATGGCATACCTCAGTAGAACCCCATCCAACCAATGTACAAACGGAATTGGGTGCAAGTTCACTTTCTCGCTTAATGATCGTACCCTGACGAATTAAATTTCCTATCGTGAATTTCTTTGCAACGACTACAACGGCTATGTCATTTGTGTAGTAACGTTTGTCAAATCCATAATGTGGAATGATGGATTTAATTTTATGCAAAACTCCACCTCTGGTGCGGTAGGTGGAGCCAACGCGGACCTTCCAGTACTGCGGTATCGAGTAACTGAAATCAGAATTTAAAAAAAAAATACTGATGATAAATTAGCATATTATCATCATCTTAAATTATTTTATTGGCATAGATAAGGCAGAAGACAGGATCATTTTTTAAGGCTGCCGTGGTCTTCAATCATGGCTTAGATTATTTAGAGATTAGGGTTGCACTTGCAGATAATGTTTTAGTCTATGGGTAGGTATCAGAAATCTATGATGATGACCCGAATCGATGGTTTCTCCGAGATGTGATGATACTATATATTTCTTCAACACCGAAAATGCGAATATTTCTGAAGAAAGTTCAATATTTCAAAGGTCGACCCAATGTTTTAAATACAATAGGTTCCTCATAATCCAGAACCACAAACCTGCTGCTCGAATAAAAGCAGTTACAATAATTATGATTTTAAAATTATTCAAAGACATAATTTTTGTACTGTTTAAACTTACTTTCGTCCTGTATCTTGATTGTATTGAAAACAATGAGCTGCAGATATCAAATGTCGCGATGTTAGAATGACGCCTGCGCAATGTTGAATAAACTGTTGGTTTCCCCATGCATCCAACAATAGTTGAGCCAGAATGGGGTACTGCTGTATGGTTGTGGGTGAACCGTTTAGTACACGTAGAAATGGATATTGAGCATTTACTGTAAAGAAATGAATTAATAAATAAATAAAAATTAGTTTATTTTAGCATCTTATATTACATAAATACATGCTTTTAATCAAAAAAATTAACTACTTTTGTACTAAAAGACTGCTCTCTTCCTAGATAATGAAGTAACAGAATTATTTTTATTTATTTATTTAAACATCTTTATTGCAAATAACAAAAGAAACAATGGTACAATACAAAATTAAACGCAAAAGGCGACCTTATCACTAGAAGTGATATCTTCCAGGTAACCTAGTTACCTAGATAAACGAACCTTTACACTTGAGAGACGGGGAATTGCAATAAAAACAATATTAATTAATGTACAATCGAAAAGGTACACTAATAGATGATAATTATTTATACAAATAAAAATACAAATACATACATGTATAATTACGATATATACATATATACACAATATAAATATATATTTGTTATATGTATGTATTTGTAATTATATTACAAATAAACATTTCTTTATATAAACTAATAGGTGCGCTATTAATAGAAAAGCTGGGAATACAAAATACCTACTACGATATTTAAGCCTACAGGAATCATTGCACTGTCCAAAAATCACTGCTATGAACTTGATTGAAATTGTTTTAAAGGCTTTTTTTAGGTTTTGCTCTACGATATAAGAATGGCTAAGAAACGAAAAAAATAAATTCAAAATAACTGTTAGGTACCAGCCGTTAGACCGTTACCTATCTGACTGCTGATTACCTCATTATGAGAACTCTCTCGAAGGACTTAAAGTTTAGCATGAGTACTTCGCGATTCTTAACTTTCCGAACCGTTTGTAGAGTCACTACCTACTGACAAACTTGACGTTTAAAAAGTGCTTGTAAAACAGCCTATTTGAAATAAAAGATTTTCAAATTTTTTAGATAATCTTGTTTGGTTGCGACGTTTAAAATGAAAACTTATAATAAATTGCCAATAGGTCCAATCTCAAAATAATATTAAAGCTGAGATTATTAATTATTATGGGAATTATCATTATGAGATTAAGAGTTTGGCACTTAGGTCTAATTCACTATAATACGCCATGAACCGGCATATCCTCATTAATTAATATTATTTAACGGTAGTAGTAGTATTATACTATGTCGTTGTTTTTCGCGAGGAAACCCTCCTGGATGTCATGGAGACCCTTTGGATACAATAAGGCTTGTGTGCACCAAGATTTCGGTTATCATAACCAACGGTTAACATAAGCTAAACGTTATATGTACTGTTCACGACAAGCCGTGCGCCGGTTAAGGACGTAAACCGGGCGGTTATATTAACCGAGCTTACGTTCTTAACCGACGTACGGGTTGTCGTGAACAGTAAATTTATAGTAAAGTTATGTTAACCATTGGTTAGGATAACCGAAATCTTGGTGCACAAAGGCCTTAACCGGCGTACGGGTTGTCGTGAACAGTAAATTTTACGTTTAGCTTATGTTAACCGTTGGTTATGATAACCGAAATCTTGGTGCACACAAGCCTTAACCTACCTTACTTTTTCGCCTGTTTAAGCTCTCACAAAGTAAGCTATGCTACTTTAAATACTGCCATATAAAAGTCTATTTAAATCACTCACCTTTATAACACAGTAATGTAAGAGAAAATATAATACAATTTGTAACACCCATTCTCTTAAGGATTTAAAAAAATAGCCTTAAAATAATTGCGATGTGTTCATACACTTTGCAAGTGAGATCTGTACTGAGTTCTGATGAATCGGAATACTATCTAACATTCTTGTATCTAATAGCCGAGGTAGTAAACCTCTTACAGTTATGGGAAGTTCATGGTGTAGTGCGATCTATGTGTTTTGATTGTTTCTTGATGCTTATTTTGCTGTAACTCTTTTTGCCTAAAATATCATTATCAGCCTATTTCAATCCACACAGGTTCAGTGGCGTGCACTTCATAAATATATAAACGCACTGCCTAACCTGAGGTTACATTATAACCCAGTTTTACGAGGAGGAATTTTCCATTTCGTGTAGTTAGTTCACCCTGCATACCCTGGTTAGAAGCCTTGTGTACACCACTGCACAGGTTCAGCTTTTATCTTTATATGATAGAGCATATAAAGCTTAGACCAACCATGTACCAAGGCATGTTGGTAGGCTTTATGTTATAAAGTTCGATGTTTTAACAATCATTAATGACAGAGACTGATGACTTCCTGTGCTGCATGAGACATGGCGTAGCACTATTGTAAGTTTCAAATTTAAACTAAAAAAACTACTATTAAAAGAGTAAAGACTTATCTATACTAATATTATAAAGAGGAAAACTTTGTTTGTTTGTTTGTTTGTTTGTTTGTTTGTAATGAATAGGCTCAAAAACTACTGGACCGTTTTTAAAAATTCTTTCACCATTCGAAAGCTACATTATCCACAAGTAACATAGGCTAAATTTTATTTTGGAAAAAAATAGGGTTCCGTAAAATATTTGGGTTTTTCGGACACAAGGTGTAAAAAATCAACCAGAAAAGTTACTTATTTTGCGTACGCTGCGTAAAGTATAAAAGATAGAACCATAAAATGTTCTAATTAATTAGAGATCTTATAAATATCTACAAAAAAGTCCGCGACAGACTATACCTATCTATGTCGAGTGAGGCACAACAACCATTTTTTTATTTAAAAATCTTAAATTTTTTTTGGACTACATTTAAAGGCATTTATTTGCTCATGCTATTAATCCTTATCAAAATAAATTATTTCATCACTAAGTACAGTTTATGTAGATAATATTTGGTATTTAAAAGATTAAAATTGGACTTTTGGTTTTGAAGTTATGGCGAAATTAAAATATTACTATTTTTGCGTTGCGAAGTGAGCGTCACCAAGGCGGGGGTGCGCGTGCAGGAGGGGAGTTTAGATCTATGTTATATATACGATGATGAATTAAGAATTCGATCTTTGTTCAAATATCTATTTAGTACACGGAAGAGTTTGTTCGTTTGTTTAAACGGGCTAATCTCTATCTGCGTGTCGGATTGTTATTTTTGTTTATTCTGAAGGCTAGACTCAAGAGTGAAATATACTATTTAATATCAATTTATACCCATCAGCTTGGCATAAATATATATTTTTAATGTTAATGTTCTGAAATGTCATACAATGTTTAACAAAAATGTAGACCTTTAGTACACGAGACGGGATGGAGAATATTGCTTCACGGGAAACTATAAAAAAATTAAATTGAGAGGGGGAGCGGGGAATGAGCACACTATATGTGCCTTTACACATTTTGTATGAAAAATAAAAAAGTCTGTCTTTAAAATTAGAAGGGTACCTAAGAGGTTTTCACGCGGACGAAGTCGCGGGCGACTGCTAGTCTTATGATAAATGTAGAATCATTCCAGCACTTTTATACTTTTATACTATTATTTGCTTAAATGACTTCCCCTGAAAGATTGTAATTTTTAATGTGTAAATGAGTTTTTGTTCTTACTTTTAATTTATTGTTTATTTCGTGTTCTATAACTTTTTTGTTTTTTGTTTGTTTGTTTTTAATTTCGCAGAACAATAAGAACACTTAATTGTATAGTCCGTATTGTTACCCATTTAAAGGTTTCCAATGAAAACCAGCGCTGCAGCTTGCTGTAGCATAATGCTGAGTGGGAAACCTTTATTTGGTCAGTCTTTGTTTTACTTTATTATTTTTATTGCTTAGTTTAATTTAGTATAAGTCTGATCAAATAAAAATATTTTTCTTTCTTTCTTTCTCTAGCACTACCACACTATTAGGTATATGTGCATACCTAGCACGTAGTTAGTTACGTACCTATTTGAAAACGTCAAATTTGAAATCGTCGTGCACTTTGCTATCTCAAAGTTGTTTTTTACCTAGCCAATTTACATACCATAGATATTTTCCCATACTATACCTAAGGGGATGTCCTGCGTACGCGACGAACACGACTTGACGCGAAGATACTCACGTGACGAACAATGAAAACAATGACATTGTTTACCTACTTGCGTCCAGTGAAGCAGTCTGCGGCAGGACACGACCTAATAGGCACTTGTCGCGTGCCATCGTGTCGCATCGCATCGCATTTGTCGCTTACGCAGTAGGTACACCTCGTTAGTATATTTATTATAGTGTCCGACCGAAAGTTCGGTTTCGGACAAAAATCAAGTTTCGGCGGCAGTTTCGGTTTCGCCCTAAATTGGCCGAAACTTTTGCCGAAACCGAAACTGATTTCGGAGGTAGTCGTGCACACCCTAAACTTCGTTTCTCGCGGCAACACTATGGCGGACGCTGGCGGCCCTGTTCGGGAATTGTCGTGCGTCGTTCGGATAGCTCCGTTGCAATAAAACTTAGTCATTAATGTAAAACTTAGTCAGTTAATGCAGCATAATGTGTAAAATGCATAAAATTTCTGTATTTTAAGGAATTTTATACTTGACCACATGAGTTTCGGTTTTGGTTTCGGCCGAAATTGAAGCCAGGGCCGAATACCTATTTAGTTTCGGTTTCGGCCGGAAAACCAGTTTCGGTCGGACTCTAATTTATTATAACACATGACAGTTAAAGACCTAACGATCTACATAATACCTACTATCAATAACCTACAAGTAAGTAGGTGAAGGTTGGGTGAGCTCTTCAATGTACATGAGTTTATTTATGAGAGGGCGGACACCGAAAGTTTTATAAGCATTGTTAAAAAATTAAAAAAAAAATGTAAATAAATAAAAGATAGATTAAGATCAAGACTTATCCGTCGAACTTCATATGTAGATATCAATTTCATTTAAAATATAAATACATAGGTAAGTAGATTTCTGCAGGCTGAACAATATTAAGAACATCAATCATGTTTAAGTGGTTCGCTTTTACTCTAGCGTTACCGTAAAAAATGTATGAACTGGTACATTCAATAGTGCTTATGATCAGTTAATTATATGTCTAATAACTTCTCGTATAGGTAGATAAGCATAGACACATTTATTACCCTTTTTGACGTGAAAACGTTTTATAATTCGATAGAGCCGGCTGCACGCACGAAAAAACATGACTCATGCGTTACCTCGCTTTGAGGCGTTCCATCTAAGGCTTGAAGTGCAAGCGAGAGCGCAGAACGAGCGACAAAGAAACACAATCGGCCTTTGCGTTCGGCAGTGTTCGACATCCGTCTATTAAATATAATTATTAAATATATTAATTTTAAATTAAAAATTAATATATTTATAAATTAATATATTTATTATAAATTTAAAATATAAATTTATAAAATCAAAATCAAATATTTTATTAATTTAAATTTATATTTATAAAAATATACTTAAATTAAAAATTTTAATAACCAATTAAATGCTACCATTCTATCAGTATTTTCTTAAGACGTTGTCACGTTTAACTATCGTCAGTAAACCGACTTTACAGACAACCAATTTTTTATTTTTTACTTAAGCCGGGAACGGATCAATTTGTACTTACCTACCCAGCTATTTCTCTGACTACACAAGTGGTCCAGTCCTAAGCCTCTATGACGTCAGATCATTAGGGCTATGTAACAATAGGTATCTACTGAGATTTCCTTTCTTCACTAAAAATTCGACGCCTAAAGTTAGGTTGGCGGTATTACACCCCTGTGCCTCGGAAAGCAAGTTAAGACGTTGGTCCCGGTCATTATGGTCAACATCTGATAATGATCGTTAATAAATGAAACATCATCACCCTAAGCCCACCAACACGCAATGGAACTGCGTGGTAGGCTTAAGATCTATATAGGAGGCCAGACCTGCTCTATAAAAGATGACAGGTCTTGGCCTGTAGTGGCCGGATTATAGACTGATAAAAATAAATCTAATGATAATCTGTAGTCGTTTGGCTTGGCGGGACTTAGAACTTGTTAAGCCTCAATAGCTATGTTATTTAGATTGCTCGGTATAATTAAGTATGTTTTTGCCCGTACGTCTCCAATTGTATTATAATAATGATTAATTGCTCTCTAGAAATGAGGTTCAAGAGGTCAAATATTCGAAAAAAGCCAGCGAAATGAATCGTTTTGATATTTTTTATGGATGTAGGTAGGTATAGTTCGCACCAAACATCAAGGCCGATCTGAAATGCCTGAGCACTCTTCTCGATTGATTGATTTTGTGTTGTTACCAGCGGCGCTATGATAGGAATTTTGCGTGTTGCAACTTCAGAGATTAGGCAGCGATAGGTACGTATCTATAAAGGTATAAAATGCAGACTTACCTAAGTTTCTCAGGCATTTTCATTTAGGGGAGAGTTGGATATTACCGAGCCCCTAAGGACTTGAACCTATAATTAGGAAACTGTTTGTTTTTAAAAAAAACAAAATTGAGTAATTTGTAGGACATTTATTTAGGTATCGTATACCGTATAACAAAAAGATCCAAAATATAAACAAAAGGTAATTATTGTCAATTTAGAAAAAAACACAAAGGCGCGGTTTTATCAAACTAGTCGGATAATATCGTGCCCAGGTTTGACTAAATCGTGCGCACATCATTTCCAAGCAAATGGGTAAGTAATAATAAAAATAGTAAAAGTAAATTTTCTTGCATTAAGATAGGGAAACCCAAATGTATTTATAGAAATTAAGTACCAATATAAAGTATCACGCAATAAGTATTAACAAAAACTTAAATACTTTACCTATGACAACACGTAAATATCTTTTTATAACTGTAAGTCTATACAATATATGAATTATATTTAGACTAGTCAGTCTCAAACATACCTAATATCAATTTAATATCAGACAGCAAGTTATTTTAATCAAAGCAAAAATCACATATAAAGTCTTTGGATGAATCTTCTCCGCTACATTCCTTATGTATCCAATTCGCGTATCTACAACAACGAAACCAGATTTCTCCATTACCACCAAACTATTGACATACGGCGCAAATATCACGATTCTCTATATAGTCGGGCTATGATTCATATACACTGTAACGCAGAATTTTTTGATAGTTTTTGAATTACGCTGACGCGCGGAATTATCAACCGCGCGGTAATATCCAACTCTCCCCTACACCAAAAGCACCTTTGGGAGATTTTGTATTTACTTTTGTACCTATTATTATTTTTGTGTGGATTTTTGTATGGAGTAAGAATTATTTACCCAGTGTACTGATATAATTTTTGACGTGACAAGGCTCTATCGAATTACAAGACGTAATTCGATAGAGCCGGCTGCACGCACGAAAAAACATGACGTCATGCGTCGTTACCTCGCTTTGAGGCGTTCCATGTAAGGCTTGAGGTGCAAGCGAGAGCGCGGAACGAGCGACAAAGAAGCACAATCGGCCTTTGCGTTCGTTTATTAAATATAATTATTAAGTATATTAATTTTGATGATATTATATTGATATTAAGTATATTAATGAATGAACTATGGTCAACATTGTCCACGTATGGGGTGAGCAGCAGTCTGGCCCGAGCACTGAAATCTCTGTATGACAATTCTAGTGCTTGTGTCAGAATAAATGGGGCATACACTGAGTGGTTCCCAGTGGATAGGGGCGTACGACAGGGGTGTGTAGCGTCACCATGGCTGTTCAATTTGTTCATGGACAGTTGCTTGATAGATTTGAAAGAAAGTGCATGTGGTCTAAGAATGAACGAGTTACTTATTAAATGTCTTCTCTACGCAGATGATCAAGTATTACTTGCATCGTCTGCTAATGAGTTACAAGAAATGGTAACTATTATGAATGTAGCTTTGAAAAGGAAAGGAATGAAAGTGAATGTCAGCAAAACGAAAGTAATGATTTTTGAAAGAGATGAACATGTGACAGATTGTAATATTTTGATAGATGGAGAGAAAGTGGAAGAAGTAAAAGAGTTTGTATACCTGGGTAGTAAATTCACGAAAGATGGAACGTGTGAGAGTGATATTGAAAGAAGAGTAAATGCTGGAAACATGGTGAATGGTGCTCTTCATGCATTTATGAATAGCCAGAAAGTGTCTCAGAAGGCAAGTCTGGCTGTGCATAGAGGTGTGCTGGTGCCCACACTCATGTATGGTAGTGAAAGTTGGGTTTGGCAGAAGAAGCATAAAAGTAAAATAAATGCAGTAGAGATGAGAGCGTTGAGGAGTATGAGCGGAATAAAACTGAGTGACAGAGTTAACAATAGTATAATAAGAGAGCAGTGTGGTGTAAAAGAAGATGTAGTGACTAAAATTGAGAAAGGGATGCTTAGATGGTTTGGACATGTAGAGAGAATGGATGAAGGAAGATTAACAAAAGAGATTTACAAGGCGAGGGTGAATGGAAATGTTGGAAGGGGAAGACCTAGGCGAATGTTCCTGAACCAAATTCAGGACATTTTAAATAATGGCCAGGTTAAGAGTACCCTAAACCGACGAACTTGTATGAAAGGATTAATGAGAGTAGAAGAAGCTAAGGAGGTATGCAAGGACCGTGGCAAATGGAGGGATGTGGTCTCTGCCTACCCCTATGGGAACAAGGCGTGATGTTTATGTATGTATGTATGTATTAATTTTAAATTAATATATTTATTATAAATTTAAAATATAAATTTATAAAATCAAAATCAATTATTTTATTAATTAAAATTAAAATTTATAAAAATATACTTAAATTAAAAATTTTAAACACCAATTAAATTCTACCATTCCATCAGTATTTTCTTAAGACATTGTCACGTTCAACTATCGTCAGTAAACCGACTTTATAGACAACCAATTTTTTTTTATTAGACAATCTCAGGAGCGTGACGGGACGGTGACTCAATTTGAGTCGCTGTAATATATAAGTAAATAAAAAGTCCTATGTCCAGTAGTGGCCGTCCATCGGCTGTTAATGATGATGATGATGATAGAACACGTGGCACAAATATTCGATCCCAGCACGACGGCTCTTAGCGTGTTGTACAACTCAAAAATTCACGCAAGCGTCACGTCTACGTTTTACTATAAGGTCTAGCACCTTATAGTAAATTTGTTCGCTAAATATTATTAATGATAGAAATTAAACTATTGTAAGTGTTTTGCCCGCCCACCCGCACTAAAGCTGCATGGTAGGTTTGCGTTCCAACTTATAGAATGAGAGGGTTATGTCTAGTGGTGGAAATTAAGAAAATATGCTCATAGTCATAGAGATATTGGCAACTATCTATTTAAAATATATTTAAGTCGAGTCTTATAGGAAAGCAGACCTATGCACAATAGGCGGCCATAAAAAATAGGCAGATAAAATATTTATTATTATGAAAACAGAAATAAATATTTATATTTCAAACAACAATCTATTTACAAAAAAATATTTAACAAATCCAATTGTAAAACTGGTTTTCATCTAATAATTCCTTTATTTCTAATAGCAGCTTGAATCTGACTGTCAATACTTGTGTAATACTTCATGTATGTTAACAGCTTTGTCACTCTTTTCAGATCTCCGTCAAAGAAAGCGGTGGACAACTTCTTCTGTAAATCTTTTATGACTGCTTTATTTTCTTTGTTGAGTTTCATTATGTCTTCTTCTGTACTTGCTTCTTCTACTTCTTCATTCTTCTCCATTATTTTCATTAAAAACTCCTGATCTGCTTCTGTGTTCTCTGGTATTTCTTTTCCTCTGAGACGCAGCATATAAATACCTAATAAACAAAAACATTTTGTAATTTGCTTAGTATAGCAGGGATCAATTTATACTAATATTATAAAGCTGTAGAGTTTGTTTGTTTGTTTGATCACACTTATCTCAGGAAGTACTGGTTCAAATTGAAAAATTCTTATTGTGTTAGATAGTTCATTTATCAAGGAAGGCTTTGGCTATATAACATCAGGCTGCAATCAATAGGAGCGATGAATGAGTGTGAAAAATAATGTGAAAACAGGGTAAATTATTCATCTTTGAGAACTAAAATAATATAATAAGTTATAAAGAGTAACTTAGGCAATTTTTATTTTTGTAATCTTATTTATTATAATTTTTTATGAAGTCGCTGGCATCTGTTAGTCCTTGATATCATGTAGATATGTTATTAAAATTTTAAATTATTATCCTTCAGTGTGGGCAACAAAAATATAATAATAAAATCAGAATAATAATTTTTAAACTTTAAATCTATGCTAATATAAAGCTGATGAGTTTTGTTTGTTTGAACGCGCTAATCTCAGGAACTACTGGTTCGAATTGAATAATTATTTTTGTGTTGAATAGACCATTTATCGTGGAAGGCTTTAGACTATATAACATCACGCTGTAACTATAAGGAGCGAAAAAATAATGGAAAATGGGGAAAATTATTATTCTTGAGGGTTTCCATTGCGTGCGCTGCGAAAACGGTTCAAAATACCAAAATATATGTATGAAAGAATTATTCCTCTTGAAATGATCTAAAAAATGTCCAGTTTAACACTTAACAGTAAGAGTTATAAATATATGTCTATTGTTAATGTTAATGTATTGTAATATCGTACAATGTTTAACAAAAATGTAGATTTTTAGTACACAGGACGGGACAGAGGATATTGGTTGACGGGAAACTATAAAAATATTAAATTGAGAGGGGAAGCGGGAAAAGAGCACACTTTATATGAAAGTCTGTTTTTAAAACTAAAAGGATACCTAAGAGGTTTTCACGCGGACGAAGTTGCGGGCGACTGCTAGTCTTACAAAAAGTATGGCAAACACCACTGAATATGTTTTATATTTTTGTACCATCCAAATCACTCCAAAAGTTTTGACTGTTCAGTATAGCCAAGCTTGCCTAGGTTCAAATGTACACTTCTGTCTTCAACATGTTATAGTATTTGTTAATGAATTGACAAGCGCGCCTAACCGCATTGTAGCAGAGTGGTGGGTTTATGCTCCATATCCTCTCTCTTTCTCAAGGACAGGTCTGGTAGCCAGTTAATGATGAATGATGAAAAACCAGATATTAACAGGGCAAAGTGTGATCTAAATAATTTAAATGAATGGTGATGACAAGTTTGTAAGAAAAACAAAGACTAATTTGGCTGGTGGGAGGTTTTCACTGTGGCTAGTTACCACCCTACCGATAAAGACATACCACCAAGCAATTTAGTGTTCCGGTATGATGTTGTGTAGAAACCAAAAGGGGTGTGGAGTTCATCTTACTCCTAACAAGTTAGCCCAATTCCATCTTTGATTGCATCATCACTTATCATCAGGAGTGATTGCAGTCAAGGGCCAACTTGTAGTCAATAAAAAAAACAATTATTATATTGTTAAATAGGTTACATACCTCTTGCTAGTGGCTCTAATAAAGTTTTATATGCATCATTAACTATTGATGAATACTGTGCTGATATTTCTTGTTCTTTTTGATCCCTGTAACAATAGTATTTATTGTATACATTCATTAAAATGTGTTAAAAATAAATTGAAGAATAAACAAATTTAAACAAGATAAAGCAATATATAATAATTGCTTTCATCAGCATCATCATTATCAGCCTATAAAATAAAAAAAAAATAAAAAAAAATATTTTATAAGCTGATAATGATGATGCTGATGAAAGCAATATTATTTTTTTATCATTTAGCTCTATTACATATTAAAATATAGATGACTAAAGCAAACAATCAAAACTTACCGATTTGCATATTTGTCAGGATGTAAATGTTTCTGCAGATCTTTGTATTTTTTTGCCAACTCAATATCATCGACGTCGTATGTTTCTTTTACACCAAGAATCTCAAAATAGTTTTGCGCTTTGTCTGGCTTTTGCAACACTTTGCAGTGAGGGCAAAATAGGTTAGAAACCAAATTGTTGTCATTTTTTCCGCACGACCAACAAGAAACATATCTGTGATTTAAAATTACACGGTTTTTAACTCCGAGATTCCATATAAACCTTCCAATACTCATGATTTTCAAATTGAGAGTAAAACTGAGTTCTAATTTTAAGTTATCAATGAGGCTATGCCGCTTAAGTTATTATTACACTTTTAATATGTCATATTACACTATACTTGGTCTTTTTTTACGTAATATCACTCTATTTGCTATGCAATACACGAAATAGCTTTTGGCACCTAATGTGCAAAATTATTTGTTTGTTGTCAAAAATCAGCTGATCTGATCACCCAAATGACAGCAGATTTGAAACATTCCCCTCTCCGTTGTAATTCAAAGAGTACAGGCTATAAAAGACTAGATTCTATGCCGTTGTTATATACATTAAAATAAGAAAGTTCAAAGAGTAAAGAGCCAGCAAACTTAAATGGCGTACCATTTCTGGTGAACTCAATTTACCTACAAAAACAACGTTTATTCTAATGTTAACCATTGTTCACGGTAACCAATGTCTTCGTGCAAATAGCTCTAAGTCTGTGATCTTAGTTTTTATGAATGCTCTGTGGTCTGCGATGTTAATTTACCTGTCAAGTGTCAAAATATAATCTGTTGAGCTTTTGCTTAGCTTTTGAGTTTTGATATTTTGATTGTTTTGAATTTAATTTTTAATATCGTCGTCGTCGTCAGCTCCTAGTGGTAAGTGATTATAAGAATTTAAAGGCACTGGAAAAAATTCTATACATCCTGATTGCTTGATCTTCTTATTTACCACCAAAACTTGGAAACAATCATGGTTTCCTATTTTACAATAGACGCTACAGGTGAAAATACAAACTTCCAAAAAGAAATCTCAAATATGATGCATGGTTTCGGCGATAATCCGAACCCAAACGCCGCTACTGTGGTGCTGGTTGAGGATATAGTTCTTCAGCAACTTAGATCGATGCTGCAAGAAGCTTTGAACTACTCCAGGCTCCGAGGCACGAAGATAATATCGAACTATGAAATTATTTATTTAATGAGAAAAAACCCTGTTAAATTAAAAAGACTTCATAACTATCAGCTCAAAATGGACCATATCGATATTACGCGCAATTCTACTGCTCCTAATCCATCTACTATATTAATAACTGGTATCCCTTTAGAAGAGGATAAAGATGTTAAAAAGAAACGGTCACATGTAGAGGTAATAAAAGATATAGATGAATTGGATGAAGTTAGTTTAGTAAAATTTGATGCTATTGATTATTTAAGAAAAGTTAGAGCTGCCAAGATAACTGAGTCTATGTCGTTTGAGAAATATGAAGCATATCACAAAGCGAGATGCAGTTCCTTTCGTTCGGGCTATGGCTTAAGTAAGGGTTTCATTAAACTCGAAAGCTGGATTAATCCAACAAAGGAGTTGAAGATCACAAACTTGGCTTTGGAAGTATTATGTTTCCTCGCATATGAGACAGTTGCGGAAATAGTTGATGCAGTATTCTTAATACGCCAGGACAGTAAGAAGAAAAGCGGCGATCCCTTTAGCAAGTTTGAAGGTGGTTACTTCTGTAATCCACAGAGTCTGAATAATGCTGTGTATATAAAATCTGGGTACGAAGGTGTACCGGCCATCACAGTAGCTGAAGTTAGGGAAGTGCTGCGAAGGTATTTTACACCTACTACAGGTATAAATGGTTTATTTCATAGAAATATGAGCAATGATTTGCCTGTTAGATATATTGCTATATGAATCTGTAGCCAAGGTTTCTTGTTATAATACTTATTTTAATATTATTATGAATGTAATAGGTATAATGATATAATAATAAGTTTATCTTTTTGTAGCTGTGGTTACACAGAACTAAACTTTTTGGGATTTTCATATAGTAATTTACCCAAATCAATGTTAGATGTTTTGTAGTGAATAACATGAAGGTGTAATTGAATGGAAATGATTTAGAGAAAGTTTATGTTTTTAAAAATTAATTAAATAGGACTTTATTTCAAGTAAAAATTTCCTGATATTTATACCTATAGTAAAGCCAATCTCGATTGAGAATGCTTGTCAACAAACAAATTTAAATTGCAACACATTTTATGCCTAATAAATTTAAAATTATGTTTTATTATTTTATAAAATCTTAGTTAAAAGATATTGAATATATTAATTAGTTTTAAGCTTACTTATCTAATTTATTGTCATTAATTCGTCATTAACTAATTAATTAAAAAAAATAGGTGTAAAATGACTAGTGATTTCTACCTTCATTTTTATTTTATTTGTTGATAAGCATTTTCAATCGAGTTTGGCTTTAGTATAGTATTAAATTAAAATTGAAACAGCTTAATAAAAATTATAAAAAATGATTTCATTGTTTTAATTTAACTTCCTCCCTAACTGTAATTATTATTAAGATGTACCTATCATTTTTTTAAAATTATGTACATAGTGGAAATTTTACTTGTTTGTAGCAACTATTCTCAAGGAAGTTTGGAAGATAAATTCTACTAAGTAGTATTAGAAAGACTGAGCAGTTACTGTTTTAAAAGTATTAATTTATTATTATTTACAAATAATTTATGTGAGCGTTACTATAATAACATTAAAATCTTCAAGATTCTATCTTTTGGTGAAAACCACATGAAAATCTGTTTAGTACTTAGTCTTTAAGTTATATTATGTAAAAGGACATTTAATAAAGGAAAGTAATCTTTTGAATTTTAAAATTGAACAAATCTAAATCATCACTGGTATGTAGAACTTGTACAAACTGTTTAGGCCATGTTTAGGTTGTAAGTGTAGATGCTGAAAATTATATAAACATGCCTAGTAAGGTATACATTTATATAAGTAGTTAGGTAAATATCGTCATCATTATCAGCCTATTAACGGCCCACTACAGGGTCAGGCCTATTTTCATGTAAGAGAAGGGATATGTAGCGTAGACCCACCACGCTCCACTACGGGTTGGCGGGCTTACTGCGATAATGTTTCGATCATATGTTGATGATAGTGAAAGGGACAGACGGCTTAACATGCTCTCTGAGGTACGTGGATGTAGTACCACCAACTTCCAGACTCTTGGAATGTACTGAAAATTTCATAGAAGAATGAAAACCTCAGAACTATTCCGTTGACCCGACCCAGGACTCGAACCCAGGACATCATGATCGAAGCCACATAGGCTAGCCACTACACCGACAAAGACGTATCGCCAAGCGATTTAGCGTTCCGGTACGATGTCGTGTAAAAACCGAAAGGAGTGTGGATTTTCGTCCCTCTCCTAACAAGTTAGCCCGCTTCCATCTTAGACTGCATCATCACTTAACATCAGGTGCGATACCAGTCAAGGGTCAACTTGTAGTCGATAAAAAAAAAGGCAGGTAAATATAACTAAATAAATATAAAGCGAAATAGAAAAAAACATGGTAAACATTCAGGATCCCATTCGGGATATTCCTAAATCCCGCACGATTTTAATATCACAGCACATAATTTAAACCAGTAAATTACATTTAGGGCAACTGCGCAAACTGTAACTACACACTCCGGGCATTGCTCCAGCGCGTAGAGCAACTCACTTTGTTTGATAATTGTTGAGCAAACTGGTATGCAGTCGCCCGTCCTTTGCAATTAAGTGTAACACAATCATGAGCTGCATACAAGTTGAGCTTTCGCTATCCGCACGTACTCCGGATATTGTTTACGTTCAAATAAACGGGTTGTAATATTATATTAGAAAATAAGGTTTTTGAAAATGAGGTAGGTATTTGACACTCATGACAACATCTATGGGCTGGCCCATAGATGTTGTCATGAGATTCAAATACCTGGGTAGAAATTTTACGTCAGACTTGGATCACCTTCAAGATATAAAATGTAGAATAGGCCAAGCTAAGAATGTTTTTATGAAAGACTTTATGCAACTCAAAGTTAATCTTAAATTAAGATGGCGTCTTATGAAATGTTATGTGTGGTCCACTCTCTTGTATGGTTGTGAGACTTGGGTCTTTAAAAAAGAAGCAGTAAACAGGCTGCAAGCTTTTGAAATGTGGATATACAGGAAAATTCTTAAAATTTCCTGGAACAGCTTCACACCTAATAATAGGGTACTGGAGAAGATGAATGAAAAGAGGAAACTCATGTCCACTATCATGCAGAGAAAGCTAAGTTTCTTTGGACACCTTCAAAGAGAAGCTCAGTTTTCCTTTCCAAGGTTAATTTTGGAAGAAATAAATAAGTTTACAGGGCAAGAGAGCACCTGGTCGTCAAATGCGGAAATGGTTGGACAACATAAGAGAGTGGATCGGACTCAGTTACCCGCAACTAAAGAGAGTTGTACAAAATAGGAAAGCTTTTCACACAATGAGCGCCGAACTTCGTTTAGAGGATGGCACCACGTGATGATGAATATTATATTATATTTAGCTATTTTGTGATAATTTCTTAGGTAGTTTACTCCTAGCTCAACTGCTCAAGCCACTTTTAGGTTTAAGTATGATTTAATTTCTCTTATTGGACTTCATTTTCCAGTGAGGGTCATATCTTGCATGATAATCAAGAACTAGCTCTCGACATTAGATTGAATTCTTTATTTTTAAATTGACTTGTGTATATTCTGAGACAATGCGATATTGTATGTAATATTCTGCATATTACATCAATTATCGTATACAGTTAGTGTAATAATGAGGTCGAAAGGTGGCTATATGGATTCCTTAAAATATGATTAAAATATGATACGAGTAATTCAATCAAATACGAATTGTAAGGCTTTAGGATTTTGTAATTATCTAATCGGCTATTAGTGTGGTTTGGTTTACCTTTCGCCGTGTCGAGGTAACTACGCATTGCTCCAGCGCGGAGAGCAACTCACTTTGTTTGATAATTGTTGAGCAAACTGGTATGCAGTCGCCCGACCTTTACAATTAAGTGTAACACAATCATGAGATGCATACAAGTTGAGCTTTCGCTATCCGCACATACTCGAGATATTGTTTACGTTCAAATAAACTGGTTTTAATAATATTGTATTCAGCTAATTTGCGATAAATTCGCAGGTAGTTTACTGCTGCAGATTTGTAACTGATTCTAAATAATATATTGTTTGTATATAGTCTGGTAATTTCTGCGCCCCTCCGGGGTCTGGGCACCGCTAGCACTGCTCTAGTTACGGCACTGCTTGTTGGACTTAATTTTCCCGCGTGGGTCATATCTTGGATGATAAATAAGATCTAGCTCCCGACGTTCGATTGTACACATTATTTTTAAATTGACTTCTATATTCTGAGACAATGCGCTAATGCATGATACATCTAACAGCAAGCATACTGTTGCTTTGATGATGGGGTCGAAAGGTGGCTATATGGAGTTCTTAAAATATCAAGATAAGAGTAATTTAATCGAACATAGTGTGGTTTGGTTTACCTTTGCCCGTGTCGAGGTACTAACTACTTCCCGATTGCACTGCTCCAGCGCGTAGAGAAACTCACTTTGATAATTGTTGAGCAAGCTGGTATGCAGTCGCTCGTCCTTTGTAACACAATCATGAGCTGCATACAAGTTGAGCTTTCGCTATCCGCACTCCGGATATTGTTTACGTTCAAATAAACGGGTTGTATTATATTTAGCTATCTTGTGATAATTTCGTAGGTAAGTAGTTTAGTCCTAGTTCAAGCCACTTTTAGGTTTAAGTATGATTCAATTTCTCTTATTGTACTTAATTTTGTGTGGACATTTTTATTGACTACAAGTTAGCCCTTGACTGCTATCACACCTGATGTTAAGTGATGATGCAATCTAAGATGAAAGCGGGCTAATTTGTTAGGAGTAGGATGAAATCCACACCCCTTTCGGTTTCTACGCGACATCGTACCGGAACGCTAAATCGCTTGGCGGTACGTCTTTGTCGGTAGGGTGGTAACTAGCCACGGCGAAAGCCTCCCACCAGCCAGACCTAGACAAATTAAGAAAAATCTCAATCTGCCCCGTCGGGAATCGAACCCAGGACCTCCGTCGTATAAATTTACCGCGCATAACACTGCGCCACGGGGGTCGTCATATCATGAAAGAAAAATTAGGAACAGTGCCCAGCGATTGGATTCATTCTTTCTACGTGAACAAACAATTTGAGCATATCATTGTCGATTTTAGTCACTACATCTTTATACTGCACTGGCCTCTTATCACACTATTCTTAGTTCTGTTTATTCTAAATTTTACTTCACTCATACTTTTTAAATAAATCAAAAGTAAATTAATCGAATACGAATTTGGAGCCTTTGGATTTTATAATCTCCTGAACGATATAAGTATGGTTTAGTCTGAATTTGGCCGTAGCAAGGTTTTCCCTATTGGAAAAATGTACCACCAAGATCTCATGGGCTCAAATATGATGCCACGTTGAAACCAGTGAAGGATATTGAATAAAAAACTAACCCGGCTACTAGTAAAGTAACTTTGCAAGCTATCATCTTTTAATTCATTTTGCTTGCATCTACACTGAATATCTAGTGAAATCGTCAAATTAAACTAAAAAGATATGTATAACATTACTAAACTATTAAACGATCTTAATAGGTATCTTAAACAGGTAAACATGGTTTCTTCAATTTGCAATGTCACGTATCTGTTTACCTAATCATTATTTAAGTTAATGCGTTTCGTCTAGAGTCTAGACGCTCTTAACCCATTACCGCCCTCTGTACCTGCACAGGTACAACTACTTAATCGATAAATTATGTATTTTATCTGTGGTAATTGTTGAAGGTAGTTAGAAATTACAAATCTAGATGACACTAGTTACCACATAATAAATAAAAATAGGCGGTGGCGCGAAAACAAATGTCACTTATTTTGTAATAAAATACGGAGTCCAGACACGACATACAAGGTAAGATTATTTTGTTGGTTTTTATCAAAATTAGTGTAATATTTCAACTTCTTTTTTATTTTTATGGAGACTATTTATTTGTGTTGGTAATAATAACATAAGAATGAAAGTTTATTACAAAACTTGTAAAGTAGGGTTTGTTTCATTTGTTGTACACAGGCGGGTACAGCGGCTGATGAAAGCAATGATGAAGAGTACGATATGGTATTAGTGCCAAAATACCTGTAGTTCCTAAAGAGCATATCGTATATTTCGATAATTTTTTTACCAATCATCAATTGTTGCTCGATTTGGGTAAACTAGGTTTTAGAGGTACTGGAACCGTTCGAGAAAATCGGACGAAGAAATGTCCCCTGATCACAGTAAAAAATATGAAGAAGAAGCCTAGGACGGAATATGATTATAGTTTTGATAATAAAGTCGTTACAATGGGAACTAATTTTGATCACATTGAGCCTCTGGGCAAAGTCAAACAATGGTGTAACATCAGAAAGCAAAAGGTTGACGTAAATATACCTAAAATGTTTGTCAACTATAATAAAGGAATGGGTGGAGTTGACCAAATGGATCAGTCTATCAGCCTTTATCGGATTTCAATAAAAGGAAAAAAGTGGTGGTGGGTTATATTTACCTATTTGTTAGATATGGCGATATCAAATGCTTGGCGACTACATGTTTTGCTCAGTAAAACTAAACAAGAGATAACTTACATTGACCAGTTATCTTTCAGACGAATTATTGCACGGACTTATTTACGTCCAACGAAAACTAAGGGGGTCGGAACAATAATAGTCATAATCCTAAACGGATGGAAAACCCACTGCGATGTGTTATCTGTCACCAAAGAATTCGCTGGCGTTGCTAAATATGTTTGAAAACGCTATGTGTTGAACGACCTTGTTTCAAACAATTTCACTCCTAAAGCGCCCACTGTACACGGCTGAGTACACCCCTAAAACTTGATATGTACATATTTTTTTTTCATTTTATCTTCTTATATAGCATATTTTATCCCTTATGGACTAATAAATAGAAAAACAATTGAAAAATATACTGCAGTTTCATTTTGGGCGTTAATGGGTTAATTACTGAACGAAATTTAGTATGGGTAAGCGAAAATTTGTTAAAAACCTTACGAGTTATTTAGTTATTTTGGGAATGGAATTATAGTCAGAATTTCAGAAGTATTTTGACTGGGTCATTTCTAGATTTAAAGTTGTCTACCGGCAACTTTAAGAGGTGTCGGTGGCAGAAAGGAATCATGGTTGAAGAACATCAAAGTGGATTGGAATAGCGAGTGCCGCAGAATTATTTCGCTGCGCGAAAGATAGAAGTGTTTACGAAGCTGACTGCCACCCTTCCCTAGTCGCAGAGGCACTCCAAGAAGAAGAAGATTTCTAGCATTAGATTTCAGAGGTTTTTATTTAATAACCGTGTGTAAGTGGTAAGTCCCAAGACACAAGCTCTAACTCAACGTTAAATACGAAGTGTAACCGAGGCTTAATAATTAAGTGTCCAATAAATAAGCGTCTAATATATAAACCATTGGCCCGACCGCCGCTTACCTAAGCGATACGATCTTACATTTGCCTTGTGTCCAGGTTCAAGTAGGTAAGTACATAAGTACATAGTGGAAACATACGAGTGTACTTCAACCCCTAGAGATCCTTCAGCCCAGAGCTCAGACCCAATTCCAACGATTAATTGAGTGGCCGAAGGGAAGCCGAATTGGCTATCGTGAGGCCACATGTTATGTTTCGTGACTCGAGTGCCTTTCTATTTGCGTGGAGTGAAATGCTTTTCTTTTATCTTCGTTTGAACATAGACAAATGGTTTTTTTTTATTTCATGACAAGTTGCGATGCGATCTTTAGAACCGTTTAATAAACCTTTGACATTTTTAAGTAGTTGTAAAAATAACTAAGTAACGATAAAACTCGATAATGTTAAGTTAAATTTTTTTTATTATTTTTTTTTATCATACTTTTATATCGACATCGATCATAACAAAAATTTACACGATATGACGAGACCGTGACCACAAACAAACAGTCGCAAAATAAAATTAAAATTCACTCTTGTTTTAAATATAACCTAGTTGTAAGAACCAGAAAAAACTGACCTCGGAAGGGCATTCCAGACCTTAGCCATGTGTATAAAGAAAGATGATGCAAAACGCTTTGTATAAGTCCTGGGAACATCAACGACGTAGGGGTAAAATCCCATCCGGTGTCTTCCAGTGCGATGATAAAAAGGTGAAGGAGGTATGAGGTCAAGCAGCTCCTGACAGCACTCGCCGAAATATATCCTGTAAAACACTGATAAACTTGCAACCAACCGACGATGTTCAAGGCTGTTGAGATTTGCAATAAGTCTCCTGGCTCGGCGATCCACAGAGTCCAGAGCAGCCAACTGGTATTTAGCGGATCCATCAAAAAGGTGACTGCAATACTCCATGCACGACTGGAGCTTTTGAGCTTTGTATAAAATAAGCAATTGTTGTGGCACAGCAATTATTAGCTGAGATAGACTTGAGGTAATCTTAAAGAATAATTAGGCAGCTATGGGTGCATCCCAGTAGTACCCCCTAATTTTAGTTCTATAGAACTGTTGATACACCATATTAGTGCTTAGTGTCCTATTAGTTCTATATAGAACTAACGAAAGATACTTCCAAAGTGGTGAAATGTGTGTCCCCCCCCGTAACTTCTAAAATAAGAGAGAATATTTTTTTAGACACAACTACTACTTGGTTTTAACAACTTAGTTTTTGTCGCAAGGGACATTTTTTTGTTAAAAACAAAATGAAATATCAATCAAAATAATATAAAGTTTATAACTTATATGGTATAAGTAATGTCAAGAGCAAAAACTTTACTACGGTACTATATAGAACTATTGGGATATAATTTGACAGCACGGAAAATATCCCAACAGTTCTATAGAACTACGGTATGGGGTACTACTGGGATGCACCCGCAGCTATGTACCGTCTCTTAGTTAGGATATGAGAGCTTCACTAATGTGTGTAATATATTATTAAACTTAGTGGTTCTTCAAAGTAACTCTAATATTCACAAACACGGCCTTTTAGGTACTAAGCAAACAGGTTTCTCTAAGTATAAGAAAGTAAGTTTTCAATGTAGGTACAATATTCCCTTAGGCTCACTTGAAAAGTTATTTGGATTCAGCGCAATTTGAAAGTAATTTTTAAAAACAATCATTCGTTTAGTTAAGTATTCATAATATGAAGAAGTTTTCACTGAAGTATTTTTTATCGACTGCAAGTTGGCCCTTGACTGCTATTACACCTGATGTTAAGTGATGATGCAATGTAAGATGGTGGCGGGCTAACTTGTTAGGAGTTGGATGAAATCCACACTCCTTTCGGTTTCTGCACGACATACGTACCGGAACGCTAATTCGCTTGGCGGGATGTCTTTGTCGGTAGGATCGTAACTAGCCACGGCGAAAGCCTCACACCACCCAGACAAGTACAATTAAGGGAAAATCGCAGTCCGCCCCGCTGGGAATCGAAACAAGGACCTCCGTCTTATATATCCATCATGCATACCACTGCACCACGGAGGCAGTCATAAACGGAGGCTTGTTCATACAACGCGGCGTGAAGGAAACTGCTTTTAACTATATAAGAACTTAATCTATCTGTGTGCCATATGTTTAATACCCACCAAAATATTAATAAAGTTTTTAAATTATGTTATTTTTTACACAATTTTCTTTTATTTTCTTTCATAAGTACCTCTATATGACAATAGCAAATACAACAGGAAATGATTAGCGAAATCTACGCAGTCGTTCACGCGTGATGCCGTTACCAAGGAAAATAGAGATTCATATTTATATTTTACACGAGTACATAAATTACTTATTTATACCGCGACTTTGTTTGTGTGACTGAATTTATCACGTAGGGTTAAAAATACTATTTTTTTAACCTAAAATAGCAGATTTTCAGACCATTTTTTTCATGTAGATCACAAACAAAATTTTTGTCAGTTGCTATAATTAAAGACTATTTTTGGTATATTTTTAAATAACTTCGACATACATTTTTTTCATTTATTTTTTCTTTTCTTATCTTCGAATTTTTAACAATAATATATGATTCAAAAACACATATAAAAACTAACAGAAATTAAAAAAAAATCTTTTGAATGCTCAAGCAATCGGCGGTCAGGGCTCCAGAGTGAATAACCTCTTTACAATAATACTTTACGCGCCGTTTTAAGGACTACTGCCTTCTGTATTCAACTCTTGATCCAATGGCCAAGCGAAAGCTTCTAAGGTGTTGGTCGAAGCTTTTCGCAGAAAATTTTAACAAAAAATAGAATCGACTCAAAACACACTTAAAAGTAAATTAACAAAAAATAGAACCGACTCAAAACGCACTGAAAAGTAAAAAATAACTTCATAGATATGCTTAAGTAAATTAAAGCATAATTTACTTAAGCATATCTATGAAGACGGTGCCAGCAAGTTTAAGGAACATTTATTTAACGTAGTAAAGAAGTTTGTAGGCTTTAGGTAATGTCCTTAAAGTAGAAACCTTGGCTGGCACCGACTCCTAGATATGCTTAAGTAAATTAAAGCAACTAAATGATACAGATACACAAAAACCGAAATTGCTGCACGTGTGCCCATAAAATTTAAAGAGTTCCTTCAATTTTCCCAGGATATCATCATCAGATCCTAACATGATGACAATGTTACCACCTTGTAAGTATGCCCTTTCTAATAAAAAAAGAATTATCAAAATCGGAAAACTCCGTAAAAAGTTATGCGTGGTCATACATAAAAAAAATATATACGTGTCGAATTGAGAACCTACTCCGTTTTTTTTCGTCGATTAAAAATACTAGGATCGATTCTACTACCGGTTTGGAAAGCATATACATTACAAATTAAATATAATGCCTTTAAATCATATTATCTGTCGCAGTAAGTGCAAGACAGAGATGCCTTCGTCTACATTATTACTGTTAAGACTTCATAAAATATATATTATATTTATGTATTTGTATGTATGTTTATTATAACAATTTATATTTTGTTTAACACTACATGTTGCAGTCGTTATCTCCTCAACCGGTTGCCTGTCAGAAATTGCTACTTAGAAATAAGGTCGCCTTTAGTATATCCTACTCTCTTTTAAAAATATTTCCATTTTAATTGTTCTTTTATTTTTTTAATCGACTACAAGTTAGCTGTTGACTGCAATCTCACCTGATGGTAAGTGAACGCAATCTAAGATAACCTAACTTGTTAGGAGTAGGATGTGAATCCACATCGCTTTCAATTTCTGCACGATATCGTACCGGAACGCTAAACCGCTTAGCGGTACGTCTTTACCGGCTGGGTGATAACTAACACAACCAAAGCCTCCCACCAGCCAGACCAAGACAAATTAAGAAAAATCTCAATTAGCCCCGCCGAGGATTGGACCAAGGATCTCCATCTTATAAATCCACCACGCATACCACTGCGCCACAGAGGCCGTCAAAAGTATCCTATTTTTTTTAACGTGGGGAAATCCTCATGGATACCTTCTCGCCATGGGGAGGCAAGAAGATTATGTCGGACTTCTACCGACAAAACCCCACGATGTTCCAACTCATCGCCTGGGACTGCATTACGGGAAGTACTAACGTACTACTTCCATAAACCCGTCAGCATCGCCCACAAAAGCAAGCTCTTCTCTAGGACTTATGGAAACCTTACTAATTAAAGCCGCCACGGGAACTCAGACAGCGTCAACCTACTTGAGGGTTTGTCTCCCGTCAAAAGTTCTTTTTTATCGCTATTAAAGCGGGCAAACGAGCATGCGGGTCACCTAATGTTGAGTGATTACCGCCGCCCATATACATTTGCAACACCAGAGGCACTGCTAATGTGTTGCCGGCCTTTGAGGAATTGGTTTATTCTCCCCTTAAATACACCCAAGTTAAAATTGGCAGGAAATACCGCAGCAGGAAGTTGGTTCCAGATTCTGCATTATTATATCCTACATTATTTATAAAATATTTCTATTATAATTGTTTTTTATAATTTTGTACACAAATAAAGCATAAAAAAAAAAAAAACCTGTACATCAAACAGATGAATGACACTCAAAGATTAAGTCAGCGTACCAAGGAAACCCAAGTGCTAAATGAGAGCGTCAAATGTACGGAGATATTCGTCACTCGAATGTATTTCAAACCCTCAAATCAATAATTCCTACCCATCTCGAGAATCGTGAATCTCAGATATTCCATTAGAATAAATGTCTGTCAGATATCTACCTATTTTTTTTAATAATACGGTTTATTTGAATGAGGCGCGTTTTGACGAATAATAAGACGGAGGCACTGGGTTCGATACTTGGAAGGGCCGATTGATATTTTCTATATTTGTCCGGATCTAGCTGGTGGGGGAGGCCTTGGCCGTGGCCCTGCTGACAAAGAATGCTAAGCAACTTAGCATTCCGGTACGATGTCATGTAGAACTCAAAGGGGTGTGGATATTATTCTACCCCTAACAAGTTAGCGCACTTCCATCTTAGATTGCATCATCACTTGCCATCAAGTGTAAATGCAGTCAAGGGCTAACGTAAAGGCGTCATGTGAATATTACGATTTTATATTATATCTTTAAAGAAAACAACAATTGACATTCTATACGCGAGTATGTCCTATATCTATGTCAGGTTCGTTGGTCTACTGGTTATCTTTTTTTTTTATGGACTACAAGTTGGTCCTTGACTGCTATCACACCTGATGTTAAGTGATGATCCAGTCTAAGATGGAAGCGGGCTAACTTGTTAGGAGTGGGACGAAAATCCACACCCCTTTCGGTTTCTACACGACATCGTACCGGAACGCCAAATCGCTTGGCGATACGTCTTTGTCGGTAGGGTGGTAACTAGCCGCGGCGAAAGCCTCCCACCAGCCAGACCAAGACAAATTAAGAAAAATCTCAATCTGCCCCACCGGGAATCGAACCCAGGACCTCCGTCTTATAAATCCACCGCGCACACCACTGCACCACGGAGGTCGTCAAAATATCTTGTGTGGCTTTGATCACGAGATCCTCGGTTCGAATCCTGGGCAGTCAAAAATCTTGAAAGTTTTGTCTCTCGTATAAGAATTTTTTTAGTAATTCTTCGGAGTAAAGAAGTTGTTAGGCTGTCGGTCCCGGTTACTATCATTAGTGATTGTTAATGAATTATACATTATCAACCTAAACTCGTCAACCCACATTAAACAGTGTGGTGTCTTTAAGCTCCATATACTTACAAGCGAGGTCTGATTCTGTATGCGGTTGTTA
This sequence comes from Mycalesis mineus, assembly GCA_034621355.1. Taxonomy (NCBI): domain Eukaryota; kingdom Metazoa; phylum Arthropoda; class Insecta; order Lepidoptera; family Nymphalidae; genus Mycalesis; species Mycalesis mineus. The sequence continues at coordinate 12,082,702 of CM067888.1, forward strand.
CTAGCTTGATAATAATAACGCGAGTAAGTCATTGATTGCATTTTTTAAATTAATATTAGTAAGGTTGCCTATAAATATAATATTTTGTTTCATTTTACAACCTACTTATGACCTATTTAGTATCTAAAGTACTTAATATTATATTTAAAAGTTATAATTAGTTTCCGAAATCTGGCGTAGCAAAGTTACGGATCTGCTACGTCATTATGAGACGAGCTACGCTGAACCGCTATGCCGAAGTGCTACGGTAAAGTGCTACGACGCCGAGGACATAATCGTTTTCAATTTTCCCAAACGACAAGCAAAGATTTGTGCCCTTGTTTTCACATTGCCTATTTATAAGAAAGCGAATACGAAGCTAAAAAAATTCCGTTTACACTACCGGTATTATCTTTAACGGGTTCCTTGGCGCAGCGGTATATTTAAAGTCCTGTCCTGGGTTGGATTTCCGGTTGGTCCGATTGAGATTTCAATTGGTTCGTGTGGGTGGGTTTCGGCCGTGGCTAGTTACCATGTTGCCAAGCGAAATAGCGTCGTAGTGTGATGTCGTGCTAATTACAAGTTAGCTTGCTTCCATTTTAGATGCAAAAACACTTACCATGACGTGTGATTGTAGTCAAGAGCAAACATATGATGATAAAAAAAGTAATCTAATACTTTTTTTCGCATTATTGCGTTTTAAGGTACATTGGGTTTCAAAGGCTACCACAGACGTAGATAAAAAAGTAAATTGTGTTTGATACTGATAATAATTTACCAGTTTGAGGTTACCTTGTTCCAACAGGTTCATTGGCTCGTATATAAAATAAGTGTAAACAATAAAAGTAAATTACCATGCAGGCCACGAGTAAGTAAAATATGAAACATTTATTAATGTTTTAATGGTGGCCGCATTATATCAATGGAGCACGCATTCTGGTCACGAATTCGCCGTGTTCCAGCCGTCGTTGTATGCTCTCAGCCTTACGTCACGTAGTACTAATGATTGACGCTAAATGTAACGCGGCGAAAATAAAACGTGCCCCCACTTAAGTACAGTACATAATTTTCGGGTAAAGACTGGAATTCCGTAAATTTCGCAGCATTATATTCTCTTAATCGCGTTATAAATATTATTGAAAGTTCAAAGAAAGCTCTCCTCGTGCGAGAGAGATAGAGACAACTGTGCTACGCGATTTCAGTGCTCGGCGAACAGCCCTCGAGTAAACGCGTATGGTGTGTAAAATTTTCACGTGAAATATTACCTCAAGAACACGCGATTCCAAACTATCGTGTATATATTGTTAGTGGAAAACGATTGTGTTTAGTGTAATCTACTGTAGTGTATTTTAAATAGTTATATACGAAGTGTATTGTAGTAAGTTTTCGTCAATGTTCCTAGTGGTTTTATAATATATAAGTAATCTTTCCCAGTTTGTAATTGTAGGTTTTAGTGTTTGTGTGTATATCGAACTTACTGCGGTTGCCGTAGACATTCACAGCTGGTGAGTTGAAGGTGGAACTTACGTATTACAGTGTTATTATGCTGCTATTGTGTTTTTGGGGCTTTTTGAGCGTATTTAAGTAAATGGGTTTCTTTGTGACTGTACTATAAGTACACGTGACATTTCGTTTAGTTTACTTTGAATTAACATTAACATTATTCCTGAATTGAAATGGGTGATTCGAATAGATTATTATATATTATTAGATATATAGATTATTAAATTTTTTTTAATTAATTGTGTGAATCGAAATAAAGTGACAGTTACATCTAAATTAAAAAAATACGTACTTATTTTTCACTCCGAAACCGGAGAAATCACAGAAAACGTTTACTTACTAATCTTCAATTGTTCGCAATTGAACATTGTAGAGCCAATTATTATTTCAATAATAATTTTATATTCTAACATTAAATATGTTGTTTAATTCATTTTCCGACTGTCAATAATTTTATTTCACGTAATAACAAATGATATAGTTTGACAAAGTTGTAGTCCCTTTTATATAAGTAAATTAATTATTTTACGCCTAAATTTAATAAAATATAACTCCTGAAAGTAAATAAAGCAGTATAGTACCGTGAAAACTGCATGAGCTACATAATGTTTAAACGCCTTAATATTTCTGAAAATTTTGTATATAAATAGTCAGAAGTACAGAAAAGGATAGAGTATCTTTCATCCAGAAGTAAAATACTGTCCTTGAAGGACTAAACACTTGTTTTTTGATGATAAATGAATGAACAATTATTAATTGATTTTATCAAGATTGTTAGTGAAAATTAGTAAAAAAGCTAAAAGCATAGAGTATATTTTGTAAAGGCTCGCTTTTCTCGATACGAGTATGTTGTTTTTGTTGTTGTTAGTTCATTAATAATTATTTATGTAAGCTTTATTTTCTATGTATTAGCAAAATACTACTGGCTGAACTATTGAGTAATCACGAGTTCTTGAATGTTGCACGATTTTTAAAAATGGAACCTAGCTAGATCGATTAATCACCCCTTATGTACAAAAATTCATGACAAGGAGCCGTTTCCGATATTCAGGTTTTATATCTATAAATATGGATGAAGTGCCCCTTTAAAGGTATTAGATTAGATATATTGAAGTGTCCGTTTTCATTTAGTGTTATTTAAAATTACACTAAATGTTACAATAACATGAAAAGAAAATAATTTTTAATTTTTTTGTCTGTTTGTCCTGTTCGACCTGTCGGATTGTAAAAATATTTTTTGTATATGATAGCCAATTTCACTTGTTAGGTATAGGTTAAATTGTATTCTGATATTCGTACGGGAATGGGAATTACGCGGGCGAAACCGCGTGTGTCTGATAGCAACAATATTTATACAACATTCGATATGTTACATCTAAGTACGTTATATTATTCGTAACAAAAATTGTTACATAAGTTCGATCCTCCTCCCATACTGTTACAATTTTCCTCGTATTGTTATACAAAGACAGAACATAAAACCCCTTTTAAATAAATCCCTTCATGTATGGAATGGGATCGTCACGGATTTATTGCTGACTTTATGCTCTGAACCGTCGTAGATGATTAATATCGAAATTTATATTTGGATCGTTGACGTTTGGTTCTTATTATTAAATGTCTGTATACACCTAAATTTGAATAACATAGACCTAGTATTTTATAGACGAGACATGGAAGAATTAGACTGTGAATGAATTAAATGTATATACAACAAACCCTTGAAGAGTGACAGATCACGATGAGATATATTAATAAGATTCCATAGCCTCTCAGTAGGCTGAAGTTTTCACAGATTTTTTTTTAAGTTAAGTTTAAGTTGACCCTTGACTGCTATCACACCTGATGTTAAGTGATGATGCAGTCTGAAATGGAAGCGGGCTAACTTGTTAGGAGTGGGACGAAAATCCACACCCCTTTCGTTTTCAACACGCCATCGTACCGGAACGCTAAATCGTTTGGTTGTACGTCTTTGTCGGTAGGGTGGTAACTAGCCACGGCGAAAGTCTCCCACCAGCCAGACCAAGACAAATTAAGAAAAATCTCAATCTGCCCCGCCAGAAATCGAGCCACGGACCTCCGTCATATAAATCCACCGCGCATACCACTGCGCCACAGAGGTAGTCAGATGATATATTTCTGTTGCTGCTATAACAAATACCAAAACAAAATAAAATAAATATCTAAGGGGCTTCCATACATACATCAAATGTGATATTTAAGTAATCATTGCTAACATGCACTTACTCTGTATCTCTCGGTGGGCGAGTCCAAGTTACACTTCCCGGTTTTTAGTACTTGAAATTGTAAACCTCGCATTCGTTTCTATATCTCTCTGAGTAATGCCATACTGTAGGTAAAGTGAGATAAAGACTACTTCGGAAATCACATTGTCTAGTCATAAAACATCGTTATAACAATAACTGGAGACTACAGCATTTGTAATAAAACTTAACATAGCCTAAGTAAATATATACGACTTTTTATCCCATAAACAAATACATAATTACATAACATCATACCTTATTCCCATATGGGCCGAAAACACGTCCTTCCACTTGCCACGATACTAAGATAGGGACACCATTATAATAAAATTGTAAGTCTTAATAAATAAATAGCAAGTGCGCATAAATTTTTATGTAAGGTCAACATTCGCAATTAATAGTTCAGGTATTTTTTTCTTTTTTTAAGATACACTTTGTGAAAAAGAAATTTTTTACTAAAATGTTAATAAATTGAATTACTGTTTCTCAGAAACTAATAGCTGTACTCGACGCTTTTTAAAGTATTTTTTTCCGAGATAAATAAATAGCCCTTAAAGCAACTTGATAGCCTCGTTAGTCTAGCGGTTATCCTATGTGGCTTCGATAACGAGGTCCTGGTTCGATGCTGGCTCGGGTTGTAGAATAATTCTCAGCTTTTTTATCTTCCAAAAAAAATATTCTTAAATACTACGCTCAGGGAGTTGGGAAGTTAAGTGTTAGACTCCTGTGCATTGGACAGCACGTTCAGTCGTCGGTCCCGGTCAGTATCATCAACATCTGATAGTGATCGTGATAATGTTTGATTTATGAATCAAATATTATCAACCTCATTGTAGCAGGGTGGATTTTTGCTACCTTATCCTACAAGAAAGGATACCAGGTTCCTTTAGGGGTAACGTTCATCAGCCACCATGCATCCCCTGTTGGACATAGGCCTTCTTTAAGTAATCCACTCTATTGCTAGTTTTTCTAAATAATCTGTGCGAGCCACCTTCCGCATCTCTTCGCTCCATGTATTTAGGAGAAGCTCTAACTCCGCTTGCCGAGACGCGGTAACGTTAATAAACTGATAATGACGACGAGTCAGGTGAAAGCCCTGCGCTGCCATAGCTCCGCGTCATACTCGTAGCTTCAAAAATGTTTTAATATTCCGAGCATTACGAACGAACGTCAAACAAATCCCCCCGAATATTAAAGAAATAAACTCCCGCCGAACGCAAATAAAGGGATTAGAAACGCGGCGACCGTGGCTATAATTCAGTGAATAATTCAAGAAGCTTCTCGCTCGGTTGCCTTCTCACCTTTTATGTTGGCCCGTCTATACGTACCTGCGAGTCATTCAATTAGCGACATCGATTCGATACTCTGTAATCTTTGATGAAGACCTTACAAAGGAGACATTTAACGAAGATTTTGTGACGTTTGTGCACGAGTTGCTTTATAATTGGTTTGCTTTTGATTTTGAAACATATTTTGCAAAAAAAGATTAGCGATGTCTTTTTGTCACATAACAAATAGTCCCTTTTATGAGGTACTTCATACTACTCCTATAAGAAGGTTTCAAACTCGCATCTATTTATGTAATGTGGAAGCTAAAATAAACGAATTTTTTTAGTAGGCTAGTTGTAAATTTTTCGATTCGACAATAGTCTCAATATTAAGTTAGAGCTCAATCCGTTAAAGGTTGAGATCTAACTTAAGGTTTCTAGGTTTAATAACTGTAACTTAGAATTTCTAAACTTATATATAATCATTATCATCGTCATCATCAGCCGGTGGACGTCCACTGCGGGACATAGGCCTTTTTAGGGACTTCAAAACACAACGATCCTGAGCCGCATGTGCCCAGCGGCTCCCTGCGACACGTTTGATGTCATCAGTCCACCTGGTGCGGGGGTCGAACAACACTGCGCTTTCCGGTGCGGGGTTATATACAATACAATTTTCGAATGTTCTCATGTCTGGTTTGGAATATAATTAAATATAGGTATATGTTGTATCGCCCGCTGAGTGAGTGAGAGTCACAGGCGATGGAAAGAGCAATGCTTGGAGTATCTCTGCGTAATCGAATCAGAAATGAGGAGATCCGCAGAAGAACCAAAGTAACCGACATAGCTGAGCGAGTCGCAGAACTGAAGTGGCAATGGGCGGGGCACGTAGTCCGAACAGCTGATGGACGTTGGGGGCCCAAGGTAGATTGGCGACCCCGCACCGGAAAGCGCAGTATTGTTCGACCCCCAACCAGGTGGACTGACGACATCAAACGTGCCGCTGGCAACAGGCGGCTCGGGATCGTTGTGTTTGGAAGTCCCTAAAAAAGTCGTCGACGTCTACCGGCTGGTAATGATGATGATGATGATGATGATAATGATATGTTGTATAATTTTTTTTCCTACATACAAACAATATAAGAAATGGAATAAAAGCAAAAGAGAGGGTATTTACCAAAGTCTCCTTTTTACTTTTTCCTTAAATAGCTAATCTCATTTTACTCCAAATATACGTCATTTAATTACGAGCTCAGATTCGGTAACCAATACGATTCAACGAAAACCTTCCCTCTTGATAAAAAATTAAGAATTGTGCCCCAGTTCCGGAGATTACTTTTGAGAGAATGGTTTCTGAATTCTAAGCTAGATTGCGTCACGTAAAGTATACAAATGAAAAGAGGTTTTTAAAGAATATTAAAAAATAATTCGTGTAAAAAAGTTCTCATTTAGTTCTCATTTCGTCGGTCAAAATAGTTGGTTGATATTTTCAGTCTTTTATTCGAGATGTTCTATTATTTACGATTTTGATACTGCTACTTTCTGATAATTTTATCCAAGTTGAAGTAATTGGCCAATTTTTTTATTTGTATTCGTTAAGTAGTTAAATTTACGGCTTCCGTGGCGCAGCAGTATGCGTAGTGGATTAATAAGACAGAAGTCCTGGGTTCATTTCCTGACTGGGCTGATTGGCATCTTCTTAATTGGTAATTAAGAGATCCTTTAGCCGTGGCTAGTTACCAGACGATGTTGTGTAAAAATCGAAATCGGTGGGTTTTTCATCTTATTTCGTTATTAGTTTGGTGTGATTGCAAGGGATAACTTGTAGTGAATTAAAAACATTAAGTCCGCGTAAATTATTTACATATTTTTATATAAAGACTTTAGATATTTTTTTCATACTTTAGATATTTTTTTCAATAAAGACTAAAAGAGAATAAAATAGGAACATGTCATCTTTAAATTTAAAAGCTACATTCGTAATATGAGCCTTCAATGGTATTGTAACATGATCAGTTTATACTGTAGATGGCATTACAGGCCGTATACCTGGATATGAAAAACATAATATCAAAGTACGATTTCGGCACCGACGACATCGCGATCGTGGCCTAGCGGTAAGTTGCTCTAAGTACCCGAAATGCCAGAGAGACGCGGGTTCGAATACCGTCGGTTCCACAATGTTTGATATTATGTTTATTCTTAAATATGAGAATGTTATTTCTATTAACATATTTAATATTTTATGCTGCTATCATATAAAATCTCCTTTGGTGGTGGAACCAAAGTGGTTGGAAGCCAGAACCTTTGTCTTATAAATCCTTAACACATTCTGACGGTAGGTACTGATAATTGACACAAATGAGGGAACGTTAGAAGATAAATTAACAGAAATAACTTTGTCTAAGACAAAGTAATTTGGCGAATAAGCTAAGAAGGTTAAACCTTCTTAAACCGTAACCCTGCCTTGGTAGATTTGTCTTGCGGAAACTAACATAAGTAACTCAATGCGGGCCCGATACGGGTTAACGAATGCCTTCATTATAAAGTTTCCGCTCGATCGTTGGAGTTCAGATGGATATTCTTTCTGAAAGACTGTCTGAATTTGAAACTAGAATAAAACGGAAGATTTAAAACTTATTGTTATTATTCTTAAATCTATTTATATTGGATACTTTTTTAAACATGTAGGTATTTTACACATCGTGGGAATTCTATACCTTATCAATAGTCAATAGTCAATAGTCAATAGTCATTTATTCATAAATTTACATATTATACGTCAATCAAAATAAAATAAGTTTAATTAATTAATTAGAAAAGAAATACATAAGGCTGGAATAATAAATTCCAGTATAATAAAACAATTACAAATAGTAATAATTTCAATTCAATGTCATGCCTAAATCACAATATCTTATTTTCTATGAACTCATTATAGCTGTAGAAAGCCTTCTCGACAAGCCACGCTTTGAGGTTTTTTTTAAATGTATTTATGTTTGACTGATTTTTTATACTGTCAGGGATTCTATTAAATACTTCTGGACCCATCTCTGTGATTGTTTTTGAGGTTTTTTTCAGTCTCTGATATTTTGTAATTAATCTATAGGGGTACCTTAGATTAGAATAGCTCCTTTTGGGAAACTGGTTTTTGTGTTGCCAGACGTACATTGCCACACTGTAAATTATTAAACTGGGAAGTGTCAAAATGCCCAGACTAATAAAGGAGGGTTTTGCCGATGTGTCCTGCGAAACGTTAGCCAGTATTCTTACGGCGCGCTTTTGTAATTTGAAGACGCGTTCCCACTCAGCACCGCGTCCCCATAACTCAATGCCATATTGAACACGACTCTGTACAGCAGCAAAGTAACAGGAACACGCTGCCTCTACTGTCAGAGTCTTCGCTACGCGCTTCAGAGCGAAGCAAGCCGTAGATAGACTGCCACATAATTTATGAATATGGATATTCCACTTTAACCCTTGGTCTATCTCAAAACCTAGAAATGTGGTTTTTTCGACCTGCTCGATTTGATTGCTACGAATGGAAACAGACAAAGACCGACGCTTTTGACCTGCAAGATTGAACTGCATAAACTGAGTCTTTGTGATATTGAGGGCGAGACCATTTGTCTGAAACCATTTAAAAGTCCGTTCAGCTGTTCTGTTTAATTTATTTTCTAGTTTGTCTAACGTTGATGCTGTGATGAGAATAGCTACATCATCAGCATACATATAAATTTCTACATCTCCTACACCGAGGGGGAGATCATTAAGTAGCAGTGTGAAAGCAAGGTTTGACAGAGAGGATCCTTGTGGAACGCCATTGTATGTGGTTAGGCTATTTGATTTTAACGATCCGGCTTTTCCTACAACTGTATGTTTTCTGTCAGACATGAAATCAACTAATAGGGCTAAAGCGGGGCCGTCTATTCCGTAGTGCCTAAATTTCATTTTTAAGATGTTATGATCCGCAACGTCAAAAGCTTTTGAGAGATCACAGAAGAGAACTGCAACCTCGGTCTTCCTCTCACGAGCCTCTAATACCTTCTGCACTACCTCGCGCACCATCATCGTAGTGGATCGCCCCGTGCGGTACGCATATTGCCGGTCAGAGAGAGCATTTGTCAAGGTCAGAAATTCAGTTAACCTCGTGGTCAAACCATTTTCAAATATTTTTGCTACCGCGGGGATTATTGATATAGGTCTGTAACACCTTGGATCTGTTTTACTCCCTTTCCCTTTATAAAGTGGACATATTTTAACCTCCTTTAGTGTTTTAGGATAGGTACCTTCCCGTAAGCACCTGTTAAATAAAATTTTCAACGGGAGGCAAATTTTGTAAGCTATAGATGTAAGTAGATTGATTGAGATGTCGTAAATATCTCTGGTAGGTTTATTGGCAACCTTTTTATTTATTATTGTGACTATTTCCGAGGCCTTAAAAGTACCAAAGCGCAAGGATCTGTCAGCACAAGGTATTACGTTGTTCAAATTATTTTTTGAGACAATAACGTTGGGAGAAAGTGCTCCGCACGCGGCCGCTGCGTTAATAAATTGTGCATTGAGATAATTGACAAGTTCTAAATTGGATTCGAATTTGCAGCCATCAATATTTTTGACTAGATCTATGAAATCTTGTCGTGGCTTGTTTGTTTTACCTCTCTCACAATTTACTATACGCCACATGGTTTTTGTAGTATTCGCGCTTTCTGCAACCATGTTGTTGTAGTACTGAGTTCTTTCCTGAGTCAACTTACTAGCATATATTGTTGAAAAGGTTTCCAGTCGATTTTGTAACAAAGTGTTAGTAGGAAATTTAGTTTTTAAATATATCATGGTAGATAATATTGTTTGAAGGTTAATAAGTTCGCTCGTAACCCATGACTTCTCAGGTTTCCTTAGTAAGGGTTTTTTGTTGGGAAAGCAAATGTCTATTTTTTTCATTATAATGTTAATTATTGAGGTCGCTAAATCCTCCGCTGAAATCCTACGCGTGAACAAACAGTTCCAGTCGACACTTTCAATCGCCGCAATAAAGTTCTGCTTAGCTACCTCGGTAAACTTTCGCACAGGTTGGGCCGACGGCAGCGAAGGTGCAGTATTTATTTCTGCACGAGAGCCGTAGTGATCGCTGATGTTGGTGACAACAGCAGATGCCGCGATACTATCAGTGAAACTGTTCGTGTATACATGGTCTATTGAAGTAATTGAGAAGCATGACACTCGAGTTGGGAAATCAACGATATTTCTGAAATTATGACATTTTAATGTATCACACAGATGTTTTATATCTGAGCTCGTGCGTAAACAGTCTATATTCATGTCACCTACAATAATACAATCTACATTTAAGTCACATACCTTGTCAAGAAGTCTTTCCAAAGCCGAAAAGAATTCATTTATCTTCGTCAAGTTTGACCTATAGATGCACACTATTAAAAAATTATAATCTATCAAGTTAACTGCGGATATCTCGCAGCATCGTTCTACTGATAAATTGCATATATCAATATTTTCAATGGCATTCAAATTATTTTTAAGAAAAATACACGATCCGCCATGTAATGTAGTACTACGACAGAAACTAGAAACAAGAACGTAGTTTTCTATATGTATACATTGCAACTGATCGCTCGTTAACCAATGTTCCGTTAAAGCTAGGACATCACAACGTAAGTCACTATTTAATAACACTTCAAGCATCTTAGTTTTAGTCCAGTCATTTCGTCCGAAAAAAAGGCAAATAAAAGAAAATGAATTTGCGCTTCTAATTTTTTAATATGTTGTAGGGGATACCTAGAAAAGCTTAACTTGAGATTGTCGACCAAGCTTTACTAGGAGCTTTCGCCGCCATCTTGGAAAAAGGGGTAAAATTTGTTTCTCGGCAATAACTCGGCTATCCGATGAGATTTCGAAAATTTTTGTAGGACACTTTTTGTAGCTTTCTTTGTGCTCTACAATAACGCCTAAATCATTTTTAACGTATCATGCATCGTTATCGAGATATCGATCGATAAAGTCAAAAATTTAGGACACAATTTTTGTTTTTTGCTTTTTTTTTCTTTGGGTCTTAATAAATATGAAAAATTGTGGAATTCAAACTTGTAGAGCATATTCAGATCTACAATTACGATCTCCAGCGCGCCGCAAAGTCGGTGAATCCACACTCAGCGTCGAGCGAGCTGCTCGCTCGGTTGTGTCTGGATGTCGAATCGAATGGGAAATTGTTCAGGAAATTGATGGGATAAAAAATAAGTATATAGAGCAACTAATTTATTAAACAAATAATTTGTTTGTGCAGTAAAAAAAATATTTTTTTACAATACAAATTAAACAAAACAAAATAAACGGAAAGTAAAATATTTTTTTCTGCACTCGAGACACGAACGATGGACTTTTTAACCGACGAAAAAAAACGGAGGAGGTTCTCAATTCGACACGTATATTTGTTTTTTTTTTTTTTTTTTATGTATGACCACGCATAACTTTTTACAGTGTTGTCCGATTTTGATAATTCTTTTTTTATTAGAAAGGGCATACATCCAAGGTGGTCCCATTGTCCTCATGTTAGGATCTGATGATGATATCCTGGGGAAATTGAAGGAACTCTTCAAATTTTGGAGGCAAGCTTACAGCGATTTCGGTTTTTGACTCGGTATCGGTAGCTTGTTGGCTACTAGTGCCATATAATATACTATGACAGTATAGTACGGGTACGGTACGTGGCGATGATCACTAAAAATGAAAGAAATAAAACTTTTTAACAAAAAATAGAACCGACTCAAAACGCACTAAAAAGTAAAAAATAACTGTGTCATTTAGTTGCTTTAATTTACTTAAGCATATCTAGGAGTCGGTGCCAGCCCAGGTTTCTACTTTAAGGACGTTACCTAGAACCCACAAAATGCTTTACTACGTAAAAGAAAGGTTCCTTAAACTTGGCTGGCACCGACTTCATAGATATGCTTAAGTAATTGAAAGCAACTAAATGACACAGTTATTTTATACTTTTTAGTGCGTTTTGAGTCGGTTCTATTTTTTGTTAAAAAGTTTTTTCATGTCTTTTTTCGCTTGGATGGTCCAGGCTGAAGATCTTCGTCCTCCGTAAACTCTTTGAGTTGTTGTGTCTGTTGAAACGTTGGAAATGATGCTGATTCGATGAGAGCATCGTCATCATCATCAAGTCCATAAATATTTTGCGATTCCATCGCTTCGCAAAATCAATGACAGCGAATAAAGTGAATCACCTCTCGCTACTCCCGCCAACCAAAAGCGCTGTGCGTCAACACATTTTCCGGACGTATCTCCAAGTTCAAACCTGGCTCGGATTTTTCAAGGATCCACAAGGATGGGGTTGGCGACAGACCAATCGAGGGCTCGAACCAATCACCAGCACCGCCGAACCCGCTCCGCCTGAACTATTAAAGCTCATTTCCTGTAAGTGTAAAGGAAATTGTGAGGCCGCCTGTTGGTGCAGAAAAGCGGGAATCAGTTGCTCCGTTATTTGCATGCACTGCAGTGGGCAAACATGCAGTAACGTCGCCAGAGTCGACATTTTGCTTGACGACGACGACGATGTCTGTAACGATGATGATGACGATGCTCTCATCGAATCAGCATCATTTCCAACGTTTCAACAGACACAACAACTCGAAGAGTTTACGGAGGACGAAGATCTTCAGCCTGGACCATCCAAGCGAAAAAAGACATGAAAAAAGTCCATCGTTCGTGTCTCGAGTGCAGAAAAAAATATTTTTCTTTCCGTTTATTTTGTTTTGTTTAATTTGTATTGTAAAAAAATATTTTTTTTACTGCACAAACAAATTATTTGTTTAATAAATTAGTTGCTCTATATACTTATTTTTTATCCCATCAATTTCCTGAACAATTTCCCATTCGATTCGACATCCAGACACAACCGAGCGAGCAGCTCGCTCGACGCTGAGTGTGGATTCACCGACTTTGCGGCGCGCTGGAGATCGTAATTGTAGGTCTGAATATGCTCTACAAGTTTGAATTCCACAATTTTTCATATTTATTAAGACCCAAAGAAAAAAAAAAGCAAAAAACAAAAATTGTGTCCTAAATTTTTGACTTTATCGATCGATATCTCGATAACGATGCATGACACGTTAAAAATGATTTAGGCGTTATTGTAGAGCACAAAGAAAGCTACAAAAAGTGTCCTACAAAAATTTTCGAAATCTCATCGGATAGCCGAGTTATTGCCGAGAAACAAATTTTACCCCTTTTTCCAAGATGGCGGCGAAAGCTCCTAGGAAAGCTTGGTCGACAATCTCAAGTTAAGCTTTTCTAGGTATCCCCTACAACATATTTAAAAATTAGAAGCGCAAATTCATTTTCTTTTTTGAATGTACGTAATGACTGGACTATTTTGTTATTTAATGATTGAATGTTCTGTTGACAAATCACAAATTTGTCGCGGGTAGTCTTCTCACAGTTATTGTTGCGAACCGGTGAGCGGCTCTGCGTCAGTGTGGTCACGCAACGCGCGTTCTTTGAGCGGCCGCACGGCTCGCCCGGCGCCTCGTCGAAACCACTCGCTTACCTCTGTGCGTTCCGGCCAATTGTCTGCTCTCACGAAATATTCAAACTTACTACTCGGCAACGTGATTACGAATGATGCGTAGTAGTTGTGTCTTAGTTTCATTTTCTTTACATCGTATTCGCTGCAGGGGTTTTTCCTTTCCATGTAGTCCTTCAGAGTCTCTTCGCTGGTGTCTGGCTTAAAAAAACAGGCGTGAATTTTCTTAACCCGCTCTACTGTATGCAAATTTCCGTCGAACATGCCGTTTCCGCGAATCACTGTCCTTTGACGATTATTCCTCGGACGAGAGCGTTTTCTCACTTGTTGCCACTCTTCATCGTCTGCTGTTTCAACGTTCTTCGCATCTCTCTCCGATGCGATGATACTCGATAGCGGAGTAGAACTTTGCTGCTGATGAAGAGAAGAAGGCACTAGTGTCGTTTGAGAAGTCGCTAGTGGTGTGGCCCCACACACGGATGACTCAGATGCGACGCTTGCACGACGCGTTGTAGCGGTTGTTGCCTTCTTCGAGCGCTGTAGTGCAGCGGTTTCGTTTATGCCCGCTGCCGCTGCTTTGAGACGCACTTGTCGGATAGGTCGCTTTAGCGCTTGATTGTCGGTGCATGCCGTACTCGATGACTCAGTGGTGTCGCTTCGGTTCGGCGTTTTCAGGAAGCATTTTAAGTTTGTTAAAACTGCCGTTTGATTGCTAATTATTACATTTTGTTCATTTATTTTATGTTCTAGGGAGTTCACTTTTTGCGATAGGTTAATCACTGTCTTTTGCAATTCTTTAATTAAGTTTTCAAGGCTCTTTTGTGCCATTGTCGATTTTTAAAAATTTTTGCAACACGGAGCCACTTGTTACTGTTCCGCGCCCCCCGCGCATTTGGGTACGACGATACGATGGGTAAATTGACATACACACACATTTTGACAGCCTCCGTGGTGTAGTGGAACGCTCGGGGGATTTATAAGACGGAGATCTTGGGTTCTATTCCCGGCAGGACTGATTGAGGATTTCTGAATTGTTCGTGGTCTAGCAGGTGGAAAGCAGTGGCTATGGCTACTTACAACCCAACCGACAAAAACGTACCGCCAAGCTTATAAGCGTTCCGGTACGATGTCGTGTAGAAACCAAAGGGGTGTGGATGTTATCCTATTCCTAACAAGGTATCCCACTTCCATCTTAGATTGTATCTTCACATACCATTTAAGGGGTAACTTGTAATGAATAAACAGAAAAAAAAACGTCCAAAAACATCACTACTTATTTGAACTTAGTAGAAATAATTCAAATCTTCATTTCTACTCTAAAAGAACAATAATTACTTCATTGATTTCTTAAAATATTTGTCTTAAGCAACATTTAGGTACCTAGTTGTAGAACTAATCGTCTTAATAATCTGTTAAAAGTTTTGTTGAACCGAAAGCTCGGAAGAATAAATGAACAATGAGAATAAAGGCATTAGAAATGTTGGCGATAATTCATGAAGCAAGTGGAAATTTTCCGCCTACCGCCTTTTTCTCGTCTAGGTGAGTTTGCCTTAAACAAACCGGCATAGTAATTCAATTAGATAGCCAGGTTCGATAGCCGAGACGAGCACTAACGAAGACCTTCGTTATAAACGGAATTTAAGACGTTAATGCGATAACTTAAGAAGATACTGTTACTGAATAACGTCTGAAACTTATACTGGGTTTAACGATGGTTATGCCCGAGATTTGATGTAAAATTTTTGAAGTAAAACTTAGACGAGTTGTATGCTTTATTTTGTTTACGTATTAGCTGTCATGCTCGGATCTTTGTGTGTTTAAGGCTTAACTGAGACTGACAACGAAGCGAAGGAAAGTGTCATCAATCATCGAAGTCAGTTGAGGCGCTTCTAAGCTTAATACCATTTTTGTACGATACAACTTTGTACTTTAGTGATGCCAAAATAGTTATGAATTTGCATTTGGCAAAATTGATGACTTCGACGATTGATGACACCTTGACGCAAGTCTGAGTTAAGCTTTAATGACTGACGACGTCCGTGGCGCAGTAGTATGCGCGGTAGATTTATAGGATGGAGGTCTTGGGTTCGATTCCCGGCGGGGCAGATTGAGATTTTTCTTAATTTGTCTTGGTCTGGCTGGTACCGCCAAGCGATTTAGCGTTCCGGTACTATTGGGTGTGGATTTCATCCTTTTTCAACCTAAAGGGGCGAATAAATCAATTCTTCATAGGCCGGCAACGCATTAGCAGTACCTCTGGTGTTGCAAATGTACAGGGGCGACGGTAATCACTCAATATCAGGTGACCCGCATGCTCGTTATGCTCTTTTATTAAAAAAAATAACTTTTGCTATTATGAGTAGTGCAATAGGTATGTGTTTTCTTTTGAGGAGACTTCTTGACTTCTGAGTCGGCACGGTATCGTATGGAATTCATCGTGCTGATCCTTTTGGGTGCTATCTTTTCGTTTGCTTTTCTTTTCTCTTTTCATTATTAATTTCGGATCATTTGCCCATACTTCTCCCATTCGTCTCCGCGGAAGGTCATGTTTCCGGAGCTCACGGCACTGTTTGCTTCTTGTGCCGTCGATCTCAAGTCATTGCAAGCAGGATCAGGAAGAACATTAAAAAAAAGTACAATAGATATGTGATGGACAAATCGTAATGCAAAGTCGGAAGATACTTCTACAACTAGTTAGAGATGGTTTTGCGAGTAAAAAAAGATTTAATCAATTATTAATTTTAACATTGTGTTAAATTTAATATTTCCTTTATACAGTGTCTCATATTTAGAGCGATACATTTAGTGTTATGAAGTTGGCAATAACAATATAACAGCAACAAACTAATTTAATAAGCGACAAACTGAGCAGTAATAGGCCTCTGCTACATCCCCGACCATATTTGGCGTAACGAAGTTTCCTAAACTCCTCCAGTCAGCTTTCTGTAGTTATGATGACTTCCTTAACGTTGTTAGTGACACTGAATGTGGTCGATTTCTTTGGGTTATTCAGCAAGTATTTTAGTATTCTGTGCTACAGTTTGGCAACTTTTAAGGTTATGTTCCTTTACTTAATGTTGTTGATGTTAATAAGCTTTTCTAGATTAAGTATTTCAAAGTCAAGTAGAATTAAAGGTCTTAGTAATGGAGCTTACCTGGACAAGTACTACTGCCATATTTATTTCTGTTACTAAGAAGTATTGATCTTTCGATGTGCTGGGTTTATTTGAAGGTGCGAATTTGTAACCGATCGAAGACGACTTTTTGCAGCAACATAATTGATTCCTATATATTTAAGAGTATATGGTAATTATTCTAGCTCTTTAGCCGTTCGAGCAGCATTTCTGAGTTCCAGCTTGAGGAGTGTTGTTAGCATATTCATAGTTACCTTATATGGATGTAATAGTATGATGCAGCTATC
The DNA here is from genome assembly GCA_034621355.1 of Mycalesis mineus. Lineage (NCBI taxonomy): Eukaryota > Metazoa > Arthropoda > Insecta > Lepidoptera > Nymphalidae > Mycalesis > Mycalesis mineus. The sequence goes on from CM067888.1 coordinate 12,099,685, forward strand.
TACAATCCTATGTCTACCTACAAAGTGCTAGCACAACCCCATGGTAGCACTTTGTAGGTAGACACACAGCAATGATGCTTCTGGCAAAAGTAAGCACGGTAGTAATATTTCCTCAGACGAGCTCAATTACACAAGCTTGTAATGATGCTTCTGGCAGAAGTAAGCACGGTAGTAATATTTCCTCAGACGAGCTCAATTACACAAGCTTGTAATGATGCTTCTGGCAGAAGTAAGCACGGTAGTAATATTTCCTCAGACGAGCTCAATTATACAAGCTTTTAATGATGCTTCTGGCAGAAGTAAGCACGGTAGGTAATATTTCCTCAGACGAGCTCAATTACACAAGCTTTTAACAATATGTTAAAAGCTTGTGTAAATGAGCTCTTTGATAGTATAGTGGTTAGCTTATGTGGCCTCAATCACGGGGTCCTGGGGTCGAATCGTGATTATATAATTTTTCTTTTCTTTTAACAAATTTTCAGCAAATTCAAAGTAAGTCGGGAACTCGGTGTTATTACAACCACGTTAAGCCGGTAAGAGTGGTCCCGTCTTTAGCAATATTTGATAACGATCGTTAATAAAATAGACATTATCACCCTGAGCCCGCCAACTCTAATTGGAGTAGCCTGGTGGGTGTACGCTCTCGTAAAAGGAGGGAGGCGTGGCCATGTAGTGGGCCGTTAATAGACTGATAATGATGGAGTATACTTCAAGTTCAACTTAATTATAAATAGAGCGATGGGAACGGCGGTCCTCGTAACATCTTATTAGGCTTTGAAATTGAGTGCCCAATTGAATTAATTACCCAATTGTATGAGCAATCCACCTGGAAGTAAGAAGTCGGAAACTTTTTAAATTATTTACTTCGTTATCTTAGGCTGTTCTTCTTACTTAGTTTAGGCGTTTGTTTATTTTAAAGCTTTTTATTGGTGAGCGCGTGACTCACTTTACGAGAGTGATATCCTTACGTTTCTTGCTGTCTTGAAGTATCCTACCTATGGCGCTGTAGCCTGTAGATTTTTTTTTTATTTTAAAAGAAGAATATTGTATAGGTCAAATATTATTTATCAACTGGAACCTGCAACCTCGTAATTCCCTTGATTTTATTTATTTTTTTAAATTAATTTAATCACATCTATAAACCCTTATCGTTGTGAGAAAAATAATTCTAAATTCAAAATATATAAAAATATCACAGTTTGTAACGCATTTTAAAATTTCCATTATAACATCTTACTTTATAGTACTTTGAGATGAGATTACTATCATGCAGAGAAAACTATGTTTCTTTGGACACCTAAAAGGGGAGCTCAGTTTTCCAGAAAGGCTACAGGGCAAGAGAGCAGTGGATGACAATAAAATAGGAAAGTTTTTAGCATAATCATAAGCATGATCATTATAATAAAAAGGATAGCACCAGTTTATTTTTGTGTGTGCGTATGTTTATGCGTGTGCGTGTGTGTTTATACGTACGTGTGTGTGCGTGTGTGCGTGAGTGTGTGTGTGCGCGCGTGTGATGTGTGTGCGTGTGTGTGTGTTTAAGTAAGTAAATTTTTATTTTTGTTCTAGCAAATGTTGTGGTATTTATTGTGTTAGGTAGGTTTTTATGAGATTTTCTGTCTTGTCATAATCTAATCTATACTAAAGCCAAACTCGATTGGGAATGCTTGTCAACAAACAAATTTAAAATGAAGGTAGGAATAACCCTTAATTATTTTTATTTTAAAATTCTTATTTAAAAGATATTGAATATATTAATTAGTTTTAAGCTTACTAGTGATTTCTACCTTCCTTTTTAATTTGTTTGTTGACAAGCATTCTCAATCGAGTTTGGCTTTAGTATAGATATATTTAAGTATTGTGCTTTAGGATTTGCTTTTCGATTTTAACAGTTTTGTCACCTTCCTTTTTAATTTGTTTGTTGACAAGCATTCTCAATCGAGTTTGGCTTTAGTATAGATAGGAATCCTTTTAATCATTTTTTAAGACTGTATTTAGAGAATTTAAATATGTTATTATTTTGTTTACTCATGTACCTATACAAGTATGGTGCTAAATATATGAATTGTCTTCTGGCAAAGGTTGATTTTGTTTTTTGTAATGGTATATGTCTTTTATGCCTTGATGTGCATACCCTTAAAATCTGACTTGGGTTACTGATGATGATGATATAGTACTTTTTATATTATCTATAATCATCAATCTTTATTCATGAAATTTAGCAATAAGTATTTATTAATAGCAATGAAAGTTTGAAAATCATTAAAATTCACAGTTTTTAGTTAAGTCGATCTCCTTGGATCCTTACTGATTACTAAAAATGTTTACAGTAACTAAAGGCGCAGCTATATCTATAAAATATTGAAAGTAGCAAGATTTTGCTAGTTTTAAATATTAAAGTCAGCTTACGTGCTGGTATTTTCAAATGCGTATATAAAAGTCGGAGGTCACGGCCGCGGTCACGGATCCAGTTCACCCACAACCGCAAGCTCTCAAAACTGTTCTGAAAAGTCGCCATTTAAATATATTCACTATGTATCATATGCCTAAACGTAATACGAACAAAGTGTGCAAATATTTATTCACTTATTTATTTTTGACGACCTCCGCTGGCGCAGTGGTATGCGCGGTTTATAAGACGGAGGTTCTGGGTTCGATTCCCGGCGGGGCAGATTTTTCTTAATTTGACTTGGTCTGGCTGGTGGGAGGCTTTCGCCGTGGCTAGTTACCACCCTACTGTCAAAGACGTACCGCCAAGCGATTTAGCGAATTTCCGGTACGATGTCGAGTAGAAACCGAAAGGGGTGTGGATTATTTTTATCCTACTCCTTACAAGTTAGCCCACTTCCATCTTAGATTGCATTATCACTTAACATCAGGAGTGATAGCAGTCAATGATCAACTTGTAGTCGATAAAGAATCTTTTAGGACAAGAGTACCCTAAGCCGACAAACTTGTGTGAAAGGATTAATAAGAGCTAAGCGTGTATGCAAGGATCGTGGCAAATGGAAGGATGTACCTATATTCGTCTCTGCCTACCCGTATGGGTATTAGGCATAGGGTTATGTATGTAAATTCCTGAGAGTTTCGAGATGTTCAGGACCAGAAATTTTAAACGCTTTTTTTTAATAAAATATAGTTTTACATTTACATATTTGACTAGTATCGTATGTACCAGTGTGCCTAGTGTAAGATTTTACCGCGTCGATATCGAGAACAGTAAACGCAAATTTATATGGAATCAGAGTAGCGCCATCTAGTTATAGTGAGAGTAAACGCTTTTTTTTCTGTATAATCTGACGTTACGAGTGAGTACGTTTTTACGCAGTCGCTCGGTGAAAAACTCACACTTGCCCCACTGTATGTTTTAGTCAATAATACGGATTTGGTCCAATTTCTAGCTCAGCTTTCTAAATTAGATCTAGTCAAGTGGACACCTTCGACCGTGCTTAATTACTGAAAAATGCATGGTTAAACCAATTCGTTTGTTCTGAACAGATTGTGTTTCGATTTTAAGAGCGGGTATTGGTTGTTAGTTGGATTTCAAGCACATAAAGCTTAATCAACTACTCTCTGTCTAACAAGATACAGGGAGATGGAGATAAATTCGAAACTCACCTTGTCGAGTTTCGTTATGAAATAGTGCTTCTGGTCTTCTGCATCATTAAAGATAATTTAAGTATTTAAAAAAGTACTAGACCTATATGTTTCCCTAATTAGTAATTAGGTTTTGACGGAGGTCCTGGGTTCGATTCCCGGCAGGGCAGATTTAGATTTTTGTTAATTTGTCTTGGTCAGGCTGGTGGGAGGCTTTCGCCGTGGCAAGTTACCACACAACATATCGACGACATATCGCCAAGCGACTTAGCGTTCCGGTACGATGTCGTGTAGAAACTGATGGTGTCGATTTTCGTCCCACTCCTAAACACAACACAAGTTTGCCCGCTTCCATCTTAGACTGCATCATAACTTAATATACGTGCGATAGCAGTCAATGGCCAACTTGTAGTCGATAAGAAAAAAAAGACTAAGTTATTTATAAAATATTTGTATTTTATTAGAGGACGCCCCCAGTTTCACCCGCGTAGGTTTCACCCGCGTAGGTTTCATCCGCGTAGGTTAGGTGGGAATTTTGGGATAAAATGTGACTTATGTGTTATTTTTTTTTATCGACCACAAGTTGGCCCTTGACTGCTATTACACCTGATGTTAAGTGATAATGCAGTCTAAGATGGAAGCGGGTTAACTTGTTAGGACTGGGACGAAAATCCTCACCCCTTTCGGTTTCTACACGACATCGTACCGGAATGCTAAATCGCTTGGCGATACGTCTTTCTCGGTAGGGTGGTAACTAGCCTTGGCAAAAGCCTCCCACCAGCCAGACCAAGACAAATTAAGAAAAATCTCATTCTGCCCCGCCTGGAATCGAACCCAGGACCTCCGTCTTATAAATCCACCACGCATACCACTGCGCTACGGAGGTCGTCAAATCAATCCAGGGTTTCAGCTAACTCCATACTAAATTTTATTAAAATCGCTCGAGCCGTTTAGTCGTGAAGAAGTACAAACATTCACACTCACAAACTATCGCTTTTTATTTTAGTAGATTGACAAGTACTAAGATCACTGGAATTCACTACGGAATTCCTTAGTCTCCTTGAAGTAATTTCACAGGCTTCTATGGCAAACTTACGTCTTATTATACATTTCATTCAGCTTCAAGATAACATCAATATATATTCTTTATACTTCTAGCTATACGGTATCGTCCTCTTGCATATGCATAGGCCCAACACATAACAAGCATTTCTATCCGTAGACAACATTCTCTACATATCTATTACCATTTAGACATGCATTGCGGTTAAAGTACAGAATGCTTAATAGTACATGGTTAATGGTGCCATCAATGTAATGCTAATGCGTTCTTCGTCATATCAGTCACCCGTTAGTCAGAAGGGAAATATTATTCAATAGAAAACATGATACTTTGAAAAACTTTGACGATCTCCGTGGCGCAGTGGTATTCGCGGTGGGTTTATAAGACGGAGGTCCCGGGTTCGATTCCCGGCGGGGCAGATTGAGATTTTTCTTAATTTGTCTTGGTCTGGCTGGTGGGAGGCTTTCGCCACGGCTAGTTACCACCCTACCGACAAAGACGTATCGCCAAGCGATTTAGCGTTCCGGTACGATGTCGTGTAGAAACCGTAAGGGGTGTGGATTTTCGTCCCACTCCTAACAAGTTAGCCCGCTTCCATCTTAGACTGCATCATCACTTAACATCAGGTGTGATGTCAGTCAAGGGCCAACTTGTAGTCCATACAAAAAAAAACATAAAGCAAGATTTTGCTAGTTTTAAATATTAAAGTCAGCTTACGTGCTGGTATTTTCAAATGCGTATATAAAAGTCGGAGGTCACGGCCGCGGTCACGGATCCAGTTCACCCACAACCGCAAGCTCTCAAAACTGTTCTGAAAAGTCGCCATTTAAATATATTCACTATGTATCATATGCCTAAACGTAATACGAACAAAATATGCAAATATTTATTCACTTATTTATTTTTGACGACCTCCGTGACGCAGTGGTATACGCGGTGGATTTATAAGACGGAGGTTCTGAATTCGATTCCCAGTGGGAATTGGATTTTTCTTAATTTGAATTGGTCTGGCTCGTGGAAGGCTTTCGCCGTGGCTAGTTACCACCCTACTGTCAAAGACGTACCGCCAAGCGATTTAGCGAATTTCCGGTACGATGTCGAGTAGAAACCGAAAGGGGTGTGGATTATTTTTATCCTACTCCTTACAAGTTAGCCCACTTCCATCTTAGATTGCATTATCACTTAACATCAGGAGTGATAGCAGTCAATGATCAACTTGTAGTCGATAAAGAATCTTTTAGGACAAGAGTACCCTAAGCCGACAAACTTGTGTGAAAGGATTAATAAGAGCTAAGCGTGTATGCAAGGATCGTGGCAAATGGAAGGATGTACCTATATTCGTCTCTGCCTACCCGTATGGGTATTAGGCATAGGGTTATGTATGTAAATTCCTGAGAGTTTCGAGATGTTCAGGACCAGAAATTTTAAACGCTTTTTTTTAATAAAATATAGTTTTACATTTACATATTTGACTAGTATCGTATGTACCAGTGTGCCTAGTGTAAGATTTTACCGCGTCGATATCGAGAACAGTAAACGCAAATTTATATGGAATCAGAGTAGCGCCATCTAGTTATAGTGAGAGTAAACGCTTTTTTTCTGTATAATCTGACGTTACGAGTGAGTACGTTTTTACGCAGTCGCTCGGTGAAAAACTCACACTTGCCCCACTGTATGCTTTAGTCAATAATACGGATTTGGTCCAATTTCTAGCTCAGCTTTCTTAATTAGATCTAGTCAAGTGGACACTTTCGATCGTGCTTAATTACTGAAAAATGCATCGTTAAACGAATTCGTTTGTTCTGAACAGATTGTGTTTCGATTTTAAGAGCGGGTATTGGTTGTTAGTTGGATTTCAAGCACATAAAGCTTAATCAACTACTCTCTATCTAACAAGATACAGGGAGATGGAGATAAATTCGAAACTCACCTTGTCGAGTTTCGTTATGAAATAGTGCTTCTGGTCTTCTTCTGCATCATTAAAGGTAATTTAAGACTTTAAAAAAAATACTAGACCTATATGTTTCGCTAATTAGTAATAAGTTTTTGACGACCTCCGTGGCGCAGTGGTATGCGCGATGGATTTATAAGGCGGAGGTCCTGGTTTCGATTCCCGGCGGGCCAGATTTAGATTTTTGTTAATTTGTCTTGGTCAGGCTGGTGGGAGGTTTTCGCCGTGGCTAGTTACTACACAACATATCAACGACGTATCGCCAAGCGAGTTAGCTTTCCGGTGCGATATCGTTTAGAAACTGAAAGAAGTGCGGATTTTCGTCCCACTCCTAACAAGTTAGCCCGCTTCCATCTTAGACTGCATCATAACTTAACATACGTGCGATAACAGTCAAGGGCCTACTTGTAGTCGATAAGAAAAAGAAAGACTAAGTTATTTGTAAAATATTTATATTTTATTAGAGGACGCCCCCAGTTTCACCTGCGTAGGTTTCACCCGCGTAGGTTTCACCCGCGTAGGTTTCACCCGCGTAGGTTTCACCCGCGTAGGTTTCACCCGCGTAGGTTTCACCCGCGTAGGTTTCACCCGCGTAGGTTAGGTGGGAATTTCGGGATAAAATGTGACTTATGTGTTAATTTTTTTTTATCGACCACAAGTTGGCCCTTGACTGCTATTACACAGGTGTAATAGCGGTGTAACTGCATTATCACTTAACATCAGGATGTTAAGTGATAATGCAGTCTAAGATGAAAGCGGGCTTACTTGTTAGGAGTGGGACGAAAATTCACACCCCTTTCGGTTTCTACACGACATCGTACCGGAACGCTAAATCGCTTGGCGATACGTCTTTGTCGATAGGGTGGTAACTAGTCTCGGCAAAAGCCTCCCACCAGCCAGACCAAGACAAATTAAGAAAAATCTCATTCTGCCCCGCCTGGAATCGAACCCAGGACCTCCGTCTTATAAATCCACCACGCATACCACTGCGCTACGGAGGTCGTCCAATCAATCCAGGGTTTCAGCTAACTCCATACTAAATTTTATTAAAATCGCTTCAGCCGTTTAGTCGTGAAGAAGTACAAACATTCACACTCACAAACTATCGCCTTTTATTTTAGTAGATTGACAAGTACTAAGGTCACTGGAATTCACCACGGAATTCTTTAATCTCTCTGAAGTAATTTCACTGACTTCTATGGCAAACTTACTTATTATATATTTCATTCAGCTTCAAGATAACATCAATATATATTCTTTATACTTCTAGCTATACGGTATCGTCCTCTTGCATATGCAAAGGCCCAACACATAACAAGCATTTCTATCCGTAGACAACATTCTCTACATATCTATTACCATTTAGACATGCATTGCGGTTAAAGTACAGAATGCTTAATAGTACATGTTAATGGTGCCATCAATGTAATGTTAATGCGTTCCGCGTCATATCAGTCAGCTGTTAGTCAGAAGGGAAATATTAGTCAATAGAAAACATAAAACTTTGAAAAATATAAAAAGACGTGTGGCACTCGGAGACTGCCGCGGTAAAGCTATTACATAGCATTTTTCATCAACTTATGTTTACCTTTCTTCATCATCGGGACCGTGGCCGAGCGGTAAGGCGCTCTAAGCGCCCGGCTCTAAATACCAGAACTTTTAATGAATTTTTGAAATATCACGCTTGAAAAAAAAAATTGCGGAACCGACGGGATTCGATCCCGCGTTTCTCTGACAATTCGGGCACTTAGAGCGCCTTACCGCTAGGCCACGCTCCCAATGACGTTAGTGCTGAAATTATGCTTTTTATATTATGTTTTTGATATCCAGGGGGTGTTCGGCTTTTTCGTTACGGAATTTCTGAATTCGGTCTCCACACTCAAGACCCGCGATAGAAGCTATACAATAGCTTAAAAGGCCTTTTGTGATTTGCGAAGGCATAGAATGCAAATTTAACCTGTAGTTCATTCACATTAAAAATGCAGTGAGCACAGTTAGCCCCCCCTTCAAATTCAAATTACAAGGTCAAGTTCATAGCGAAAGCTTGGAAAACTTCGAACACGGCGCGCGATTTGATTGGTTATGGACTGGGGTTGGGCCGGCGAACAAAGATGACTCACTGCATTCTCACCGCGAACGAACTATAGTTCTTCATTTTCAAGGATAGTTACCTACGTTGCCAGTTGACAAATACACAGTTTCTTTGTGGTTTGTAACAACATGTCACATTAATTAGTCGGCGACATGCTCGTTACTGAAATTGGAGTATGACACATGTTTGCTGAGTTCCCAACAATCCACCAAGTTGGCTCTCAACTTTGACAAAGACCATTGCACAACGTTGTGAGTTAATTTGTTTGCGGTTGACAAATTGTACTGAGAGTTTCAGAGGAACATAAGGCGGACAACTTTGGGAAACTACGAATATGCGCAGCCATTTTGTGGAAAAAATTTCGCTTTCCATTTAAAACTTTGTCAATAAACTTGATGCTTGCAAACACCTGTTTGTAGGTAAGTGGCGTTGACTTTACAAATTATGTGAGCAGGATCTGTCGATTTAAGAGCTATGTTTATAAGATATGTTTTTAATAACAGCCAGAATGTAGTAGCTTTACACTATAGCAAAATAGAGCAAATTTTTTTATAAGACGTTCTATAGTAGAGACTCGTCAGTTCGATTTGAAATGGATTTAAAGTCTTAATCTTTCACTAATTCGAAGTTAACTGCCTGATTTGTTCTTATTAATTCCATAGGCAGGTATAGCCAGAGCTGTGAAAAATAAAAAATATTTAGACCCTTTTACCGTGGAAAATATCAATAAAAATAATATTTAATCAATTCTTCAATATGATTATTTGAAATAGACTTAGTTTACAAGCGCTTTTAAAACATATTCTGTTTGCAGTGACTCTACCACCGGTATGTGATTCTACCATTAATATATTGGTAAACTCTCGAGATTTTTTAAATTTTTAATAAGGCCTTATAAAATGGGCTACAAACGGTACCCATTGTGTTTTTATCGCTTACTGTACTTTACTTATTACTTGCTACTATTGAACCCCAATAGTAGCAACCGGATTTTAGTTATTTAATCGTATTTTATTTAAAGCCAGTAGTTTCTATTGGTGAGATAAAGTTTTTTTATTTCCATTATCGGCGTCCTATCTGACCGATTGCTTTTAGGAAATCTACGGATGATTGAATTGCTGCCTTTCGCGTTATCGCTCTCTCCATCAGACTGTCCGGATTAAGTGCAAATAGGATGTTAAGGTCAGGTTTGCTCTTACTTTATATAAATAGTCTTCTCTTTAAAACGCTACTGTCCCAGTCTTACATCCGTGATAAAAACAAAATTACTGACATACATCAATAAGTCGTGAAACTGACATTGTGGTAATGGACGTAGCTCTTAGTTGAAAAAGCTAATAGATGTCGTTGTCTTGAAATGCTGCAATGCCGACTTACACTGGAATGTTTGACTGTCATTTTAATATGGCGAAATGACATTGGAGAATACCGATTCCTGGTACATCCGCTTTGCAATTGTTGTACATCGGGTTCAAAACTGACGTGTTTTTAGAATCGACATACTACATTAAGACTGCCTCGTTGGTCTAGTGGTTAGCCTATGTGGCTTCGATCACGAGGTCCTGGGTTCGAATCCTAAATTCGAAATTCCAAGCCCGGAGTCGGGAAGTTGGCGGTGTTGCACCCCCGTGCCTCGGAGAGCACCTTAAGCCGTCGGTCCCGGTCACTGTCATCAACATCTGATAGTGATCATTAATAAATGACACATTATCACCCTAAGCCCGCCAATTCGCATTGGAGCAGCGTGGTGGGTCTACGCTCCATATCCCCTCTCCTATAAGGAGGGAGGCCTGGCCCTGTAGTGGGCCGTTAATAGGCTGATAATGATGATGATGATGACATTAAGTACTTACTTAATCTAAAGTACTAATCAGTCAAAAAATACGGGCACTTAAGTTACGACTTCTGTTCACCTTTCACAAAAGTAAATGAAGTAAATAACTTCATTTACTCTAAAGAAAGACGCTTCGCTCCACGCGGATACATATTTTTAACTTTGTTCCGGTCCTTTTCTTAGCTGGTGTCTTTTTTAAATCCACTTAAAGGTGCAGACCAGGCAGCTTAATGTTCAGTTGATCCAATTTCTTTCTAGCATAGTACATACATTTTCATGCTTTAGGCAGCTGATTCTTTGGACTACTTGGTAGCTTATATAACTTTGGTCATGATCCAGGGTTGAACTATCAGACATTGAGATAGAGAAAGAAAATTCGAACTGTTATTTAATGAGAGGAAGAAAACAACCTTCTAAGTTGGTCCCCTTGCCTCGGAGAGACAATAAGTAAAGACGTTAGCACTCGATCTCAGTTAACAAGTTAAAGTTTTACATTTTATAGTGATTGTAGCAGGAGTAAAACAGCTATCACCAGGCTTGGCCCGCGGACATGCTTTGGAGCAGTGTGTTGGGTCTATGTTCCAAAAACTCCCAATAATTTTAGAGAAAGGAGGTCTTAAAGGTTGCTGATGATGTTGACAAAGACCTATGTCCCTAAATTATATGTAAATTAAATAAAATAATAAAGACATCCTAATGGAAGGTGTAGATGGAAGCTATACATTTTCGTATACCACATTAGACACCTATATCAAAGCAATCAGTGCCCATCACTGTCTGAATAATTACTTCAGAGGATACGTGAATTACCTAATTGTATATACTAATATGGTCTAAGAGCCAGTGACTGCCAGATCTTCGTCAATTTATAAAGTTAAATGTTTGTCAGGCTCTGTCAGCGTGCTCTATAACATAATATGTTGTGTTATATATAGGGTGAGATGGGAATAGTACGCCGAATTATATTCTGCATCCTCTGTAGGATGTTAAGGCTAGAGTCATAAGCACTACCTCACAATTGTGCGCCATAGGCAGGCTTCAAGATGCTAGTGTGAAAGAGAAGCTTTTTTCGACTGACAATTTTTAACCGACGAAAAAAAACGGAGGACGTTCCCAATTCACCACGTATATTTTTATATTTATTTCTGACCACGCTTAACTTTTTACAGAGTTGTCAGATTTTGATAATTCCTTTTTTATTATAAAGTGCATACTTCCAAGGTGATCCCATTGTCATCATGTTAGGATCTGATGATGATATCCTGGGGAAATTAAAGGAACTCTTAAAATTTTGGAGGCACGCTTACACCGATTTTGGGTTTTGTCTCGGTATCGTTAGCGTTTTGGCTACTAGTGCCGTATAATATACTATGACAGTATAGCCAAGGTTTCTACTTTAAGGACGTTACCTAGAACCTACAAACTGCTTTACTACGTAAAATAAATGTTCCTTAAACTTGCTGGCACCGACTTCATAGATATGCTTAAGTAAATTAAAGCAACTAAATGAAAGTTATTTTTTACTTTTTAGTGCGTTTTGAGTCGGTTTTATTTTTTGTTAAAAAATTTTATAAAGTTAAATTTTAAAATTGGTGATATAGTATCTAGGGGAAAATCACATTATACTTTGACGTTTGGGAATCTAGATCATTGCTACCAGCTATCTCCTAAAGTAACCATGACCTTAACTCCATAATTGCCTACCTTACTTACTGAAAATATTCTAAGTACCATAGGTAAAACCCTACAGTACAAACTACTAATAGTGCAAGTACCTATATTAATAACATAGACTGACAAACTTCCTACTTTTACAAACTGACATAGATCTGGCGATGACAGGCTCTCAGACCACATACTAGATATAGCACATACTAGGTAGTGTTCTAGAATCCCGAAATAGGATTTGCGCTCGATTAATGGAAAGCGTAGATGTAGTCTAAGGTAGAACGCACTTAACCAGGAGACGCCTATTAGGCAGTGGCTTGTTGTATGCTAATATTGCAGATAGCTTCAAGGTATCTACGAAACATATCTATGCTGCCAGTTTTAGGCTGTTTGGGACAACAAACGAATAAACATAACTGAAATTTAACTATTATTTCGTTATTAGTGTTTGCAAACACCAGATTCTTCGTCCGGGTGGGAATCTCTGAAAGTTTGAATTACTGGACTCAGTGCCAAGAGGTCATATGTTTGATGTCCGCCTACAGTTATTTATTCCGATACTTAGCACCCGGAACCGTCGATGCCTGTAACTTAATAAACAATTATATTGGGGTTAATGGCAGTTTATTGTCTTTATACTAAAAATAATGAATCATAGATCGGTTTAATCAATATTGAATTATTTATTTTAATTTATTATAGAAATTTATAATAAAGTAGATCTGTCATGGGTCTTGGATTCGAATTTTGTGTGAAATAATTCTTTTTATTTTAATGTGAGGAGGAAAAAATCCCTTCGGATTTCTGCTTGTCAGCAGGGTATGTTGACTTGCACGGACTGAAACGACCTCCTCTGGACTCCATGGTTGGCACGGAACTGCACTACATTTCTTCGTGCCAACCATTCTGAAATAATCCTCTTCTATTTCTATCTAAAAATTATTCAGCAAATTTCTAAAAGCGTATTAAACTTTCGGTCCCGGTCATTATCGTCAACATTCGGCTTGATCGTCAATAAATGAAACATTAACACCAACCCTTAATAGAGTAGTATAGTGGGTCTAAGCTTTGGATCTTCTCTCCTGCAAGAAGGGAGGTATGGTCCTCCTTCTCAGTGGGCCATTAATATGCTGATTATGATGAAATTGATACACTTCCTTGTGATTAAAACCCGCGAATCATTAACATAACATAAGCTTCTAATATAAAGAACATCGTACAACACAAGGCGTAGGTAATTAAATATTAAAACGTGCTCATACCGCGCATCTAATATTTAACATTGTTTACATTTATTTGTTTGCAGAGATCGCTGCGCGTACATGGTTCTTTGTTTCCCCATATTGTAATATTTTTGATTACGTAAATGGAGCCAGGTTTTGGATTCTTTGGGGATTCAAGAAAAAGAAACGGGACATTGCAAGTTGAACTTGCGTTGCGTTCCATATGAGTTGGGCTATAAAATTAAGCTGTCTTTCTTGCAAGAAATTCCTAGTATATATTCTCAGGTTAGAGTTGAAAAATGGTGCTTTGGAGTGGGCGATCCTAGTCTGTCGTTAAGAGGATAGAAATAGTTACAGAGACAAAACATTATCTTCGTAACACCCTCTAACTGAAATTAAACGGATTAGCTTTAAGATGATGATGATTTTTTTTTGTTTTATTTTTGTTTATTACAAGTAAACTCTTAATTGTTGATGTGATTGCACATCCGATAGTAAGTGCTGATGCAGTCTAACATGGAAGCTAACTTATTAGGGGTAGCATGAAATCCACGCCCCTTTCGGTACGATGTCGTGTACGGTTTCTACACGACGTCGTACCGGAACGCTAAATCGATATCGGTAACTAGCCACGAAAATCAACCAATACTAACCAACCAACCAATATATGAAATCTTTATCAGACTAGCCAGGAATCGAACCCAGGATCTCCGTCTTATAATTCCGCTGCGCATACCACTGCGCTACAGAGGCTGTCAGAGTCAATCGGGTCTATAGTTTTAGAGTTCGGGTGATGAGTCAATAGCTAGTGGTATTTCGTTTATATGCCAGTACGTATCGATAACAAGGATATAAATAGAAGAAAATATGATAAATAGGTAGGTAATTTGCGAAACAAACAAGCTTGATGATAAAAATCAGCGGTTTACTCAATGAAAAGTTCGTATTTTCGTACAAATATTTTTCAAGTCAGATGATATACTACATCGTTTCGGAGTATTTTCAACTTTAAAATATCAGTAGGTTACAAACATCTAGTCAAGAAACGTGACATACACTCGATCATCGTTTTATGAAACTCTATGATGGAAAGTTGTGAAACTTATGAAAGTTAATCATATTCATATGTCGAGACATGTTACGAGATATGCATGATTTAAGGAACTAGAATTTTATGAACTACAATATAGTTTTCATATAACACATTACGTGTGATATGAAAACTATTTTGTATCATATAATTTAAAAGATTGGACTAACTTACCTAGTGACGTCTAATCCCCAATTCTGTGAAGTGATCTTGTCCTCACTTTTGTACACTATGTAGTTTGTACTCTTGTACTACTGCGCAGTCACAATCTTCAAATATTACAAAAATAAATTTTATTTTTACTCTATGCCAACAAACCTGTTCTGTGGTTTGTCGATTGTAAGTTTCAAATATCTAGTCAACAAACATACACTCGATTTTATGAAAGTCTATGATGAAAAGTTGTGAAACTTATGAAAGTTATTCATATTCATATGTTGAGACATTGATGATTTAAGAAACTAGAATTTTATGAGTTACAATAGTATGTTATATTAAAACTATTTTGTGTAATAAAATAGCAGACGACGGAAACATAATCGGCTAGAAAATGAATGTATTGCAAACTTTCAGCAACACAAAAAAATATTGTAGGTGACCATTGTTTTAGAAGATAGAATATGTATAGTGAGCTATCTTTAAATACACACATATGCCAGCGCGGACTTTTTTGTAGTCCTAATCCTACACATAACAATTAATAACAATCCTACAAAACTTTGTTTTGTTATATTGCTAAGGTGCGTTTTCGATAAAAGCTTCAAAACGGCTCGACAAATTTTAGATAAATTTCACAGACGCTCGACAAATTAAATACTATATATACCCTTATTCAAGAATCGCTCTATTTATTAGTAGATAGAGTATACATATAGATAGTGAAATTATGTTTAGCAGTTTTTTAGTTTATCACGAACAGACGAACACGGTGAAGGATTTCGTTTTATAATACATAGTAATTAATAAATAATAAATTATCGTAGAGTCGAGAGCACTGTTGTTAGTTTTGAACCAACAAAATAATAAGAGGTTACCTTATTGATATCCTATAATATTTTTAAACTATTTTCGTCATACTTGGAACGACAAGGGCCGACAGTCATTTCCTTGATAGAAAAATAATTCCCGGCTATCCATCAATGACAGGACAGGAGAGTGATATGGGAACGACTGTAATAAAAGTAATAAAACTTTTGAGAAAATGAAAATATTTGTATGAAAAATATTTTCTGCTGAACTAAAAATAAATTTACGAACTGCTCTGGTCAAAGATACGCGATGGACGAAATGAAATAACTTTCTAGTCAAGTGCTATCTGGATATTGTCATCGGGAAACTTTACGGGAAAGATTTACGGAGGACTTAACTTGAGCATAGTTTTATTGATTTAGTTTATTTATTAAATAAAATGTTGTTGTACCCATAAAGGAAATTTCCCAGCGTCTTCGATAGCACACGGGTTACTATTTTTCTGCTATCCGGATTTTTTTTATCGACTACAAGTTGGCCCTTGACTGCTATCACACCTGATGTTAAGAGATAATAAATAATAAATAAATCTTATATTTGCAAGAATGTGGTTACAATGTCGATCTTAAAGTCAAATTACAATAAAATTATTATTATAAAAACAAAAAACCCGACTGCTAAGAAGTTAAGAACTGAAAAAAGAAAAACAAGGATCACTATATCGATATAAAATTCTAAATACTTTATGGGGCTGCAGGCGTGGACAAAATACTTTACTACCTGGGAAAGAAAGATCTACCAAAACGGCGTTTGTCCCCGCCTGCAACACCATAAAAAATTTAGAATTTTATATAGATATAGTGATCCTTGTTTTTCTTTTCTTAACTTCTAAGCAGTCGGGTTTTTGTTTTTATAATAATAATTTTATTTGAGACTTTTTAGTTTTAATTTGTGGTATAGAAATGAGACGGTACACTCGGTATACTTTTTGACATTTTTTGTTAAAACCGTAATATAAACATGATATGATATTTATGTTTTTGAAATGGTCTTTTTACGACCTTTCATTTGATACCCATATTGCTAAGATAAGAGAGAGAAATACACACATCCCCCCTTTTTCCCCCATTTACAGCGGCCATTTTGAAAATTCATATAGCCTATGTCACTTCAACAATTTTGCCAAAGTCAACGACACTTCACATGTCAAAATCCGTTCAGCCGTTTAGGCTGTAGCGCGTGCCGAAGAAATGGACATACATACATACATACATACGCTCGAAAAACATTCCCCTCCTTCTGACGCAGTCGGGTAAAAATATGTCCAATCACATCCTATCACATACATGGTGTGCAAAAAATGTATTAAAATTAAACTATGCGTATCCTTTTTTTATAATAATTATAAATTACGTTAATATAAACCTTATATTATGGTCCTTAACCTTAACCTTATATTAAAGGATTATATTTATACAATGTCTAAAAAAAATTTAAAAGAAATTAAAATTTATTTTCCGTGAAGTACTCATTTATAGTGTAAAACATTTTATCTAATAGCATTTTATGTAGTTTATTTTTAAATTGTGTCATATTGTTTAATGTTGTCAGATGTTATAACCTATTAAAAATACTTTTTGCCATACAGTATGCATTTTTTTCAAATATCTTGAGACGCCTAGGTGGCAATGGAATTTTATATCTTCTTCTGTGCCTTTCTGAGTTATTAACTACATTTGTAATGCCAAATAACTGTGGGTTTTTTTTTTTATAAATATAATTGTTACATATGTGTAAATTTTTAATTTATTTCCAAATAATGTATGTTATTATTGATTATATCCCATGCTGTTTTGCCTTTATTTTTAGATTTAGAAATGTATTTGTTATTATAAATAGAATGAGATTTTTCAATACACCGTTTATGTAATTAACTATATTTCGGATAATGGTTTTTGTGTATATGTTTGTTAGATGGTGAATATCTATATTTTAAATATTATCTCCTTTTATTTATGCACGAAAGCCTTAGGCCTTTAGAGATCAATTTATTGTTAATATTTTTACTTAGCATTTTTAGCATAATAATTGGGAAGCACAGATTATAAAAAACATACAAAATTGTCATGAAAATTATCAAAAGCCTTATTCGTATCTTCTATTAAAATGTCATAAAAGGAGAGAGCAGAGATACACTGTTTAAATCTCCGCACATTATCTTTACGGAAATCTCGTATTTTTTCAAACCACGTCGTATTATTTTTGGCTATATTGTTTCTATCAATATCAGTCGGAAAAGTAATGGATTCATGATCGGATAGTGCAAGGTAATGCAACTCTGATTTAGCTTCTTATATGTTACACACTATCAGGTCAATACAAGACGATTTTCTCGAAAGCTTATAATGTGATTTATAAGCCCATAATTTGCAAAGAGAGAAAACAACGATTCGGAGTGCCTGCTTTTCACAATAATATTTATGTTCCAGTCACCACACAGAACTATACCTTCCCAATTTTTAACGACATTAAGGCCTGTGTGCACCAAGATTTCGGTTATCATAACAAACTGTTAACATAACTTTACTATAAATTTACTGTTCACGACAACCGGTTAAGGACGTAAACCGGACGGTTATCTTTACCGAGCTTACGTCCTTAACCGGCCTAACGGTAGGGTGGTAACTAGCTGCGGCCTTCCACCAGGCATTCGATGGGTTCCAACCATGGTCATGTTAGTATTACTACAATCTAAGTGATTGAGTTTGTGTTCCTAAGGTTCTAAGTTGAGGACAAATTTCCACAGAAGACGCCCATAAAAAGACGTTTTCTTATGGTTTTCTTTGGTATATATATATATTTTTTTTATGTATGATCACGCATAACTTTTTACAGAGTTAGGATCTGATAATGATAACCTGAGAAAATTGAAGGAACTCTTCAAGTTTTATAGGCACACTTGCAGCGATTTCGGTTTTAGTGTAAGTATCGATAGCTTTTTGGCTACAAGTGTCGTATAATATACTTATGACGGCCCAGTGGCGCAGTGGGTAGTGACCCTGCTTCTGCGTCCTAGGCTGTGGGTTCGATTCCCACATCTGGAAAATGTTTGTGTGATGAGCATGGATGTAGTCCAGTGTCTGGGTGTTTATCTATATATTATAAGTATTTATGTATATTATATATAAATATATTCATCAGTTATCATAGCACCCATAACACAAGCTACTTAAGAGTACGCTTATTTTGGGGCTATATAACGATGTGTGTAATTGTCCTATATTATTTATTTATTTATTTATTATTTATACTATGACAGTACAGTTCGAGTACGTTACGTGGCGATAAATCACTAAAAAGTAAGAAATAAATTTTTTTAACAAAAAATAGAAACGACTCAAAACGCACTAAAAAGTAAAAAATAATTGTGTCATTTAGTTGCTTTAATTTACTTAAGCATATCTAGGAGTCGGTGCCAAGGTTTCTACTTTAAGAACATTACCTAGAACCCACAACTGCTTTACTACGTTAAATAAATGTTCCTTAAACTTGCTGGCACCGACTTCATAGATATGCTTAAGTAAACTAAATGACGCAGTTATTTTTAGTGCGTTTTGATTCGGTTCTATTTTTTGTTAAAATTTTTTATGTTTAATAGATAGCGATTCATTTTGTTTTGTTAAAATCTTTTAACTATTATTTAGAATTATTTAGACTATTTACAATTACTCGTTTTATAAAGTACGACTAAATTCGATTTTGGTTTAACGTAAAAATATGTAAATAAATGTTGGGACCCATTACGCAAATTATTGTGTACAAAATTTAATAAGACGGTCAAAAAAATGAAGTAATTTTCTCATATAAAAATTCCTTTTATCGGTCGTTATAAAAGGACGTCAGTGCTAATGAAACCTTATTAATATTTTTCTGTAGGCTCTAAGAGGCTTAATGCGGCAGAATTTTCTAAGGCACCTCGACCTCTTTTTTGAATATAAGCCGTATTGAGGTTTCGTGAAAATTAGCTCCTTTATGTAAGCTCACTTTGCAGCCTTTCCAGAGCTTCTTTTTGCGTAAATCCTAAGCTTTGAGTGTTATTTGCTTATTTATCACAGAGGATGTTATGTGTGCTTTTTTGAGTACATTGAATGTATCAAAAAGGTCGTGTTTTATGTCTCTGAAGTTCTTTAATACTTTTATTATTTTAGACACATTTTGAACAGAAATTCATGGAATGATAAAAAGAATAAAAAGTGTTTATTGATGGTATTGGTTTTAAAAAAATACATTTCAATTATGCCGAAACAATTTAGTTGATATAATACAATAGTGATTTCTTTAATTTTGTTCAATAACTTTCTATTTTTTTTTTTAAATAATTCTTCAATAACTTTCAGCAAAACGGTCGTTAGTCTGTTGCAGCTTGTTTTCTGACAAATGCCTCCTATAATAAAATATAATGAAACAATACAGCAATTCACAGAATAGAAGAATACAATTTTATAGCAAGGGAGCGGCGATAAATTATTAGTTCCACATTTTTTTGTCTACCGTACGTTATTTTTTTTCAAGTAAAGTTCATTACAAGTTAGCACTTGACTACATTTACATTTGGTGTTAAGTGATGATGCAGTCTAAGATGGAAGCGGGCTAACTTGTTAAGAGTAGGCTAATATCCACAACTCTCCGACTTCTACACGACATCGTAATGGAACGCTAAATCGCTTTGCGATACGTCTATGTTGGTAACTAGTCTCCGCCAAAGCCTACCAGCAAAAACATGTGCTTTAACCCTCCCTCTGTCTTGTGTATTGGGTGTTGAGTTATCTATGTTGTCTCTTTTTTCGGTAGGCAAACTACAGTAAGTATGATATTAAAAAAAAACGCACTAAAAAGTAAATAATAACTGCGTCATTTAGTTTAAGTTTAGTAGTTAAGGAACATTTATTTAACGTAGTACAGCAGTTTGTGGGTTCCAGGCAACGTCCTTAAAGTAGAAACCTTGGCTGACACCGACTTTTTATTTCGTTTTGAGTCGGTTCTATTTTTTGTTAAGAATTTTTATTTCTTACTTTTTAGTGATTTATCGACACGTATTTTACTGGTACTATACTCTCATAGTATACGGCACTAGTAGCCTAACATGATATATGACTATGGAACCATATTCGAAGTGTGCCCTTTCTAATAAAAAAAGAATTATAAAAATCGGACTACTTTGTAAAAAGTTATGCGTGGTCATACATAAAAAAAATATACGTGTCGAATTGAGAACCTCCTCCGTTTTTTTTCGTCGGTTAAAAAAACAAACAAGCCGATAGTATCAGTGTTTGTGTTTAAATATTACTCTTCTATATACCTAGTGATGTTTATGAGAAGTATTACATTTTTGAAGTCGCTTAAAAGCTGTAAACGTCTAAAATGTTGCGTGTATAGAAATCCGAGCAATACTCTGAACAAATAACAGCTATTGAGCAAAAGTTTCCGTATACAAAAGGATCCAGGCTCCTCGAATAGTTGCTAAGCGTTCAACGCCGCGTATTGTTTGGTTTAGAAAGTTCCCGACGGGAAATTATTTCAGAAATGGCGTTCATGGCTTAGCTATCCTATTTATCTTCGATGTATTATTGATTTGAATACGTATACATACACGTAATGTTTTTTATTATAAAATTTTAAGACAGCATCATAATCGTTCTCTTAAAATTTTTGACGACCTCCGTGGCGCAGTGGTATGCGCGGTGGATTTATAAGACGGAGGTCCCGTGTTCGATTCCCGGCGGGGCAGATTGAGATTTTTCTTAATTCGTCTTGGTCTGGCTGGTGAGAGGCCGTGCCGTGGCTAGTTACCACCATACCGACAAAGACGAATCGTCAAACGATTTAGCGTTACGGTACGATGTCGTGTAGAAACCGAAAGGGGTGTGGATTTTCCACTCCTAACAAGTTAGCCCGCTTCCATCTTATACTGCATCATCACTTAACATCAGGTGTGTTAGCAGTCAAGGGCCAACTTGTAGTCGGTAAAAAAAAGACGTGTGGCACTCGGAGACTGCCGCGGTAAAGCTATTGCATAGCATTTTTTATCAACTTATGTTTACCTACCGACGTCATCGGACCGTGGCCTAGCGATAACGCACAAAGAGAGACTGCTTTAAACCTGATATTGAAAAAAGTCATTAATTAAAAAAAAATAACTTTTTGAAATATCACGCTTAAAAAAAAAAAATTACCGACGGGATTCGAACCCATGTCTCTCTGGCAATCTGGGCCTTAGAGCGCCTTACCGCCAAGCCACGTTCTCCGATGACGTCGTTGCCGAAATTGTGCTTTTGATATTATGTTTTTGATATTCAGGGGGTGTTAGATTTTTTGGGAATCTTTAAAAAAATCTGGGATGTGTCTTATTATGGAGATCCAGTAATAGATTTTTTCATTATACTTTTTGCTTATGTCCACCGCTGAACATAAGCTTCTTATAAATCTCTAGCCTGTTATTCCAACATGCTTATTGTCGTCAGTCCACCAAGTAAGAGTAGATCAACGCTGTGTCACGATGCGCCATTCCTATAATAATTAAAAGCTTCCATTAATAATAATAACAATAATCTTTATTGCCATAAAAACAATATACAATACAATTGCCGGTGGTCTTCACACTAGGGAACCTGTATCGTGGAGACCTTAGTCGATTAACAAATTGCAGGGTAACTATGGACTAGTTGAAAATACTAACTAAATTAATAATAAAATAACCTCCAATATTAAGCTAAAATTATACTAAACATAATAAATAAATATATGAATTAAATAATTACACGTGAATTTGACCTAATAAAATATATAAAAATGAAACAATTAACATCTTATTTTAGAAAAATAGGCATATAATTTGCTCTGTATTATAATATCGTAGTTAGTTTGTTTTATTCAGCGAATAGTATGTGCTCGGTATCTATGTAGGGTAGGGTTTTTCGCTTCATTTGTTGTTCATTTCATTAAGGCTAATTTTTATTTTTTAACCAAGGTTTATATAGTAGCAAAATAAAAATATCCGTAATGAAGGAACGTTTTGGTATAAAGCAAGTAAAAGCTTAAAATGTCACCAACCTTGACCTCGGGGTTCGTAAATAGTTTAGTTCATTGTGGCAACATTTCGTGTGTCACGCTTTTGTTCCCCTACCCGCACCCCATGCAGATACTTGTGTATTATCACCCAAAAACCATAATTATGGCTATATTCATAAGCAATGTTATAAATAAGGACGTAGGTACAATTAACAAAAAGGTATAGCGGCCATATTTTTTTAATTATCACGAATATTGCCCTTCCTCTGCAACTAAACTTAATAATGACTACACTTAACTAAGACTTAATAATGAGTACGACAATAGTCAAATTGGCGGAAATCGACCTAAACACCTCTGGATACCTACCATCAACTATAATAGCGACACAACCGTAGACCAAAACCGACCAGTGTGGCTAGTGTAAGATTTTACCGCGTCGATATCGAGAACGGTAAATGCAAATTTTATATGAAACTGACACTCACCCATTTGAGTTTTCTCTCGATACTTCCAGGGGCGCTGCTTCAATTCCATATAAAATTTGCCTTTACGCAAATGTGAAGTTTTCGATTTGTTTTGGCGAAAGCTCACACTTGGCACTCAGCTGACGTTATTACGTAATAATAACTTAAACTGCAATTCAGTTTAGATCTACAGTTGAGTCGCTATTATAGTTGACGGTAGGTATGCTGGAGGCGTTGAACGGCCACTTAACTGGACAACTAAGGGTAGTTTTTAAAACTATTAAGTTGTCATTATTAATAATGCCGGGTATTAAAATTGCTAATTTATAACATATACGTTTGCTCTCATCTATAAAGTTAAACTTTATTTCGATTTTTATGAAGCCTTAATAGCCAGATGGGCAAAGGGCGCACCTCTGAGCCGAGAAGTGTTGAGTTTAATACACGACCGGTATTTATTATCATAGTCTGTATAACTGATTGGGTAAAAAGGGGAATATTGATTATATTTAATAAAAATAAAAACGCAATACCAATAAAATATAACAAATTACATTCGTTTCAAACCTAAAGAATGTAATTGTGAGTGCAAAAACAACATTTGCAATCCCTTAGAGGGTTCACATAAAAATGTTCATAAAGTTACAGTATCATGTCTCGAGGGAGAATACACGAGCTGGCGTGCCCATTTCATACGCTGCAATGAGATGATATGGACTGTAGAGCCGGAGAGGAAAATACTTCCAAACAGACACAGATAAAATAAATTTTGTTATTTCACATAATGCTGTGATAGAATATACACTGGCAATTGAAAAAAAATACCACTCTAACTAAATATACCACTCGCACTAAAAAGTAGGTATATTGGCTCTTACTTTCGTGTCTGAGCTCGTTAAGATAAATATTTTTGCAACGTTATAATTATTATCTTAAGTGAGAGTTAACTGCAGTTGATAAAAGAGTATATTTGTAAGTGCAAAAAAACATTTACAATTCCTTAGAAGGTTGAAACAAAAATGTTCATAAAGTTAAAGTATCAGGTCTCGAGGGAGAATACACGAGCTATACCGTAGCTTGCCCATTTCATAAACTGGTATGAGATGATATGGCCTGTAAAGAATAATAATTCCAAACAGTTTCAGATGACATTTTACATTATGCAACTACACTAGCTAAAAAAAAAGTATACGGGTCATATTTTTTTTAAAAGAGTCAATGAGGTAGAGTTTGTGAAAAAGATATTCTGTTATCGCTAGATTTTTTTTAGATTGTTTTTAGTTGTAATAGCAAGGTGTAAAAATTGATTGAGTTACAACATTTGCAATCATGATAATAATACTTACAGTATCATATATCAAGGGAGAATACACAAGCTGGCGTGCCCATCTCATAATATGGACTGTAGAGGGTAATAATTACGTACATTCTCAGCTGTAATAAATACGTTATGCTGAAATTGAGTATCTGCTGACTGCTCAACCGATATTCACTCAGTGTTTTATTGTTTTAAAAACGTCGCCCATAAAGACAAGTTATTAAAGATAGATCTTTTACATTTCGATATGTTAGGAAAACGGAATAAAGAAGACTAGCGCTACTTTTTGTTTTGTAATTAGAAACACGTTGCCCTGCCATCACCCTGAGACATATGATGCCTTATATCCGGTCTGTAATTATGCTAGCAACTGTATCCTTCACACCTGACCCAGCAATAATGCAGCGGAAATAAAGGGCGGTAGTACTTTCCTGCACAAGATGTGACAATTACTAAATTGTACTGTACTGTACTCGTACTCTAGGAATAATAACATCTCGCTGAATTAGAGAGTAGCATTTTACAGTAGCAGCGGCTGAGCTACGATTTTTCTGGTATATAATTCATTCTTACTTTATATCTTGTTTAAGGCACTTTACAACATTAGGAAAGGAGAATGCCAGACAATGTATAGGACTTTAACCCACTTATAAAAATATTTTGTACAACAATGGATTATGCACCATCTTATTGCATTATTTTTTTCTAGATAATATAAATTGCATTCAAAAGCTCTAGAACTTGGAGTATTCGACCCGAGCCTAACGTTGGTTATCGTCCACTTCCGTAACGTTGTTCCATATAGTTGTCACACTGACATTACAGTTGCAAAGCCTTATTAAATACATTTTTAAACAGGCTTAACTCTGAATACTAGCCTTTTAAAGCCCACATGGGATGAATATACAATAAAAACGACTTAAAAGGCTAGAACCCAGTAAAACAATAAAGATTTAAAAATGTGTAAAGAGTGTAAATTAAAAGGAAATAGTTAAATTACTTTTTTTAACAGAATTTTATTCCCAGGTCCAACAGTAAAAATGGCTTATTGTAAATCATTTATTTAATAATAGGTTATTTTTAGTATATTTACAATTTGTGTTCTATCTGGGTTAGGATCTGGCATTCCCCTTTCTAAGGATTAAATTTATATCGAAATAGCGACTTTCAGTAACTTTGTTCGTGTGAAATTTCTTTTTTACATGTCAACTTTTATCTATATCTTATATTGACAAAGCAGAGCAGAAATTTTGTATAATAATATTTTGTCTTGGTTAAAGCACTATCTATTCTTTAGAAGAGAAACAGTTATTAGTTTTAGTCAGCTGTTAAAAATAAGTTTATAATGACGATGATGATTATGAGGTGTTGATTAAGTTTGCTAGATTATTTGTTAAGCCTACACCTATCAAAGGATAAAATGAGTGTGTTTGACTTTAGTACGTTTTACATAGCCTATCTATTGAATGGTAAAAATAAATATTTAGAAGCTTATCTTTAATAGAAAACCGTTAAGTTGTGAAATAATTAGTTAGTGAATGAAAGTGTAATTTCAGAACATTAAAGTGTCAGCGAACATGCATATTGATGCATATTTAAGCATGGTCATCCATAAAAAAAATACATGTCGAATCTCCTCCGCATTTTGTCGGTTAAAAAATAAATGAAATGTTAATTAATAGTAAAAAATCATGCAATTTAAATAAAAGCCCAATAAAAAGCCAGCTCATTTAAAAAAGAAAATTGAACGACTGTAAGTAGGTATCATGCGGATCCGAGGGGACAAGGCTTTCTTTGCATGTTCGCAAAACGTCGGACGAGATTTCTCAGCTCTAAATGTGATTGAAGTGCTGCCGTCGCCTTGCTGTTGGCTGATTTGGGTTCAGTGTGAATTGCTTTTGTTTTATTCTCGGACAATTTATCAAAGTCTTGCATCTTCTGTTATAAGTAAGGTTTGAAATGTCTTTTTAAATTCTGTGTCTGATCAGAATAATTTAAATAATTTTTAACAGGCGTTATTAATTATTGTATAATAACACTTAGCAGAGCTTGGTATTTGATTTAAGCCTCGTAACCGTATTCCTATAATAACTTCGTGGCGCAGCGGTATGCGCGGTGGTCCTGGGTTCGAATCCCGGCGGGGCAGATTGAGGCTTTCGCCGTGGCTAGTTACCACCCTACCGACAAAGACATAGCGCCAAGCGATTTAGCATTCCGGTACGATGTCGTGTAGCAACCGAAAGGGGTATGGATTTCATCCTCATCCTAATAAGTTAGTTAGGTGTGATAGCAGTCAAGGGTCAACTTGCAGCAGATAAAAAAGAAGCTAATGTTACTTATACACCGGCCGAGGTATTGACGGCTGAGTGGCGCAGTGGGTAGTAACCCTGCTTCTGCGTCCGAGGCTGTGGGTTCGATTCCCACATCTGGAAAAATGTTTGTATAAGTATTTATGTATAATATAATATATGAAAATATTCATCAGTTATCATAGTACCCATAACACAGGCTACCTACGCTTACTTTGAGACTATATAGCGATGTGTGTAATTGTCCTATGATATTTATTTATTTATAGAAGTTTTTGGATCTTGGATCTAAATACAGACTGAATTTTCGAGAACTCGTAAAATAAAAAAATAATTGTATATTTAAAAAGTCATTTTTGGATATATATTAGATACATATCTCGAACACATATGGGTTGAAAGCTGTATTAGTCAGACCAGATTAAAGGTTTTATATTTAACATACTGATACCTTAAAAATCTCCGAGACGGCATTGTCACACCCCAATTTTTAATAATGTTGAAAAGTAGCTAAGCTCGGTCACCCAGGTATTTGATTAAACCACGCAACCGTATTTCCATAATTGGCAGAATCAAAACCACATTAGCCTATTAGCCCGGGGCGATGTTAGCGCGGTAAGCCGAATGATGTAAAACAAATACAGCAACACGGCATTCTGAATATTCCACGCCAAATAAACTCTTAGCAAATTTATATTATGTTTTGTAAACGGTGTTACGAAAATATTGTGTGTTTTACCTTTTTTTGTGTCTCTGTATCTTTTTAAAGGAATGCGATTAAGCATTCCGATACGATGTCGTGTAGAAACCAAAAGGGGTGTGGATTTCGTCCTACTCCTAACAAGATAGCCCGCTTGCATCTTGGATTGCATCATCACTTAACATCAGGTGTGATAGCGGTCAAGGGCGAACTTGTAGTCAATAAAAAAAAAGATTACCTGATAAGGCTACGTTGGGTGACTTTTGTTTATTTACAATTATACTAGAGGTCGCCCGCGGTTTCATCCACGTAGTTACCGTTCACGTAAAATTTTTGGGATAAAAAGGAAACCTGTTCTGATGTATAACCTCTATCATTGTAAAATTTCATCAAAATCCATTCAGTAGTTTTTGCGTGAAAGAGTAACGAACATCCATTTATTCATTACCCGACTGCGTCAGAAGGAGGGTTATGTTTTTCGAGCGTATGTATGTATGTATGTATGTCCATTTCTTCGGCACGCGCTACAGCCTAAACGGCTGAACGGATTTTGACATGTGAGGTGTCATAGGCTATATAAATTTTCAAAATGGCGGCTGTAAATGGGGGAAAAAAGGGGGGATGTGCTGATAAGAGAAAAACAAGGATCACTATATCAGTATAAAATTCTAAATACTTTATGGTGCAGCAGGCGGGGACAAACGTAGTTTTGGTAGATCTTTCTTTCCCCGCAGGTTAAAGTATTTGTAACAACATAAAGTATTTAGAATTTTATACAGATATAGTGATCCTTGTTTTTCTCTTTTCAGTTCATAACTTCTAAGCAGTCGGGTTTTTTGTTTTTATAATAATAATTTTATACTTATATACTTTCACGTATGTAATGTTGATAGAATTGTAGTGTACAAGTGTCAACAACTACTTTAACAATTTATACTTATGACTGACTGACAGAGCTTACCAGTAAGCTACCTGTAAGCAACAGCATAATTTACATGCTGTAGTCTAACACATTATCATCGTCATCATCCGATGAACATTCACTTCTGGATGGACATCTTGATGGATTGCTTCCCACCAGCCAGACCTAAACAAGTTCTGAAAATCTCAATTGGCTTTGCCAAGTATCGAACCCGGGACCTCCGTCTCATAAATCCGCTACACTTACCACTGTGCCACGGACGCCGTCAGAACACTTCACCTCAACAATCGTTCAAGTGAAAAAGTAGTATTTTATTAATGTAGGAAACACAGTGTATTTTTACAGGAATGGGAATAATTTACAGGAATGGGAAAATATTTTGATTTACAACTACAGGGATCAAACCTCAAAATACATAGTACCGGCCCTAATGCAATGTGTGCAAAGCTATATAATAAAATCCCACAAAGAATAAAAAAAATTTAAAACGATGAAACATTTATTAAAACTGCCAAAGACTACTTGCTAAATAAAGCATATTACACAGTTGACGAATTCCTAAATGACACCATGGCGCCGTCTCCCTTCTAAGCCATTTGCTGTGCCCCTGACGGGGTTCCAATTTGACATACTATTTATAATACTAATTTGACATATGTATAAATATAAATTGGAATGTATAAATTGGAATGCAAATAAATGAATAATTTTGAAGTGCACAGGTTTATAAGATGCATATCGTTCTTATTTTGAAGATGTTCAAGTTATACAAAGCGTTCAATATAACAGTCGAGACATCACTGAGAACTTGCCAAAACGAGAATGTTGATACCTAGCTAACTATAACAATATCCTCAACTTCATAAGTTGAGAAACTGATATTTCAGCAGACACATTTCATGCCTGTTGGCTTTAGACGCGGGTAAATATTTGTTCAGAGCACAAAGGGGTATACGTATCATATATTAAAGCAAATATGTTAATCCCAAAAGTTCTAGGTGGATGGAAAATTGGATAGTCAGCTCTTTAGCAATATTTAACATGTTGTATGTAATTTGCGTGATTCAGTTGGGAGTAAACGTGATTTTCATTACTGTTGCACACATCTACTTGTAAGTATGTCCGTCTGAAATAAATACCCTTGTGAATATTGAATCACTACATAGTATAAAACAAAGTCTCTATCCGCCGTCTGTCTGTCCCTATGTATGTCCAAAATAATGTACTACAGTAATATCCACCTTAAAAAGTTCAACAAAAAAGTCCGCGATGGTATATGTCTATCTCTTAGGGATAACCCACCATAACCATTTTTTGTCCTTTACTAAAAAATGGTTATTTACGAAGTGATTTTAAACAATACAGCATTAATCCTTATCCAATTAAGTACTTTAAATAAATTGTGAATTTATTATAGATCAATATGCTTACAGCATGTAATTTAAGTGAATATTTCCGAAGATATTACAAATTTAAAATGCAGGGACGAGCGTTCGGCGTTGCGTGCAGCGTGCGTCTCCGTTGGTACAAACCAGCATTACACCCGTGCGGAGCTGGGGCGGGCCGCTAGTTATATATATAACACACTATATATAGGTGTTACTATCTTGAAGTTCATTATTAAATACACAATAATTTATTGGTTTTATTTATTTTTCGTCGTTACACTTTTGACAGAGCGGTCGTGGTCGTCACATCAGGAGTGCTTCACAAGTCGTCGCCATTGCTCCCGTACTGCTGCGCTTCTTGTGCATTCGTGGACACTTCGATTTAGGGCAGTCTTCATTTGGTCGGTCCAGCGCATTGGTGATCTGCCGCGCGCTCTTGTACCTTCGATTCTTTCCTGAACCACAAGGCGTTCCATGGATAACTCCTCGGCGAGTAATATGCCCAAAAAAGGTGAGAATGCGACCTTGGACTTGGTTTTATTTAGGCGAAGTAAAAATCAAGAGCGATATTTCGTAATCGAATGTTGTAGAGTCCACATATCCTGTAACCAGTGTAATGAGCAAATACGGACTTTTTGCTAGATCATAGCATGAGACCGCATGTGGTCACCTTTATTTAGATTTTATTGGTTTTGTGGCGTTCATCATTAGCCTATTTTATCGGCTTACTACGGAACCAGGCCTATATAGGGAAGGGGATATATTACTAGGTTGACAGGCTTAGGGAAATATCGTTTTTTTATCGACTACAAGTTGGTGCTTGACTGCTATCACACCTGATGTTAAGTGATGATGCAGTCTAAGATGAAAGCGGGCTAACTTGTTAGGAGTGGGACGAAAATCCACATCCCTTTTGGTTTCTACACATCATACCGGAAGCCTAAATCGCTTGGTGATACGTCTTTGTCGGTAGGGTGGTAACTAGTCACGGCGAAAGCCTCCCACCAGCCAGACCAAGACAAATTAAGAAAAATCTGCCCCGCCGGGAATAGAACCCAGGACCTCCGCCGAGGTCGCTGTTTATTAGCAACGAATTTTTAAACTGAGAATTTATACTGTGTTTTACTTTATAAAACTTCTAAACGCTATTTGAAAACCCAATCCAGTATTCAGATCTCGGATGTTGTTTGAAGTTACACAGGAAACCAACGAGGCGGTCTCTTAGTAAAATATTTGCAATAACGTTTAGCTTTTTATAACATACGCAAAGATGGCTTTTAGATGACTAACCCTCTCTAAACCATTATATACCGTAGTGGTCAGTCATACCGAGTAGCACGAGCAACATTTTCACAAATGAAAAAATATAACTGAAAGTGTTAAAAAAATATAACGGCGTGATAAAATCTGTTCCAGCAAACACTCAGTACCAACACGTATGTCGCGTTTTTATTTAAATTAATTTCGAAGGTAACAGGGAAAATCGGTTCGGGACTCCTGCTGAATAACTCGTGGCGGAAAATGACATTTTGTATCCGCAGAGAATTACTCGATAAAAAATATGAACTCACGGAAAAAGTGTTTATTTAGTGTTATATAAAGAAAATACGTAATCTCGTATATTTCTCTAATTTGAAGAGGTTAAAAACTCTTTCTAACCTTAAAACGGAAAACAATAAAACTTTTAAAATTAAATTCTTTTTTATTTGATATCAGATAGATAGTTAGATTGATTTCTTTGTTCACGAGTGTTTTAGTAACTGATGCCGCAATTTAATACGCGTGGTAAACTACCACATGCTTTTTTAAATTGTGCATCTAATGTATAAAATTTCCCTGTCACACTGTTAGTTACCGTACTCCTCCGAAACGGCTTTACTGATTTTTATCAAATTTTGTATGCGTATTCAGCAGATCTGAGAATCGGCTACTATCTATTTTTCATACCCGTAAGTGATAAGGGTTGTCCACCCCTTTGTATTGTTGTATTTTAATTTTTTGGACATTTTTTTATAATGTGGCATTAAAAATACATACAACCCTAAATTTTCACCCCTACACGATCAACCCCTATATAAAAAAAATGTTTCCTAGAAATAATATACATGGCAAAACAACGTTTGCCGGGTACAGCTAGTAATTACTATAACTTTTGAATCTCTCGAAACTGATGAAAATAGTATCAAATACAAATGCCTAAACAGACAAAGAGAGGATGGAAACTTTGAGACTTTGTTTAGTATGTGAGAATGATAAGATCATTTCAATTTAACAAATTGCATTTAAAGACAATAATCAATTGCACTTGAAAAATGCATTTAAAACGAATTTTTCAAACGTTACACGTGTACAAGCATTAAGCTACATATTTTTTCAAACATACTCGTACATTGGCCATGTTATTTTATTTTCTAAAAAGAAAACTTTCCAGTACCTACTCGGGGAGTTTCCACACCGGTCCCGACATCAAACGTGGCTCGCCAAGTTTGAACTTGAAGGAAAATTAATCCACAAGCCATGCGAAAACATTCGTCGAACTTTGAAAAGCTTTAAAAAGAAATCTGATAAGAATACTTTGGAACTTTTCAATTGCTCTTTGAGTTGCCATACAGAATACTTAAAATTGTACCGAGTCTACCATTGCGCGGATTTAATTCTCTTAATCATGATTGTTTTACCTCGTCGGGCTTAAAAGTGTGTAGGTTTTATTGGATATTTTTTAATCCGACGTTAAAAAGATATAAGTTATTAACCTGTGTATGTGTGTGTCTATTGGTGTTTCAAAACGTCCGATCGCAATGACTTCTTCTGGAGTAAAACTGACGTGATCGAAATGGTTGTTAGCTAATCGTATATATGATGAAGATAAATAGATGGTCTTTATTGCACACACGGCCTAGGATTTGATCTACCGTAAAATTTGTTTCTAACATAGAAATAAAACTGTCAGGTGTCAGGCTTTTTAAACTTTTTCTGTCTTATATCTCATTTTTCATATTGATTGATGTATTAAGATTTTTTTACCTGTTTCTTGTTAAAATATTAAATAAAATTGATAGTCAAATCTGTATTAACGGATTAGTCATTTATTAACTGAATTCAAAAAAGGATGTTATCAATCTTATGAAATCTTTGTATTGATTAATAATTTTTCTTTCATTTAGGAATGGATTATGAATATACGAGGTTATTTAGAGTATATACGTGTAAATATATAAGCTCACACCACATTTTACACTGCGGTATAGAGTCATATGTAAATTTAAAATCGGATAGGGTGTCACCGGGTAGCCGACGTAAAAAAGGCAATAAACCGAACAAACGACACGTAAAACCCGGGGAACCCTTTTAAGAATTAAATGGCCGGGGACGTTGTATTGTTCGATGAAAATTTTAATTGTCTAGAATAATATTTTAACGCAGCACTTTCAGCTATCTTTGCCATTTGAAATTGTCACTTATGTACTTTTGTCATCTATGTCTATTATGCCAGTGCCTCATATAGCTTCAAACGTTTGAACATTTAAATGACGGACTTTGTACACTTGTTTATCTTCTTTGTCGTCACACTCTTGACAGAGCGATCGTGGTCGTCACATCAGGAGTGGTGGCAAGCTCCACAACCCGTCGCCATTGCTCCCGTACTGCAGCGCTTCTAATGCATTCGTCTACACTTCGATTTAGGGAATACTTCATTTGGTCGGTCCAGCGAATTGGTGACCCCCCTTTTCGACCCTTCCCTGAACTACAAGGCGCTCATGTATGTGTCACACTGGTTTATACACTTCTTGAAACAACTTTTCAGACTGCATTACAAACACATCTTTCCATAGCACATTAACATCCGTAAACATAATGGCGAAGCATATTTCTTGGTATAATTATTTCAACAAAGATCAAAAGTCCTCTGCCAGACCGACTTGGCTTCTGGGAATGTAAGATGGACATAATAAAAAAATTAATAAAAACCTGGCTGAGTTTGTTGTGGGCTCTTCTCCGACCATGGCGAATAATCCCACTTAGTAAAAGGTACAAAAATTAAATTGCAATTTTTTTATGAAAAAATAAAAATGTTTTTTCGACTCCAAAAATACAATTAAAAAGCTTATTTAATGAACTAATATATTTAGAGATTTAATCGTTTTATTTCATAAATATATGACTCGGTAAATGCCTTCGAAGTACAGCATACCCACCGGTTAGTAAAAATTTCAAAGTCCCATAACTGCTGAACCAGACATTTTATTACAAAAATATTTGGTACACGCATCAAGGGCATGTATAGGTACAACATACTCAAATATTACTGAAATCGAAAACATCGAGATATTTTACACGTCCGCTTCGCGTGGAATGCCCCTTCTAACAAGTGTTCAAATGTTTGAAATTATGTCTGGTGCCGGCATTACAATTAAAAATTTTACTCTATTTATTCTACTTTTAGAAATCTTTTATCAACACCTTCGCTAGGCTGGAATACAATAAATGCTTGCTCTTGAGTGAGCATTTGTGAGGAGCTAAGTACCAAATATTTTTTTAATAGCACTTTATTGTTCTATGGGTGAAATTTATAAGACAAACACAAAAAAATCACGTGAATGTATTTTTAAGAAAAAGAAGAGGTAACTACTGCTACCTTCAAAGATAGATATATACCATTGCAGAATCTTTGTCCTAATAAAGAGCAACAATCTTTCCATACATTGTTTTGTTTTATCTCAAATAGATAAAGCAGCGTTTTCGATGAAAGCTCTCAGACGGCATAATTTCTTTTGGCTTTTCTAATAATTATCGTCATATTTCAGCCTATTTACGCCAAACCTTAACAAATTATAAACCTTCCTCAGAAATCGTATATGTCGGTGCAAACCGTTTATCGTACAAACACGCAGAGAGACGCGACGTTAGACTTTATTAACCGACGAAAAAACGGAGGCGGTTCTCAATTCGACGCCTAATATATTTTTTTGTATGATCATGCATCAATTTTTACAGAATAGTCCGATTTTGATAATTCTTTTTTGTTAGAAAAGGTATTGTTAAATGGTTACATAGTCATCATGTTAGGATCTGATCAAGAGATCCTGGGAAATCGAAGGATATCTTCAAATATTATAGGCACACTTGCAGTTTCGCAATTTTTTAGGTGTCGGTAACTCAGTAGTACGAGTAGGTTTTCCTATTATCATTGTCGATAAATTACTGAAAAGTAAGAAAAAAAAAATTAAATTAAAATTTAACCGGCGTCAAAACGCACTAAAAAGTATAAAATTAAAGTATGTCATTTAATTGCTTCAATTTATTTAACCATATCTATGAATTTGGTACCAACCAAATTTTCCACTTTAAGGACGTTACCTAGAACCTACAAAGTGTATGCTACTTCGTTAAATAAGCGTTCCTTAAAATTGGATTTCACCGCCTTTAAAGATATGCCTAACTTATCTACTAAATTACACAATTATTTTTTGTTTTTAGTGCATTTTGTAGTTGGTTCAATTATTTATTATTATTTTTTAAATATGTAGTTTTAGCGATATTACAATAGATTTATTCAACAATAACAACGCTAGATTAAAGAACTGATCTTAAACGACAACGAAATGAAAAGGAAACACGATAAAAAAATATTGAGCGACATAAACGAAAACTACACTCGACGAACATTTTACAAAGGGAAACTGAACTACAGTAGGGAAGAGTCTCTAGCTACCGGCGAGAAATCTTGTTTTCCTCGATCTACTTAGGATTCTAATCTTATGTAGATCTAGAGCAAGATTTTCCTCGCACTTCGCTGTCTTTGGTACTTTGAGAGGTGCTCTTTTAAATCTTTGAAGTGGTCGCTCTTTTTATATTGATAATATTCATGCACATAATAATTTTTTAACCGATGAAAAAAAAACGGAGGAGGTTCTCAATTCGACACGTATTTTTTTTTTATGTATGACCACGCATAACTTTTTACAGAGTTGTCCGATTTCGATAATTCTTCCAAGGTGGTCCCATTGTCATCATGTTACCATCTGATGATGATATCCTGGGGAAAATTGAAGGAACTCTTCAAATTTTGGAGGCACGCTTACAGCGATTTTGGTTTTTGTCTAGATATCGGTAGCTGTTTGGCTCATAGTGCCGTATAATATACTATGACAGTATAGTACGAGTACGTTACGTGGCGATAAATCACTAAAAAGTAAGAAATAAAATTTTTTAAATAAAAATAGAACCGACTCCTAAATATTCTAAAATAAATTAAAGCAACTAAATGACACAGTTATTTTTTACTTTTTAGTGTGTTTTGAGGCGGTTCTATTTTTATTTAAAATTTTTTATTATTATTCATTACAAGTTAAACCTTGAATGATGGTAATTGATCATGCAATGAAAGATGCAATCGATGAATGGATGGATTTTCAACCTACTCCAAACAAGCTAGGACTAGGTTAAAATCCACACCCTTTGGACCTGGCATGACATCGCACCGGAACGCTAAATAATTACGGTACGTATCTACTAGCCACGGCCGAAGCCTCCCACGTGCCAGACCAGGACTAATTATAAAAATCTCAATCGGCCCCGTTTGGAAACGAGCCCGAGAATTCATCAATTGTATAGTAACATAAATTTAACATTGATTCCTTGGAGACTCGTAGAAACAAGCTTGACCTTACTTTTTTGTATAAAATTCTAAGTTATAAAATTGACTGTCCGTCTATGTTAGGATGTTTTAACATCAGAGTTCCGTTAATATGCCCAAGAAAACCAAAAAATACTTTTCTGTGTTTTCCTCATCGGTCCATATTTAAGGGTAGAAACTCGCCAATCCCGAGGCTGTGTAAGCTATTGAATAAGCTAAGTGCTACAGATATTTTTATTGGTTCATTCTCGAAATTTAGTAAATCTATTAAATTGGAATTAAAAGCACTTAATAGTAATTAGTTTAAATATTTTCTGTTAAAAATGATTGTAAATTAATCGCATGCTGTGTTTACCTATAATTAGTTTTACATTTTAACATGTTACTCGTAGATTTTGTTTTATTTTTTATTCAATGTATTATCTGTAAAACTGTTGGTAGACCAAATAAAGAGAAAAATAAAAAAAAAATTCACTAGGCGGATTTTTTAAAATTGTATCATAGAAGATTAAGTTATTTCGTATCATTCATGTCATGTGTCTAAAGTATCAGTAGGCTAACAAATGCAAGTATCTCGAACATATAATATATAGAAGAGAGTTATGTTTATTTGATATTAAATTTTATATTCGTACAATAACTAACTAACTAACTATTTATTTATAAACATAATAAATGGTTTATATCACCCGAATCTTAGAAAATCTTTGTGTGTAAGTTTTCTTACAATAAATACGAATATATAACAAGGTAACTGCAGTAAATCGTCAAGGAGTTCTCTTATTGGATGGATGGATCGGCTCCATCATCAGATCAACTCCAGACCTTAATTAAATTGTAGTGCTTTTAAATACTTACCGGAAAAATTAACAAACGTACTTGTTGTCCCTACAATTTTTGAAAGTTCCCCTCTCTCCAGGATCCCATCATCAGATCCTGGTTTCCTTGTCATGGTACCACCACCGGACTATCTACTATCCAACAAAACAAGAATTATCAAAATCGGTTCATAAACGACGAAGTTATGCGCGAACACACATAAAAAAAAAATATATATATACGGTCGAATTGAGAAACTCCTTTTTTTTTGAAGTCGCTTAAAAAAAATCAGAATCATTTATTTCAAGTTGGCTGTTTGAAACGTCAAGTTTGTCAGTACGTAGTGAGTTTACCACCGGTTCGGAAGGCAGATTCTATGGAGGAGAGCCGGAGTTGCTCTTTTAAAAATCAATGTTACAATAATTTGTAATCCACAAATTACAATTTTGGTTATCCCGTCTTGTGTGTAGAAAGAACAGCTGATTGCTTCCAAGTATCTATATTACATATAGCATATTTTATAAACCTAGTTTAAAACACCTATTAAGTTCATAAATGTTGGTCATACATAAAATGTATAAACTTTAATCTTTGCGCATTACCGTTTTATGTTCTATACTCCAGAGTTACAGTTGTCGGTCCTTAGGGTGAAATAAATCTTTGCAATTAAAAATTTACTCGCTACAGTCTACTTTAGCCATAGAATTAACTAAGAGAATTAAAGAGATCTCTGGAGCTTTGGTGTCGTTTGCTCGGATTACCCCTGTTTATATCTCAGGCATAATAGTCGGGTCTTTATACAAGTTTTATTTAATTTGCATCGTTTGTTTATAGTAAAGATTTGGTGTTTAAAGAGTTAGCTCGTACGTTGTAACTATTGGCTTAACAAAAAAAAAGTTACAACGAAGGTTGTAGGAACTTTTTTCTAGTTTTGTTCTAAATTATTTGAGTTATATGAGTCCAAAATGAAACAATGTTAAAAAAATGCCATTTCAGCGCGAGGGGCTCAAAAATGAGGTGGCAATCTTTATATTTAGAAACGGCATATAAAATGTGTAAAATTAGTTAAGACAGTTATTTATAATTGGTCTATGTATTAATAGGGAAATAAAATAACATAAAGCATTGAAATATTTTTAAATATTTAAATCAATAAATTCACTTTTATTTCGGAAATATGAGTAAATTGCCGGATTAATAACTGTTTGTGGTTTACTGTTATTGATTGATGACTGCCTTCCGAGTCGTTGGTAGAGTCTCAGTAGGGAAGTTTATATAATTGGTTAAGGTTTTGCATAAATTGGCTCAAATATGACGATAATTGTTCGATGAGCCGCACCACCTCGGAGTAGTAGTAGTACCAACTAAATATAAATAAATAAATAAATAATGTAGGACAATTACACACATCGCTATATAGCCCGTACTCGTAAGTAGCTTGTGTTATGGGTGCTATGATAACTGATGAATATTTTATATATACTATACATAAATACTTATAATATGTAGATAAACACCCAGACACTGGAAAACATCCATGCTCATCACACAAACATTTTTCCAGGTGTGGGAATCGAACCCACAGCCTAGGACGCAGAAGCAGGGTCACTACCCACTGCGCCACTCGGTCGTCAGGCATTGTACAGGCATTGTTTACAATGCCTATACTATTTGGGATATGACAAAACAATGGACTATTCCGCTTTATTAGGACTAAAAATAAGTCCGCGGCGGCATATGTCTATCTTCTTATGGATAGCTTGGTAGAATATTTTTTTCTTTAAAAAATTATCACGTGTTCTTATTTCGTATATATTTTGATTTTTCGGTATTATTGTAAACGGCAAAACACTATTTCACTCGTAGGTGAAGTTGCCGGCGTCTGCTAGTGCTAGTTGAAAATAAGTTTGGACTTTCCACTTCATACAATTGAATAGCCCTGTCATGGATGTCATAGTGTAGTGTACATTACGTATACGGCGCAGCGGACGAAAATACATATTTTTTAATCTAGACATTTTGGATATAAATTTCATGTGCAAATATATATTTTTAATGGTTCAATTCAATTATTTATTGTGGCAAAATGAATTTGCATACAAACTATTATGGTGGAATGAATTTTTTTTTATATAAAGGCAGTGCAATCGACGTCCATTCATAATATTTCATTAGCACTATGCCAATGCAACCGGGAATAATTAAAACAGCGTTTTCATTATAAAACTTTGCTTCGATGGCTGCAAATAAAACATTCAAGTTCGAATGTATGCGGAGTGTTATAAACATGTATTAGCCTGCGGTTCCGTGTGTTTATGAAGCGTATAAATTTATAGAGTAGAAAGAAGTAGTTACGTACTTACCAAGTTCATTGACCTTTTAGTAGGTATATAACCTACTCAGCTTAGCTTAAATCTGGTGACTGATGTAAGTGTCAGTCAGGTAGGCAGTTAGGGGATACCTTATAGGGAAGAGGATTAGGACTTTAAACTAAATATGCAACCAAAATGCAAGTTGTGCGAAATTACGGTAGGTATACCCGTACACTGGAATAGAAGACGACGATCTCCGTGGCGCAGTGGTAAGCGCGGTGGATTTATAAGACGGAGGTTCTGGGTTCGATTCCCAGCGGGGCAGATTGAGATTTTTCTTAATTTGTATTGGTCTGGCTGGTGGGAGGCTTTTGCCGTGGCTTGTTACCACCCTACCGACAAAGACGTATCGCCAAGCGATTTAGCGTTCCGGTACGATGTCGTGTAGAAACCGAAAGGGGTGTGGATTTTCGTCCCACTCCTAACAAGTTAGCCCGCTTCCATCTTAGACTGCATCATCACTTAACATCAGGTGTGATAGCAGTCAAGGACCAACTTGTAGTCGATAAAAAAAAAAGAAAAAAAGAAGAGTCGAATCCAAGACAACGTGATCCGAAGATACGTAGGCTTACCACTTGACACGTAGGCTAATCTCTGGACTCATGAGGTAATTCGATTCGTTTACATGAAGACCAAAATGTAAACTCGGATTGCTTTAGAAACAAATGTCTTTCACATTTATCTTTTTTTTTTATCGACTACAAGTTGGCCCTTGACTGCTATCACACCTGATGTTAAGTGATGATGTAGTCTAAGATAGAGGCGGGCTAACTTGTTAGGAGTGGGACGAAAATCCACACCCCTTTTGGTTTCTACACGACATCGTACCGGAACGCTAAATCGCTACTAAATAAGTCTTTGTCGGTAGGGTGGTAACTAGCCACGGCGAAAGCCTCCCACCAGCCAGACCAAGACAAATTAAGAAAAATCTCAATCTGCCCCGCCGGGAATCGAACCCAGGACCTCCGTCTTATAAATCCACCGCGCATACCACTGCGCTACGGAGGTCGTCAGAATCTACTGTTGTTAAATTGTAAATTTAGCAAAGAGAGCACCCTCATCTATCAATATCTCCTGAGAGTGCTCTCGTTTTAGTCAATAGCAAATTAAACTTATTATTACGTCATTCATAATAAATTTTGAAATACACTTGCTGCTATTCAATATCTATGTATAGATACATACTGTGACGTTCATGCGGGAGAGATGAATGAAACGTCAACACGATTCGAGAATAAATATATATTAATAAAAAAAATAAATACAAAAGTTTTACAAAAAAGTTAACTAGAGAGAGGACCGTGGGTAAAGTGGGCCCTGCATTTATTTTTGCTTCCGTGTACGGTTGAGGGTCAGGTACTCCCCTGGTTTGCTCTGGGGTGTGTTCCGTGGCACAAGGAGGGCGGAACACCAAGGGCCCAGGTCAGGACAGCGCGCGTCGGTCGAGATGCCGGCACGCTGTCGTAGTAGGTAGGTTGCACGCGGAGAGAAGTAGGTCGCGCTCAAACACGGAGTAGGTAGGTAGGTAGACCCGGTGTTTCGGCAGGCGTGGCCTTGGACTTGAGGTTGGGGCCCCGAGGTAAAGTGGGCCCTTAACTTGAGTGGGTCCGAGGTAAGGCGTAGCCGTAGACCTGGCTCCTGGAATTTACATCCAGCATGTTAGGGTGTGTAGTTAAAGCCTTCTCCGTTGGCCGAACCGCACGCGCAAGCAAACGAGGGTAAAACAAAATGGCGGTGCGCTTTTCGGCAGACGGAGTTTACAAAAAAAGGAGAGAATATAAGCGTAATGATCGATGTTAAATGAGATGAGTTCGAGTAAGTATGTACCTATTAACAATGCACGTAATAATCTACGATTGGTGTTAACAGGTACCTACTACAAAAAATAATAATAATTATATCTAGCTACAACAACAATTTAGGAATCTACTCAGAAAATAAACGTAATTATGTTATAATTACGCTAATAATTATCTAAACACAACTCAAACAAAAGTATTAGGTACATACTGGAAATAAAAATTAGAATTTGAACAATTAACGTATAAAATTTAAATGTAACTACTAATGAAAATGTTTATGGGTGAATCCTGTGCAATAATGCAATAAGCTTAAATCTAAACGCTAGTATAGATTGCTTCAACACTTACCCGTTATATTACGGGAATTTAGGCGTATTAAAATAATATGCACGATAAGTAGCACTCCGGGATTAATTAATTCGACACAGTTGTCGGCAATCACGAAATTATGTGAATGATCTAGATGCGAGTCCGACCGGCGCATAGGTCACCGCGCACCGCGCACCGCGCACACCCCGCGCACCCCGCGCTCGACTCCTCGCAGCTCACGCGTAGATCATAACAGGTATTTTTTTTATGAAATACCTGCTTTTTTTTTATTTTTTGTGAATGCAACGTTACATATCCCCCTCGCCTACCAAGGATTTTATTACCTTTAAATAAAATCCGCTAAAACCCTATAACTGAGATGCAAGTACAATTAACCTTTCACAAAACCTTCCATAAACTTCCATACTTCACTCATTCAATAAAAGCAGCAGTATTTATAGTTTGAAATACTGACGCATCCTTTTAGGGGAGGAGAGTCAAGAGTTATAAAAGTAAACCCATGACTCTTGTACGGGATTAGCTACCAGGTGACAAAACAACAGGCACTGGAGGAAACGTAACTGAGAACAAAATTTCTGAGAGTAAAGTATAGAGGGAAAAATTAAAAAAAAAAAAAAATTATATAAGCAATTTAATTGATTTTAGGTCTTTGATATGCCAGGTACCTAGATTTTTGCCTGACATATCTTCCAAAACATATACTAACGGAGATTTCTTCTGAATAATCTTAGTCTTAATAAATTTCGGAGCCAGTTTTTTAGAGAACTGGTTCTCCTTATTACTAAGAAAATAAGCTCGCTTCATAACAATGTCGCCAACGTTAAATTCTGCAAATTTACGGCGTAAATTATAGTGAGATGAATTCTTTTTATGTGCCTGCCACAACCGAGATTGTACGGAGTCAAAAATTTTTGAAAGACAGCCTAGGTTTTCTGCGTAGTGATCGCGTGGTAGAAACAAGACTTCATCTCCGAGATCGTTATCGATATAGTGAGAACCATTAGTCACGAGTTCACGACCATAAACTAGGAATGCAGGTGTGAAACCAGTCGCTTCATTTACGGAACTATTGATAGCAAACTGTATCTTAGGGATAAATAAGTCCCAGGACCTATGATTATCGTCTACAAAAGAAGAAATGCAAGTTATTATGGTTTTATTATATCTCTCAACTAGATTGACTTGAGGGGTATATTTCGGAGTATAGTAAACGTTGGGGATTTCGTACTTTTTAAATAGAGTCTCTGTAACTTTCCCGCAGAACTGAGTTCCATTGTCCATCATGATTGTTTGTGGGATTCCGTGGACAAGGAAAACATCTTCCTCTAGGATTTTAGTGATTATTTCTGCTGTTGCTTGCTTAATTGGAAATATTAAACAATATTTTGAAAAACAACAAGTGACGACGAGAATATAGTTGTTACGTGACTTAGTAGTAGGTAAAGGACCCATTAGATCGATAGAGATCATCAGGAACGGACGCGAACATTGTTTAGGCCGACCCATCTCTCCGAGAACTCGATGGTTTTGAGTCTTGTATGAAAGACACTTGTCGCAGGAACCAATAAATTTGACAACGTCTTGATGCATTCCTGGCCAGTAGTATCTTAACGTTAAACGATGGTAAGTTTTAAAAACGCCTAGATGACCCGCTGTTGGTTCGCTATGATTTTCCGCAATGACTTGATCGCGAAGTTCTGAGGGTACTACTTCCTTCCAGGAGAATTCATTTACGAGTTGGCATTTATTTTTAGATAATCTAAATAGTGAAAAATTTTTAATTTGAAAGTTAGGAAACTTCAATGGTTCGTTTAGACAACCGTTGTAGATATTTTTATACCACGAGTCTTTAGTAGTTAAGTGAGAGTTACAAATGTTAATAGTACTAACTGGTATGCTTCTAGAGAGAGCGTCAGGTATGACATTATCAACACCGCGTCTGTGTTTTAGCACAAAGTTAAATGCAGATAGGCGAACGCCCCATCGAGCTAAGCGACCAGTAGGGTTACTTATTGATAAGAACCATTTAAGTGCGCTATGGTCAGTATAGACGGTAAAAGGCTGACCGTTTTCAATGTAGCAACGCCAATGTTCGAGGGCCAAAACGACAGCTAGGGTTTCACGTTCAGTTATACTATAATTTCTTTCAGCAGTTGTTAGTGATTTGCTCATATAAGCAATTGGATGTTCTTTACCTTCTATAGTTTGAGTTAACATTGCGCCAATTCCATAGTT
Organism: Mycalesis mineus; assembly: GCA_034621355.1. Taxonomy (NCBI): domain Eukaryota; kingdom Metazoa; phylum Arthropoda; class Insecta; order Lepidoptera; family Nymphalidae; genus Mycalesis; species Mycalesis mineus. Next base: position 12,143,539 of record CM067888.1, read on the forward strand.
ACTAGCATCTGTATGGACCTCGAACGGTTTACTGTAATCTGGACAAGATAAAACTGGAGCAGTGACGAGACACTCCTTAAGTTTCTGAAACGCGGATTCGGCTTCAGTAGTCCATTTAAAATTAGTTTTACCACCTTTGAGTGAAGTTAATTTGTTCAAAGGACCAGCTATAGTACTAAAATTAGGAACGAAACGCCTATACCAAGTTGCAGTACCCAGGAAACGTTTTAAATCTTTGCGGCAAGTTGGTGTAGGAAAGTTGAGTATCGCGTCAACCTTACTCGGATCGGTCCGCAAACCATGGTTGTCAACCACATAACCTAAGTATTTAAGTTTAGAAGCAAAAAAGTTACATTTTTCGAGATTTATAGTTAAATTAGCTTCTTTTAACTTATTAAATACTCGCAAAAGCAGAGTCACATGACTATTAAAGTCCTTAGAGATTACGATTATGTCGTCTAGGTAGGCGAATACTTTAAGATCAAACTCAGCAAATAAGAGATCGACGAGTCTTTGTTGAGTCGCTGGAGCATTTGTTAACCCGAAAGCTGTCCGTTTAAAACGAAATGTGCCTCTAGAAGGAACAAAGAATGCAGTTTTGTCGCGATCTTCAGAAGCAATTGGTATTTGCCAAAAGGCTTTCGACAAGTCAATACTTGATAAGTAACGTGCATCTCTAAGGTTGTCAAGAATCTCAGATATATACGGGAGATTATAAGCATCGCGTTTGGTGACTGAGTTAAGCTTACGGCTATCAAGACAAAAACGTGGCTGGCCGTTCTTTTTGGTGACTATTAGGACAGGTGATGACCAAGCACTCTCGCAAGGTTCTATAACGTCGAGTTGTAACATTTCATCAACCTGTTCAACAAGAATACGTTGTTTCTCGGGTGATAATCTGTAGTAACGTTGGCGAATAGGTTTAGCCTCACCAGTGTCAATATGATGAGTAACAAGATTAGTAATACCAAGACCTTTGTTTTGAAAAGAAATATCTTGATATTGTTTAATAACATTATCAGACAGCTGTTTTTCAGTATCTGACAATTTCGCGTAGCCCTGTATAAAGGTTTGATGAGAAGCACCAACTACACCATTGTCATTACAATTGTTGTCATTAGTTGTAAGAATGCTGCTAACATATTTTGGGCACAGTTTGAATTTACGCCAGAAATCTATGCCTAAAATGAGGTCTGGTTTAATTTCCGGTATTACAAAAGCTTTTAGAATGTGAGATTGTCCTTCAAAATCTACTGGAATATTTATATAGCCTAGCGTTTGTAACAATTGGCCTCCAGCTGCAGTAACTGAAGTACCACTGTCCCTGTTTAGAGGCCACCCAAGGCTTTCAAGTTTTGTGTGGATGCCGTTACCTAGAATTGTAATAGCAGAACCAGAGTCCAACAGACCAGAAAAAGATAGTCCGTTAATTTGGATGACAGCATAAGGCCTTTTATCCTGAGTATAATTTTTGTCGAGAATTGTGTGAATCTTATAGGTCTTAAAATAAAAACTTATTGTTTTGAGCCACTCTTGCCAATCTATTTTATCAAAATTGTTTGTCACACAATTCTCCGAAATTAGTTTTTTGATTTAGTAACTCTGTTTTTAGCACATTCAGGACAATCAGGTGTTTTAAAATTATCAAGGCCACAAACAAAACAAAATATTTTAGATCTGTCAGCAGTGCAAAGTTTAGTACTATGTGTGTCACTACGGCATCGCACGCAGTACTGAGGCCTTTTACTATTATTAATATTATTATTAGAATTAATGGAATGAACATAATTATTATCAGATGGAGAATTCTTACAACTAGAATGTCCTTGGTTATTATTATTTGATTGTGTTCTATTAAACTTATAGTTATTAAATTTATGATAGGAGTTAGAAGTAAATTTACAAGTTGAACTACCAGAATAAGCAAAGTCAGGTGCTAAAGTATCTGCTGTTGCTCTTGGTGGTTCCTTAAAATGGGCAAGGCGTGATTGAATATTTTCGTAATTACGACATAAGGTCCTTAATTCATCGATGCTATTTATTGACGAGACGGAAGACAAAGAGTTTGCATAACACGGTCTAATATTGTGAAGGATAATTTCAAGTTTTTCTTCTTCAGATAGTTGTTTAGCAAGCCGTGAGAATAAACCAGACATAATTGAGAGATAAATAATTATGTTTTCTTTTTCGCCTTGCGTACGAGAACGAATTTCCATAAGTAGTCTATAATCGTAGTCCGATTGGCTAAAGTCACGCTCCAATAAAACTGTCAAGTCATCCCAACTAGTTATTGAGTCCTTGATGCTACGATACCAATGAAGAGCATCACCTGTAAATACTTCGGTGGCATTTCTTAGAACTTTATCGGTTTCTATATTCCGTGCTGTGCAGAATTCACTAACTCGTAGTAGGAAACCTCTAGCGCAAGATTTACCATCAAATTTCAATTTTGAGAATAAGCCTAAACTATTGCCCTCGCATGAAACCGATATGTTTATTGGTGCAGATGAAGTGCATGGAGCAGCTGAGGAGACAGAATTGGAAAGAGCTAAGGGGTCCGAGGCGGAGTCCATCATCGAATTGATTGTTGTCAAATAACTTTTAAAATTTTTTACGCATTCCTCATAAATATGTTTCGTTTTTTCTGTACATATTATGCGGTTTAATCTATGGTAAATATGACTAATTAAATTTTGAGCCCTTTGTAAGGTACTTCTATCGCACTGAGTTGATATGGTATTTTTAATTTTTTCGAGGGTAGTCGTAACTCCTTCTAAATCCTCTGATGGCTCGAAAGGACTGGTTATGATGTCCTCTGAGGGATAGAGTGGACTACTCCTAGCTATTTGTTTCCTCAGCTCCATTACCGTAGCCCCTGGAGTGTCACCTCTAATAGCTACCTCATACTCAAGTTCAATCTTTTGAAGCGACATAAATTTTATTTCGTATGCCATATTGAGAATTAGAAATTTAGAATTATCAAAATATTAAATAAATAAAAGTAATACTGACAGATAAGCGTGAAACAATCTATAACCTAACTAACTACTCCGTCTGTTACAATAAAAGAATCTACTTAACGTTTTGGTTATAAAAAAATATTAAATGAATGAAATGAGTGTGATGATGAATGCAACCAAAAAATAAGAAAACATGAAATAAATAAAACAAAAAAGCAAAAACAAAATTAATGCAACTAATGAGTAGGTACGTAATAAATTTTCTAATAATTAGGGTATGTCAAAAAAAAAATTACAAATTAAATATATGGACACAATTGAAGTTAAGAATTAACAATTAAAGTACACAGGTATATTTAGAGGTGAGACCTTAACAGAGTAGGTACCTCCTTGTTATGCACGTACTCATCAGTTGCTAGCAACCAAAAAAAATGAAACGTTTTACAATGAAAAAAAAAACGCCTTCACCAATTTTACCCATTCAACCTCGGAAGCAAAAAAAAATGACTATAGAATCCACGTTAGGCGCCAGTGTGACGTTCATGCGGGAGAGATGAATGAAACGTCAACACGATTCGAGAATAAATATATATTAATAAAAAAAATAAATACAAAAGTTTTACAAAAAAGTTAACTAGAGAGAGGACCGTGGGTAAAGTGGGCCCTGCATTTATTTTTGCTTCCGTGTACGGTTGAGGGTCAGGTACTCCCCTGGTTTGCTCTGGGGTGTGTTCCGTGGCACAAGGAGGGCGGAACACCAAGGGCCCAGGTCAGGACAGCGCGCGTCGGTCGAGATGCCGGCACGCTGTCTTAGTAGGTAGGTTGCACGCGGAGAGAAGTAGGTCGCGCTCAAACACGGAGTAGGTAGGTAGGTAGACCCGGTGTTTCGGCAGGCGTGGCCTTGGACTTGAGGTTGGGGCCCCGAGGTAAAGTGGGCCCTTAACTTGAGTGGGTCCGAGGTAAGGCGTAGCCGTAGACCTGGCTCCTGGAATTTACATCCAGCATGTTAGGGTGTGTAGTTAAAGCCTTCTCCGTTGGCCGAACCGCACGCGCAAGCAAACGAGGGTAAAACAAAATGGCGGTGCGCTTTTCGGCAGACGGAGTTTACAAAAAAAGGAGAGAATATAAGCGTAATGATCGATGTTAAATGAGATGAGTTCGAGTAAGTATGTACCTATTAACAATGCACGTAATAATCTACGATTGGTGTTAACAGGTACCTACTACAAAAAATAATAATAATTATATCTAGCTACAACAACAATTTAGGAATCTACTCAGAAAATAAACGTAATTATGTTATAATTACGCTAATAATTATCTAAACACAACTCAAACAAAAGTATTAGGTACATACTGGAAATAAAAATTAGAATTTGAACAATTAACGTATAAAATTTAAATGTAACTACTAATGAAAATGTTTATGGGTGAATCCTGTGCAATAATGCAATAAGCTTAAATCTAAACGCTAGTATAGATTGCTTCAACACTTACCCGTTATATTACGGGAATTTAGGCGTATTAAAATAATATGCACGATAAGTAGCACTCCGGGATTAATTAATTCGACACAGTTGTCGGCAATCACGAAATTATGTGAATGATCTAGATGCGAGTCCGACCGGCGCATAGGTCACCGCGCACCGCGCACCGCGCACACCCCGCGCACCCCGCGCTCGACTCCTCGCAGCTCACGCGTAGATCATAACAGGTATTTTTTTTATGAAATACCTGCTTTTTTTTATTTTTTGTGAATGCAACGTTACAATACATAGATATTGTATATAATAGATATTATGATAGATTGTTCAATCATTTGAAAAACAGCTGTTAAATATCCCCACGGATATTCTAAAACTTCTAGGATGTTATTATAAAGTTTTAAACAATTATATAATTGATTGTAATACTGTGCTTGAAGAATAAATTTTTTATCGACCACAGGATGGCCCTTGACTGCTATTGCTATCACACCTGATGTTAAGTGACGATGCCATCTAAGAAGAAAGCGGGCTGACTTGTTAGGAGTACGATGAAAATCCACACTCCTTTTCGGTTTCTACAGGACATCCTACCGAAACGCTAAATTGCTTGGCGCTACGCTTTTGTCGATATAATATAAAAACTAATTAAAAATACTCCTGGTTTTTATTTAGTCAAAACGTTTTTTTTCGTAAAATAGTATTGAAAACAGCGTTAATAGGATTAAAAAAATTACAAAACCAACCAAGCAACACGTAAATAATAAGTAAAACCCGAGGGATCTTTTTAATTTTTACTCGGAAAAGACTGTTTAAGGCAAAATTTAATTGTCTCAAATCGAATAATTTCCCTCACGGGGCCTGTAATTCTGTAAAAGAGATGGAACGTAAAGCGTGAACGGTTTTATTTCTCTATCCACTACGTGATCTGCCTTGGAGTCGTTTTGTATTCATATTAAACATCTGTTCACTTAATTTATGTTTAGGGAACAATACTTGATTACTTAGGTGCTCATTGTCTTTAAAATATATACCTAAATACGAGTATTACTGAATTTTTTTCTTTTGTCTCTCGTCTACACATAGAGTAATATTTTGTAATATTTACAGGGAAATGTGCATGTAATTACACAGTTTTCAACTTATACCTGATACTATAGATTAAAAAATGTAGCCCTTAGCGTGTCCCCTCGTGTGATTTAGACAGCCTTATTGACTTGATATGTAACTTTTAAGTACATCAGAAACGTTATGTTTTAAATATTGTAAATACGAAATATTACTTTAAATAAGAGTTTAGTAAATGCATAATACATGAAATTTGCTAAAAAAATAAATAAATTTCTGAAGCTTTATATTCTTTGTAAGATATTACTAAAACCCAACATAGCAGATAAGTTTAAATTAATATCGTAACCGCAACGTTATTTATTTATCAGCTAATTTAATAAAAAGCGAGTAATTGCTCAGATTTTTCTTTGTTTGTCTCAATCGACTCTTGACAAACATAAAAACGAACACGCTGAAAGGGACAAAAAATATCTTGTGTCACTTTTTAATAGCAAGGAAATGTGCATGTAACTACATCCGCATACTCCATCTCTTCTTTATCATGCCTGATACACAGTTATCGTGCATGGCAGTGGCGGCAGAAATACGTAGGGTGATAGCCAGTGGCGCACTAACCATGGAGCACAAGGGGTGGTGAATGGTGGTGGTGGTGGTGCCTGGTCCTGGAGGACATCCTGGTTTAATCCTTATTCATCTCTCTACAGACCTACCATTATTTCAATCACTATTTTCTTTTGGGACTAATCGTTAGCACTGTATACGCTCTGTTATTTCAATATTGACTCAAATCCAATGGATAGCTTTTCTAGCTTAGGCCTCTCTTTCTACCCCTTGTGGACAAGTGTCCAGGTCTGTACGATCATTTGAGCCCTTTTATTCTTGCTAGAGAACTAAATTTACTAAATTATTAAAATATAAATGGCTTAATATCACGTCACTGTTGTCGTGACCAGTATCGAACTTCTTTTTTAGGTCCTAAATCTGCTGCTTGTTTAAGTTTAAGTAACGCGGTGTGAAGCAAACGGGCATACACCTGAAAAAGTGACGTGTGTTTTAGCCGTGTATATTTTAATAATAAATTCTCAAGTCTTAGAAAATAATATAACAGATTCTGTTCAAGACATTTAAAGCCATAAGGAAACAATAAATAGAGTAGAAGTTGAAATATCCAGTACAACATATTACAAATAAACTTGGGTACAACCACCGGTAATAGTTTTTCTTAGTAGGAATAAAAAACCGTACTTGTCGCATAGATGTTTACGATGTTGGCATAGATGTAATAACTTCTTAGCCAAGTGAGTTGGGACCGTTTTCAGGACAAACTTCTTGTTATTATTTGCGTTGGACAGAAGAAAACCTCGACAAAGTAAGGGCTTGTGGTACTTTGTTACTTGTATTGTAAGGTTTTCTTACGTATAATTTGAATTATGAAACAATCTTACTTGTCACATTTCTTTATTGAATGTACATTTCGATGTGAAAACTACTTGTAGTCGATGTCAAATGCTGTAATAGTGACATAACGCTGTTTCGTTGTGACATCTGTATAGAACAATAGAAACTATTATGAATAATAACATAAAATACTGTCCTTTATTTGACAACATGTTCGGAATATGAATGTTCTTACTCAAATTATCTCTATAAAATGTCAATTTTTGCTTGTTATTAAGCTATTGCATAGCTTCTATCGCAAGCCTTGAGCGTGAAGACTGAATACAGAAATTCCGTAACGAAAAAACCTAACGCCCCTGAGTATCAAAAACACAATATCAAAGGCACAATTTCGGCAACGACGTCATCGGGGAACGTGGCCTAGCGGTATGTCTTTAATTAAAAAAAAAATGACTTTTTGAAATATCAAGTTTGAAAAAAAAAATGCGGAAGCGGGTTCGAATCCCGTCGGTTCCGCAATTTTTTTTAAGCGTGATATTGCAAAATGTCTTTAATTTAAAAAAAATTACTTTTTGAAAAAAAAAATTGCGGAACCGACGGGATTCGACCCCGCGTCTCTCTGGCAATCCGGCTCTTTTTTTAATTCCATTACTATGCCACGATTCCGATGTTTCACGTCGGTAGGTAAACATAGTAATCATAAACATTTTAGTAAAAAAATCGTATCTCTTCTCCTATAAGGAGAGGGAAGCCTTTAGGAGACCTTTCATCATCATTATCAGCCTATTAACAGCCCACTACAGGGCCAGGCCTCCCTCCTTATAGGAGAGGGGATATGGAACGTAGACCCACCACACTGCTCCAATGCGGGTTGGCAGGCTTAGGGTGATAATGATTCCTTTATTAACGATCACTATTAGATGTTGATAATAGTGACCGGGACCGACGGCTTAACGTGCTCTCCGAGGCACGGGGATGTAAAACCACTAACTTCCGGACTCCGGGCTTGGAATGTACTGAACATTTCATAGAAGAATGAAAAAGCTCAGAATTATTCAGTGACCCGACCCAGGAATCGAACCCAGGACCTCGTGATCGGAGCCACATAGGCTAACCACTAGACCAACGAGGTAGTTATTAATTATACATTTAAATATTAACTTACTAAAAAATCTTATCTCTTCCCCTATAAGGAGAGGGAAGCTTACCCTGTAGTAGACCTTTGAAATAGGCTTATACTGTGATGATGTTGATGATCTACCTATACTGTTTACTCACCTACTCCTATAGACAGGTACCAGGTTGGCCATGACCCTGGTCCATTCATTTCTATTCTTGGAACTCATTTCCAAGTGAAGTTCAAGAAAAAATTAAAGATGGTAGACAAAAAAGGTCAAGTGTCATCTCGCTCCCCATTAACTTGTACGTATTTTTAATGTTTTCTTTTTATGTATAATATAAACTGTGTCACCGCAGTAAATTGTTTGAAAACAAATTCATTTATGATACGAACTTTGAAAAAATATTACTTTTATACTTCTTTGTTATGGATGGAGACGAATAAATTGAAAAGCTCTAGATGTTATGCTCTATGCTAAAAGAATTTTGAAAAAGAAAACTCCCTCAGTCTAGAAAAAGTCCTCACTCAATCCGACCTTAAATAAGAAATGTGACTTTTAAAATGTAAATATTGATACGATATTTTTAATTTATCAAAATATTAGCTACCTTTTTAAATTTCAGTAACATTGCCTTTCCTCTCCAATTATTCAAAACTATTGTGTCTGGTTAAACACGACAGCAGTTCAGGCGGTAATTGAACTCATGACCTCTCGATTTTTAAACTATCCCTTTACCTACTGAGCTTTAACACTTACGGTTCATTTTAGCGAACAACAACCAAATATTATATAATATTATATAATTTTGACGACCTCCGTGGCGCAGTGGTATGCGCGGTGAATTTATAAGACGGAGGTTCTGGTTTCGATCCCGGGCGGGGCAGTTTGAGATTTTTCTTAATTTGTCTTGGTCTGGCTGGTGGTAGGCTTTCGCCGTGGCTAGTGACCACCCTACCGATAAAGACGTTGCCGCCAAGCGATTTAGCGTTTCGGTACGATGTCGTGTAGAAACCGATAGGGGTGTGGATTTCATCCTACTCCTAACAAGTTAGCCCGTTTACATCTCAGATTGCATCATCACTTAACATCAGGTGTGATAGCAGTTAAGGGCCAACTTGTAGTCGATAAAAAAAATTAAATATACTAAATATAATTTAAGCTGTAACTAATTTGTGGTAAGAAATGATTTGGCTGAGTTTGTTTTGGGCTCTCTTCGGGCGAAGGTTAGTTTGGACCCCTCGTAGCTTTGATCTTAAGGTTTCGACCTTAATTATCACCATTACATGTACATAGTCTTAAATATTACATATTGACAATTCAAAATAATTATAAAGATTTCACATAATAAAGATATTTGGACTTTGATTAAATAAAGGATTATTTTTTTTTGCGTCTTGCCCGAGGAAAAGTGCTTACACTTATTCTATCTTAGTGAAAAAATCAAATATTCTGGTAAATATACGCAATCGTTATAACGTCGTATAATTCTACTCGTATATTACACACCTCCAAAATGCCAAGGTGTAATGGAAACGTTTCATACGTACCGGAGGCGTACAGCTCAGCCGTCGTATGATAATGTAATTAAATTACGCCAAATCTCCTGAACGTAATCTGAGTTACCCGAATTGGATTGTATGGTTCTTACGTTTGCAGTAACGATGTATATTGTATACCTCCTTTTATTGATACTGCAATAGGATACTTGTAGCAACATTAGGGAAATAACAACTAATGTTCAGTTAAAAACCCTCCGGGTGGTTCAGTGGACTGTATATTTGGGTCGCTATTTCCAAGGGTCAGGGGTTCTATGTTCTTAGGGGTTTCTGATTCTTGAGAGGTCTTGTTGGTTCAGGTTCTTGTCACTTCGCACTACTTCAGGGGTTCCGGTATTCTTGATGGTTCAATTGTCGTAGCGGAAGTGATTTCCGGCAGCTTGGGAGCCGGTATTTATACAATTCCTCCACCCGGCACTGGGATCAAGTGTGCCGAGTGGGAGAGGGGTGATCGCGGGGGCTGAGGGGCGTGCGGGGAGCGGGAGACGTCAGCGGGCGACCAATCAGAATTAGTCATCGCTGACGCCGCGCAGGGTTTGTAGCTTCTGTCCGCAACAATACTGATACTGTAATGCAACAATACTGATACTGATTATAATTTTCGATTTGTTTGGCTTGTTGGCCTTGTGGTTAACCTATTTGTCTTTATCGCGAGCTCCTAGATTCGAATCCTGGGTCGGGTCACGGAATAATTCTGAGTTTTTCATGCTTTTATACAAGTTTCCAGTATATTCCTCGGAGAGTACGTTAAGCCGTCGATCTCGTTCACTATAATCAACAACTGATAGTGATCGTGAATAAATGAAACATTATCACCCTAAGCCAGCCAAACCACATTGGCAGCATGGTGGGTCTACGCTCTATATCCCCTCTCCAACAGGGAGGGAAGCGTGGCCCTGTAGTGGATCGTTAATAGGTTGACAATGATGATCTGCTTGGCTTATTTTTAGAGTCTTAACCTTACAACAATAATTTAGCATCACAGTATACCAACTAATAAGACAGTTAACCTGTCGAATGGCGCAGTTAGTAGTGACCCTGTGTCCTAGGCTGTGGGTTCTATTCCCACATCTGGAAACATGTTTGTGTGATGAGCATAGGTGTTTTCCAGTGTTTGGGTGTTTATCTAAAGAATAATAATTCAGTTTTTATTTATGTATAATAACAATGACAGTATAAAAACTAAGACATTTATCCTTGCTTTGTATAGAATTGCAAAAAAGTCGCCAAGAAATTCAAAGATAAAAATTACCCAATTTATAAGCAAGGAAAGCCCGCTCTTTAGATAGGAAGTTAGGACATCTATTAAAATGGATCCTAAAAAATCTCAGCAGTATACGATTTCTTATACGCCAGTAAAAGAAATATTTCAGCATTAGTCGCGACTACAAGAGATTTAGCGTTCCAGTATGATCCGATAAAGAATTCTTAGATTTAAAAGAAATTTTTTCTTCATGATAACTATTTGCTTATTAACAACCAACTAGAGAGCCAGATCTCCCTTTTTACAGAAAAGGGTATATGGAGCTTGGACCTGCTAAGTCCAATATGCTTATGGTGTAACCTGATAATAATTATAGCATGGAAGTTGACGACCTCCATGGCGCATTGGTATGCGCGCTGAATTTATAATATGGAAGTCCAGGGTTCGATTCCCGGCGGGGCATATTCAGATTTTTCTTAATTTGTCCTGGTCTGGCTGGTGGGAGCTTTTCGGCAAGGCCTACCGTCAAAGATGTACCGCCAAGAGATTCAGCGTTCCGATACGATGTCGTATAGAAACTGAAACTCCTCCTACTCCTAACAAGTTAGTCCGTTTCCATCGTAGATTGCATTATCACTTAACACCAGGTGTGATAGCAGTCAAGGGCCAACTTTTAGTCGATAAAAAAATTTAGATGATTATTTGAGAGTTTGTATGTTTTTTTTTCATCACTAAAGTATACAGAGCATATAAAAGAAAATGAAGTGACTAAAATCGTGAAGACTGCTGTCACACTGATGTTAAGTGATTGAGAAATTATAAAGGAAATACAAGGCGAGAGTGAGTGGGAGTGCAGGAATAACTTGTGTACAAAAAAAATAGATAAACCAAAAAATCTGGTTGAAATTAAATATTCCTCTAAGCATTGGAACTATGAAGGTGAAGTACTTCTATAGAAGCACGTGTCAAAAGTCGTTAGTATTCAAAGCCCATTCTAAGATAAAAACGAGACGTGTATAAAAGGACAGGTAAGGCCCCAGGGTCAGATATGGGACGTGTCCGATAACGTAATTAAATTAAACCAGAGGTCCTGAACGCAATCAGGTTTTACACAAATTGGAAATGGTTTTTACGTGTCGATACTTGATGGTTCGTTTGGAGTTGGATGGGAAAACGGAATTTTTTATCAAACGGATTTGATTTTCGTTTAAAAAAACAGTTTACTTTAACACGGGGGAAACTATTTTATTTTATATCTGTTTTTTTATATGTTAAATTAAAAAAAAGAATGTACAATTTTTATAGAACTTTACAAATTCGATACCGGATTTCGTTTTCATTAGGAAACAGCTTACTTTTAAACGAAGGAAACTTTAATTTTATAATGGGGTTTTATGTTAGTGGCTTTTAAAATTGCTCAGTTTTAGATATATTTAAAAAGCAATACAGGAAAAATCTATTTTAATTTTTTTTTACTTCTTTTCAAATTTTTTTTATCGACTACAAGTTGGCTCTTGACTGCTATCACACCTGATGTTAAGTGATGATGCAGTCTAAGATGAAAGCGGGCTAACTTGTTAGGAGTAGAATTAAAATCCACACCCCTTTTGGTTTCTACATGACATCGTACCGGAACGCTAAATCGCTTGGTAGTACGTCTTTGTGGGTAGGGTGGTAACTAGCCACGGCGAAAGCCTCCCACCAGCCAGACCAAGACAAATTAAGAAAAATCTCAATATGCCCCGCCGGGAATCGAAACCAGGACCTCCGTCTTGTAAATACACCGCGCATACCACTATGCCACGGAGAACGTCAAATTTATTTTGTTCAGTTATTTAAATACGCCAGAGGAGAGAATAGTCATTTTTTGTTTAACAAGAGAGCAAGAGGATTTATTGATTTAACCATAAACGTGATAAGTGTCAATTTTTATTGATTAATTTTTGATTTTGATATAAATAAATATAAGTGTGTATAACTAGCACCATTAAATTTAAATATTGAACTAGTTTTTTAATAATTATGCATAATTCTTACCTAAAAATCATTTGCAGTGCCATCGTCATGTCCAATGTTCCGCCTATATTCAACAAATCCCCTAAACGATATTTTCATTTATTTATTTATTCATTTATTTTTTAGCATTCATGCACATACAAATACACATGAGGCCCTGTTAGGGCGTCGCTAACATTATTTACATATTACAAGATATAAATCGTTACATACATATTTTCCTGTTGGTGTCGCAATTAAACGAAATAAAATCCGATACACGCACGGTTCCGCATGTTCATAAAGTTTATCACGTCATAAAAGCTTTCCCCGCACATCCTTATCACAAATCTAAACAACTTTAGGCATATTACGGCTTAGATTATTTTATAAGCTCCTTTATGCATGCATTAAAACTTGCTTAGTATTATTATAACTATTTGGACGTTTTTGCACAAGCAATTTTAGCTAGCTAAAAATTAATTGATGTTTCAATAGAAAAGTATAAAGTTTTAGTGATTTTAAACATTGCTTTAGAACAATCAACGGCTTTAAATAAAATTTGTATTTTAACTTCAACTAGTATATTTATTTTCTGTCTTACAATTACATATTTTATATTTAAAACAAATAAAAATAAAAGCAGATTTTTACAAAAACATTAAGCCATCTAATTATTTACCTTTTTTTTTAATACCTACAAGTTAATTACCTAAAGGCAAATTTCTCAACTGGCTGGCTTTCACCTCTGGTATAATAGTAAGGCTTATTCTTTGAGCCTAATAATCACTAGCACGATGGTAACCAGACAATTCAGGTCAGGTCACAAAAAAATTTTGGTGTAGAATGACCAGAGACCCTATTGTGTTGTTTTTATATCAAATATTTAATGGAGAAAGAGTATGTTCTGAATTAGTGAAAAATCCTAATTTACTTTGAACTCAAATTAAAAAAAAATAAATTTTAATAAACTAACTACTCTACATCGAGGTAATGATACTAATATTTTTATACGATAATTTAAAACTAAGTAAGAACGTGGCTTTTACCCGTTATATAGGGGTTATTTGTAGATAAATCTTTGTGTTAGCTGGGAAGAGGCTGTATTGCTCTAGAGGGAGCTTTTGGCGGCTGGATGCTATCGTGGCATAGTCGTAGAACACAATAGCCTATCAAATGTCCAGTGAGGGGCTTTCGTCCTGTGAGAACTTGAGCTTGAAAACATGTATCGTTTATCTTGTGGTATACTATTATATTTTATCTAACTTATGTGTGAATTCCTTGCTTTTCTATTTGTTAGCCTGTATGGATGTGAATTACGAGGTCATAGTTTGGAGTACTGAGTCGAGCTGTAGGATTATATTGTGCTTTTCTTTCTTCTAAGATATTTTCAGTATAAATTCCAAGCCTAGACATGAGAAGTTACACGTCCGTGTCAGTTCCGGTCATTGCCATTTACATTATCGAACATTATTACCTTAAGCTAGTTAACCCTATATGGAAATCTACAGAAGGAGGCTTGGCCATTTACTTGACCGTTAATAGGCTGTTAATGATGATGATGATGATGTACTTATGTTTTACTAATTAGTAGCGGACGTTCACGTCTTCTGAACTACGGCATTATTTACTAAACAAAACGTAAAAACCTCTATCTTGGATGACTGCATCTATCGATGAAAACTGCATGTAATCCATTGCGTAGCTTAAAACGAGGTAAAAGTTTTAATTAAAATTAGTTTATTTAAAACACTTAATTCAGTCGAGAAATACACCTTAACTAAACCTATTTTCTCGGCTGCCATATTTGATAAATTATTAGGCCGGCGGAGAATTTTAACTTTACATACGAGTACATTAGGCACAAATTATGGTTTAGATTAATCAATCAATTAGCTGAGATAATGTCCGTGTTACTAATGTTAACCATCAAATTGGCATTAATCCAAACTCCTAATCTGATAATTGACCGAGAGCTGAGCTCTACGTGTTTACTTAAGTGAAATACACCTTGACTGGTCGTGAAGGTACATACACTATATCGTAGCAGTTATCATTGTCGAATTGGTTATTTATACACAAAATTACTTACATTCAACTATTTAACTTAGGATGTTGTTGATGTGTAAACTACTCGATTGTTTGATTGAATTTTTACGTCCGTCGAATCATGGTTTGCACGGTAAGTTAGCGGTCTTTACAGCTTTAAGCTACCTTTACATTAATAAGCACATAAACACCCAAAGAGCCCGCCAAAACGTGGTTAAACTAAGCTCAATATTGCCTCTCCTTGTACCCGGAATGCCTGGTTCTGTGAAATGAAATTAAATTTATTTATTTTCTCCACATTATGTTACATAAAATTTTTTTAACAAAAAATAAAAACGCCTTCAAAACGCACTAAAAAGTAAAAAATAACTACGTCATTTACTACCTTTAATTTACTTAACCACATCTATAAAGTCGGTGCCACCCGAGCTTTCTACTTTAAAGACTTTACCTAAACTTGGATGGCACCGACTTCATAGATGTGGTTAAGTAAATTAAAGTAAGTAAATGACGTAGTTATTTTTTACTTTTTAGTGCGTTTTGAAGGCGTTTTTATTTTTTGTTAAAAAATTTTTATTTTATACTTTTTAGTGCTTTATCAACAACGAACATACTAAAGAACCTACTCGAACTAAACCATAAGTACCAATATTCACTAGCTACTTATAACATTCCGACGTCCCTGCAAAAGTGCATATAAAGTTTGAAGAGTTTCCTCGAGTTTTCGTAGATCTTATCATTGGATCATGTCATAGTAAACATTAAACTAATTGGAAACTATAACCTTTCAAACTTCTCATTGAGACATAAATTAATCGAGCCCAATCACAAAGTAGCTACTGCAAAACCGTTAAAGAGCTCCCTCAACTGTCCTTCTTCTTCACCGCCAGACCCTCAATGACAGTCACAGCCAGTAGTGCTTTTAAATACTTACCGGAAAAATTAACAAACGTACTTGTTGTCCCTACAATTTTTGAAAGTTCCCCTCGTTTTCTCCAAGATCCCATCATCAGATCCTGGTTTCCTTGTCATGGTACCACCACCGGACTATCTACTTTCCAACAAAAAAAGAATTATCAAAATCGGTTCATAAACGACGAAGTTATGCGCGAACACACATAAAAAAAAAAAAAATATATACGGTCGAATTGAGAAACTCTTTTTTTTTGAAGTCGTTTAAAAATTCAATGAGCTTATAATTATTTGACTATATAATAATATAGGGACTGGAGGTTGCACTGTAAGTGGCCGTTAAGAATAGGCTGGTAATAATATTCTATTTTGATCTGATTTTTCCACCAAATTGCCCGGTAAAAAGTAAAACAAAAATATTTTGTAGACAAGCCGAAACAAAATAGTTAATGGAAAATTGACGAAAATATTTACAATTTTTTATTAATCGTACTTTTACAAGAGAGGACCTATCTATAGTCAGTTTATACTACTGCTAATGGATGTAACCGTTAATCCAGCTGTAGTCACACATTGCCGTTCATTTACGGGTAAAAAGAACAACATTGAGCTTGTATAAACATTCATCCAAACCTTTATTCTCAAAGGAAAATTGTGAATTACTCAAACCCTTTCTGTTTAATCTTATCCAAACAGAAGCTCGGTCGAAATCGTTTTATACTGTAACATAATATTATTGTTTATATAAAGGGCAAGTGTGAATTTTAAACTTTAGATAATTCGTTTGTACGACTATGTTATGATTATTTAAAATGAGTCGTTTTTGACGACCTCCATAGCGCAGTGGTATGCGCGGTGGATCTATAAGACGGAGATCCTGGGTTCGATTCCCGGTGGAGCAGATTGAGATTTTTTTTAATTTGTCTTGGTCTGGCTGGTGGGAGGCTTTCACCGTGGCTAGTTACCACCCTACCGACAAAGACGTACCGCCAAGCGATTTAGCGTTCCGGTACGATGTCGTGTAGAAACTTATAGGAGTGTGGATTTCATTCTGCTCCTAACAAATTAGCCCGCTTCCATCTTAGATTGCATCATCACTTAACATCAGGTGTGATAGCAGTCAAGGGCCAACTTGTCGATAAAAAAAGAGTCTACACTGTGTTTCAGTTTAATAATATATATTTCAACGTGTACGTACTACGATAAACGACGGTTTTTTAATTTGTTGACATTTCGATCCAGTTACATGGATCGTGGTCACGACGAAGCTGAAGAACTTGTAGCCGACCGCCAACGACAGTAGCAGACGATGTCGCAGCGACTACTAGAGAGGAGAAGACCCGTCTCATTAATTTAGAACGAGCACAAAGGGCGGTTCTTAAAGTTAGCTATTTCCTCCCGTATAGATATCCAACCTCCTCATTATATCAAGATTGTGGAGTACTCACAGTTCGACAATTATTTCTCCTTAAAATAATTCTAAAACAGCATAAGTCAGTAGATCAAGCTATGATACGTATACTAAACGATAAACGTCCCAGTAAAAGAGTTTTCAATTTATCTCGATTCCACACATCTTTCTCTCAAAAATTCTTCCCATTTCTTGGCAGTCATATATATAATAAAGCAAATTCAGTTCTATCTATTCATTCACAATCTTCACTCCAATGTAAAAAAACAGTCCAGGCCTGGCTCAAACAGATGGACTACAATACAACTGAGAATTTGCTGTCAATACAAAAATAATATTACCATTATATAATGTTTATTAATGTACCTGTATATATATATACATTTATGTACACACTACACACACACTCACACGCACACACACACACACACACACACATGCACACACACACACAAACTCACACACTTGCATGCATTTACTAGTTCATATGTTTATATATTTCTATAGTGGCTGTATTGTATATACGTGACATGACCGTCACAAGAATTATCTTAGTTTAGGTACCTACGACTCCTCCAATAGTGAATTTTGCTGTATTTTTATGTTTCGTAAATAGTTATAGTGAATAAATGATTTTCTTTCTTTCTTTACTAATTCGTTAAAGTTAGTACAAACCAGTAGTGGTGCTATGCCACGAATTGCCACCCTTAAGGTGACATTTAGTTCACAGCTTTTCTAGTTTAGCCACCGCTTACAAACTGCCACCGTGTCTACATGAGACGTAGATGCCTCATGTAGCCACGTAATAACACCGACAACCTTGTTCTTTAGACGGAAATATAGTAATGCAGCTTTATAGTCGCAAATAGCACGAAGGTAATACTTCCCCAGACAAGCTTTGGCACGTAAGCTTTAATACTTAAAAGCTCCAGTAATAAGTATGTCGTAAGTCTCTTTATGCTCGTAAATTAATTAAATAAATGATACCCTAAACTACCACGTATGAGATCTTATGAACAAACTTTATATTACAACAGAACTAGTGCTGCTTTTGTAAAACTAGAAAACTTATAATAGGTGTTCACTTAACAAGTTCTTAGTGTTTAAGTTTAAGCTACTTTTGAGTCTGCGTTAATTTATTTTAGTGTCCGTTGTTTAGATCTCCGTTAACTAATGTAGGGATAGGTGTTATGTATTGTTAGTGTTACTTTAAGATGCACTTAACGTGTGCATTATTTTATTTATTAATTTATGTTGGTGTCTCTTGTTTAAATAAATATGTTTTTGACGGCCTCCGTGGCGCAGTGGTATGCGCGGTGGATCTATAAGACGGAGGTCCTGGGTTCGATTCCCGGTGGGGCAGATTGAGATTTTTCTTAATTTGTCTTGGTCTGGCTGGTGGGAGGCTTTCGCCGTGGCTAGTTACCACCCTACCGACAAAGACGTACCGCCAAGCGAATAAGCGTTCCGGTACGATGTCGTGTAGAAACCGATAGGGGTGTGGATTTCATCCTACTCCTAACAAGGTAGCCCACTTCCATCTTAGATTGCATCATCACTTAACATCAGGTGTGATAGCAGTCAAGGGCCAACTTGTAGTCGATAAAAACGTCAACTTTGTAGACGTCAAACATTGTCCTTTATATCCAACAATACTTCCGCTTTTGGAAACCTACAAAACTTGTGCAATGATTCACTTTACAAGTTCTCGGTGTTTAAGTTTAAGCTTCACTTTGAGTTTGCATTTATATTCACTTCGCTAAAAAAAAACAGTAACAGAAAGGTTATGACTCGTAACGACTCTGCGGACCTCGTTACCGGTCTTTTTAGACCGCTCGTAATGAGAACTCGAAGTAGATAGTTATCGGATCGTAATGAGTGTTCCATCGATATAATCGCCATTTTTATGTTAGACTAGTAGTCGCCCGCGACTTCGTCAGCGTAAAAACCTTGGTACCCTTCTAATTTTAAAGACAGACTCATATAATGTGTCGCCATTCCCCGCTCCCCTTCTCAATTTAATTTTTTTATAGTTTCCCGTCAAGCAATATCCTCCGTCCTGTCCCGTGTACTAAAGATCTACAATTTTGTTAACAATATATATTTATGGATACTGATGGGTATAGCTTGATAATATGAAAGAATACCAGTTCCAAAATGCTGACCCGTATTCAGTAACACGGAGGAGGTCAACTTAATTTGGACACCATAGCGGCAGTTTCGCGCTTTTTAGAAATTTTCTCGGCAATTATTCGAATTGTTCTCACCTTTTAAACCTTCCCTAGACCTCCACGAAAATTTCAAGACCAAGATAAGATAAATCCGTTCAGCCGTTCTCTAGTTTTAGAGAGACTAACGAACAGCAATTTATTTTTACATAAATGTAGACTAGCGGATGTCCGCGGTTTCATCCGCGTTGTTACCGGTAGACGAAAATTTTAGGCTGGTGGGAGGCTTCGGCCGTGGCTACTTACCACCTTACCGACAAGGACATACCGCTAAATTGTATATGACAGCTAAACTCATGAGAAGTAACATCTATTTAAATACATAAAACTGAAGTGTCTGTTTGTAATTTGAAATTAACAGCTTTTCACTAATTAACATTTAAAATGCAAGTATATACAGTACTTGCATTTTAATACATTACAAGTAAGCCCTTGGCTATAATCACACCTGATGGTAAGTGGTAATGCAATCTAAGATGAAAGCGGCCTAACTTGTTAGGGGTAATATCCTACCTCTTCGGTTTTTACACGACATCGTACCGGAACGCTAAATCGCTTGGCAGTACGTCTTTGTCGGTAGGGGAGTGACTAGCCACGGCCAAAGCCTCCCACCAACCAGACCCGGACTTACTTAGAAATTATACTATCTAGCGAATCGAACCCGGGACCTCCATCTTATAAACCCTTCGCGCATACCTCTGTGCGACGGAGGCCGTCATAAACTTACTAACAAGGCAGTTCCGGCCTGTTACTAAGCCATTAAAACAGTCATATGGTGTAGATGTGATACGTACAAAAACGCAGTCGATACGTCGTATTGTCTATCAGTACCATTCGACATATAATACCATTAAGATACACCGTAAAAATGCAGGTTCAAAGTAGCGAGATGAAAACGAAAGTGTGTCGCCAACTTTTGTGTACGCTTGTCGCGCGGTGTCGCTGTGTTCCTCGTGCCAGTAGTTTGAAAACTTCGGCGTCACAGTTTCAAACGCGCCCGTATTTTTGAGGGACAAAGCACGAGATGGATGAGGCTTTTGTGACACCCGTAATCAAACACTACACGTCTTTTCGTGTCGTGCGTTTTGTTTGTGTCTATTTGTTTAACAATATTTTACCACGTTGGTATTTTGAGGGTAAAGAATATTTATTTCTCTTTAAAACAATATTTACATTTTCACTTACAGAGAAATATGAAACTTATTCTAATTAAATTTATACAATCTGCTTGAAACAATCGTTTTTTTAAATTACTTTTCTATCATCTATTTATAGCCCGTGCGCGATAATTTTAGACTCGCCTGGAATGCAACCTTCCGCCCGCATCCCCTGTAACTTCTTTAAAATTTACAATTTTTGGTTCGGAATTCGTACCACAGTGTAAATTTTTGTAAAATCACAGTATTTTCATTCATTTTACATTTTTTTGATACTTTAGCCCAGTGGTTGTTTATGCAATTTCGTATCATAGGTCTGATTTTAGGACTACGACGTATTAACCTTTTCTTTCGTCGCAGAAAATCTTAGCAACAGCCCGGAGTTAGTGGTGTTACATTCCCGTGTCTTCGTGAGCACGTAAAACTGTTGGTAGTGTTGTAAATAATACTCCAACGGCCAGAACAATTTTAAAAAACTTTATTTCCTCTTTCTATTATATTATATATATTTTTACAATACAGTTACTATTTTTCACAATACAGCTCTCGTGTTATACTTATATTCTAGGATCTACTTTCTTCAACACCCAGGACAGAATGAATGCCCTCCTAATTTTTCTCTTTTCATCTCGACACCGATTTTTCCATTAAAATTCATTCTTGGAGGGAATCGTTACTATTGGTTTAACAATAAGTGGTGTGATCCGCCATAACCAATCACACGCGACCAGTCATTATATTTTCACAGATTAACTATTTTCATAAACTAACATGCCATAGAGTTAAAACTTCCGAGTACTTTTTTAAAAATCATGACAGTAGTTTTCGAACTTCGACGTCATTTTCTTTGTTCCACTAAAATTTCTGTAGCAGCTTCGAGTTAGGAAATTCAGTGTTACACGCCTGTGTATTACAATGTGATAGTGATATTTGTAGAGTAAAACAGTATCCGACAACCTGCATTGGAGCAGTGTGCCGAGTCTAACCTCCAGATCCCCGTTAGGCTTAGTTTATTTGTATCTCCGTTTGACGATCTCCGTAGCGCAATGATATGCGCGGTGGATTTATAAGACGGAGGTCCTGGGTTCGATTCCCGGTGAGGCAGATTGAGATTTTTCTTCATTTGTCTTGGTCTGGCTGGTGGGAGGCTTTCGCTGTGGCTAGTTACCACCCTACCGACAAAGACGTACCGCCAAGCGAATTAACGTTCCGGTACGATGTCGTGTAGAAACCGATAGGAGTGTGGATTTCATCTTGCTCCTAACAAGTTAGCCCGCTTCCATCTTAGATTGCAACATCACTTAACATCAGGTGTGATAGCAGTCAAGGGCCAACTTGTAGTCGATAAAAAAGAAAAAAAAATCTACAGTGAGCTATTAAAAGTAGCTGATGATGACGATCTGAAAAGAAATTAATCTCTAACAAAATGTTGCAGTATGTTTACAAACACAGAAGATCAATAGACAACCAAGTGATCTAATAAAAGTTTCCATTTTTGTCTTTTAAGATATGGACGCCTTAAAACCTGAACGTTTAATTTGAATTATTACATTTCTCTTACATTTTATACAGTCAAAGTGTACTAACAAGGTTTTCAGACCAAATAGCATATCTTTTACATTTATATTTCCACGAACCAAACTGTACCAACAAGGTTCTCAAACCAAATAGCATAGTCAGAAGTTTATCACAAGGAAAATTATTAGTGAGTATTTAATCGAATTTAAATTTTATTTCCTTTTCCGCTGAATCCTTTCATGATTGAATGGATATAATATCAAATTGATTCCTACTTCAAAGAGAAGTTCTTTGAGAAAATTAACAAAGCAGAAATCTTGAAACCTACCGACGTTGCATTTCGTTTAACATTTTTAACAAAGTTGCCGTTCAATTTTTGTTAAAAATAAGATTCGTTCCCTCGAAGAAATTAAATGATAGTTTTTTGTATTTTACATAAAAATATAAATATGCAGTCCAATTATTATCATTATCATTATCATACTGTTAACGGCCCACTACAGGGCCAGGCCTCCCTCCTTATAGGAGAGGGGATATGGAGCGTACACCAACCACGCTGCTCCAATGCGGGTTGGCGGGCTTAGGGTGATAATGTTTCATTTATTAACGATCACTATCAAATGTTGATGATAGTGACCGGGACCGACGGCTTAATGTGCTCTCCGAGGCACGAGGTTGTAACACCACCAACTTCCAGACTCCGGGCTTGGAATGTACTGAAAATTTCATAGAAGAATGAAAAAGCTCATTATTATTCCATGACCTAACCTAGGAATCGAACCGAGGACCTCGTGATCGAAGCCACATAGGCTAACCACTAGACCAACGAGGCATTCAGACCAATCATTATAAAGATACAAAACTTGTTTGTACATCTTTAACTTACAGTGCTGTTAGAAACAAAATAAGAAATGATAAATAAACAATTATTGTTAGGTTATGTTAAATATGATTAATAATATCACTGTAAGATCCACATACGAGAAGAAGATTTTTGACGACCTCCATGGCGCAGTGGTATGCGCGGTGGATTTATAAGACGGAGGTCTTGGGTTCGATTCCCGGCGGGGCAGATTGAGATTTTCTTAATTTGTCTTGATCTGGCTGGTGGGAGGCTTTCGCCGAGGCTAGTTACCACCCTACCGACAAAGACGTGTCGCCAAGCGATTTAGCGCTCCGGTACGATGTCGTGTAGAAACTGAAAGGGGTGTGGATTTTCGTCCCACTCCTAACAAGTTAGCCCGCTTCCATCTTGAGACTGCATTATCACTTAACATCAGGTGTAATAGCAGTCAAGGGCCAACTTGTAGTCGATAAAAAAAGATGTTTTTATTTTCGCTGAACCAATTTTGTTAACGTATGTAACGACATCACAAACTCACAAACTTGTCCTCTTTATAATATTAGTAAAGATATACATACTTCCGTAATGGTGTTTAAAAGAGGATCGAAGTATACTGATGAGTATTAAGTATCAATAATAAATTTATTTTAATACTGGTTTAGCAAGCTTTGTTGTTGCTGTTTCATGGAAATCGGGAGTAAGGAAAAACTCACGAATTATCGAGTTTCTTGCGGAAGAACAGCAAAATAATATTTTTTATTTTGTAATATACATAATATATTACAAAATATATTATGTTTTAAGGTATTTTTAAACTTTAATTCATGCATATTCTGTAAATTTATGTAATATGGTAAAATACTTACTAATGATTTTGTAAGACATTAGACTCTACGAAAATGTCGCCATTGACATTGCCTTTCAAAGTATCAAAAACCATCTAGGTATTTTGACCAATCGGAACGAAAATGTATTGGGATTTATCTAATTTTAAAAATATCAAAACACTCATAGAGGTGACATTTTTTTAATTTTTGATTTGGCGACGTTTTGACACTCTTTGCGAGGTCATTTTCAAGCCTTAAACAAAGAAAAGAAATCATTCCTCACACTTGCTTACAAATTTTCAACTACACAAATAAATTAAAAATAAAATTGAGAATTTATAAATTAAAAAACAGTTAGATGCATACAGAAGTCCGTAAAAACAACATTCATCATTATTCGTTATAACACTCGTCAACATTGATAATTTATTAAACACTGTGATATTCACTCGTCAAAACACATTACAATTAATAAATTTAATAATTACAATTAAAAAGTTACAATAATTAAAAGTCCAAACGATCAATAATTGGCAGGAAAACAAAAGATGACATTGACATAATTATGATTGTGGGTAGTCAGGTACTAGCGCCAACTTACGAACGAAACAGCAAATACCTTATAATATGCCCATATATGTAGCACTAAGATTATCAATGATTCTTTGAAATTAGTATCGCGGAACGCTTGGGTAACCCTTCATATATAATAACTGACATTGCCAACAATAATTATTTAAATTAAGCCTCCAAAAATACGTAGATAAAATGTATTCCCCCGTCTATTTTAAGTGCGATCATATTGCAGGGTTCTACTTCTCTAATACACCAAATATCCAATCTATTGGCTAGCGACGCCGACGTCTCAGAAATATTGCCGTAGTGCCACTAAGTAATTGATTCGGAATTCTTTCAAGTGCAATATTTCGAAAAGGCCGTGGAAATTTATCAATAAAAGTCTGTGAAACGGATTTAGTTAAAGTTAAAAGGAAGCGTGCCCGTTTACAAGATAAGAGGGGACTAGCAGATAATGGGCTTTTTGCCACCACGCGATTGTAGGCTGAGAGATGGCGGACAAAAGAACTGCTAAGTGGGTACCTGTGTAGCGAAATACGAGAACGAGAGCTGCACGAAACCGGGGCAACGATATAAGATAAAAATTAAAGTCATCACTAGTGTTCACAGCTTATTACTTAACTTCGTCTAGAAGAGGAAATACTGTATTAAGAGTAGAGTTTCAACGGATAGTTGTTTGGCCGGATACCGGCTTGTGGTCAGGCCGAATATTCGGCCGGCGGTATGCGGACATAATACCTACGTTTTGAGTTTCATAGGTGTGGCAATCGCATGGGTGTTCATGAAACTTTATGGGACTGCTTTAATGAAGTTGCCTTTTTAAACTATCAGTATTAATTATCACTACAAAAAGTTACAAAAAAAAGTTAAAATAATAAAAGGTTTGATTATTTACGCCTGTCTTTTTTAGATTCCATTTTTTAAATCTACTAAGTATATTTAGTATATACTAGGCCGGATACCGGATAGCAACGTACGATCCTGCCGGATAGTACAAAAAGGGCCGTATAAGCCGGATACCGGATAGTAACCGAATATTCGGAGCATCTCTAATTAAGAGATTCACTGTATTAAGCACACTGCTTCAATATGGGTTGGCGAGCATTGAATATAATTACGTATGTGTTAATGACTTTTAGCATAATTCATTTATTTACTGTAATAATATCTATAAAGCGGAATAAGAAATGTATTTGAAAACAAATAGAATGCAAATAATTTTTTAATATTATTCAGACCAATAAAGTTTTCATAAACAGATAATACATTTTTGAAAGTAAGAGTCAGCACTAAATAATTAAAGATAAGTCTCAAACCTCTATAAAAAAATAAAAAAAAACTCGTGCCTTTTTGGAGGCTCTACAGATGTAGTAACTTAAATACAGCTAGCGCTGTAGGATAGAGTGAGAGAGGACGAGCCTACCTGCCGCTGCGGCGGCGTCAGTCTGTCTGGCTTCTTCTTCTTCCAGATCCAGATAGACTTGTGCCGTAAAGTTTTACGTTACGAAGTTACCCTTCCGTAAGAACTTTTCACGTCAAAAATAAAATGTTAAAGTACTAATAAATTCCAGCGGTCGTCTCCTCGACTATTATGATTAAATCGCCACGAGCGTCCGAAACACAAATTCTGTTAAGGAAGAGGATATTGCCGACAATCAGTAGGGATACACAAAATATGGTAAAAGTCTGCGGGTAGTTGAGAGAAAATTTCATTTTTACCACACTGGATGTAGGGAAACGTGATGGATTATTATCATACATTTGTATGTTTATGTATGAGCTTGTGATTTTGTTTTTATTGTTTCTCATTAACATTTTAATGCTTTTTTTTAAAAATCTAGTAAAAAAACGTACGAAGTCTAAGCATACACACGTCTATCAGTCTAGGTGTGTGAATTCAGATCACAGTTGAGAACGTGGTAGTGTAACCTCGCTCGCCTCATCATCCCCAGTCATTGTCTTTCAGTGTCAAACATTACCACCCTAATCCCAGAAAGAAAGCAGGCCTGAACTAGTAGTATTAACCTCTTAATAATTAGGTGAGGTGGAGAATGTATCGTTGGCTTAGTGGTTAGCATAGCATATGTGGCTTCGAATTCTGGATTCGATTCCTGGATGCGAACCATGGGTCGGGTCATGGATTTGTTCTGAGTTTTTCATTCTTTCATAAAATTTTCAATACATTTCAAGCCCTGAATCGGGATGTTGGTGTTATACCCCCTGTGCCTCAGGGAGCTCGTTAAGCCGTCTGTCCCGGTCACTGTCATCAACATGTCATAGTGATCGTTAGTTAAAAAATGAAACATTATCACCCTAAATCCGGTAACCCATAACGAGCGAGCCACTACGCTCCATGTCCCTTCTCCTATAAAGAGAGAGGTCTGGACCTGTAGTGGACCGTTAGTAGGGTATAATTATGATGAATGATAGTGTTAGGAAAGGAAGAGCTTTCCACATTTTTGCCTAAGTTCAGGAATGAGAAAAATTTTAATCTATATAAAACTTTTAAAATAAAACACTTTCCCTGGTGGTGACTTTTGATTGCAAATCAATTTACTAACTAATAGCACAGAATATATATTATATTAGTCTAAAAGGGTTTTGACCCTGCCCCCTCAAAAGGGCTGTTTTATTTCGATTGATGATAAAACAAGCGTGCCTTGTTACTTGAAATAAGGCTTAAACTTTACTACGAAAAGGGTGCGAATTCGTAGCCGATCGTAAACGACAGTAGCAGGCGACATGTCGCACAAAATACTTTACACGAAAGGTCATCATCATCATTATCAGCTTATTAACGGCCCCACTAAAAAGCCCGGTTTCCCTCCCTGTTGGATTGGATGTGGAGCATAGGCCCATCACGCTGCTCCAATGCGGGGTGGCGAGCTTAGGTGATAATGTTTAATTTACTTAAGATCACTGTCATTATTAGATTATTAGATTTGGCTGGTGGGAGGCTTTCGCCGTGGCTAGTTACCACCCTACCGACAAAGACGTACCGCCAAGCCAAATTCAAATTCAAATTCAATTCAAATTCAAATTCATTTATTGCGAATTGAGTACATGGAGATCTTATATAAATATTATAGGTTCTTTAAAATTCCGCCTTACAGCTTGCAAATTTTTAAATTAAATAAATTTTTTTTTTAAATTTTTAAATTTAATTAAAGCCATTTAGCATTCCGGTACGATGTCGTGTAGAAACCAATAGGGGTGTGGATTTCATCCTGCTCCTAACAAGTTAGCCCTTTTCCATCTTAGATTGCATCATCACTTTACATCAGGTGTGATAGCAGTCAAATGCCAACTTGTAGTCGATAAAAAACAAATACTATCAGCTGTTGATGATAGTGACAGTGGTGTAATGAACTTCTCGACTTCAAACTTATTGAAATTTTTTCAAAAGACAGTTAAACTCAGAATCACTCCACAACCCGACACAGGATTCAAACCCAAGATCGAAACACGGTATTTTATAAAAATACATACACACCATAACAGTGTAGCGGCGTCATGTCGTCTGAAGTCGGCTACTAACACCCACCCTTACCGAACTCTTTTACAGAATATGTTTTTCTTTAATCTTACCAACTCATTGTAATATAAATTAAATTGGCTATTCGAGAAACTAGGATAATTGGTTAGAAATTGTAGCAATGGAATATTTCCAACCTGGTTAAATTGTAAAGAAATCTTGGGGAAAGTAGAGGTAACCAACATTAAAACATACGCACGAAAGAGTTAATTTACCGAATACCTATCTATATGATCTTATAATGAAGAACGAATAATGGAATTTATTTTGATAACGCATATTAATTTATGCGGTAACGGCCTTCGTGGCACAATGGTATGCGCGATGGATTTTTTAAGACTGAGGTCATGGGTTCGATTCCCGGAATTGCCGATTGAGATTTTCTAAATTGGTTGGTTCGGCTGTGGCTAATTATATTTATTACAAGTGTATTTATTACATTTTAAAATATTACAATTTGTTACCATAGAAAATATTGTACGATATTGTCTATGGTAACGTAAGCTTGTGTCTGTCGACCGTGAGATTTCAAAGGACTAGATTCCAGGCCGTAAAATAAAATGTAAAATGGATATGTTAGAATAGTCGAGTAGTGTATTTTACTGTTCTTTTGATTGTTACACAGTATGCATATTTTAAGTGTAATATTAATTATTGTAATTGAGTGGTTTTGTAATACATGTAAAAAGAGCATGTGTCGAGTTTTTCTAGCCGCATCTTTTCTCGTCACGGACTGCATTTTCCGACGCGGCGGTAGTTTACAAAAGAATGAACAATTTTGAAGACATCGGAATATTATTTCTACGCCCAAAGTTAATACAAGTTAGCCCTTTACTGCAATCCCATCTGATGGTAAGTGATGATGCAATCTAAGATGGGAGCGGGCTATTTCTCAATTTGCCCCGCCGGGAATCCGACCCGGGAACTCCGTCTTATAAATCCACCGGGCACACCACTACGCCATGGTGGCCGTCATAATAATAAGAACAGTTCATTTGATATTTAACCTGTAACAAGAGTTTCATAATATTCCGTTTTCAATGATTAATAATAGGCTTTAATTTTATTCATCGTTTAATCTATAACGTTTTATATCGAGATAATAATGCCCGGAGCTTATTTAATCTGTATTTAATTCGTTACTTTATTACCGTTGTTATATTACTACAAAATTAATGTTAAAATTTATAGGCGTTCCGTCATAATGTCGACTTTTTCTTTTAACCCGTCACGCGATTTGTGCACACCCGTATGTACAAGAATAAAATTGGTCTGTAGCGTCCCGCGCACACCCATGTGTACAAAACTGAAGCTCGTTCGTTCGACATTCAATTGTTTAAAAACTATTCGAATCACAGAATAACAAAAAATGTAACTTGATTTCTGATGTAACTTGTAACTTTACTCCCTACGAAACAAGGTATAACTAAATAAAAATACACGGCATAGGGATCGAGAAAAAAAATAAAACATACGTACACCAATCATAAATTGAAAAAAAGTCCGCGTTAACGTTTTCAACAAAGTGTTTGTGGTAGACGTAACTCAGTGAAAAATGGATTTATCCGATGAAATGTAAATAAATATACATGTATTTCATACTAAAATACAAAGAATAAAGTAAAGAATATTTTAATAACTGTTAAATTCATGTAATATAAGATTTACATAGTGAAAAAAGGTCGAAACTTTTAAACGGGCAAAATTTCTATGTTATGATTTATTTTCGTTACGTAATAATTTATGATCTTGCAGTGAATTTATCCTAAAATATAGATAAGTTTGTAGTAAATATGTTCAAGAATAAGATTATAAAAATATTTAGTGCATTAATTGTTTATAAATTATAAAAAACCTAAAACAAATAAATAGCTAATAATAAGTAAACATTCATAACGGCCATTTTGAATATTCAACTGTATCGAAGTACTGGACGCATTCCAATGTCACGTGACATCGTGTGATTTTATACAGTCAGAAAAGAATTACACATACATAAATTGCGAATATATTAGAATTTCATTTATATAATAAAAATGTATTAATATCTATTATTATTAATGATTCATAAATTTGATTTCATATTTTTTCAGTATTTTACTATAATTACAGATGCTTTACTTTATTTGATTTTTGCCAGATGATACATTACTTTTATCACAAATAATATAATAAAGTCGATTTCATCGACCTTATTGACTTCGAAAAATTAAAGACCATATGGAGGACTTGCGGATGGCCGTGACTCCGTCCGTGTGATTCTTTATGTATATATTCGATCTGATAGGTGAAACAAAATGTACCTGTTCCTCGAGACTATGCTTTATCGACCTATGGAAGTGGCAGAATCCGTTCGCAAACTTACAGTTTTGGTGATTTTTTTATAGCACCTCGTATAATATTACCCCGAAAATAAAATGACCTTGCCATTTTAATACCTATCTTACTGGCATAATTTTTAGTATGCGCCGGCGTTATCGCCCTGCATCCCGTTCCCGATCAGCCACGCCTGTCCCAAGGTCATCACAGGTTTCAGGCTTTGCACCCTCCTATCGTCAAGAACCTCGTAGAAAATAGTAGTGTAGTAGTATACTTACTTCAATCGTAATAAGTTATACATAAAATCATAAACCAATAATAAAATACGTTTAATTAAATAAATTATATTAAACGAATTATTATATACAATTTTTTTTGGTATTCAAAAGAACATTATTCGTGTCAACTGTACTTACACGCGTCAAGGTTAAAATGGCGTTCAAGGACAACATTTATTAGTTTTCAAAAATTTCGTTTGCCGTCGGGAAGATAATGGCGCGCGGTAAAAATTAAATTATGATTACAACGTTTTAAAGCAATTATATGATGTGATAGTGTTACAAATGATTAGTAGAAAGGTAATCCTAATTATTTTGCCAATAATAAATGTGTTTTGTGTGTTCTATTTAGTGTAATATTGCAAAAACTCGACGAGCTAGGAAGTCAAAAATCAAAGGTACAGATTCACGACTTTATTTTTACTATATACTACATTTATAATATTACAATCTTTATATCATCGTATAGGAAATATTGCGTAGTTTCCAATAATATACGATTTATATTAAAAATTTTCAAAACAAAACCCTAATAAAACGAATTATCTTGCGGAAGTGTGAAATATCAAGTGAACTATAAAAAAATTTTAACAAAAAATAAAAACGCCTTCAAAACGCACTAAAAAGTAAAAAATAACTACGTCATTTACTTACTTTAATTTACTTAACCACATCTATGAAGTCGGTGCCATCCAAGTTTAGGTAAAGACTTTAAAGTAGAAAGCTCGGGTGGCACCGACTTCATAGACGTGATTAAGTAAATTAAAGTAAGTAAATGACGTAGTTATTTTTTACTTTTTAGTGCGTTTTGAAGGCGTTTTTATTTTTTGTTAAAATTTTTTTATTTCATACTTTTTAAGTGCTTTATCAACAACGAACATACTAATAAACCTACTCGAACTAAACCATAAGTACCAATATTCACTACCTACTTATAACATTCCGACGTCCCTGCAAAAGTGAATATAAAGTTTGAAGAGTTTCCTCGAGTTTTCGTAGATCTCATCATTGGATCATGAAATAGTAAACATTAAACTAACTGGAAACTATAACCTTTCAAACTTCTTATTGAGACATAAATTAATCGAGCCCAATCACAAAGTAGCTACTGTAAACCGTTAAATAGCTCCCTCAACTGTCCTTCTTCTTCATCGCCAGACCCTCAATGACAGTCACAGCCCATCTAAATATAAAGTTCTCATTGACACAAATTAATCGAGCCCAAACACAAGGTAGCTACTGTAAACCGTTAAAGAGCTCCCTCAGCTGTCCCTCGTCTTCATCGCCAGACCCTTAATGACAGTCACAGCCCATCTAAATGTAAAGTTCTCATTGAGACAAATTAATCGAGCCCAAACACAAGGTAGCTACTGTAAACCGTTAAAGAGCTCCCTCAGCTGTCCCTCGTCTTCATCGCCAGACCCTTAATGACAGTCACAGCCCATCTAAATGTAAAGTTCTCATTGAAACAAATTAATCGAGCCCAAACACAAGGTAGCTACTGTAAAACGTTACGGAGCTCCCTTAACTGTACGTCGTCTTCATCACCAGACCCTCAATGACAGTCACAGCCCATTTAAATGTAAAGTTCTCATTGAGACAAATTAATCGAGCCCAAACACAAGGTAGCTACTGTAAAACGTTACGGAGTTCTCTTATATATAGATTGGCTCCATCATCAGATCGATTCCAGACTTTCATCAAATTGTAGTGCTTTTAAATACTTACCGGAAAAATTAACAAACGTACTTGTTGTCCCTACAATTTTTGAAAGTTCCCCTCGTTTTCTCCAGGATCCCATCATCAGATCCTGGTTTCCTTGTCATGGTACCACCACCGGACTATCTTCTTTCCAACAAAAAAAGAATTATCAAAATCGGTTCATAAACGACGAAGGTATGCGCGAACACACATAAAAAAAAAAAAAAAAGAAAAAAAAAATATATACGGTCGAATTGAGAAACGCCTTTTTTTTTGAAGTCGTTTAAAAAGTGCTCGGGCGCTCAGCGACCGATAGGCGAGCTAGGCTCGGACGCGTGATGGGTTAAATCATTTTTACATTATTAGATAGATACCCTTGTTTGTTCGCACTCATAGTACACCCATATTACAAAATGACTGAAAGATTTGGGTGAAAATTTTGACTCTGTTACACACGATATATCCCATACAAGTAAAACCGCGTGTGTTAGTTAGTAAAAATTTAATATTTAGGTAACATTATCTACGGTTTACTTTATTTATAATTTTTGTAGTTGGTTTCATAATAAAAACCGTCTTTTAACCTAAAATTTAAAAGGTAGTCAATTTGTCAATTTTTTAAACGATACATTTTCCGATAGCTCATTTTTCCTTGTAATCGTAGCCGGCTACGAAAAGATCTATTAATTAACTGCAGTGCAATACTTTATTAGATTATCTCCTGCAACTTACTTTCGCAAATTGATTGATAATTTTCATTAAAGTTTTCCTAACTAAAAGAAGAAAATCTGATATTCATCATTAAATTAAGAGTACTCGAAGATGCGAAGAAAATCTTAGTGAAAAGATTTTCTTTTTTAATGATTCAAAGATTAGGGTATATGATAAATTAATCTACGTTTCATTAAAAGAGAAGCTTTTAATTTTTTTATCATTGTGTCAATGTCAATTCTTATCGTTGTGGTAATAAAATAAATCATAACTTTTCGACTTTAAATATTTTTGTCCAACCACCAATGTTTACTTTTTATTTATTTATATATTTTGTAATAGTTTATACAAAATATTTAAAATATAATCGTAATACTTTATACAAAATATAAATGCCTGCCCCGTTGGTCTAGTGGTTAGTCTATGTGGCTCGATCACGAGGTCCTGGGTTCTAATCCTAGGTCAGGTCACGGAATAATTCTGATTTTTTCATTCTTCTATGAAATTTTCAGAAAATTCCAAGCTCGAAGTCGGGAAGTTGGCGGTGTTACACCCCTGTGCCTTGGAGAGCACGTTAAGCCGTCGGTCCCGGTCACTAGCATCAACTTCAATCTGATATCGTTAATAAATGAAATATTATCATCCTAAGCCCGCACTGGAGCAGCGTGGTGGGTACACGCTCCATATCCCCTCTCCTATAAGAAGGGAGACCTGGCCCTGCAGTGGGCCGTTAATAGGCTGATAATGACGATGATGATCCGTTTATATATATAAACGAAAAAAGTTGAGAGGTGTCAAGGGACACCCGGATGGAACGAAGTTCCTTTCGATTAATTAGTGAAGGAATTGTAATATATTTTTTTTTTAAAGTAATAATAACATTTGTTGTTGTACACCGAAACACCAAAGGCGCCACGAGAGCGCGAGACAGCATACAGCGCGGGCGCCCCCGCCGCTCACGCGCACACACATCAAAGGCGGCGTCAAGATCCTTTGATCAAAAAGTGTCGTGACAACTTTTCGTACGAATTTTTTCCGTCTAGCCCCCTTTCACAACGCGCGATAAGGAACTTCGTTCCAATAAAAAATAAAATAAAAATAAAAAAGCCTTTTTTTCGAGCAGATTTACAGAAACGAATAAAAATAAAATTTAGTTTTAAAGTAAAGGCCTCCTACAAAGACATCCAGTCCTCTCTTAATTGGGCTACCCGTCTTGTAGAATGTATTTAAAATTAAAAGTTTATTCTCAATAGCAAATTCTATTAATTTTTGTCCCCTCTCGAATATATAAACGAAATAACACTCTCTAATTAATCGCGAAATCTCAGAAACTATACAACCTACATTAAACACTCTACAGCTAGGGTATAGCTTGTATTAAACACATACTGAAAATATTAAGGTATTAATAAAACGTATAATTAAAATAAATAACATAATACAATAAATAACAATAATCGTACAATTTAAAACCCTGGCTGGTAGAGAGCAAAAAAAGCTTGAGAAACTACAACAATCGAGCTTAGAACAGTCCTTCAACTTTCTTATTTTTCTAACTTCAGCAGGTAAGTGCTAAGTATCTACTTAATCAATTTAAATTAATTCAAACCACCATTGCCGCGAATCTACAGTCTTTTCTCCGAAGTGCCTTCTTCTAAAGTAGACCACTCACCCTCAAAGCACTCCGCGTTTCTAACAAACTTTGCACTCGAGTGTTTTGTTTAAGTTCCCGAATGTACGGGAAAGAACTCTAGATACTGCCTCCGTGTGGCTTAATTAGTTAACTTATTAAAATTAGTCACATTTTCAAGTGCACTTTAAGAAAACTTGTGTTACTTTATACAATGTTTTATAGTCGTAAGTTACAACAGGCACGCTTTTTTACGTCTTTCAATTAGTACTTAGCAACTGTTGAGTTTCTCGGCAGGGTCCGTCTTCAGTACCTAGGTTCAAAAGTGCTTATCATTATCATCATTATCAGCCTATTAACGGCCCACTACAGATCCAGGCCTCCCTCCTTATAGGAGAGGGATTTGGAGCGTACACCCACCACGCTGCTCCAATGCGGATTGGCGGGCTTAATGTGATAATGTTTTAATTGAATAACGATCACTATCAGATGTTGATGATAGTGACTGGGACCGACGGCTTAACGTGCTCTCCGAGGCACGGGGGTGTAACACCTCCAACTTCCAGACTCCGGGTTTGGAATGTACTTACTGAACATTTCATAGAAGAATGAAAAAGCTCAGAATTATTCCATGACCCGACCCAGGAATCGAACCCAGGACCTCTTGATCGAAGCAACATAGGCTAACCACTAGACCAACGAGGCAGTCTTAAAAGTGCTTAGCCTACTTGAAATAACATATTTTGAATTATGGATTTTTGATAATTTGAGCCTGTTCAGAACGCAAGTACGCGCGTATCTACATTTGACCATAGATTTTTACAAAGATAATACTTGACATAGAGAGAACACATTTTTACTTCAGCAAACAAAATCCGCACGTAGCATGATCAAGCATACTCCAATTAAACAAACCTTTGTACGTTGGAATTTAAACTAACGTGAGTGTTTTTCACAATACCAAAACAGAATATCGGTTTCAAAAAACAAATATAGAAAATATAATTATTATTATGCCACATTGCATAGGTATAGAGAGTTCGTATTTATTAGCTAACTAGAGGATGTCTGCGGTTTCACTTGCATTATTCCCGTTCCCGTAAAAATTTCGAGATAAAAAGTAGCCCATGTGTTAATCCAGGGTGTCAGCTAACTCCATGTCAAATTTTATTAAAATCGCTTCAGCCGTTTAGTCGTGATTAAGTAACAAACATACACACTCAAAAACTTTCGCCTTTGTGATAGTAGTTTTGATATTTCGACAATTTCTCGTAAGTTAAACGTTCTTTTAATTACAATATTTTTTTTCTGCAATTACTCTCAGTATAAAGAATTGTAAAGTAAAGACAGGTAATTATTTGGTACCACGCACGTAAGTGGTCACGCGGCGCAGACACGCTCGTATTTTCTGCTGACATCTAGAGAACTGAATGAATCTCATACTAGTTTATTCTCCACTTAATTATCATTATTTTTTTAGTTTAGAATATTTCAAATAAAATATAGCTACTAACTAATTTTAAAGTGAATAAATTTTATACTGCCATCGTTATTAAATTTTAGGGCGAGCACATACTTGACGTAGAGTCTGTCAACTTTGAATAGTGTGACCGTAGCTGATAATATTTTAGCAGACGCGCTCATCTTCGCCCGCGAGGACAACAGGGTAATTCCTTCAATATTCCTTCCAAGAACATAAAAATAAGAATAATAAAGCAAGCATAAGAATGTGTAAAGCAAGCTGTCCTTAAAAGGTACATAACTATTTGCCATCACAAAGTTTTTGTCCTTATAAAGTGGTGCAATGCTTTCTTACATTATTTTCTGATATCTCAAAAGCACTAGGCAGCGTTTTCAGTGAACGCTACCTTTCAGCATTATATTTACAACAATTATTAAACTAGAATAAATTAAAATTTCCTCATAAATTACTCTATCTGTCGGTGAATTGTGCTTCAAAGTTCTTTTAATAGTCTTTGAGTTTATCGCGAAGGGACAGTCGGGGCGGTGAACTATCCTTTATATGATATAGTGATGATTCGATATTGTATAAAATGTGCGATCAACTTATTAAAATATTACAACAGCCGTTGGATTTATTATCCAGCGAACCCTTGTTCCACTGAAATATGCGAACCTTTCATGAGAAATGCGAGATAATTTTTGAATCATATAAACAAGAGATACGCAACACGCTGTAATAAATCATGTTTAATGACAATGGACGAAGTAAACGGGACACATATTTCCATTGAGCAGTTAAAGGAAAAACGTGTATTGACATTCTGTATGTACTGAACTGATATTGTATTTATGTGTCTTTTACGTTATTTTCATCTTATATGGTATATATTACTGATTGATTCGTTGAACGTGTTACAAACATTTATTTACCAAGAATACCAAATAAAATGTACGTCATCCGTTATTAACCAACTTCAAAGAAAGAGGTTATCAATTCGACCCGTATGTATGTAATATTTCCAGAACTGTCCAGTTTTCGCTTTGTTAGTCTATATCAGCGTCTGAACAAATATGCGAAATTTCAAAAGCGTATGTATGTATGTATGTATGTATGTATTTATTTTGAATAAATAATCAGTAGTCAAATTCCCTCTCACAACACTTCCTTCTACTCTAAATCCTTCTCTGTGAAAGCTGCTCGGCTATGGAATTCCTTGCCTCTCGAAATTCGGCGTGCACAATCGTTAGCTTCATTTAAACGGCTGGTGAATGTGCACTTCTATCCCCCATAACCTCGTTATGACACCTCTATTATTACGCATTTATTTATCTATTTATACTAAATTTTAACTAATTGTTTACCGTCTCCCTTGAATATCGTCTAGATTTTATTTGTTCTTTGTCTATAATTTTTCTTTTTTATTAATTTATATTTTTAAGTGAATTCGTATATGTATGTATGTATATATATGTTTGCATTTAGTATTCTATGTAGGGCATAAGTATTTCACGTAAGTATATTTTTATTTGATAATTTGTTGCTATAGTTCCTTTATTTGTGTGTACATACACCCGAACCTTCTCTAATGGATGCACTTTTCCTCTCCAATATTGGTGGTCTGGAAAAGATCGCTCATTAGCGATAAGACCGCCAATTGTACATTGTTTTTATTTCTAATGTATTTTCTATTTTGTAAGCTCTTATCTTTGGTGTACAATAAAGAATGTTTCATTCATTCATTCATTCAGTAGGTCACATTTTTTTATAATTTTAATAAAGAGGAATACATTGTTTTGCTAATATATCTCAAGGGCTGCCTGATCAGCGTTTTTAATAAAAGCTCACAGGCGGCATAACACTTCCAATACTTGTTATTGTCATAACTGAGCCAATATAGATAAAAAATTTAACAAAAAATAGAACCGACTCAAAACGCACTAAAAAGTAAAAAGTAACTGGGTCATTTAGTTTCTTTAATTTACTTAAGCATATCTAGGAGTCGGTGCCAGCCAAGGTTTCTACTTTAAGGACCTTACCAATAACCCACGAACTGCTTTACTACGTTAAATAAATGTTCCTTAAACTTGGCTGGCACCGACTTCATAGATAAGCTTAAGTAAATTAAAGCAACTAAATGACCCAGTTATTTTTTACTTTTTAGTGTGTTTTGAGTCGGTTCTATTTTTTGTTAAAAATTATTATTTCTTACTTTTAGTGATTTATCGCCACGTAACGTACTCGTACTATACTCTCATAGTATATTATACGGCACAAGTAGCCAAAAAGCTACCGACACTTACACAAAAACCGAAATCGCTGCAAATGTGCCTATAAAATTTGAAGATTTCCTTCAATTTTCCCAGGATATCATCATCAGATCCTAACATGATGACTATGGGACCATCTTGAAAGGGTGCCCTTTCTAATTAAAAAAGAATTGTGAAAATCGGATAACTCTGTAAAAAGTAATGCGTGGTCATACATAAAAAAAATTGAGAACCTCCTCCGTTTTTTTCGTCGGTTAAAAACCTTATTATATATTAAATTCTTCGTCGAAGGTCGCTCTATCTATTATAAATACTTTAAAAGAAACTAAAACGCGGCTGAAGACTTAGTTTTACAATATTATGTATATTTTTAGTGATAGTTCGATATTGGGATCTCAAGGTGCTGGAATGATGACATCACATGTGTGCGTGATGATAGGGAGCCGCTGGATTCAAATTCTCAAGACTGGTATTTTGCAATCTTTACAAGAGGCTTAATTCTAACTATGGATGCCCTTCGGCTGTTAATGATGATGGCGTACATTTGCAACTCGTATTAAGGGAGCAGTGTTGCCAACTGCTACCAA
Organism: Mycalesis mineus; assembly: GCA_034621355.1. Lineage (NCBI taxonomy): Eukaryota > Metazoa > Arthropoda > Insecta > Lepidoptera > Nymphalidae > Mycalesis > Mycalesis mineus. The sequence continues at coordinate 12,182,343 of CM067888.1, forward strand.
AGACTTACAGCTTGAAATTTAACAGAAAGTTGCCAGATTGAGTATTTGTGTCTACATAAAAAGTAGCTAGAAGTAGCTACCTAAATATCTGGATGAAAATAAAAACGATTGACTGTTATAGGCTTGAATATTCATTGCATTTAAAATGTGGTATTAAGAAATAAAACCCATGTATTTAATCTAAATAAACTTTAATAAAATTATATTATATGCAACTAATATACATTATCTATACCTATCTAACCTAGTGGTAAGTTGCATTGGTCGTGTCGTGCGTGAGGCCGTGAGTTAACATCGATGATCGATTCCGTTAACATCGATGTTACGATATTTTTCATATAGCAACATCGATGTTTTTGCTTTTATTTCATCGATCATTCCTATCACTACAGGCCAATAATCAGACATTCGAGGGAATCCCCAAAGTGATTTCGCATGGATTTCATACGAGTAAGCGAGTCGTATGAAATGTTATCTCACTCACTCTTGTAGGTGTACATTGCTACTAACATTTTATTTTTGGGGATTCCCGCACCATTTTTATTATCGCTCTTCCAAAAAAAACATCTCAAAATACCAAAAGTTGCTATAAAAAGTAGCTAAAAAGTTTAGCTACAAATTAAAAAAAATTGTAGCTGCCCGACATCGGAATATTGCTAAATCTAGCTATAAAGTAGCTAAGTTTGCAACACTGTAAGTGAGTTGATTTGGTGGTGGACTGACGTCATTAAACGTATCAAGGGACCAAGGGAGCCACTGGCCATAAGCAGCTGAGATCGTTGTATATGAACGTTCTTAAAATAGGCAGTCCAGCAGTGGACGTTCATCCGTTGATTTGATGATGATGATGCTGATAAAGGTAGCATTACGCAAAATGTGTTACTCAATAATAATTTTGGTATTTTCCACCGAAATCTGACAAACAAATCATAATGTTTTTCTGCAAAATAATAATATGAATTTTCACGTATCTCAAGAAAAATTTTTCTTTTTCAGGAGCCGTGAAATTCCTGGGCTTATTAAAGGTAAACGTTGTTTGATGTCGACTCCTAATTTGGGTGTAACCTTGCTTTCATCACCGTTCCGTGAGAATTTTTAAGAGGAAACGTAATAAATGTCAATTTTTATTTTACGCCAACAGAGCCAATTGTGCTAATTTAGGAAGTATTTTGAGACGAACACGTCAACTTTAACAGATTGGCGTGACCTACTTTCATTTAATTATATTTTACTAGTAAAAATTCCGTCGACTGCCTTTCATGATTATACTATGGCATTCCGATTCCGAACACATACAGTGTTTGAAAATCGATAATCCTATACAAACTTCCACCGTGCATTTCCTTAAAATCTGAAGTAGATATTTTTTTTTATCGACTACAAGTTTACCCTTGACTGCTATCACACCTGATGTTAAGTGATGGTGCAATCTACGGTGGAAGTGGGCTAACTTATTAGGAGCAGAATGAAATCCACACTCCTATCAGTTTCTACACGACATCGTACCGGAACGCTAAATCGCTTGGCGGTACGTCTTAGTAGTAGTAACTAGCCACGACGAAAGCCTCCCACCAGCCAGACCAAGACAAATTAAGAAAAATCTCAATCTGCCCCACCGGGAATCGAACCCAGGACCTCCGTGTTATAAGTCCACCGCGCATACCAATGCGCTACGGAGGTCGTCATATTTAAGTTCATATTTTGACAAAAGGTCAAAAAGATCGGCTAATATTAATTTTGACGGTCTCCGTCGCGCAGTGATATGCGTAGTGTGCCTGGGTTCGATTCCCAGTTGGGCCGATTAAGAGTTTCTCATGTGAAATGCTTCGACCGTGGTTAATTACCATAGTACGATATCGTGTAGAAACCGAAAGGGGTGTGATTTTAATCTACTCCTAACCAGTTAGCTCGCTACCATCTTTAATCTCATTTCATTTCATCATTAATTTGTAAGGAATAAAAAAATCCTCTCTTTAAAAGATGAGAGGACTATACTAAAGCCAAACTCGATTGAGAATGCTTGTCAACAAACAAATTAAAAATGAAGGTAGAAATCACTAGTCATTTTACACCTATTTTTTTTAATTAACTAGATAATGACGAATTCATGCCAACAAATTAGATTAGTAAGCTTAAGACTAATTAATATATTCAATATTTTTTAAAATAGCAAAACATAATTTTTAATTTATTAGGCATAAAATGTGTTGAATTTTCTACCTTAATTTTAAATTTGTTTGTTGACAAGCATTCTCAATCGAGTTTAGCTTTAGTATAGTTTTAGTGAGCCGTTATTCTTTTCTAAATATTACTTCATTTTTAAAAAAGCAATTGGGTACTTAAGGAACAAACGACTTAGATATGTGATCTCCATATTACTGGTATTTAACTCAGCCGAATTATCTTGTGCCTCTGTGCCTTATTGTTTATTTTCAAGTGTTAACACAGTACAGTTCTCTGTCTATTGGGGTTGCACTAGATAAAGCACCAATCATAATAAGCAAGCGCTAACTTTCTGTATGTACTAATGTACTGACGATAATTAGATATTTAATCCCATGGTCATATGAATGAATGAATAAAAGGCCGTCATTCCTCAAAAAGTAATGGAATTTTCACTATCAAGTAATATGAGGCTATGTTTGTTGATTCAATCTTAATATGCAATATTTTCCGGCTAAATCTCGTGCCCGTGGGCCTTGTTTTGGATATTAAACTCATTTTATGCATCAATGCGCTTAGTTGATACGATCGGCGATCTAAAAGCCGGCCGGTATATTACGTGCCCATATTCTATATCCATAGTTCACCATCGCCTAGTTCAAACTAATAAATGACACCCACTCGCGTGGAATATATTGCCGCTGATGGCTTTCACACTGTTTGATGCTATGTTATGTAGCTTTTAATATTATACTGGTAAAGTGTTTTCTATACTAATATTATAAAGAGGTAAAGTTTGTAAGTTTGTAAATAAAGATCTGTCGGGGATAATCTTCGGAACTACTGATCCGATTTTAAAAATTCTTTCACCAGTAGAATGCTACGTTATTGGTGAGTGTCATAGGCTATATTTTATATTTGTATTGTACATATTATCCGAGTTACCAGTTTTTGTCGCGTGAGTCGGAGATATTACAAAATTTCTAAAAAACATAATATTACCGCTATATCGTCCACATTCAATTGACCTCCTCCGTGCTATGTTATGTACTGAATAGGGGTCAACATTTTGGTACTGACATTCTTTTAGAATTCGATCTTTGTTCAATTTATTTGGCATACAGACCATATTTATATGATATAAGAAAAAGTTTGTTCGTTTGTTTAAACGATCTAATCTCTACATCTGCGTGTCGTATTGTAAATTATTTTGTTTATTATGAAAGCTAGACTTAAAAGTGAAATAGACTATTTAATACAAGCTATACACATCAGCTTGCCATATATATATATATATATATTGTTAATGTTAATGTACAGTAATATCTCGAACAATGTTTAACGAAAATATAGATCTTTAGTACACGGGACGGGACGGAGGATATTGCTTGATGGGAAACTATAAAAAATTGAATTGAGAGGGGTAGCGGGGAATGAGCACACTTATATAAAAGTCTGTCTTTAAAATTAAAAGGGTACCTAAGAGGTCTTTACGCGGACGAAGTCGCGGGCGACTGCTAGTTATAAATAAAAACATTGACGTTCTCCGTATCGCGGCGGTAAGAACGGTGGATTTATGAGGAGGAGGCCTTGATTCAATTCCCAACTGGGCCGATTGAGCTTTTCTTAATTGGTTTAGGTCCGGCTAGTGAGAGGCTTTCGCCGTGGTTGTTACCCGTAACGGCACAAGCCTCATCCGTTACGGCAAAGACTTACGCCATGCAATTGAGCATTCCGTTACAAAGTGTTAAAACCGAGAGGGATTTCATCTGACTCTCAACTAGTTAGCCCGCACATTAGATCATCACTTACCGCCAGATGTTATTTTAATTTGTTTTCATTAGAATTTGAAAAAAAAAACAGAGATTTAAAGTCTACCCACCATGATAGTTCAATTCAAAACAAATTATTTTCTTATTGAAGGAAATAAATTTTTCAAACATGCCAATTATGAAATTTGGAATCATAATACCGCTATAGAAGAAGAAAGAAGAAAAATATTTATTTAGAAAAACACCACTACTAGAAATATAATACAACAACATACAATAAGATGCAGGATGTGAATGTGATGTGATCCCAAACAGGACCTCACTCAACATTTTGCAGTGCCCTTCAGGACACCGCGCTGGTCTTCCGTAAAGCCCGTAAGATGAGGTGACGTCTGGACATATTAATATATAAATACATAATAAAATATAAATGAGTTACATTATGTTAACATTATATAAATATAAGAAATAATAAATAGAGGGTATATATATATTAGAAGAAGTAAACACGAACAATACATAAATGAGAAAAGAATAGACAAATATGAACAAGGAACAAAAGTCAAGCAACAAAATGAAAAAAAAAATAAAAATAAAATAAAACAAAATAAAAATAGAATCTATGAGTTAATTTTTTTGAAATTCCAAGAAGTGTTAGTTTAAACGTGGCCTTAGATAAATCTAAATTACGAAAGGGTGGAGGCACGTCATTCCAGCATATTATTGCTGCAAACTTAAAACTGCGTCGAAATGCGGCTTTAGAATGTTGCGGCATATTAAGGTTCCAGGTGCGATTTGATCTAGCATCAGATGTCTTCCACCACGATAGCTTATGAAACAAATAAGTAGGCTGTTAAAACTATAATCCTATTAATATATATAATGTTCTATTAAGTCACGCCAGTCAATAAACTGCTACCTTTAGCTATGTATTGTCTAGAGACGCGCAAAAGCCTTCCTTTCCTAGAATACGATGCCCGTAAATTCAACTCGAAGTGGGACTTGGGCACATTAAACATGTAATACTCTGGGGCAATAGTTCCAAATAAAACGATCGCCCGGCCTAAGGTGTAGGAAAACAATGGAATATTTTGTTTTTCGCAAGACATGTACTCGTGTAACAGACTATGAATAAGGAATGTTTTTCACAATGCAATGAATGCCTTGAAGGTCTAATGGTAAATCTATGAGGCCTGTAGACCACTTGGTCCTGGGTTCGAACCCTGGGTCGGGTCACTGAATAGTTCTGAGGTTTACATTCTTCTATGAAATTTTAAGTATATTCCAAGCCCGTAGTCGGTAAGTTGGTAGTGTTACACCCCCGTGCTTCGGAGAGCACGTCAAGCCGTTGGTCCATCAACATCTGATAGTGCCCGCCCACCCGCATTGGAGCAGCGTGGTGGGTCTACGCCCCATGCTGATAATGATGAAATGTTCAGTCTATGCAAAACATCAAACAGAATCAATACACATAACATAGATTTTTATCTGAAAACAAAACACACGCCTCGTTGAACTAATACTAAGATCCCAAAAATAAACAATAAAGAGACAAAAGGACATTATGATTCAAGAAATGAGCGAACAAAAATTCATGATGCAAATGAAGATAATATCATTATAGAACTTTCCCGTTGGCAGCAGCTAATTTCATACAAAACATTCATTCAACGTTTATAATGCCGAAATTTTTGTCAAACAATGCTCTCCAGAATAATGAATACCACATTTAAATCCATTCGATGCTCCACGAGATAGTAGCGACTGTAATAAATGAAATCTTACCTATTCTCATTCCGGAAATTATGCTATTAAATGAATGTTTATTGAGCCATAAGATTAGTAGTTATATTTCCTGGATATTTTCTGACGATGATCCCCAAAAATTAAAAGAAAATGGTTCTTGCGGGTAGCTCGTTAGGTAGGTACACTGCGCCTGAGGTGTGTTCTGCGTCGATTCATGAGTTTTTAATTTCAAAGTATTCCTAGACGTAAGCCGCTCTGAAAGCCTCGTAATGTTTAAAAAATAGTTTTAAACTAAGATTTTTTCTCTTTATTATTTTTTGATCCATTTGATGGTTCACGTGATAGAAGCGACTGTAATAAATGAAATCTTACCTTTTCTCATTCCGGAAATTATGCTATTAAATGAATGTTTATTGAGCCATAAGATTAGAAGTTATTACAGTTATTTTTCGTAGATAAAGTTTGATGATATTTACCATTGTCTTTTTATCAGACCTCAAAGATTATAATTTTTAGCTTTTTTTGTTACCGTGTATAACACAAGGTTTAAATCCCAGATCGATTCGGGAATAGCAGGTAGAACAGAAAGCTTCTCAAAATTTAAATCAGTCTGTTTTAAACCCAATATTTTTACCGTCCGATTTATCGTTAATATCTTTTGATCTGATGCCTAAGCTGATGATGAGACGTTGGAGTCCTAAAGAGCTGGAATGGCGATTAGTTGCCTTATTAGGTGGACTAACGATAGCGAGCGGTTTACAGGGAACCGCTGGATATAGGCGGTGCAAAATTGTGTTTGTTTACAAGAGGCTTTTTGGAGAGTAGGTGTCCACCGGCTGATAATGATGAAGATATCAATACTCTTAGACCTTCCAAGATCACATAAAACAGTCATTCTTACAACATAGATATTCTTCTGACCAGTGCAGATTTAACGTCTCATTGGATGTCGGAAGGGGAAGGCTTAGGCGAATGTTCCTGGACAAATCAGGACATTTTAAAATACAACCAGGTCAACTGTACTTTAAACCGACGAGCTTGTATGAAAGGATTAATGAAAGTAGAAGAAGCCAAGTAAGTATGCAAGGACCGTGGCAAATGGAAAAATGTAGTCTCTGCTTACCCCTATGGGAATAAGACGTGTATTATGAATATATGGAATTTGAGAGTTACAGAGTAATAAGCTTGGTTGAACTGCTGAATACATAATAGTGCAACATTAATTTGTAGACACACTAGATTTTCATTATTCGTAGGTAGATGCCGCTGAGATTGACCGTTGTGGCCGAAATATCGGGGGACTTCATTATTATTAGGCTCTTAGGAAAATTTATTAGGGAGTACGTAGGCATATAAGCTTACGTAGTCATATTATTGACATTATAATGCCATAATAGACGTTAATACATTGTTATTAAGTTCAGTATTAGCTTATTAAAGATCTAATGAAAACATAAATAGCTTTGGCGGTATGGTTTGATTTCTCATTTCAGTGCGGCCGTAATCTGAGTCATCTGTATTTAATATCGCCTAAAATGTATAAAATAAAATAAATTTATATATTACTGTTCCACATGACGATAATCTGATGAAAGCCGAAAAAGTATCAAAATACTTGGATCTTGCTCATGAGATTACCGCCATGTGGAATGTTGAGTCGACGATTATTGTTCCTATAGTCGTTTCAGTCAATAGTCTTATTGCGAAAATCATCGACCAACATCTTAAGAAGCTTTCGCTTGACTGTTGGATCAAGGGTCGGATAGAGAAGGCGGTGATTCTTGAGACTATTGTGAGGAAGTTCTGGTGTCCTGACCACCGGTTGCTTGGGCCCTCAAACGCCCCGAAAGTGGAAGAGCAATTTTTTTTATAAATTTATGTATTGTATGACATCATTAAAATTTAAAAAAAAATTGTAAATAAATAAATAATAGAAATAAAAATTAATTTATTTCATTTCCTGCGCTGTGGAGACGTCAAAAAATCTAATAAATCCGTCAATAAATAAGGACGCCCTTAGCATACTCGATACGACTTTATTCCAAAGTCGACCTAAACATTTAAAATGGAAGAAGTGACAAAAATTGTGAATTCCATATATTTAAAAATAATATTACACCACTAAGGCAATGTAAGGCAGCAGAACGCTTTGTGTGCTATTGCAGAGGTGGGAATTCTCGGGATGCTTTGAGGTTTGCAATGAAAAAGACGTACGGGGACAAATATTTGTATTTAAGCTTGTTGGTAATTTCCATTTTTTTAAGAGTTTCACAGCAGTCTTAATGTTTATAGACATAAGGCTTTATGTAAAATGGGCTTCAAAGTAAGCTCCGTTTAATAAAGTTGTTTTGTTAATATGCGACACAACTAGTACCTTATCATTGGCGCACTCAATGTCACCATCTTCATCAGCGAATGGACTCACTCCTGGGTCCTGGATATAGGTCTCCTGTACATACATGCAAATACGTCGGGGTTTAGGGTACTATTGACCTGGTCCTTAATCAAAATGTCCTGGATTCCCATTCACTCTCGCCTTATAAATCCCTTTTGTAAGCCTTCTTTCATTAATTGTTAATTTATACTTGATTGACTATACCATTGTATTATTATATATACATACAATACAATAATTCACACTCATACACGCACACACACACACACGCACACGCACGCACACACACACAAACATTGAATTAACTTAGATTAAATATGATATTATAATATATTTAAGTAATATTACCTTTGTTTTTAACTTTAACTTTGTTTGTTACACACACACTTTCTGTTTTGTTCTACTATGCATGTAGTTTACTTTGGTAAGAAGTGATCAACACGAGACAGGGTATCCTAGTGTGGGGATTACATAACTTTACGTAATATATATTTTCTGATTTGATTATAAAAACAAAAATAGTAATCATAAAAACAAAATAGTAATTGTAATGTTATGTTATGATCAATTTATATTATGTTATGATTATCGATAAATAAATAAATAAATAAATAAAAACAAAATTAATTCTCCCTACATGACCGAGCCATCTCAATATACCTAGAATTATTATACAACTTAATAACTAATAACATATACGAGATAAAGTTTAAAACATTTTGTAGTAAAATAAACTCATAGTTTCGAAGCAGTCTTAGGGTCTTCACTCATAAGCTTTTACTTTAAACGGGTATCAAAGCAAACTGCGCTTAATAAAGTAGCATTTTGTTATTAAACGACAGAAAAAGTACCTTATCAATAGCGCACTCATCCAGAATATAATTTAATATCCCTGAAGGGGCTCGATAAAATTCTTTATGCATCTAGCGGGAGAGAATTGTCTGGGTATTTCCACTCCTTAACAGTTTCATTTCGTTAGCGGAATTATTCAATTACGACACGGCAGCGCTTCGCTGTGCTTTTCTGTGCTCCCTGACTGCGACCCTTTTTGGTTTGACGTTTAATATCCTATCTTTTGCGAGGGATGCTTTAATTGTAAATGATGCTTTAGAAGGGGATAGAACAGTTGACGGTCTGATGAGTTTTCGTGTAAAATAGGAGAACACGTGTATGATTTGAATGGAATGAAATGTTTGGTAGTGCAAGTGTTATTGCCGTCTCTATCAGTCGTGATCACTCTCGAGATTTTATTTCGTGAAATTATACCTAAAGTAACTTCACAGTTGTATCATTGTGTTAACATAGTTACGAGAATAGGTTTAAAAAATCATATTAGGTTAGCATTAATAATAATGTCTGTTTGAACGGAGCAAAGGCAGGTGAAGTATTTCGGAATCAGTGCGTCTTTAGTCTTTCAGAACATCCAATGGCTGGTTATTATTGATTTGACCGTGTTTACCAACTCACGGGTTGACACGAATAAGCCCGTCGTACTGTGTTGTGACGTCACTACAACGGAATGAGCGCCATGTTACATGTCCCTTTCTGCGTTATGACAGGTGATGTTGGCTTTTATGTGTACGCCAACATGCTGCCAACATAGAAATCAACACAAGGAGATTACCCGTATGTTTCAAATTGAAGGCGCATATTAGCGCCTTGTAGAGGTGATTAAAGGACGATGATTTGTTTTTGAGGGTGTACGAGTAAGTAGTGCATTGTAGAGTTAAAATAAGTGATGACTAAACTAATTTTTGAATGTAAAATTTATTAACAAAAAATGGAACCGAATCAAAACCCACTAAAAAGTAAAAAATAACTTTTTTAGTTTTTATTGAAAAGTGTTGCCTACTCTTAAGGATTATCTATATTTAAGAATAAACATAATATCAAGAATTGCGGAACCGACGGGATTCGGACCCGCGTCTTTGGCAATCCGGACACTTAGAGCGCCTTACGTATCGTACGTACGTCGGTGCCGAAATTGTACTTTGATATTATGTTTTTGATATCCAGATATACGGCCTGTAATGCCATCTACAGTATGAACTGAACATGTTAAAATACACTATGATGAGACGCGGATTCGAAGCCCGTCGGTTCCGCAATTTTTGATATTATGTTTATTCTTAAATAAAAAATAACTGCGTCATTTGCTTTAATTTACTTAAGCTTAGGTAACGTTCTTAAAGTAGAAACCTTAGCTGGCACTGACTCATAGATATGCTTAAGTAAATTAAAGCAACTAAATGACGCAGTTATTTTAACCGACGAAAAAAAGGAAGGAGGTTCTCAATTCGACACGTATATATGTATATATTTTTTTTAGAAAAAAAAGAATTATCAAAATCGGACAAGTCTGTAAAAAGTTATGCGTGGTCATACATAAAAAAATGTAGGTGTCGAATTGAGAACCTCCTCCGTTTTTTTTCGCCGGTTAAAAAGGATAACTACTATCGAAATTTAAATTTATTTATTATATTTAAACTGGTCTAATGGTTAGCCTATGAGGCCTTAATCACGGGGTTCTGGATTCGAATCCTAGGTTAGGTCGCCGGAATATTTCTGAGATTTTAATTCTTCTATGAAATTTTCAGTGCATTCCAAGCCCGGTGCCGCAACATTGGTGGTGACCTCCGTATTAGTTGGTTGATAATAATGATTTAGATTATCTTTTTTGGAATTTACCGTGTTTTCCATTTTAATTATAAGGAGTATTTTAACGAATAAACCTGTGCAAGTGTTGGACAATGTTCGACGTTCCTACAATAATAATGAGTTAAACCTTTATTCTATTTCAGAACAATTAGTGCTTAATCCAATTTTACACGAGAACAGGTTTCAAGCTTTAAAGATTACACGCTGCTCCAAAACAGCTACCTCGTTTAAATTCCCGCTGACGTAACGTCTCTTAAATAACAGGAACTAGCTCGTTGAACGCCGGACAAGTGCAAGCAAACTCGTACAAAGTTTCCCAAATTGTCAGTTTGCGAGCACGACACTCGTATGAAATCTATTCAGATTGGGATTAATTTTTTTACAGTGGACGAAAACGGTTTAGCTGCGTCTATCGTGTACGATTTGCTTTTCAATTCCGTCAGTTCACACGAGGATTTGGCCCGAATCGACAGTTTGCTATGTACCGCCGTTTATCCGGGAATCGTAGTATTGTCAGACCAAGCAAAGGAAGTGAATTTTATCGTTGAAAATCTAACGCAGAACAAAACTGCAACACGGTTTAGCCTCGTGCGGTAAAAGGCCGCTCGGAAATACGATGGATGGAAAATATTAATTTTCTCAGATGACATTTGGATTTACTGTGTTTGATTTTTAACCGACGAAAAAAAATGGAGGAGGTTTTCATAATCATAATCATAATCATTTATTCATTAGAAAGTAGGTACATAATATGATGGATATTCTTAAATCTAATTCCCCTATACAATCTACCAATTATGGTGTATAAATATTATATATCAAATAAATTTTACAATTGTCCATATAAAATAAAATAAATATTATGTCTGATTACAATTACCACAACTATGTCAAAAATTAATACAATGTCATAAAATAAAAGAAACTTATTAAAAATTGGGGTCTAAAAATGAGTTGATATATGTACATAAAAATAATACCTATACTATTTTTTATTAATATTAATATTGGTTATTCCGGAAACCTTATTTCAGCTTATCATTCAGATAGTCCTTAACACTATAATACATCTTGCTCAGGAGCATGTTAAACAATGCTTTTTTAAAACTATCAAAGGTAAGTTACTAAGGTGGTCAGGTAAATGGTTGAAAATTGTGACCGCCATACAATATATATTTTTTTTGTTACATTGAGCTTCTGCAAAGGTATACACAGCTTATATCGATTTCTAAGGTTTAAGTCTCTTCTCGTATTATAGGTTATAAACTGGTTTGGGTTTCTTTTTACAAACACACTTACTTCAAAAATATATAAGCTAGGTAGAGGTAGTATTTTTAAACTTAAGAATAATGGGCGACAGCTGTGGAACATATGCACACCAACTAGTGCCCTGATACATTTTTTTTGTACTCTAAATGCTCGGACACAATCTCAATTTCAATTCGGCACGTATATATATATATATATATATATATATATATATATATATATATATATATATATAATCATCATCATCAGCCATTATGCATCCACTGTTGGACATAGGCCTCCTTCAATATATATATACATACTATGATATATACTATGACAGTATAGTACAAGTACGTTACGTGGCAATGAATCACTAAAAAGTAAAAAATAAAATTTTTTAACAAAAAATAGAACCAACTCAAAACGCACTAAAAAGTAAAAAACTGTGTCATTTACTTAAACATATCTAGAAGTCGATGCCAGCCAAGGTTTTTACTTTAAGGACATTACCTAGAGCCCACAAACTGCTTTACTACGTTAAATAAATGCTCCTTAAATTTGATATGCTTAAGTAAATTAAAGCAACTAAATGACAGCTATTTTTTACTTTTTAGTGCGTTTTGAGTCGGTTCTATTTTTTGTTAACAATTTTTATTTCTTACTTTTTAGTGATTTATTTGATAGTGGAACTGAGGGTGGGATGATCGACGAGATGATTTCAATCTATATTCCAAGCCATTGAAATAATAAGTTTAAATTTTTTTAAAGACCTATGTGCAGCAAGAAGTATTTTACAATAAAAATAATTTAATCAATAATGACGTATTTGAACGTTTAAAATAGATACATATAAAACTAGCATCCGTAGCTATTTTGAAAGCTTGAAATAGATTATAGTTTCAGCATAAATAAATAAAATATACCTACTGTTAATTTAATAACCAAATCCATCGCCTACATTTCGGATAGAACGGGGAAATGTACTTACATTTATAAAGTACCACTTCCGGCTGCCGACCCGGTTTTCAATCAACTTAACGATATCCATACAAAAAAACGCTTTTTTGTATTCTCAATAACGGCAAGAGAGAAATACGAGTGGAGTAGAACTTCCCCAGACAATACCAGTTAAAGATACCCGCTGTATATATTTCAATACCTTTTCTTGCTTACTCGCACAAAAGTCATTTCAGACCGGGGCTTGTATTTACAGTCTATATTAATTTTTATTCATCTATCCAAGCTAAAGGTCACAGTAAATTGTACAAGTTTGCTTGAAGTGCTAAATCTTTAAGTTAGCAAGTTGCGAAATGCTGAAAGGAGAAAATTGGATCATTAACTTTTCGTAAAAATGGCCTTAGATAGACACCCTTGTTTTCGGAAAAAATCTCGTAAAAAGCTAAATAGTCGTAATCCTTGTGATAATCTTTAATATAGGTAAATTAATGTCGATTAATTTTCTAACTTTGTTATGACTGTTGAGATGAAAGATCGATTTGTATAAAACTTAAGCAAAAGTATAGTAAATGAACTGTTTTTAGTGTATACCTAATATTATTAATATTTATGGAGGGTGATCAACAAAAAATAATTTAGGGGTAGTACCTATTTTTGTTACAATTTTCTTCAAAAATAAAACAATTAACCATTAAGTACCTAAATTTTACCTACCTACTTCTTCTTCTTCTTCGCTTCTTCTAAGTAATCAAAATATATTACTTAAATTTTGTTATTATAGAATATGGACAACTTGAACAAGTAATGAGTACATGCACAACACAAACGTACATACGGACATACAGAAAGACAAACACGTCAAACTTATTCCTTCCCACCGGGGGCTATGAACTTAAAGGTCAAAGAAGGTAATGTTTGTTAGGCCTCGCATGACCGCCGCTAGTTAAATTAAGCCCCTATAAGCTCGGAACTCAAGGCTTAAGCGGTGAAAGGCCCAGTGGTAGGGCCCAAAGGGATTGAGGGGCCCTAAATAAACAGCAATTTCATCTACGCAACACTACGATCACTGAAAGAGTTGTCTGAAAGTGTTGGACTTTGAATGTTCTATTGTGATTTTCGCTTCACCCTTTTTCGATGTTGACAAAAAGTTATTTCTGAGATATTTTGTTCTGCTATCTATACTAATATTATTGAAGTGAGTATAGGAGGCGATTAAATTGGATTTTATTTTATTTAAATTCAAATTAGTTTCTTTCAACAAAGCTGTTATACAAGCACTTTTGTAAAGTCAAGTCTGTCAGTGCGTTGTGCCTCTATCACCGGTTCGGAAGCCAAGCTTAGTATGGAGAGTAGAGAGAACATTATAATCATGATAATGATGATTTACAACAGTCACTGTTGAGTTTCTTGACTCTTATTCTCACAAAAACTTCCAAAAAATTTTTTTTTCATAATTTGTGAAGGTTTGTTACTATACTTTTTGTTGTCTTTGTCTCTTAATTGTAATTAAATTACATACATAAAACAACGATCTATGAAGTACCCTACGTCCTTGACTTTGACAAAAAGATTTTAAAATAAATAAATACATATTATAGAACAATTACACACATCGCTATATAGCCCCAAAATAAGCGTAGGTAGCTTGTGTTATGGGTACTATGATAACTGATGAATATTTATATATAGATATACTATACATAAATACTTATAATATATAGATAAACACCCAGACACTGGAAAACATCCATGCTCATCACACAAACATTTTCCAGATGTGGGAATCGGATCCACAGCCTAGGACGCAGAAGCGACCCTCACTACCCACTGCGCCACTCGGCCGTCTATTATAACGTAAGGTAGTTCATTCAGAGAAGACCTGACTTGATGAAACCTACAACTAAAATTATTATGTCTCATTACAGCACAAAGCCTGTATTTTACTCTATATTTAGTATACCTGTAAAAAAGAACTTTTTTCCTCTTGACTTTAGAGTCAGTACGGTACTGAATAATATTTCATTGGCTGTCTTTAAGTTGATTCTGTTTTCTTTTTCTATTCCTTTTCCCTTTCCTCTCTCCTCATCATTATTTTCCGGAGCATTCCTGTGTTCCTCATCTTCCCCAGAGAGCATACGCTATATTAGGATGCCAGGTTACTTTTCACAGGTTACCTAGACAACCTGCAACAAGTACTATACGAATATAGTTATGTACTAGATACAGACTTAGCAACTAAACTACTCAACAAAGTTCTCAGTACAGAATCCTCCGAAGTTACAAGTATATCATGAAATTTCCAACTGTATTATGCAAAACTAGTAACTAGTAACGAATGAAAGAAAACAATATTCATCTGACCTAAATCCCGTCGCTTTTCATTCGTTCCGTTCAACTGTATCAAAATAATTGTTCTTTGGGAGTATTCACGTGTACACACACACACACACACACACACTGAAAGCTATAAAACTAGTATGACCAAATAGCTAAATAAATAAATCATCATTATCATCAGCCTATTAACGGTCTACTACAGGGCCAGGCGTCCCTCCTTATAGGAAAGGGGATATGGCACGTAGACCCACCACGCTGCTCGAATGCGGGTTGGCGGTCTTAGGGTGATACTGTTTTTTTATTAACGACTAGCAGTCGCCCGCGACTTAGTCCGCTTGAAAACCTCTTATGTACCCTTCTAATTTTAAAGACAGACTTTCATACAAAATGTGTAAAGGCACATATAGTGTGCTCATTCCCTGCTCCCCCTCTCAATTTAATTTTTTTATAGTTTCCCGTGAAGCAATATTCTCAAAAAAAGAAGAAAGAATTTTTAAAAACGGTCCAGTAGTTTTTGAGCCTATTCATTACAAACAAACAAAGTTTTCCTCTTTATAATATTATAGTATATAGTATAATAGTATAGATCACTTTTAGACTGATATTGATGACACAACCAGACTTGGAATGTACTGAACATTTTATAGTAGAATGAAAATCTCAGAATTATTCCTGACCCAACCCGGGTACGAACCTAGGACCTGAAGCCACATAGGCTAGCCACCGATGTAAACGTGTTACATTAGATTAATTAGAATAGATTGTTGAAAGCAGTGCTAAAACTATTATATCCACAAACATGAGTTGAATTAAGTAATAGGCATATTTATAATGTTAACAATTATTAAGGGTTTCTTGGAAGGAACGAGAGATGTAATCGGGAATGTTGATATCGACTAGAATTATCAGTCAATTAAAAATACCTACTGTGTTTTTGCCAGTCAAAATACCTACTGTGTTTTTGCCAGTCAAAATACCTACTGTGTTTTTGCCAGTTAAAATACCTACTGTGTTTTGCCAGTTAAAATACCTACTGTGTTTTTGCCAGTTAAAATAACTACTGTGTTTTTGCCAGTTAAAATACCTACTGTGTTTTTGCCAGTTAAAATACCTAATGTGTTTATGCCAGTCAAAATACCTACCTACTGTGTTTTTGCCACTAAACGTCCAGTGAGCATTGAAAGGTGATTTGAGAGACAGGTGATTTGGAGCTTAAGCACCTGACACCACAAACAACTGTTCCTCTATGGGCTGACGATGACATTTTTTGCTTTGTAACGGCTACTTAACATCATCATCATCATCATTATCAGCCTATGAACGGCCCACTACAGAGCCAAACCTCTCTCCTTATCGGGAGGGTGACGGCCACTATCACGTGTTAATGATAGTGACCATGATACACGACTCAGAATTTCTTAACAGATAATTGCCCGACTCATTAGTCGAACCCAGGACGTCTCAGAAGTCAATCCATTAGAACTACTTAGCTAAACGAACATTATTTTAACAAAATATATCTGTGACCAGCTCTTGGACCATTAAAACTTGCTCATTGTTTTGGGACAATGCCACAAAGGGAGCGCCCCTCAGATTTCTGTTACTTTATAAAATGTTTCTGTTTTCCCCTAAAAGGCCTATATTTTATACAACCTTCGCATTAAATAGATTGACGGTGAAAAACATTTTTCTAGGCTGAAAGGCCTGACCTACCTGTGTTCATACAAATAGGGGATAAAAGGCAGGGTGACCAAATGTTTTGCATATTGTGTTACGCTTCCATGTCACGTTTGGGACGTGTTTGCTACATTTATTTTTGGTAAAGTGAAGTATTTTTAAAAATGTGGGTACATCAAATCTCTTCCTAAAAAAGCGGTGCAAAATTTTGTTTTAAAATAAATGGTTTAGTATATTCTATATGAATATTTATAAAATATTTACTAACTATACGACGCTATAAAAGTATTTGATAAAATGTGTGGATGTATTTATTTTACACGATCTACAAGTCGCAAGCCGAAACTGATGCACTTAGCTTATATCTTGTTTTTAGCTCTATTACTTAGATTTTAAGCTATTCTGCTATAAAGTTGTGTGTATTACAATATACAAATAAAAAACAATTATTTAGTTTTTTATATTTTATATAATTACGTTATTATTAATTTTACGAGCACAGCGGAGAAAATAGTGTTAGAAACCTCCATCAGAAGAGAATAAAACTCAAAACACAGATGAAAAACATATGGCGATCTTTAATCGGAACAATATTTACCAAGACATCAAATATGATCAAAATGGAACATGAACCGACCGCTTATTTACATTTTATTACACTTTAACTTTTAACAAAGTTAACTGGCAGCATAACTGCACACAAAGAGAACACACCAAAATAATGATCACTTCACCATTAGGGCTTCTTTTATATAGCCCTTAACCGCCAATTTTGCTACAGTCTGATTTATGCTTCTAAACGGGGTGCCACAACACAGAAAATCGGCACCTCTATAGTCTATGGTTCGCAGAGTATACAATGCTGCCAACAATAGGATATCCAATGGGCTTAATATAAAAACATAGAATATTTAATTCTTCAATGATTTATGCAGGAGAACCGGTAAAATGTAAGTGGGATCTGTCTAAGAAGCAACATGCGATAGATAATATACCTAATTAAAATACGTTCATTCCTTTGATTTATAGTATGTTGTTATTCGAAGGTAAAAATACCGGATCTCCTTTTAATGTTACATATGCATAATTGATTTATTTTATTATAAATAAAAATAGTTTACGTAACGAATACTTAAAATGATGCCGATTATTATCCCAGCAAAATTGAAACTGATGGTAATAATGTAATTCGAGTTTCAAAATGAATGATAATAACTTTGGCTTCGGGGCGTAGAGCTCGTATGTCGTAATAATCCATTCAAATTTCCGTTTTGTGAGAAAAGGGCTAAATAATATCCTGTTTCAAGATTTTTTAACGATTTTGTAATGTTTTAAGCATTTTATAAGTTTTTTCTTGCATTTTATTTATTTCGTTTACTAAAGTAAATGAAGCAGAAATTGATACATATTATTAATTCACTTTAAATTTTAAATAATTTAAAATAGTCGTATGTTATACAGGACATAGATGTTTGTCATTTAATTGTAGTAATAAAAATGTTTAGACTGAATTTTGTTCAAACAAGCTTCGTAAATTTTAGATTTTTTACGTTCAAAAGTTGAAAGATAAAAATGATAAATGTGATTTCTTCTCAGACCGGATTATTATTAGAACTTTTCACGAGAAACAATTCAACGGTTATGTATTGCTTTAATTGCTGTACTTGTACGCCTTATAAGAGATATTTTTCCGACTTCGTTAACAAGTATTGTTTTGGAGTAATTTAATTTGAAAAATTATTGCTGCTTTGGATCGAGAATTGGATATTTTAAATAAGTATCGTATGCCTTGGAAGTGAGATGTTTTTAACTTAATTAACGAGTATTTTGATAACTTAGGCAAATTTTATTCAAGTAATGATTGCTATTATAAGGGCCTTGTAGATTTGTACTATAAATTACTGCCTACCAAAATTCGATGTTCAAGCATGGTAATTGTTGTGGGCTAATTTTACTTTGGTCGAGATTTAAACTGTCTTACTTTGACCAATGTTTATGGTCATCCCACATGCGGATAGAAAGACTATTCAAGTCACTTGACAATACACGCGAAAGGTCTATTGATGACACGGGACTTTATGACGTAAATATCTTTGACATAGCGTTGGTGCAATGGTCCGTTATAACTAGATGTTAGTTTAGTCAATAAATTAAGTTTGTTTAGATAATAAACGGCCAGGTCTCTATGTAGCTTCGGATCATAATATACTGAGTTCCAGTTTTTGCTCGAGTTATGAACCATTTATTTTCGAACGGAGATTTGGTTTTTTACAAGACGTACTTCGGAGAACGTGCTCCGGAACTGTTTGATCTCGTTCCCTTATTACCGTTTTTTCATAGGACTGCCAGGCATCACAGAAATTTACACCGTAATGTAGTCGATATCCCTTGGACGGTTGGCAGTTTGGTCCTTCATTCCTAATGCTAAAATTTGAAATGCAATTCCAGCTTCTATTTTCCCTACCACCCTGCCTAAATTGCCATCTTTTAGCAACCAACGTAGGCTGCATCATCGCTTGCAGCAGGCGAGACTGCAGTTATTAATATGCAGATAGAAATATTGAGTTTTTTTCTCTTGTTTGCTGTGATGTGCTCGTGATTATTTCTCCCTCCCATCTTATGAAAATTGGGATTTTAAGAGTAAAACCTAACGAACCGACAATTATTATCGCATTTATAATAATAATTAATTAGTATGGACGCTAGCACTAATATTGTTGATTAACGCAGCATTCATTCGATAAACTGTTATGAGTTTCGCTAATTTGATTAATTGAATACGCATTAACTTAATAGTGTTTAAATAATAATTAATTATGTATCTTTTCATTGATACTGCAGCTGAAAAACAGGTTCAGAGAATGCATCCTAATATGTTAGGACCAAGGTTCAATACACAGTCATTGAAAAAAAATATTATAAAAAATATGTCGAAATACTTTGTAGCGATCTCCATCGTAAGTTTAGGTCAAAGATCATCATGTTTACGATTACTTACAGCAAAAGTAAAGGATCTTAACAGATAAACGGCCGGATAACAGTGAATCAGATCAGATAAAAGTGATCTTATAAGAGTTTCGTGGTTTTTCTTTGGAGGTTTTAAAACTGCATCAGGCACGGTCCACGAAATGACGAGTAGAAGCTACGATGTCATAAATAGACATAAGTAATAAACACAACACCCCTCTTTTTATTGTAAGGATAAAAAGTATAAATATTTTGTGTTAAAAAAGCGTTGCTGTTACAATTGACGTAATAAGTAATCACTTAGCAATAAGTGACCCATATGAATGTTGGCTAAGTAAGCGATAAAACAAAGAAACGACTAAGAAAATATAGTAACAGAGTTTGAAATTACGCCTCGCTAGTAGCGCCTTGGGTATTAAGAAATGTCACTTCACCGTAGCGCGCAACTTTCCGAATCAAGTTCCCAAGTAGAATCACACTAACTCCATCTAACCGAAGTGTGGGAGGCATCATTCCGGCGAGTCATTAGAGCCTCAGATTTTCCGGGCCGTGCTTACGGAGGCTCGCGTAATTGACTTTTTCTCACTAAAGACGTTTTTGCTTGACAAATAAACGTATAATTTTTCTGGCCTAATAGCATTAAGTAAATTACGAGTACTCGTGCCAGATTTCTTACTGGTTGAATTGCGTATCACCCAGAGTTTCTCTTTTGGTAAATGTCTTAATGTAAAATTTGAAGATTACTGAAATTCATACACTTTATTTTGATATTTGCAGTGGAAACTATAAGTTGTTAACTTTTACCATAAGACTGTAACATGTAGTAAAGCATACATTTATTTAGTAGGAACATACATACACACATAACATTACGCTTCATTCCTATAGGCGTAGGTAGAGACTAAATCCTGACATTTGCCACGGTCCTGGCATACTTCCTTAGCTTCTTCCACTTTCAATAATCATTTCATACAAGTTCGTCGGTTTAGGGTACTCTTGACCTGGCCATATTTAAAAATGTTCATGTTTAGTAGGTATGTAATTGATTTTTTAATATATTTTTAAATGCATTATATCAGACTCTCCAAGCGCAACATTAATATTGCGAGCTGTTTCTGCCGCGTTACTTCCACGTCGGAACTCGTATTCAAAAAACACACGAATTTTCGAAGTATCCATCTTTATTGTCTAAGCTGAATAAAAAAAAACAACTGAAAGTTGATAATCGAATGTTGCACATTTTTTAAAAGAAGAACTACACAGGCACCGTATGAAAAAGTTTCACTTTAAAATCTTAAACCATGAAGGCTCTATGTAAATTAGAAGTACCTATTAAAATGTAACGGCAATTTCATTCTTTAACCCCTATTATTAACTCTAACACTATCCCATGAATGATGATATGAATTTTTGTTCTGAATATTTCAAAAATTTAATTCCTATTACAACTTATACATAACTGTTTTCCCGTCAGCTTGAATATTTTGAAATTACGCATCAGGGCAACTCTGCTGAAAGAAGTTTCAACGCATCTTCCCGAAATTTACCCATATGTTTGGCAGTGTTATAGCTCAGCTTCTAAATTGTTTTTCGGAAATAACGGTATTGAGTCCAAAGTAGGTGTTCAGCAGGGGGATCCTTTAGGTCCAGCCCTTTTCAGCTTAGGGATACATAACCATATCTCAAATTTAACATCTAAATTTAACATATGGTATCTTGACGATGGAACTATTGGAGGCAACGTGATTGATGTCTTAAAAGATCTTAACCACGTTAAGCAAGAGTTTGGTAAAATTGGATTAGAATTAAATTTCTCGAAATGCGAATTGTTTTTTACGGAAAAACTGTCGCAAGAACGACAGTTATTGGCTTTTGAATCATTTAATAGAATTGCCCCTAATATCAAAATAGTTAACAAACAAACACTTTGCCTACTTGGTGCTCCTCTTTATGACGAAGCCATTCAACCTTGTTTGGATCAAAAACTTAAAACATTTTCGGCTAATACAGACAAATTGGGCTCTCTAAATTCTCATATAGCGTTTTCGATTCTAAAGCATTGCCTTTTTGTACCTAAATTAATGTATGTTCTTCGTTCTAGCCCAATTTGGAAATTTTCTGGCCTACTCGAAAATATGGATACCACCCTAAAAAACACACTTGAAAAAATTCTAAATTTACATTTTGATGATCAGTCCTGGAACCAAGCTACTTTACCGGTCAAATACGGTGGTATCGGCGTGCGAAAAATTTCTAGTGTTGCTCTTCCGGCTTTTCTTTCCTCTGTGCATAGTATAAAAGAGCTAAGTTCTCGTATTCTTAAATCTAACATTTGCATAACCTATGCCACAGAGGCTCTAGAAAGTTGGAAGGTCAGGAGTACCAATGCTGATATCCCAGAGGAACGTTCTGCACAAAAACTTTGGGATGTCCCATTGGTTCAACGGACACATAAAAATTTGATTCAAAATCTTACAAGTGCTACAGATCGAGCTAGGCTTCTAGCTTTATTAGAGAAAGAATCTGGGTACTGGCTTCATGCTTTGCCATCAAAAAATCTCGGAACATTTTTGGATAATGAAACTTTTCGTGTGGCTCTAGGCCTCAGGTTGGGAACACCACTGTGCTTAGAGCACAGATGTCCATGTGGAAAAGAGGTAAATAAATTTGGTATTCACGGGCTCTCATGCCAAAGGAGTGGCGGTAGGCTTTTTCGGCATGGCTCTCTTAATGATATAATAAAAAGGGCTCTTGCCACCATAAACGTTCCTGCGCTAATCGAGCCGTCAGGAATAAGCCGGGATGATGGCAAGAGACCTGATGGATTGACGCTGGTTCCCTGGGAAGTGGGACGGGCCCTAATGTGGGACGCTACTTGCGTTGACACATTGGCTCCGTGTCATATCAGGGAGACAGAATCAAGACCGGGAGCCGCAGCAGAAAAGGCTGAAACCGGTAAGTGGCACAAGTATGCCTCTCTGACAGAGAGTTACATATTTGTACCTTTTGCCGTGGAGACCCTTGGGCCATGGAGTCGCAGTGCCAAAAAAATTCTTCCGTAACATTTCACCGCGCCTAATTGCCTCAACTGGTGACCGAAGGGCTGGCTCATTTTTTGCGCAAAGGATTAGCCTGGCTATCCAACGCGGAAATGCAGCCAGTATTCTTGCCACCATTCCACGTGGGCATGATTTGTATAGTTATTAGGATAAGTTAGCTTAAGTCCCTTATTGTATTTTTTTTAAATAAAGTTAATATTTTCACCCGCAAGTTAAATTGAAGTCTAAATGCTGAAGTACAAAATAGTATATAGCGAGTTGCTCTATAAAGTTGGACTGTAAAAGTCGAAAATGTACGATAAAGCGCACACTCGAATACAAAGTTAGCAGGAGCCGAACTTTTTCCAAAGATATTTCTATCGAAGTCTCTACAGAACAATAAAAATACTGCCGACGTTCATTGTTGCAATATCGGCCATTTTTATTTTCGGTCAACTGGGATTTTAGTAATCGTTAAGCATTCGCTTTTTGTTGTAATATCGATTCCCGATACACATTACGGTTGTAACAATTGAATGTCAGGGTGGACAACATTTTTGTGGGGATGAGACGTGTTCTCGAATATTCTTTTTATATTTGGCAGTCTCTTTAATTTTAAGATTTTTTTGTTACAGCGTCTGAAGTATTAATTGATGTCCTATAGTGTTTTATTTAATTTTGTATTCGTAATAAATTATGAGGTGTAAAAGAAGATTCACTAAAACTGAGAAAGGGATGTTGGGCCATTAAGAAATCTGGCATATATAAAGAATGTACGATAGAAGATTAACAAAAATTGAACCGACTCAAAATGCACTAAAAAGTAAAAAATAACTGCGTCATTTAGTTGCTTTAATTTACTTAAGCATATCTATGAAGTCGGTGCCAGCGCAGTTTGTGGGTTTTAGATAACTAGGGACGTTAGTTAAGTAGAAACCTTGGCTGGCACCGACTTCATAGATATGCTTAAGTAAATTGGAGTGTAGAAGTAAATGACAGAGTATATTGGAAGTGTGCCCTTTCTAATAAAAAAAGAATTATCAAAATCGGACAAGTCTGTAAAAAGTTATGCGTGGTTATACATAAAAAATATATATACGAGTCGATTTGAGAACCTCCACCGTTTTTTTCGTCGGTTAAAAAGAGATTTATGACGCGAGGGCGAATGGAAATGTTGGAAGGAGACCTTCCTGGACCAAATTAAGGATATTTTGAAAAATGGCCAGGTCAACAGTACCCTATACCGACAAACTTGTATGAAAGGATTAATAAGAGTGAAAGTAGCTACAGAAGTATGCAAGGATCGCTTTTTAGTTCATGAGTTTTTTTAGAAGTGTATTCATTTTATGGTTCACTACGGAGCTATCTCAAAATGACTTCTAGATTATGTTTAATACAGTCAATGTACGTTGTCTAAACTTATATCTTTACACTGTCTTTTTTAACAACAAATGATATAGACACAGTCATGCAGTTTGACAGGTACGAACAATTTGTATGACAAAAAAAAATAGTACTTTTTACTACTAATCTACCATTAAATCTTGTACAATTATATATAAAAAAAACAAAACTAAGCAAATCGGTTCAGCCTGTCTCGAGTTTTAGCAAGATTATAGATCTCATTCTGTAGATGACGACCTCCGTGGCGCAGTGGTATGCGCGGTGTATTTATAAAATGCAGATCCTGGGTTCGATTCCCGGCGGGGCAGATTAAGATTTTTCTTAATTTGTCTTGGTCTGGCTGGTGGGAGGCTTTCGCCGTGGCTAGTTACTACCCTACCGACAAAGACGTACCGCCAAGCGATTTAGCGTTCCGGTATGATGACGTATAGAAACCGATGGGGTGTGGATTTCATCCTACTCCTTGCCGCATTCCATCTTAGATTGCATCAAAACTTAACATCAGGTGTAATAGCAGTCAAAAGGCCAACTTGTAGTCGATAAAAAAAAGATTGTAAAGTTATTTTACAGATTTTGCAGTTTTACCATCAAAATAATAATTATGTATTAGAGTTTCAAATGCATCATCGTGGATCGATCAATCATGTTAAATTTCATTATGAATTTCAATATTATATTGTACTCGTGGCTCGCCACAATTTCGTCGACGAACTTTATTCCCATCAGAATAAATGTTATCTAAAATATTTTTAACACAATTATTATTTAAGAGTTTAGTAGTTGGGGAGATCGGGGAACTAAATTGCTATTTCAGTAAACGTATTCTTACAACGATTCTTAGAAATAGAAATAAAGAAAGCTAGTTCGTTTAATAACACAGATATCACAAATTAATAAATGTACAACGTAACAATTTCAAAGTATCTAAAACCTTCTAGGTATTTTGACCATTCGGAACGAAAATGTATTGGGATTGATCTTGCCAAATATCAAAACACTCATACAGGCTGAAATTAGTATCGCGGAACGCTTGGGTAACCATTCATATATAACAACGTAACCATGGCAATGATGTGATACTAAAAGGGTCTTCATTCAGTATTATTCTGTGTTCATCAAGTCATCAGTCTGTCTGGTATGGTCAGAATACTTTGCTGCTCCATGTATATGAAGATCAATCTTCTTCTTCTTAGTGTTATTTATTTATTTATTTAGGAACACCAACCACCGATACACTAGTTACATTTTAATATTACATTTATACAATGGTAACTTCCGCAAATGTTCAGCTTATTACAGGAGTCCACAACGTTCACAATATAATGTAAAATACAGTTGTCTATATACACCATGTCTACAATATTAATCTAGGCAAAATACAATTATAACAACATTACAAATTATATAAAATAAATAAAAAGTAAAAACTATATTAATTACAACAAATAGGCAAATGTCAAAAATGAGAATTCATTCATTAATTTTACATGTCAAGGATTATTTCTACGTAGTCAATATATTATTATTAGAAGTCAAAACATTTAATACCGTCCTTCTCAAGTCAAAGTAATTATTATGGAATAGATCAATTTCGTTCCGATGTTTCACACAGTCATTATATAGGTCAGAAATTCTTGGTATTGGCGAATATTTGCACAACTGTGTTCTATAGGGCCTATGGTAAAGCAAGTTACAGGGATAGCGAGGTCTGTTACAGCATGGTGTTCTACACGAAAAACTGTGAATTAGTTCCGAGCAATCCACTTGATGGTTAAATAATTTATATAGAAATGTCATAGATATTAGCCTTTTTCTAACTTCAAGACTGTCTTTTTTAAATAAAGTTAGCCTGTCTGCATAATTACATACATTAATTTTGAACCTATAAGAGAGCTGTCTCAAAAACCGTTGCTGAACTCTTTCAATTCTTTTTCTGTTATCTCACTAGGTGAGGTCCGCTTTCCGGCATAATCTAGCCGACTTTGCCCGGTCTTGGACATCCGATTTCTTGATATATGAAGATCAATATAAGAAAAAAAAAACAGAATTAATACTAAAATCATTGTCAGTTTTTTAAGTTCGCATTACAAGATCGTTAATTCGTTAACAATCAATTTAAAATGTTGACAATAGTTACCAGGACCGACGGCTTAATGTACTCTCCGAGACACACATCATCAACTTCTGAAATTCGAAATTTTACTGAATATTTCTTAGTATAAACAAAAATTACGTATTATTCCATAGCCGTATAGCCACATGGATATATACTTTATCTATTGGTATGTAAAATATAATGAAAAATAGTTCAGATATTCATAAGTTTTTTAGTTATAATTAATCAAGGGCAAAGTTTGCGCAGCGCTAGAAAGGCTCCGTTGATGAGCAGAAACGTTGTGTCCAGGGCTGACCCAAGTTTTTATCCGACGAGTAGCTCAACTTGGTAACGTGATCATCAGCATTATCAGTAATATTTACTGCTCACTACAGGGCCAGACTAATCACTATACCAACGATGATTTGACGACCTCCGTGGCGCAGTGGTATGCGCGGTGGATTTATCAGACGGAGGTTCTGGGTTCGATTCCCGGCGGGGCAGATTGAGATTTTTTCTTAATTTGTCTTAGCCTGGCTGGTGGGAGGCTTTCGCCGTGGCTAGTTACCACCCTACCGACAAAGACGTATCGCCAAGCGATTTAGCGTTCCGGCACGACGTCGTGTAGAAACCGAAAGGGCTCCTAACAAGTTAGCCCGCTTCCATCATAGACTGCATCATCACTTAACATCCGATGTGATAGCAGTCAAGGGCCAACTTGTAGTCGATAAAAAACGAGGCAGTCAAATTAATACCACTTTTTAATAACTATTGGTATATAGAAAAAATTGTTCAGATATCCATCAGTTTTTCAGTTATAATTAATCAAGGTCAAAGTTTGCGCAGCGCTAGAAAAGCTCCGATGACGAGCAGAAACGTCGCGTCCGGGGCTGACCCAATTTTTTGCCCGACGAGCAATTCAACTTGGTGACGTAATAGAGTCTTATGGCAGTGGGAAGTTCTGTGAAAACACTTGATCAAACCGCGTGGAAAAATACGGCTACATTCACTACTATATTTACTGAAATCGTGGTCTTATTGTTCTTTATTCTTTTTATTGAGCCCGACATAGATAGGAGGTATAACGCCCATCTTTTGATCGCTTTGTCTATTTGTTTCAATGTATTTAAGTCGCGGTAATCCTCTTAGGATAGATCGATTAGTATGCTCTATATAACTTTATGTATGTCTCAGTCATAGATTAAAGACTACTAGATGGAGTCATAACGCGGCTGTAGGTTCAAGAGCGTGACAGACCTTTTTCATTAGGCCTTTATTAGAAAGTGACACAAGATTATTTTTTGTCCCTTTCAGCGTGTTCGTTTATATTGTTTGTCAAGAGTGGAGTTTATGACAGACAAGGGACATATCTGAGTAATTATTAGCTTTTTTTTAAATTTGCTGGTAAATAATATAACTTTGCGGTTACGATATTAATTTAAACGTTATCGTGCTATGGTGGGTTGTAATATTTTCGGCTGCAACAGTCGCAGCGAACAGAAAATGGAAGGAATTACGTTTCATACGTAAGTAGGCATAAACTTCATTGATTGATGATTTAAAGCTTAGATATGTTATTTTTTAGCAAATTTCATGTATTATGCGTTTACTAAACTATCTTATATAAAGTAATATTTTGTATTTTACGATATTTTAAAACATAACGTTTTATGATGTACTTTAAATGTTGACATGTCATGTCAATAAGGCTGATTTGCTGTCTCACGAGTGGACACGCTATGGGCTCTATCTAGTTGTCTTTAATCTATGGTCTCAGTAGAGCTCTTTGTGACATATGATATGACATAAACATGTGCAGTGTAGTATTACGGACATGTATACTTCTAAAGTCAAGCACAAAAGACTTAATGCCTTAATGACTTAATGCCTACACCTCAGGATGTGAAATACTCAGTATAAAGCTTATTTGGATTGAATAATTTGCGAAGTGTTACCCAGTTATAGGCAATAGTTTGCCTATATTGGGTGCATGTTGGAAAGTGGATAACTACTACTTGTTCTTGTTTTTTATAGTTAATAATTATAAAAAATGAATTAAATTTGCTTTAAAATCAAAGTACTTGTCATTATATTGACTTCATTAGATACCACCAGTCCATGCAGGAGGCCTCATGTTAAGTGCACAGCTAAAGGTATCAGAAAAACTGTTGATTTTCTTTTGAAACATTTGTTTATTTACCCTATAACAACCCCAATACAACCAAACACATGTATACGTCAATAGATTTGCTTGGCGGAACATAATAAACCAAGTAAAGCCATAGCAATATAATAAAACGACCATTAACTTGGAAATCGATGTCGCGTAGAAACCGTTTAAAGTCGCAGTTATGAACTAGTTCAACAGAGACAAAGCTCAGTTCAATCGATAGGTAAACGGTTGACTAACTGTGGCGGAACTAAGTAATTGCATTGTCACGGATGGTAGATATGCTGTAATATCTGATGTTAATCTTCTATATTACTTGCTACATTACTCTAATCTGTACGCCTAATTGATTAATTTGAATATCAAGATTAAGTGATAATTTTCCTATCAGTTGATTTAATATTTGACGCTTTTTGCAATTATAGATGGACTTTCTTGTTTAGGATTGTCACGAATGTTAGATATGCTGTAATATCTGATATTAATATTACTTGCTACATTACTCTAATCTGTACGTCTAATTGATTAATTTGAATATCAAGATTAAGTGTTAATTTTCTTATCAGTTGATTTGATATTTGACGCTTTTTGCAATTATAGATGGATTTTCTTGTTTAGGATTGTCACGAATGTTAGATATGCTTTAACATCTGATATTAATATTACTTGCTACATTACTCTAATCTGTACGTCTAATTGATTAATTTGAATATCAAAATTAAGTGATAATTTTCTTAATAGATGATTTGATGTTTGACGACTTCTGTAATTATTAGATTAGGATCATCTTGAACATAGACATTGTAGATATAACATCTCCTGAAGATGAGTCCAAAACCAGAGAGAGAGAACTCTCTGGTTTCGGAGTGAAACATACGTAGAGATTATCTTGTCGGATATGGCCGACTTAGTCGCTTGAGGTCGTCGGCTTTTCGCAGAAAATAAATAAAATATTAATAATTCTTTTTTAAAAATTATCACAAAGTAACACCTGTTTTAATGACGGATTTCATTCGTCTTCCTTATAAATTACTGGATATAAGTGCAATAATAAATTGAACAAAAAACAATCAAAAATGTTATTTTAAAATATTCAGGTAGAATAAAATACAGCAAGCGGCACAATTTCAAAGGCGTAATCATTATGATCAGATTCCTCGAGGAAGCCAATCTAGCTTTAAATGACATTTCAAGATTCGTTTGGTAATGACAAACAGAATAATTTATCTTGATCGCTCGGTGGAGTGCTTGTTTATGTACTGTAATTTATTAAACTGGCTGCTTACTGTATGCTGTGTTTTGCAAAAAATTTAGTGTAACATGTATTAACAATGGTTGTAAGAGAATTCGTAGGTTTGATCGAGAGACCAATTGTACCTAAAAGATTATTAGATCGCTTCGTTGACTACACATCTGTTTGTTAAGACCCAAAGAGGAAGAAGGTAAGTGAATGGAGAAATGGTAAGTGAGGATGCTATCTCAGATGGAATTGGGCTAACTTGTTAGGTGTAGGATGAAATCCACATTCTGTTGCTTCACGACATCGTACGGGAACTTTAAATATCTACGTCTACGCGCTGTATTTTTTTTTTATCGACTACAAGTTAGCCCTTGACTGTTATCACACCTGATGTTAAGTGATGATTCAGTTTAAGATGGAAGCGAGCTAACTTGTTAGGAATGGGACGAAAATCCACACCCCATTTGGTTTCTACACGACATCGCTTCTCTATCTACGCTAAATCGCTTGGCGATACGTCTTTGTCGGTAGGGTGGTAACTAACCACGGCGAAAGTCTCCCACCAGCCAGACCAAGACAAATTAAGGAAAATCTCAATCTGCCCCGCCGGGAATCGAACCCAGGACCTCCGTCTTATAAATCCACCGCACATATCACTGCGCCACGGAGGTCGTCGTGTATCTACTAATTAAAAAATCTCTCTCGTCTCTGGCCCGTCACAATCCGGACCTTCGTCTTATAAGTCGTCAGAAATATAATGTTTACAGTTCCTTGGAGCAGTGACAAAACCAAACTTTTAAGTTAAGATACGGTCATTTATTTCGCACTCGCATTAGGAAGTCAAAACCTATGTAATTTGCTGTAGGCCTAAAATAGTGATATTTTTTCAACCGGTTTCATTACAAAGGCGAAGTTTAAAAAAAGAATTTCACAAAAACTGAGTTCCGGACTCCGTTAATTTGGTATAAAGGAAAACATTTATATCTTATGTTGTCTATACTTTTTAGATATGATATATTTAATTGAAATCTTATGCTTATCTAGTTATTATAGCTGTAATTTGTAATATAGTTATTTATAATTTTAATTTACATATCTGCTACAATAGAATATTTAGAATTACTAAATAATTTTAGGACCAAAAAATGTACTACAATTTGAAATTGTTTTGAAAATTCCAATATTTCCTAGTGCTGCATCTGTGTTAAAAAAGGCGTCGGAATTAGGCCACTAACAACGATTGTTGATGCAAGACTTCCTCTCCAAAATATCCTCTAAAACTAAAACTACGGGCAATCAAACAGCGGGAGAAGTTTATGGAAATCGTAGTCGTAGACAAACTTTTTATCGCGAATATTTACTATTCAACTTTCCGTAGGAAACAGACAATGCTTAATACTGCTTCTATTGAAGCAAAACGACACTTTACTTTTTAATGATTGTAATAAATATGCGTAATAGTTTGTTGAGATAAAACAACTTTTTGTTGTATACATTTTTATTAGCATCTCACGACCTTCTTTTATGCTCTGGATAATTAATTATTTTGAACATAAAACACCTTCTAGCGTCGTCGTAAAATACAATCAGCGGTTGTGATGAACGGCGAGGTAACGTTGGCGCGAGTTATTAAGTTTTGAGGTACAAGTTGGTATTTTTTTTTCCTGCCGGGTCAGCACAGAACCGCCTGGCATTTCGTCGTGCTGACTTCCTAGTTGTTATTGCTCTCTTTCTTTCTTTTCCATCTGTTCCCTTTCCTCTCTTCTGACCATAATGGCTCGGAGCATGTCGGAGTGTCTACGCCATTCTTGCTCTCCTGCCAACATGCGTCCCACGAGGTTTCGGGCATTCACCATATCTTCTGGTCCTTGGGCCGCTGCTTTTAGGTCTGTGACACCCACGCACTCAAAAAGCGCGTGCTTAGGAGTATCCATCTCGCCACAGAAGTAACAGCTTTCACTCAAGTTGGTATACAATGCGTCAAATAGAGTCACCACGCGTGATGTTCTGCCTGATGTGTATTGTATTTACTAACAAATCACAATGGATTACGTCGTGCCAGTGTTGCGTTGCCGTTTCGTTACGGCCGCTGTGTGATGAATATACAAACTGTCTTTGAAAAATATATGTAAAAATTATGAAAACTAAATCCAAATTGCATTATTCTGTGGGGAGGATGCCCGCTGTTTCATCCATTCCAAATCCATTCAGTTGTTTGTGCGCAAAAGAATAACAAACATCCTTACATACATACAAACTTTCGCCTTTACAATATTAGTAAGGACGACAAGCCCAAATATTTGCATGTAACTCTTTTTCTCTTCATTAAGTAAAATACCCCCTTCAAATTATAAATTAAAGGTTTGGCACACAGCGGACGAGACGGACGGCTATACGACTTTTATATAAAACTTTAAAAAATGTTTGTTTTAGATCTTTGATTTTTGTTTATCATTTATTTATTTACATTTTTTTTAAATTTTTAACAATGTTTATAAAAATATGAAAAATACTCTTATAAAAATATAAAAAACATCCAATCCGCCTGTTGCAGGGCTCGGGGGCACAAACGACAAAACTCCAGAGTGAGCAACCTCCTCACAATACGCGCTGTCTCAAGAATTACCGCATTCTGTATCCGCCCTCTGATCCAACAGCAAAAGTGAAAGCTTACTAACGTGTTGGTCGAGGCTTTTCGCAATAAGACCATTGACTGAAACGACAATAACAACAATAATCGTCGATTCAAAATTCCACATGGCGGTAATCTCGTGACCAAGGTCCAAGTATTTTAATACTTTTTCCTTTCATATTCACAATCGTCATGTGGAACAATAATATCAACAATCATTGCACGGCACACTGATTGATCTATTATCACTATATCAGGTCTATTTTGGCTACAATTATTATATGCATGCTTCGCGTAGCGTACTATATTTGACAACCTCCGAAGCGCAGTGGTATGCGCAGTGGATTTATAAGTCGACGGTCCTGGGTTCGATTCCAGGCGGGGCAGATTGAGATTTTTCTTAATTTGTCTTGGTCTGGCTGGGGGGAAGCTTTTGCCGTGGCTAGTTACCACCCTACCGACAAAGAAGTATCGCCAAGCGATTTAGCGTTCCTGTACGATGTCGTGTAGAAACCGAAAGGGGTGTGGATTTTCGTCCCACTCCTAACAAGTTAGCCCGCTTCTATCTTAGACTGCATCTTCACTTAACATCAGGTGTGATAGCAGTCAAGGGCCAACTTGTAGTCGTTAAAAAAATTATATTCTAGAGATATATACATAGGTAGATCTTTGATTATACACCGCACGGCTTTAAGTCACCTTAACTGACGATTTTGTAATATGCAAGGGCATATTTCTTTCGTTTGGTCTCTACGTTTAGTTATTCGAACGATTCCCGACGACAAAGCCGAGTTTTGTGCCGGATGTAAATGTATACGTTGACCCAAATATTTGCATGTAACCCTTTTCCTCTTCAGTAAGGAATGCCTCGCACATTGTTTCTAGATTTTACTGGGTAATTTTTCTTTATTTAATATCGAATAATTTTGCATAACAGGCGAAACCTTTTTGATATTAAAATGCCTATATGATAGTAATATATTTGCTTACTGGCAGATTCCCCCTGTTTCCGAGTAGTTCCCGTATCCAAAGGAATATCTTAATACTGAATTTCAGCGAAATCGAGTCAATATTTGCGTGATGTAACAAGTAACAAAGATATACAGATACTCAAACAGACTTTCGTTTTTATAATATAGGTGTGATAATCGTTAAGTACGTATTAGAAATATCATTCATCGTCATTATCAGCCTATTAACGGCTCCCTCCGTCCAAAACATAATATATACTTACTTCCACAGTGTGATGTCTTATGGCATCTTGTTATGGGGAAAGGCTGCTGACATAAATTCTGTTTTCATACTTCAGAAACGAGCAATTCGGTCGATTTATAAACTTAAACCACGCGAGTCCCTTCGTGTCAAATTTAAAGAAATAGGAATTCTTACAGTAGCCTGTCAATACATATTCAATAACCTAGACTTTGTGAACTAAAATAACACATCCTGAGTAAAATAAATAACTTTATGTAACAACACACTTAATATTGTAAAGTTGATAATATTATAAAAAGAGCAACTGTTGAGTTTCTTGCCGGCTCTTCTCAACAGGGCCTGCCTTCCGAGCCGGTGGTAGAGTCACTACAAATAGTCCAATTTGACGTTTCAAAAGTGCTTGTAATAAGCCTACTTGAAATAAACGATTTTGAATTTTGAATTTGAATTTATACATACCAGTGTGGCTAGTGTGATATTTTATATACCGAAATATTTTGATACCGAAAACAGTAAAAAGTTTATATGGAATTGGAGTAGCGCCATCTAGTTATAGTGAGAGTAAACGCTTTTTATTTCTATTTAATTTGACGTTACGAGTGAGTCGCAGTCGCTCGGTGAAAACTCGCACTTGCCCCTCCTAATTGTAGAGGGAATAAGAAATTTCACATGAAAATTTCAAGTACAATTTATGCAAATATACAGTGCAAGTAGTACGTAGCGGTTTTAGCCTCGATACATAAACATTTTTATTACAATGGCCCATGACTGCAATCACACCTGATGGTAAGTGACTATGCAATTTCCGATAGAAGCGAGCTATTTTTATACGAGTAGGATGAATTTCACACCCCTTACGGTTTCAACACGACATCGTACCGAATCGCTTAATCGCTTGTAAGAATGCCCCTTTTTATCGGTACGGTGGTAACTAGCCATGTCCAAAGCCTAGACCTGTACCAATTTAGAAAATATAAATCTAGCTCCCCTAGGAATCGGACCCAGGACCTCCGTCTTATAAATACATTGCGCATACCACTGCGCCACGGAGGCCGTCAAAGCTCTTCACTCACTCACTTTAATTCACACTTCGTCTCTTATATCTTTAAAAAATAGAATATAAGTTTGATCTAAGTGTGCCCAAATGATTCATAACTTACTTTACAATAAACCATTTTATTAAGTTTGTTCATGTTTTGGTACACTTTATAATATTACACTTTACAATATTACATACATAACCCAAAAGACATATTTCTTTAGTTCACTTCAGTAATAAAAGGACCACATACGGCGTCACTATCGATTTTCATGAATTTTCCGGTAGCCTTAAGTAACCTTATGACAAGAAACATTTGACCTACTTCGAGTAGGTACATTTTTTTACCTTATGTGTTCAATATTTTTCTACTAAAAAAAAATCGAACCAAGTCTATTCGAAGTCCATTCCACTTCTGGCTACAATATCTGAAGACAATTCTCATTCAACGTTTTAATTAAAAAATAGAACCGACTCAAAACACACTAAAAAGTTAAAAATAACTGTGTCATTTAGTTGCTTTAATTTACTTAAGCAAATCTATGAAGTTGGTGCCAGCCTAGTTTAAGGAACATTTATTTTACGTAGTAAAGCAGTTTATGGGTTCTAGGTAACGCCCTTAAAGTAGAAACCTTGGCTTGCACCGACTCCTAGATATGCTTAAGTAAATTAAAGCAACTAAATGACACAGTTATTTTTAACTTTTTGGTGCGTTTTCAGTCGGTTTTATTTTTTGTTAAAAATTGGTTGTCTGTAAAGTCGGCTTACTGACGATAGTTGAACGTGACAATGTCTGAAGAAAATACTGATGGAATGGTATCATTTAATTGGTTATTAAAATTTTTAATTTAAGTATATATTTATAAATATTAATTAAAATTAATAAAATAATTGATTTTGATTTTATAAATTTATAATAAATATATTAATTTTTAATTTAAAATTAATATATTTAATAGACGCATGTCGAACGCTGCCGAACGCAAAGGCCGATTGTGCTTCTTTGTCACTCGTTCCGCGCTCTCGCTTGCACTTCAAGCCTTACATGGAACGCCTCAATGCGAGGTAACGACGCATGACGTCATGTTTTTTCGTGCGTGCAGCCGGCTCTATCGAATTATAAGACGTAGTCACGTCAAAAGTTAGCTCTCTATTAGTAATAATAATTGTAGGTTAATGAAATAAGAATTTTATGCCTGTCAACATTATCAGCGTATTATCGGCTGACTACTAGGCCAGGCATGCATGCATTATAGGAGAGGGGATATGGAGCTTAGACCCACCACACTGCTCCAATGCGGCTTAGCGAGCTTAGGGTGATTATGTTTTTAATGATTACCCATCATCATCAGATGTCGATGATAGAGACCGAGACTGAAGGCTTAACTTGCTCACCGAGGTGTAACACCATCACTTTCGACTCTGGGCTTAGAATTTACTAAAAAGAAGAATCGGCAGTTCATAAAAAAAATCAATTATAAAAACGCGTCCAATGTAATGTCGCATGTTGGTTTTAGTTTCTAGGTTCCATTTTGGTCAAAGAAGCAAATCTCAGAATTATTCTACAACCCGACCCAGGATTCGAACCCAGGCCCACGTGATCGAAGCCACATTAACCTATCACTTGACCAACGAGACAACCAGAGGGTAATTACTAGTATAATAATGATTTTAGATTCTCCTAATTAAAGCCGTCGTCTTAAGTTAAATATGTTTTCCGACAGAACTAAATATGACGTTAAAGACTATGTCATACTCTATTGTTCTACTAAACTTACAATTAAAAATATTCTCCTACTAAGTACCAATAGTACTATTTACGATATTAAAGTCCGCCTCCATACACGTTGGGAAGTAATAAAACCGTTGCCTTTGGGCAATCGTATGTTCCGGTCAGCGCTTTGAGATGCGATACGCTGAAGGTGATCCTAGTCCAGATCACGAGGCGAAAGACGCTTCGTATTGAAGGCTTGCATGCTTACGTAATAAGACATTCCCTGAATGCATACGAAGCGCTTTGTCGTTTCTAAAACGAACTGATCTAATGTGGATTACTCTTCTTACATTGGTTCAAGTAACAAAGTAAAAAGTAAATTGAACTTTTATAAAAAATAATGCTCTACCACCTAAAGCCGGCCTCTGTGGCGCTGTGATATGCGCGGTGGATGGATAAAAGATGTGAGGTCCTATGTTCCATTCCCGGCGGGGCAGATTGAGATTGTTCTATATTTGTCAGGGTCTGGCTGGTGGGAGACTTTCTCCGAGGCTAGTTACCACCCTATCGGCAAAGACGTACCGCCAAGCGAACCATCTTAGTTTGCATCATCACTTAACATCAGGTGTGATACCAGTCAAGGGCCAACTTGTAGTTGATAAAAAAAACTAGCAAAATTCTTTTCTTTATTTTTTAGCCGACGAAAAAAGTTTACGACACGAATTTTTTTTTTATGTATGACCACTTAATAACTTAATACACATAACTTTTTACAGAGTTGTCCGATTTTGATAATTTTTTTTTACTAGAAAGGGCACACTTCCAAAGTGGTTCCATTGTAATCATGTTAGGATATGATGATGATATCCTGGGGAAATTGAAGGAACTCTTCAAATTTTATAGGCAAACTTGCAGCGATTTCTGTTTTAAAGTAAGTATCGGTAGCTTTTTCGCTGCAAGTGCCATATAATATACTATGACTACTGTCATAGTATATTATTAGGCACCGACTTCATAGATAAGCTTAAGTAAATAAAAGCAACTAAATGACACAGATATTTTTTACTTTTTAGTGCGTTTTGAGTCGGTTCGATTTTTTATTAAAAAATTTTTATTGGAGGTAACCTCACTTTAGGAAATTAAAATTTTTTGAAAATACAGGGCTCATAATTCAGTAGTAGAACACTCTAGTCGCAATAGCTCTAGAGGTGTGGATTCGAATCTCGCGGGCTTCGAAATTTTTGATATCACGTTTATTTTCAAAAACTATATTTTTCCTGTAGTGTGATAATACTTTCCAATAAATAATAAAAATTGGAACATTTCATTACTTAAATTGAAGAGCTTGTTGTAATATGAGTATTGTGACTTGTGAAAAGACTAGATGGCATTACAGGAAAACACCTGTTGTAAAAATGTAAGGCATAGCATATCCTACATAATTTTGAAACTGGCTGTAGGATCCCTGACTTAGTGGTCGAATGCTCTGGCTAAGATAGCCAATCACGTATATTTTCAAAAATTATATTTCTATAAAACATGGCTTACTATACAATTAAAGTTAAATGCTCACTTTTATATTCTATGCTCTTGTTATGACTGCCAAGCTTTTAGTAATATAAAAAGGTATGTGTAACGGTATTACGTAAATACGTGAAATAATCCAAAACACGCCATTATCTTTATTAATAAATAGATTGAATGGAGTAGGTACGCTGAAAAATGGAGGCACAAAGTCATCCTTTGTACGCGTCGAACATTACAAGACAATAAGGCAGCTGGACTTGAGAAGGATCTGGAAATTTTCAAAGAATTTTCGCGCTTTGATACTTTCACGGTTCAGGTTTTCTTTATTCAGGGCGAGAGGCATTTCATTCAATCCAATTAATATTGGTGCTCTGTTTTTGTACTGTCGGGAGCGATCTCTTTTGTAATAATTTTAGACTGCTAGAGGGTATACTAGGGAAGTAACATACAGCCTTTGCGCGATCAGTAAATTCAGTGAGCTCTGAAATTTTTAACTACTTTGAAGGCGATTCACGATGCGCTGTCTTTTACAGTTTAGTTCTAGAAAGATAGTTATATGAATGGGCCAATTTTCATCTCTAAATTAACTTTTTTTTTTTTATTGAGAAAGAATACAATAAGGAACTTAAGCTAACTTAACTGTAATAGTCTATATCAAATCATCCTTACAAATATTATAAACGGAAAATTTTGTATGATAGATAGATGACCGTGGCGCAGTGGTATGCGCGGTGGATTTATAAGACGGAGGTCCTGGGTTCGATTCCCTGCGGAGCAGATTGACATTTTTCTTAATTTATCTTGGTCTGGCTGGTGGGAGGCTTTCGCCATGGCTAGTTACCATCCTTGCAACAAATACGTACCGCCAAGCGGTTTAGCGTTCCGGTACGACGTCGTGTAGAAACCGAAAGGGGTGTGGATTTCGTCCTACTCCTAACAAGTTAGCCTGCTTCCATCTTAGATTGCATCATCACTTAACATCAGGTGTGATAGCAGTCAAGGGCCAACTTGTAGTTGATAAAAAAAAAGATAGATGGATGTTTGTTACTCTTTCACGCAAAAACTACTGAAGGGATTTTGATTAAACTTCATAATAATATAGCTTACATATCAAAATAACATATAGACCACCTTCTATACCGAAATTCACACGGAAACAAGAACAACGTGGGTGAAAATTAAAGATGAAAATATTCTCCGATTTTCACCTTTGTGAATATTAACTTTGCCGTGCATATACAAACTAGAATCAATCAAATTTGTGCGTAAGCAGCCAAATAACCTTTTAAAATTAGAAGATATTGCGCGGCGTTATAACTTACGACAAGCGCGCAAATTTAATTTACAACTACAGGGATCAAACCTCAAAATACATAGTACCGGCCCTAATTCAATGTGTGCAAAGATATACAATAAAATCCCACAAAGAATAAAAAAAATTGAAAATGATAAAGCATGTATTAAAACTGCCAAAACTTACTTGCTAAATAAAGCATACTACTCGGTCGACGAATTTCTAAATGATACTATGGCGCCGTCTCCCTCCTAAACCATTTGCTGTGCCCCTAACGGGGTTCCAATTTGACATACTGCTTATAGTATAATAATTTGACATATGTATAAATTGGAATGCAAATAAATGAATAAATGAATAAGTGATTATAATGTTCCTTCTATAAATATTATCCTGCAAGAACACATAAAACTAAGTATTAAAGATATTTTGACGATTTAACGTTTGTACCTTTACTACCTGCTCTAATATCTCTAGGCTATCTAATCTCTCGCCATATTAATGATTTTATGCATTTGTTTATTTGATAATTGATGCACAATGACTAATGTTATAAATTTGACGTTTCTGGCGGTGTATCGGTGTCTGTCTATGACATCGTACATTTATCTGAGGCATCTTAACTTCCAAATGAATAGACTGTTGATCAAGATGTTTTGACTACAAGGGCTCTTGATTGCTATCACACCTGATGCTAATGATGCACATTGGTTGAAGTATTTTTATCTGTTGCGATCAAGATGTTTCTTAGCTACTTACAATGATGATTCGATAAACTAATCCAAAGAATTGACTACGATACGATATAAAAGATTTTCTACGTAAGGCGCTATTCTAGCTCAAAATTTAAATAACTTGTCCGTAACACGTATAACGCCGACAATTATTTTTAGCTTATAAAAACTTGTGCTCAGGTAACAAGGACAAACGACAATAGAAGGTCGTGGAGGTAGTAGAAGGGAAAAAGCATATTTGTGTACACCCCTTAAATAGCGTGTTCCACTTCGTGACTGGAATGTTTACCAAAGTTAGCTGCTCAGTTATTACGACGTAACCTAAATACTTTTTTAAAAAGAATTTCGTGAAATTCACTGTGGCTGAGCCATTGAGAATTTTATTCTCACAGTATTAAATCGTGTGTTACTAATCTAAGTACTGGTGGATATATTAATTTTAAATAAAATCTATACATAGGTACATATAAATAAATTTGGAGAGTATGTTTGTAATATTGAAATAACCGTTTTTACTTCATTCATTTCAATATAATATTGTTATATTATGTAATAAACACGGTACACCAACAATACACCAAAATAACATATTTTACAATTTTTGTCTGTAAATTTTCGGAGTCGGACTGTAAAAAAAACCTTTTGTATATGACAGCCAAACTCATGAGTGACATAGGTTTATTTTAAATATCTTCTTCTTCTTTAAGTGCCTCTCCATTATAGAAGGTCGGCGGTCAGCTTTTGGAACTTCTCCTTGTCCATACTAAGTTAAGGCTAAGGCTAAGGCTAAGCGGAATAGTTCTTCAACGGTCTCTATGCCAGTCCACTCCCTTATGTTACGCAGCCAGGACATCTTTCTTCCTACTCCTTTCCTCGGAATAAAATATCGTGAATTATTGTTCCGATAGTCGTTTCGATTGTCAATGTAATGAAAAAAGCTTCGGCCAACACCTTTAGCAACTTTCACTTTGCTGTTGGGTCGGATAGACGATGCGATCTTGTCATTATAAAAATATGGAATAAGTAGTATTTAATTTAGTATTTGCGATAATCGCAGACGCACGGAAAAATACATAACCTTCTATAATAAAGTTGGTTAAATAATCACAATAAAATCATTTGACGCCAACCTTTTTTTAACCGACGAAAAAAAACGGAGAAAGTTCTCAATTCGACACATATATTTTTTTTTTATGTATGACCACGAATAACTTTTTACAGAGTTGTCCGATTTTCATAATTCTTTTTTTATTAGAAAGGGCATACATCCAAGGTGGTCCCATTGTCATCATGTTAGGATCTGATGATGATATCCTGGGGAAATTGAAGGAACTCTTCAAATTTTGGACGCTTACAGTGATTTCGGTTTTTGTCTCGATGCTGATGATGCTGATTTATAAAAAAAATTGTATTTTATTTGCGTATAAGAGACGGCTTATAGATTCCTGTTACAATAACAATAGAATAATTCAAACCTCGTTTATAAACATAGGAAGATATATTAAATAAATGTCACAGGTAAAAATACTTCGTAGAAACATATACGCGTGACACAGGAGATAGTACGTGACCAAGTGAATGTCGGCCAATTATTATCTATTTCTATGTCGCCAGCTCTTATAGAAACTCCAGAAGACAAATATTTTATTACGATTGTAGTTAAAATATTTTCTCCTGCATGATTTATTTTTTATTGAGAATAAAAAAATTTAACAAAAAATAGAACCGACTCAAAACGCACTAAAAAGTAAAAAATAACTGTGCCATTTAGTTGCTTTAATTTACTTAAGCATATCTATGAAGTCGGTGCCAGACAGTTATTTTTTACTTTTTAGTGCGTTTTGAGTCGGTTCTATTTTTTGTTAAAAATTTTTATTTCTTACTTTTTAGTGATTTATCGCTACGTAACCTACTCGTACTATACTCTCATAGTATATTATACGGCACTTGTAGCCAAATAGCTACCGATACTTACACTAAAACCGAAATCGATGCAAGTGTGTTATAGGCACACTTTTGAAGAGTTACTTAAATTTTTCTAGGATATTTTCATCAGATCCTAATATTATGACTATGGGACCATCTTGGAAGTGTGCCCTTTCTAATAAAAAAATAATTATCTAAATCAGACAATTCTGTAAAAAGTTATGCGTGGTTATACATAAAAAAAATATACGTGTCGAATTGAGAACCTCCTCCGATTTTTTTGTCGGTTAAAAAGCAAGACGTTTCTATTTTCATCCACCTGTCATATCATAAGCATACCTAGCTTTAAAAAATAATAATAAAGCCAACGCACCACTAATCTCAGCATTCAGAAATACAAATTATTTCAAAGCGTATACAAAAGAGAGGACGATAATTGAAAATCGGAATTTACGAGTGTTTTTCGGTTTACTCGTTAACTTGCACGGCGAAAATCCTATTTAAAAACAACTACAACGTATTAGTCTGAGAGCTACCGGGAAATTTTCTACTTGATAACTGCGAAAAAAATAGCATGCAAAGATTTTTTGTTGAAATTCATTAGCTCCAGAGTATACAGTTTGACAGCGACACCGATTTTTAGCGGCCTGGAACTAAGACCCCTTGTATCTGCCAGAAAAAAAAGAATAACAATTTTTTTTGATTGCTTTTAAAACATTAACAAGTGTACAAAAAGTGGTATAAATAGTTTTTAAAAATTGGAATAAATACGGCTACTGTATTGCAAAACTTTTCTAGCGACCTAAGCAGTTGACAAATGGCATGTATCATGCATGTATATATGGTATCTCTATCTCTCTTGTACTCTCGAAGAGTACGTAAAATTGAGAAATTAAATATATTTTTATTCACATAGCTTTGATTACTCTTGGGTCTGAAGGTTGATTTTAAAAATGGATGTATTTTCGTATTTGTGGGTTCTAGGTAACGTCCTTGAAAGTAGAAACCTTGGCTGGCACCGACTCCTAGATATGCTTAAGTAAATTAAAACAACTAAATCGTTTTGAGTCGGTCAATTTGTATCTTTTTAACCGACGAAAAAAAAGGAGTAGGTTCTCAATTCGATACGTATATATTTTTTTTTTATGTATGACCACGCATAACTTTTTACAGAGTTGTCCGATTTTGATAATTCTTTTTTTATTAGAAAGGGCACACTTCCAAGGTGATCCCATTTTTATAAGATATCATGTAGATTTATATAGATTTAATATAAATTATAAACTTAAATTTGAAAAAAATGATGTTATAAGAAATAAAACAACTATGTACTAGAATAATGCTCAGGTAAAATAACCTGGCTGGTTCAACTCCATCGAACTCAGAACCTCGTGATAAAAGCTACATATGCTAACCACTAGAATAACCATAGAATTACTCGTATACTATTACAGCTATATTGTATTGTGGTAGTAAAGATTTAATGTCACAAAAATTGTAGCTGTCAGCTCTCTTACTACAACTCCGAATACATACATACCTATCGTCAATACTTTTAGAATCTTTTTTATCCAACGCTCGTGTCGCTCCGCTGCGATTTCTACGATAATATTGCAGCAAAACCAATTGCATGTGGATAAGTAAAATAGTGGATTTTGACAGTACTCTGTTTGTCAATATTCCAATCCGTTTTCCAGAAAATTAATACACTTATAGATATGTTGGGCGAATATTCGATGCGTTCAAAACTAAATTGGGTATGAATTGAATAGATTGTCTCCCCAAAACTGTATACGTACGATAGGCGACACGGAACGAACTAGTGTGCAGGAACCTTTCAATCTAGTTTCATACTGACTTTTCTACCATAGGACTGCTAGACATTGCAATCTGCATGTGTGACGTGTACAAAGCGTTTTTGTCCTTCGTACTTGTTTCGAACAGCAAATTAGGGAAAGCCCTACCAGATCTCGTTTTCCCTATCCACATTGTACAATGTGGGTATAAAGTTATGAGTGAATAGGCACCTTCTAGGCAAGCGCGTTCCACCGCAGGCTGCATCTTCGCTTACCATCAGGCGTGATTGTTTCCAAGCGCTAGCTTATAAAGTATAAAAAAAAACGATAGGCAACACGGTACGGCGGGCAATTATGGAATTTGGATTATGGTGGCTATGGGTAGTGGGTAAGAAAGTAGGCAATAAAAAAAGTTACGTAGTAATCCAAGAATATAACTAAAAACCCCCGACCCGAATTAGAAACATGAAAAGAACCAGTCAAGACAAATTCAACGAGCCCAAACTCGATGGGTTTACTAAAAAGGTAGACCAGGGTTACGTCTCCTATCTTCGAGCCTTATCATCAGACCAGCTCAGTGGTTCCAGAAAACATTAGTGTTTCAAATGTCAGATCACACACATGCTTTTAAGCAAACTGAGCGTGTAACATTTCTATCACACCTAACAAACGACCTGATGACCTTGAAGACCTGAACCGATGTCCACTAGACATAGCTATGAACACTCTCGACTGATATACCTTTCAAAGAAAAAAAACCGCATTAAAATC
Organism: Mycalesis mineus; assembly: GCA_034621355.1. Taxonomy (NCBI): domain Eukaryota; kingdom Metazoa; phylum Arthropoda; class Insecta; order Lepidoptera; family Nymphalidae; genus Mycalesis; species Mycalesis mineus. The sequence continues at coordinate 12,226,861 of CM067888.1, forward strand.
AGATCATCCGTTTAGGAGTTACGATGCCACAGACAGACACATACACATACATTTACACAGACACGTCAAACTTATAACAACCCGTCGTTTATGCGTCGGGGGTTAAAAACATATTGCTTGTCAATTTTTCGGAATAATATGAGTACTCATATCCTTATTAGCCTTAAATTTAGTGTGGCCCATGCCTTATTGTTTATATATGTCGCAGAGAGGAGTATGTCTATTGGCTAACTATAACACGGTGCCTATCGCGTGGCAGGGAGACTCGAACAGAGCCCAAGACTTTGATGCAGGTTTAAGGATCCTTTATGATATTAACGTTCACTTAAATGTTCGTGTAGTTTTCTCTGCCCAGACTATCTAAATATGATCGTCATACACTTGACTATTGATTGACAATCATATTATTCTTCAGTCATTGAGCACAGAGCTATCACTCCCAATAAATTTAACGGAACAATGACGTTAAAGCTTTACATTTTTTTTGGGCTCTTAGGCTATATCATGGCTATGTCGCTGGGTTGCGGAAATTTCGCGATACTCCCGGGATCTAGTCAGCAGGCGACGCGATGAAACATCGCTGGGTTCTAGTGGGTATTGCAGCTGCTTCTTCAGATGAGGAGTCCCATATAACCCTCCGGAAACGGCCTGCTGTGGCCACCCTGTTCTCGGGGGGATGCGTAAATTCATTTCCCAGCGTAAAAAAATTACATTTATATGTCAATACATTTTAAGCAAAATCAAAATTTGTATTCGAGAGGGAGAGCTCCCCGCTTTTAACCTCCACATTGAGTACAGACGTCATCAAAACGGCTGGCTTTAACAATACCAATGAAATGTTATATTAAAATCAAGAAGGCAAATTGACTTCACACTTGACGAGGCACAGAGCCATTGGCGCGTTCTAATGAAGCGATGCTGCAAATTAACAAGATTAAACTCTTTCCAATGAGCACAGTGTAACATGCTAACGAGACGCCATCTTGGATCGAGATCTCGACGCGAGATGCATAAAGAAGCTTTTTAAATATGAGTTGGAAAAAAACGTCCAATTCATTTAGAGCATAGGTTCTCAACCTTTCAAAGTTTTTTATACTTTTCACCTCACAAACTTTATCTTGATTTTCGTCCTTTATGTATGTATAATCACAATGTAATCAATTCCATTCAATTAGTCATTTTAAGATCATAGCAACTTTTTAATCTACCTACCTCCCCTAATCTAAATAATAAATGTCATCTAAATGCTTCCTCTCTCTCTTCTCTTTCTCTTTCTGCCTCCTTGAAAGTGAAACGCCTACTAAGTGCTAGTTATTGCCTTCGTAGAGAACTTATAAGTTAGAGGTATGGAAGTCGGAAGTCATTATGATAAATAATAATTGATCACAAACATGTATAGACGTTGAATGTCTCGATTCGCCACCATTCTTCCCCTTCTTCGCTTTTTCAATTTACTAAATTTGAAGTCAAACCGTATTCCATAAATGGAAAATATATAATACAATTCAATACATCCAGTTTGGCTTTTCATATAAAATAATACATCTTAGATTGTATAAATTGCTCATACAATACAATCTCAGTACTATATATTTAATTGTGGTGATTAAATTTATATTTCGAATATAAATCAACCTAACTTCGCAGACAATGTTATTGACTATTGTTTGAGCAAATTTATTGTATTCCATTTGATTGAATAGAACTTTCGAACGGAATTAGTCATAAGTCGCTTATCAACGTTCTAGCTACGTAACAAACAATGAATTAAACTTGAGCTCAGTTAAATAAACTTTGTATTGGTAATCTTCTTCAGTTCTGTAATAAAACGTTGCTTAGAGATAAGACCTATTTATTGCATTTCGTAGATAGTCAGGACTATTTATACTTTAGGACATTTAAGTTTATTCTGTCTCGTTTATTTTACTGCAAAAGGCTATGCGGCTTAATCATAAGCAAGTATATCATAGGCTTTTCTTATTTTCAAGAAGTTCTTAGTGGCAGCTTGTGGGATGGCGATGGTGTTACACAAGCGTGTCTTAAAGAGCTCGTTACGTTTTGGTTCCGGTTAATATCATTAACATTATTTTTAACCGACGAAAAAAAACGGAGGTTGAATGAATGAATGAATGAATACTCTTTATTGTACACCAAATAATAAAAAAATCTTACAAATAGAAAATAACTTAAAAAAAAAATGTACAATTGGCGGTCTTATCGCTAATGAGCGATCTCTTCCAGACAACCAATATTGAAGAGGAAAAGTGCATTCATTGGAGAGGTTCGGGTGTACGTACAGTGAAGTATAGGAAGTTATTGTATCTATCAAATTATGTAATATAGAATATACTTACATAAAATACTAAATAAATACATACATACACAAATACATACATAGATACATACATACATACATACATACATACATACATACATACATACATACAAAAGTTCCCATATAGTAAATAAAAAAAAAAAAATAAATGAAAATAATAGAAACTAGACGATATTGAAGGGAGAGAGTAAACAAATAATGACAATGTAATATATACACAAATAAGTGAGTACGAGACTTAATTGAGGAATCATAACGATTTTATGGGGGATAGAAATGCCCATTCACCAGCCGTTTAAAAGTAAATAGTGATTGAGCACGCCGAATCTCTAGAGGTAAAGAGTTCCACAGCCGAGCAGATTTAACAGAGAAGGATTTAGAGTAGAAGGAAGAGTTGTGAGAAGGAATTTTTAGGAGTAGGTTATCTTCAGATCTAAGAGAGCGACAATGAGTGGAATGGAGGAAGTGAAATCGCTCTTTTAGATATATTGGAGTAGTAGGATTGAAGAGGACATTGTATAAAAGGGATAGCATGTGAGTATTCCTACGAAGGCGGATAGAGGGCCACTTGAGTCTATCGCGAAACTCGGAAATATGGTCATATTTGCGAAGACCAAATATGAACCGTATACAAATGTTTTGAATGTGCTCAAGCTTATCTAGCAATTCCTCGCTCAAATTAAGATAACAAGTATCAGCGTAATCGAGAATTGGTAAGAGTAGAGATTGGGCAAGGGCAATTTTGGTAGATAGAGGAAGAAAATTGCGTAATCTACGCTTGGACCCTACAGATGCAAACACCTTCCTACTTACGAGGTTCTCAATTCGACACGCATATTTTTTTTATGTAGGTATGACCACACATAGCTTTTTACAGTTGTCCGATTTTGATAATTGTTTTTTATTAGAAGGGGCATACTTTCTAAAGTGGTCCCATTGTTACCATGTTAGAATCTGATGATGATATCCAGGGAAAATTGAAGGAACTCTTCAAATTGTACAGGCACACTTGCAGCGATTTCGGTTTTTGCGTAAGTATCGGTAGCTTTTTGACTACAAGTGCCGTATAATATACTATGACGATATAGTACGAGTACGTTACGTGGTGATAAATTACTAAAAAGTAAGAAATAAAATTTTTTAACAAAAAATAGAACCGACTCAAAACGCACTAAAAAGTAAAAAATAACTGTATCATTTAGTTGCTTTAATTTACTTAAGCATATCTAGGAGTCAGCGCTAGCCAAGGTTTCTACTTTAATAACATTACCTAGAACCCACAAACTGCTTTACCACGTCAAATAAATGTTCCTTAAACTTGCTGGCAACGACTTCATAGATATGCTTAAGTAAATTAAAGCAACTAAATGACACAGATATTTTTTACTTTTTAGCGCGTTTTGAGTCGGTTCTATTTATCGTTAAAAATTTTTAATACAATTTTTTGATTTTTATCCAAGTTAACCCTTGACTAGAATCACACCTGATGTAGTGATCGTTATAGAGTCAAAATTTTAGAGTCGGTGGTAGAGTAGACTCAAGTCGTATTGACTCTACCATTTACTATACAATTAGTCGTAGTCTTACGAAACGTTTCATAGCTGTTTTCAAAAGTGAAAATTTCAATTTAGTAACATTACTTCGCCGTCAGTTAACTGACATTGCAGAATTTTGGTAGGTCTAAGAATCACATCCCTAGTCCTGCAAGGAGATAAGCGTCATCCTGCAATGAGCTATAAATATATGAAATATAATATATGGGTAGAGTCTCACTTCGAGAAACTCAATAATTCCGAACATAAGAAGGGATGTGGTTTGGAAAGCGCCACAACCTTATTGTTTCCGAAAAGAAAAAAACAAACATGGTGGAAGCATATTTGTTTTGACTACTACTCAAAAAACAACGCATTATCAAAAAAAATACTGTTGTCAATACCAAATTATAAGGCAGAAGAATGTAGGCAGAAGGAGTACATAAGCGAGCTCCAGCAGCGCACGAAATGGCGTACTAGCCATGGCAAATTAAGCGTGGGCGATCTCGTCATCCTACAAGAGGACAACGTCGCGCCCCTCAACTGACGCATGGGCCGAGTCACCGCGTTGCATCCAGGCTCGGACGGCATCGCCCGGGTAGCCGACATCCGCAACGCTCGAGGAGTAGTGCGACGAGCGCTAACACGCATTTGCCCATTGTTCCCCCCCACAGAAGCAGAACCTTAAACGCTAAGCGTTAAAGAGGGAGTAATTTATGTCAACGTCAAATTATAGCTCATTTATGGCTTTAGATAATTATCATTTTGTATCTGTATTTTTTTTACTATTTTTGTGTCTATGTTTTGTTTATGTACTATTTCTATTATGTCTATGTCCTTCTGTATATAAACCAAGGCAGTAAAATAACGGACACTCCGCAACCAAAATTCAAGCCTTTTTTCTTACAACGTACCTGTAACTTTCATCTTAGAGAACCCGCCTATCTGGTTCTCATGTGTCGGTTTCAATAACCGACAACTGTTTATACATTAATTTTGTTATGACAATAATTATGATGTGTGACATTTAATACAACTTGTTAAGTTCTCTCCTGAGTTTAATTTTCTTTACTTTAGTTGCGATCTCACTACTTAAGAATGCAAAACTTGTTAAAGATAAAAATCTCGCTGAAGTACTTTATGGAAGGGTTAAATTTTCCAGCCAACCAACCTCCAATTTCATTCTCTTAACAAAATCACTCAATTGGGCACTTCAGATTGTATCTAAGATTAACTTGGCTCCTTCCATTAACGTTATGACGGGAATTGATATGAAGTCGGCTTTATTACGTTTGAATGAATATTTTTGTTAATTAGATTTCCAAATTCATTTGGGGACTTTGGACTTATTTTCTTAGCAATTTATTCCTGGGTACAATCGTTTTATGATTTCAATTTTAGAATATTAGCAGCTGGTGGTATTAAGTTCCAATATTGAAATATTGTTTTAAATGTAGAATTTATCGGCTATTTTCAGATTATTTTAACGGCCACGCGTCCCTCCGAACAGGAGAGGGGATAAGGTACTTACACCCACCTCGCCACACCAATGCGGGTGGGCGGGTTGTATTTAATAATAAACATTCTTTTTATATAATATTTTTTTTTCGTCATTGCATTCATAATACGAATATCTTAGCATTCTATGGATAAACCGTGCGGTTGCTGGCTCCATCGTGTGCGTGAGAGAAAAACTCTGAACAAGGCCCGAGACTTGTGCCACGAGTTTAGGTTTAAAAGAGATCTCTTAGGGCTAACGCTAAAACTGGCGCGGGTGCAGGCGCGGGCGCACGCTGTGGGCGACCGCCGCGGGCCACAAATCCGCGCGCGGGCACCCGTCGCGTGCGCCCGTCTCAGTTAGCGCTGCTAGTATAATTTTGATGTCGAGCGTGTACAGTTGTGTGGAGTAGATTACCATGGATTATTTGTTAATTTATTATTTGGCAAAAAGACGTCAACGAAAACAACGTTGACTGCATAACCTGTTCTTGATAAGTAGGTTACTCAGCGGAGAATTCGATAATTCATTTGCCATATCCTATAATACTGGCCTAAATTGTACCTCAATTATTACGCGCTTTGTATCGATGTTCATGATTGTACCTAAACTCCGGCGCGTGTGACCGTAGCATCTAGCGGCGCTCGACTGATTTGTAGAAACAAACCCGCTCGCGTGTACCCGGCGCGGGCGCCCGAGCCGTGTACCCGCCGCCCGCCGCGCGGGTGAGAATCCGCCACCCGCGCCCGCGCTCCGTCGCGCTGTCCATACTATTTTTCATTATACACCCGCGAGCGTGCACCCGCGCGAGTTTTAGCGTTAGCCCTTAGTGACGCGCATCAACACACTCCTCCTCTGTTCATGTTATTTGCCCTGCCGAGCCAAATTTGAAAAGATCCTATTAGAGCAGCTTTGTATACCCGCTCCAATATAAAGCTTGCTGCATTTTTAGTAAGGCCATGGTATTTTAGCAGGATATAGAGTGGTTTTGCTAGAATAACTCACGCACCCACTTTTACTGCCTATAAACTAATCCACTAGTAAGTTTATTAGCAGGTAATTAATTGACTTATGAAAGCCTTAATCCAATTTCATTTAAAAAAGTTGTAACTCACAACTTGTATGGATGATTTGGATGAAGTTGATATGAGAATAACGAGTCTTAAAGAGAATATTATTTAAACGAATATTATATTTACATTGTATATAACATAGTTCCGTAGTTAAGTTGGAACCGGTTTACTGACCGTTCTAATTTATACCAGCGCTACGAGCTGGCGGTTTTGGGAAAAATGCCAGACAACGTCTGGCCGTTCTGTATAATGGGGCAATAAATACGGTAATTAAACATAAACTAGTCAGTTCCGCTTCAGTGAGGCAGATTTTTCGATGATCGTTACCGTTAATCCCTTATTTAATCTATACATTTTGACGACCTCAGTGGCGCAGTGGTATGCGCGGTGGATTTATAAGACGGAGGTTCGATTCCTGGCGGGGCAGATTGAGATTTTTCTTCATTTGTCTTGGTCTGGCTGGTGGGAGGCTTTCGCCGTGTCTAGTTACCGACAAAGACGTACCGCCAAGCGATTTAGCGTTCCGGTACGATGTCGTGTAGAAACCAATAGGGGTGTGGATTTGTATCCTACTCCTAAAACGTTAGCCCACTCAATCTCAGAGTGCATCATCACTTAACATCAGTGTGACTAGTGTAAGATTTTACCGCGTCGATATCGAGAACGGTAAACGCAAATTTTATATGACACTGACACTCACCCATTTGAGTTTTCTCTCGATGCTGCCAGGGGCGCTTCTTCAATTCCATATAAAATTTGCCTTTACGCGAATGTGAGGTTTTCGATTTGTTTTGGTGAAAGCTCACACTAGGCACCCTGGTGTTGATAACAGTCAAGGGCCAACTTGTAGTCATTAAAAAAACCAGTATTTGTCTAATGCCTTAATTGTCTAGTGATTAGCCTACGTGGATTTAATTAAGAGGTTCTGTTGTTTGTCTGTGAAATTTGAGCTTTTATCCTGAGAGCAGTTCAGAGAAATTGTAATTCATTCTAAGCGTTCGACGTATTCGAAGAAAAGCTGCTGAAAATACCTAAGTGTATAATATGTATACCTATGTGTATATATGATTTACAAATTAAATTTCGTAGAACTACACCTTTTAACCACCAGTATGTTTGATCAAAGTGAATACCAAAATCGCTTATAGCTGTATTACGTTAGGGAGGTGATTTCTAGGGTAAGGTCGTGAAATCGTCACGGGGCGCTTAAACTTTTAACTGCCTTCTTAATATTTTGTTATCTAAACGCGATGGCAGTGCAGTTGGCAATGCTGTGGACGATTCGACGCTTAAAGCGATGGAAAATTCTTGAGTGAATTGAGTGAGCCCCATTTAAAATTTACATAGAGCTTGTACCGCTGAAGAGGTTGACTCTGATCGCCAACTGTCAGAACAGAACAAAAAAAAACTAAATGCGATATTCGAGTATATCGAGTTTTGAAAATTCCTTAGTGCATACCTACTTATTTTAGTAATAGCTGTGTATACAGGTAGGTGGTAATAGGGGTTAAAGAATGAAATTGCCGTTTTATTGTAATAGATACTTCGAATTGACATAAGGCCTTCATGGTTTAAAATTTTAAAGTGAAACTTTTTTCATACCGTACCTGTGTAGTTTTTCTTTTAAAAAATGTGCAACATTCGATTATCAACTTTCAGTTGTTTTTTTTATTCAGTTTAGACAATAAAGACGGATACTTCAAAAATTCGTATGATTTTTGAATACGACTTTCGACGCGGAACTAACGCGACAGAAACAGCTCGCAATATTAATGTTGCGTTTGGAGAGGGGACTGCTAATGAACGCACTGTGCGATTTTGGTTTAAACGCTTTTGTAAGGGAAACTAAGACTTGAAGAACGAACCACGTGGAAGACCGCCCACACAGGTGAATAACAATGATTTGAAAGAGATAGTGAAAGCCGATCTGAGACAAACTACCCAGGAATAAGCGGCATGGTTTAACGTTACTTTATCAACAATATTGACTCATTTGCGTCAAATCAATAAAATAAATAAAATTATGATTATAAAAACAAGTCCCCGCCTGCAGCACCATAAAGTATTTAAAATTTTATATAGATATAGTGATCCTTGTTTTTCTCTTTTCAGTTCATAACTTCTATGCAGTCGGGCTTTTTGTTTTTATAATAATAATTTTATTTGAGACTTTTTAGTTATAGTTTATGGTATAGAAATGAGACGGTACACTTAGTACACTTTTTGCCATTTTTTGTTAAAACGGCAATATAAACATGATATAATATTTATATTTTTGAAATGGTCTTTTTACGACCTTTCATTTGATACCCATATTATCATATAAGATAAGAGAAAGAAATACACACATCCCCCCTATTTTCCCCCATTTATAGCCACCATTTTGAAAATTTATATAGCCTATGTCACTATCACAATTTTAACAAATTCAACGACACCTAACCTGTCAAAATCCGTTCAGGCGTTTAGGCTGTAGCACGTACCGAAGAAATGGACATACATACATACACACATAGATACGCTCGAAAAACATAACCCTCCTTCTGACGCAGTAGGGTAAAAAATATGAAAAATGGGTTCCTCATGATTTGACTGATCTGCAGAAAGAAACGCTTGTTGAAATTTACGTTGACTTGTCGAATCGATACAGAAATTAAGGAATATTGGATCGAATTGTGACAGATTGTGTGTGGGTGAAAAATGGATTCTTTACAATAATCGTAAGTGGAAAATGCAATGGCTGACCCCAGGTCAAACGCCGCAACAGCGTCCTAAAGCAAAGCTTACCAATAAAAAGGTAATGGTAACTGTTTGGTGGTCTTAGTGTGGTGTTATTCACTATAGCTTTCTCCGATCTGGTCAAGCAATAACGGCAGATGTCTACTGCGCCGAACTCCGAACTATGATAGCGAAACTAGCAGTGAAACAGCCCCGACTCATGAATTGATCTTCACCATTATTGCTCCATGATAACGCGAGACCTCATACAGTACGAGAAACCGTTTTAACTCTACAGGAACTCCAGGATTTATAAATCAAATTTCGTAGAACTACACCTTCTTTTTAAGCCGGTACACAAATGTGTTTGATGAAAGTGAATAACAAAATTACTTCTGGCTGTATTACGTCAGAGCGGTAATTTCTCGGCGAAGGTCTGATCCCTTGAAGTCGTTACAGGGAGCTTAAACTTTTCGGACGGACTTCCCGCCCAGATTTTAACTATATTTCAGAAACTAAATTGTATATACTGTGGTAAGGTCATAGGGTTAATTGGATTACTCTGGCCATCGTTTAATTCTCGTTATGTGGTTAAAATTTACTTAGGTATTTGATACTTCCATTCACTGTATGGCCGTTTTATTTATACAATTTTTATTTAACTTGTTCTATTTATTTATTTTCCGCATTAGAACGACATAATCCTATTTATACCTAAAGGAGGACCGCGGTTTGGCCTTTGTAAGTCTTGTTTCCGAAAAATTTTGGTGATAATAAAAATTTTTAACAAAAACTAGAACCGACTCAAAACGCACTAAAAAGTAAAAAATAACTGTGTCATTTAGTTGCTTTAATTTACTTAAGCATATCTATGAAGTCGGTGCCAGTCAAGTTTAAGGAACTTTTATTTTACGTAGTAAAGCAGTTTGTGGGTTCTAGGTAACATCCTTGAAAGTAGAAACCTTGGCTGGCACCGACTCCTAGATATGCTTATGTAAATTAAAGCAACTAAATGACACAGTTATTTTTTACTTTTTAGTTCGTTTTGAGTCGGTTCTATTTTTTGTTAAAAAATTTTATTTCTTACTTTTTAGTGATTTATTGCCACGCAACATACTCGTACTATACTGTCATAGTATATTATACGGCACTAGTAGCCAAAAAGCTACCGATACCGAGTCAAAAACCGAAATCGCTGTAAGCGTGCCTCCAAAATTTAAAGAGTTCCTTCAATTTCCCCAGGATAACATCATCAGATCCTAACATGAGGACAATGGGACCACCTTGGATGTATGTCCTTTCTAATAAAAAAAGAATTATCAAAATCGGACAACACTGTAAATGTCATACATAAAAAAAAAAAAATAAATATACGTGTCGAATTGAGAACCTCCTCCGTTTTTTTTCGTCGGTTAAAAATAGCCTATTGTTTGATGTATGAGTTGTGTCATCAAAGTCTAATCCAAGTAGTTTTTGCGTGAAAGGGCTACAAACATACTTACACACATCCTTTATAACATTAGTAGGATACTTTTTTTTTTTATAAAATAAGAGTATGAGTCATATCTGTATTTACAGAGAACTGAGATAACAGGTCAACTAGTATTGAGGAATAAATTAGAATAAAATACACTATATATGTAAAGTAGAGGTCGCTCTCTGTGCTCTGTCTGTGGACGGTCTGTAGTTATATTTAGTACTTTGAAATTATTATAATTTCAAATTGATTCCAAAGTATTTTGAAAATGTGCATTAAAATTATTACAATCATTTGACTGGCATTTTTTCTTCTCTATGTTTACCTTTTACTAATTCAGTCAACAGAACGTCTGTCAATATAAAAATACTAATTTTTTTTTTATTATATTTTTTTTTATTTATTTTTTATTAATTGGCCACGAATGTTAACTTTAAAAAAAAAAAATTAAGCTTACCTCTTCTATATCTTACTTACTTATCTTATATAGTGATCAAAATGATAAAAATAGTCATTTAAATTGATCATCATCATCATCATTATCAGCCTGTAGACGTCCACTGTTGGATATAGGCCTTTTTTAGGGACTTCCAAACACAACGATCCCGAGCCGCCTGTTGCCAGCGGCTCCCTGCGACACGTTTGATGTCGTCAGTCCACCTGGTTGGGGGTCGACCAACGCTGCGCTTTCCGGTGCGGGGTCGCCAATCTACCACCTTGGGCCCCCAACGTTCATCAGCTGTTCGAACTACGTGCCCCGCCCATTGCCACTTCAGTTCTGCGACTCGCTGAGCTATGTCAGTTACTTTGGTTCTTCTGCGGATCTCCTCATTTCTGATTCGATCACGCAGAGATACTCCGAGCATTGCTCTTTCCATCGCCCGCTGAGTGACTCTGAGCCTTCTTATGAAGCCCGCAGTCAGCGACCAAGATTCGGATCCGTAGGTCATCACTGGCAACACGCACTGTTCGAAGACTCTCGTCTTCAGGCACTGAGGAATTTTGGACAAAAAGATGTCACGGAGTTTCCCGAACGCTGCCCAGCCGAGTTGGATTCGGCGGTTCACCTCTTTCTCGAAATTGGACCTACCTAACTGGACCATATGCCCTAGGTATATATACTCGTCTACAATTTCGAGTGCAGAATTTTCAACAATTACTGGGTGGAGCGGAACGTGAGCATTACACATGATCTTTGTCTTGCTCATGTTCATTTTAAGGCCCACCTGTTGAGAAACTCTGCTGAGGTCATTGAGCATAATGTTAAGGTCATTTAGAGATTCTGCCATGATCACTACATCGTCGGCAAACCGCAGTTGAGTGAGGTACTCGCCATTGATGTTGATGCCAAGTCCGTTCCAGTCCAAGAGCTTAAAGACGTCTTCCAATGCGGCGGTAAATAGCTTCGGGGAGATAACATCTCCCTGTCGCACTCCTCGCTGCAATTGGATTGGCCTCGTAGTCTCATCCTGTATACGGACTGACATGGTGGCGTTTTCGTACAGGCACTGCAACGCTTGGATGTACCGGTAGTCGATTCGGCACCTCTGCAATGACCTTAACACAGCCCAGGTTTCCACCGAATCAAAGGCTTTCTCATAGTCCACAAACGCCAAGCAAAGTGGCCGGTTATACTCTTCGGTCTTTTGTATAACCTGCCGCAGCGTATGGATGTGGTCTATGGTACTAAAGCCTTGTCGGAAGCCGGCTTGTTCGGGAGGCTGGAAGTCATCAAACCTACGAGCGAGACGATTCGTGATGACTCTGGAGAACAACTTGTAGACATGACTCAGCAGCGAGATTGGTCTGTAATTCTTCAGCAAGGTATTGTCACCCTTTTTGAAGAACAGAACAACCACGCTCCTGTGCCACGCCTCAGGCGTCTTGCCCTCGTGAATGACGGAACTGAACAATCGCTGAAGGACTTCAAGTATCGGTTTACCACCCGCTTTCAGGAGTTCTGCTGTGATTCCGTCATCACCTGGCGCCTTGTTGTTCTTTAGGTGTTCGAGAGCCATACTAATTTCGTCTAGGCTGACGTCCGGGATATCTTCGGTATAATGTCGGGTCAATTTGGCTCTGGGGTCTTCAGCCAAATTGTCAACAGGCTTTTGAGTTGACGTGTATAACTGTCCATAGAACTTCTCGACCTCACCCAAGATCTCGGGCTTGGAAGAAATGAGATTACCGTCATCGGTCTTCAGACGCGTCAACTGACTGCGTCCAATAGACAGATCTTTCGCGAACACTTTCGAGCCACGGTTGTGTTTTATTGTATCTATGATACGCTCGGTGTTGTAGCGGCGTAAGTCACATTTCTGCGACTTAGAGATCTGTCTATTGATACGTCGGTAGTTCAGAGCGTCCCCTGAAGACTGTAATCGCATTCCTTGTCTTTCCTCCATGAGCTTAAGTGTTTGGTCAGAGAATTTCTTGTTGGTTTTTGGGCGATGGGTCTTACAGAACTTAGACCCAACCGAATGGACAGTTTCCACTAGCCTGTTGTTCAGATCGTCCACATCAACACAATGTGCTAGGCAATCGAAACGGTTCTGGAGTTCCAGTTGAAAGCTTTCGGGGTTTTGGATGTGAGCACGAGTAGGTCGGAGCGTTGACTTCACCAGTCGGTACCGTTCGAGCTGTACATTGATATTCAACGTGCCTCTTACCAGTCGGTGATCACTACCGGTTTTGACCCTATTGATCACAGAGACATCGTTGAATATATGCCGTCTGGTCGACAAGATGAAGTCAATCTCATTTCTCGTAGAACCATCGGGGCTCAACCAGGTCCATTTCCTGTGTGGTGGCTTCTTGAAGAAGGAGTTCATCATAAAGAGGCCCTCCTTCTCCATGAAGTCAGCCAACATTTGGCCCCTCTGGTTCCGTTGCCCATAACCAAATTGCCCCACTCTCAACTCTGAACCAGTTCTCTCGCCCAGCTTTGCATTGAAATCCCCCATAACAACGCTGTAGTAGGAGTTCGAAGTATGCAGGGCTCTTGAAATATCCTCATACAATACCTCTACCTCCTCGTCGGGTTGTGCCGAAGTCGGTGCGTAAACCTGTATAACCTTCAACGAATACCGTTTGGTAATTCGGAGGACAAGGAACGCTACCCTGCTCGACACACTCTCGACTCGTACAACATTGTTAACAAGGGACTTGTGAACGATAAACCCAACACCACCTTGGGACAGATGTTCGCCCTCCCGGTAGTATAGTAAATTGCCGGATTTCAGGATTATCGAGTCCTCGCCCTCTCGTCGGACTTCAGACAATCCTATAATGCTCCAGCGCAACTTACTTAATACTTCTTCCAGTTCGACTAACTTTTCGTCGGTCCTCAAAGTGCGTGCGTTAAATGTCGCCAGGTCCAGTCGTCGGGGTTGGCAGCGGAATCTCTGCCGGAGATTCTTGACACCCCTTGCCCCGCCGTTACCATGACCGCTGCCAGAGCCAGGAATAGCGGAGCTGCCGGGGACTAGGGGCTGTTGCTTTTTACTTTCTCCCATAAAAAGTATTGCCCTATAGTGACCACGCTGGGCAGGCGGGTTGGTCACCGCAGGGCTGGACTATTCGAACCAGTGTCACTGCTGCCTGACACTGGCCTCATTTTGTAGTCCAGCCTATTTGGAATGGTTATACCGCCATTCATCGGTCGCCAGAGCCTCGTCGGTCCATCTGCAGGGTGCACCGCGAGCAGGTGAGGTTGACATTTGGAGAGGCTGACTGGTACTAGCCTCCCCCTTACACCCCCTATTTAAATTGATGAGGCCTATTAATTTTTATATTAATAGAGAACTATCGGACGCCCGCGACTCCATCTGCGAGAAATATTGTTTTGTACGAATTTTATCTTTGTACGAAATTTCACTTAAATCGGTTCGGTAGTTACTTTCACATTTATAATATTAGTATAGTAAAGAGATAATACTTGACAAAAACAATTTTTTAATTTAACACTTGTCACATTAAAGGTACATGGTTCAATGTTAACTGTTTCAATTGAAAGTATCGGCAAGCTCGGTTATACTGGATTTAATTTTCCAATCCTTTCTTTTTCAGGTAGACTCGAGGATCCGCTGGCAACTGATAAAACTGTTCCCGGTATGTTTTCTGCTGAATCTAACTTATTCAATATGCGCGCTTAGTCCGACAAAGCTAGGGTGTTATGGGTTTGACCCGGATATGCCTATACGTCGACCCCACGTATGTAAATCTTATTTTTCTTTGTAAGTCGGCCATGAATACAATTTTCGCTTGAATATTCTTATCTAGCAGCTTTTTTTGGTAGGGAATCATAATGCCGTAAGGTGAAAATTCGCTCCTTTATGTAGGTTTTCAATAGATGGAAAGGTATACAGAAAAATGTTGCGTGAATTCGTAGGTGAACCTAAAGAAAAGACTTGACAAAAGTGACTTAAGTTCCTTATTGTATTCTTTCTCAATAAATTGACTTTTGTTTAATTTCTTTTGTTCCTTATTTTCGTTGTCAAAAAATTCAAGATCAAGCTGCTTAATTTGCGAGGCTCTGTTTACAGTTGCCTGTAATATATTAAGATAAAAAAAAATTCTTTATTAGGCTTCGGTTACATGGGTTACACGTGTAAAGAAACGTTAATAACTGTGTTAGTTGATACTGTGTTACAGTCCTCCACTCCGCCCTCCTCCACTTACAAAAAGCACATAAAAACTAACAAAGCTAAATAAAAGTGCAAACTAAGAAAAACAAAAAAATAATAATATAAAGATGGCGTAAGTATATATATATATATATGTGTGTGTGTGTGTGTGTGTGTGTGTTTTTGTATGTGTAAGCAAGCTACCGTTGTATGGTTTGAATTGGTTATGTATATAAGTATATTTGTTAAAAAGGTATAATAGATAGATGTAACAGTCTGTCATTTTTTATTACACCAACGTAATGTCGTGTAGTTTTTCCTGCCATCTACAAAGCGGGGTAAAGAACAAAGTGCTTATTCACTCTTAACTTAAGTAAACCCAATCTTTAAGTCAAGAGTGAATAGGCACTTTCTATGCAGGCACGTTCCTCCATGTACATATATATTCGTAGAAATAACATGCCTTGGCATACATAACTAAAGGCCTCCTTTTAGTCGAGATAACTAAAGAGTTCGCATGGGATATAGAAAATTCCAAATTCACGCAGAACGAAAAAAATTGAAATGTAGTGGACCTCGGCAAAGTTCAAGATATCTAAGTCTTGAAGTTGAACTTGAAAAAACTTGTATGAAAACGCTAAAATTTTCATATAAAAAATGATGATACTTTTTTACACAGTGACTCGGTAAAAGCTCTCGGTAAGATTTTTCGTGTATTAAAAGAAACTTTCTATGCTTCTTAAGCTGTGAAGCAGCTACATTACAATTTATATTTAATTAATAAATTAAGTAAATCCCATTACAGAGAGTTTCATATCATACATCTGACGGCCGAGTGGCGCAGTGGGTAGTGACCCTATTTCTACGTCCTGGGCTGTGGGTTCGATTCCCACATTTGGAAAATATTTGTGTGATGAGATTTTCGAGTGTCTAGGTGTTTATCTATATATTTTAAGTATTTATGTATAATATGTATCTATATATAAAAATATTCATCAGTTATCATAGCACCCATAACACAAGCTACTTACGAGTACGCTTACTTTGGGGCTATATAGCGATGTGTGTAATTGTCCCATAATATTTATTTATTTATACATACATATAGAGCATCACATCTCGTTCCTTCAGGGGTAGGCAGATACTACGTTTTTGAAAATGCCACGATCCATGCATATTTCTCTTACTTCAAGTCAAGTCAAGGACTGCAGTAAGCTCTATTTTAGAACGAGTGTCCAAAGCTGCTTTTGCACGATTCTACCACATTTGGTTGGGCAGGGAGGATAACTCGAGCAGAGAAGGCGAGCGTTGACTTGTCACAAACAGTACTGTTAAGCCTACATCCGTGTCGCAAGACTTTTTTTTATATTTTTTTTATCGACTACAAGTTAGCCCTTGAATCCTATCACACCTCATGTTAAGTGATGATGCAGTCTAAGATGGAACCGGGCTAACTTGTTAGGAGTAGGATGAAATCCACACCCCTTTCGGCTTCTACACGTCATCGTACCGGAACGCTAAGTCGCTTGGCGGTACGTCTTTGTCGGTAGGGTGGTAACTAGCCACGGCGAAAGCCTCCCACCAGCCAGACCAAGACAAATTAAGAAAAATCTCAATTTGCCCCGCCGGGAATCGAACCCAGGACCTCCGACTTATAAATCCATCGCGCATACCACTGCGCCACGGAGGTCGTCAAAACTCGAACTCAGTTCAGCGTTTTTTTCTCTGCCATACGATGGACTCAGCAACCGCACGTTGCATCCATGGAATGCTAATATATTCGTCTATACACTGTTCATATTAAAATAAAAATTTTCACTTTTTTAAAGTTGGTTGAAAATAGAAAGACATAAAAAATAGAAATGAAACAGACCCTAGCAAAGTTTAAGATCACTATGTGTGAGGAGTGTCTCTTCACCCAGATTTCATCTGCCGCTTATCTCGGGCAATCCTACATTTCCCTAGACTTATCACTCAAACGGCGACATTTCTTTTTGTTTTATTGCGGACTGCCTTCAAGTAATATTTGCGGTGGCACCTTTTGGTACCTACTATTTTTATAAATGGGGTCGGTTTTTTTACTTGGTATTTTTTTTCTATCATTTATTTATTTACATTTCTTTTTAAATTTTCAACAATGCTTATAAAACAATTATAAAAACACTATTAAAAATTTATAAAAAAATCCATTCCGCCTGCTGCGGGGCCCGGGGGTCCAAGCAACCGGTGGTCAGGGCTCCAGAGTGAGGAACCTCCTCACAATGCGCGCCGTTTCAAGAATTTCTGCCTTCTGTATCCGACCCTTGATCCAACAATTAAGCGAAAGCTTTTTAAGATGTTCGTCAAAGCTTTTCGCTATAAGACCGTTGACTGAAACGACTGTAGGAACAATCATTGTTGAATTAACATTCCACATGACGGTAATCTCATGAGCAAGGTCCATTACTTGGTATTATTTTTAATTTTTTATGTATATTCTATTTTGTAGTAATAACTTTTTGCTTCATCGGATTTAGTTCTGCTTCCTGCTGCTTATGTTTCGGTTATTTAATGTTACAGTTAAGAGGATACTACAGTTTTACATTACATTTATAAGTCAACAATGACTTTGTTGGTCCAGTGTTTAACGTATGTAGCGCGGCATTACAAGATTCTGCGACGGCTTTAATATATTTTAGTGGGAGGTTTCGGCAGTTACCACCCTGCGGCAAATGCATTAGGTATAATAAATAATAATAAATATTATAGGACAATTACACACATTGCTATATAGCCCCAAAGTAAGCTTAGGTAGCTTGTGTTATGGGTACTTTAACTGATGAATATTTTTATATATATTATACATAAATACTTATAATATATAGATAAACACCCAGACGCTGGAAAACATCCGTGCTCATCACACAAATATTTTCCAGATGTGGGAATCAAAGCCACAGCCTAGGACGTAGAAGCAGGGTCACTACCCACTGCGCCACTCGGCCGTCAAATGATTGCAGTCAAGGGCTAACTTGTAATGAATGAGGTTTTTTCTTTTTTTTATAGATAATAATCACCTCGGAGTAAGTTACTGGTATAACCCACAATGCTTCAGAGAGTGGGTACGTTAAACTGACGCTTAGGCGGAAAAGCATGTTAGACTCTTGAATGACTCAGTAAATCCAGGATGAAGTCATCGGATTGATTCCTGATCGTATTTTAACTACTGTACGATTTATTGAAGGGAATGGCAAAATTACTTATTCGTCATATTTTAAGGATATGCCAAAATACTAGACGTTACTGTCATATTAAAGACCGGGTTAACCGGACCACCCCACGTCAATCCTTTTTATTTCATACAAATTATTTAAAGCCCGATATAAATACTTATGATTTGTGCCATTTGTCGTGAGTATAAAAAAGCTTTTACGAAATTTAGGTCTTTTGCTATACATTCGCCGACCTCCGTGGCGCAGTGGTATGCGCGGTGGATTTATATGATGGAGGTCCTGGGTTCGATTCCCGGCGGGGCAGATTGAGATTTTTCTTATTTTTTGTCTTGGTCTGGCTGGTGGGAGGCTATCGCCGTGGCTAGTTACCACCCTACCGACAAAGACGTATCGCCAAGCGA
Source organism: Mycalesis mineus (assembly GCA_034621355.1). Lineage (NCBI taxonomy): Eukaryota > Metazoa > Arthropoda > Insecta > Lepidoptera > Nymphalidae > Mycalesis > Mycalesis mineus. Next base: position 12,245,732 of record CM067888.1, read on the forward strand.
TTTAGCGTTCTGGTACGATGTCGTGTAGAAACCGAAAGGGTGTGGATTTTCGTCCCACTCCTAACAAGTTAGCCCGCTTCCATCTTAGGCTGCATCATCACTTAACATCTTGCGGTCGTAAAAACCAACTTGTGGTCGAAAAAAAAAAAAATATTTTAACTAAAATAATTTTTTGGCCATGCCATGCTCAAAACTAAAATTATATCAAGAAATGAGTTACATGTGACTCCTGAACTTATTCATTACGAGTCGTATGTGACTCAGTGGACAGTGAAGTTGTTAATGAATGAGTATTGAACTAGTAGATTGTCAAGTGTATTGATGTAAAATAATAAAGCCCTAAACATTATACCAAGTAATTTTTACTGAAAGAAACTTTCAAAGGGATCTATATCTAATGCCTTAATAACTGAGCAACGACATTACGTGTGCATTCGACTCACGAAACGGTACACGCAAACTAAAGACTAAACCAGACTGAAATATTGGTTAAGTTTTAATATAGTTTTTGTATGGGAAAATATTTTTCTTGGTCTAAAAATATCCTTTGTGTTAAAATTGGAGATAATTTATTTTAAACATGATTCGGTAACAAACAATGTTTATTAAAACTTTATTTTCACGTATTAGGTGCAGCAAAATGTACATGGAATCAAAATTGCGCTGACGATACTTAGTTGCCTTGACTGCTATCACACCTGATGTTAAGTGATGGTACAGTCTAAGATGGATGCGGACTGACTTCTTAAGAGTTGGATGAAATCCACCACTTTCGGTTTCTACACGACTTCGTACCGGAACCTGAAATCGATGGCGGTACGTCAGCAGGGTGGTAACTAGCCACGCCTTCCACAAGGCAGACCAAGATAAATTAAGAAAAATCCAATCCGCCCCGAAAGGAATCGAACCCTGGACTAACATTTTATAAATCCAGCGCACATACTACTGCATCATAAAAAATATTGTATTTAATCTCACAATTAAGCTTATTATATACAAACCTTTGCTAAAAACAATTTTATATACACCTCTCTATTAAATTCGGTTTGAGCATACACTAGTCTATAGAGGTGTAAATAGTATAAATTCTCCTGATGTAAAGAAATGCTTCAATGTGATTAACTTTACGCTTAATAAACATAAAATGTTATCTTCTTTGAAAATTTCAGTTTCAGCCGTAGTTCTATTCTCAGCCATTGTCTTGCTCTATTCGGAGCCTACAAAAGGATGACTTTGTGCCTCCATTTTTCAAAGTGTCTCCTATTCAATCTATTTACTTGGGCCAACAATGGAAAGGCGTTGTAACGCTGTAATTAGATTCGACAAGTCTTGTTATCTTATTACCTTCCAACTTTCAGTTAACTGTAAGTAATATTTATGAGCTTTAATGACTTTGTAATAGTGGTGAGAGAGACCCGCCTTGTCTCACCCCCACGAACCTGTGTTAGATTAACGGTTCTATTCCTTTAATTATAGTCAATTATTATTATATTTTAGAAAGGAGAGAGAGAGGTATGTCTCGCCTATAGGCCGCAAACAGTAGACTGAAGATTTTGATTGAAATTTAAAAAAATATTATGCTTTGTAGCGTTATTCCAGTTGAGTAGGTGGGTTAAACCGTAGGATGACAAACTAAAGTATTTTTTTTTCAAATTTCACTGTCCTAAACCACAGTTTCCTATGCTGAAGCTGCTGTAGTCAAGATTTTTAATATATCATCTTTGTTAAATATTTAGGATTACCAATGTATTTTCTGCTGCAATATTTAAGAGAAAAATTGATCTTAAAAATCTTACAGCAGCTTCAAATCTTGTTTGCATATTTTTCAAGATATTTTCTTTTGAAAACCAAACTAATGAACCGATTTTTTTATTGAAAACGTTATGGGGCTATTCTATTAAGGCTTGTGTGCGCCAAGATTTCGGTTATCATAACCAACGGTTAAAATAAGCTAAACGTAAAATTTGCTGTTCACGACAACCCGTACACCGGTTAAGGACGTAATCTCGGTTAAAATAACCGCCTGGTTTACGTCCTTAACCGGCGTATGGGTTTATTATAAATAGTAAATTTATAGTAAAGTTATGTTAACCGTTGGTTATGATAACCGAAATCTTGGTGCACACAAGCCTAAATGAAGAGAAAAAAATGAAATAGATTTACAAATGTCGGATCGACTAGCGCACATGAAAATCATATTGCATTGAAAACATCCTCCTTTTTTGAAGTCAGTTAAAAGTGCAGTTCCGGAAAAATATATTTTTATACAAAATAGGTTTTGCGCTTCACTATAATCATGAGGTCAAGCAATAATGAGATAAGAGAGGTTAGAGTTATTGCAAAATCGTATTACCTTAGCAGGCAGCTGAAATCGGATAACATATTCGTACCTATCGTGTGTAAGTGCAAGCTTGCTGCAAAATACATAACGTTAAACGATTTTATGCAAATTGTGAGAACATAAATAATAACAACCCTGTTGAGCTCCGTGTTTTATGATGACTTTTGTACGAGTATATTTGTGTAAGCATTTAATAATAATAATAAGCCTTTTCATTAATCCTTAATCCTTAGCTTAACAATAAAATCTTAAAATCTAAATGTTAGTTTTTATTAGTGAAGTACAAGATTATAATTACTTGTTAGTAATTGTTAGTGAAATTATATGAATATGGGTATAGGCCTTCCCTAGTTCCTTCCAAGTTTTTCTATCCTTAGCCTTTATTTCCCACTGTTTTCCCGCTATAGATATAAGGTCGTCCCTCCAACGTGATCTTGGACGGCCTACACTTCTTTTGCCTGCTGAACCAGGCCATATGGTTGTTGTGTAGGACCATCGTTGGTCGATAGTCCTAGCGATATGTAAAGCGGAAACGCTTTAGTAGTTGTGTTCGTTGCAAGGCATCAGTTAATTTTGTTTTCTTCCTAATTTCATTGTTTTGAATTTAGTGCAGCCTGCGTATATTTAATAATCTTCTTTCCATTGCTCTTTGACATACTGATATTTTTTGTTTTACTTTATTTTTTGTTTTACTTTGAAGTTTTTTCTTTTAGTTCTTTTGATGAGTAGGCTATAGTTTCCCTTCATAATTTCTTTTTGTGACCAATATTTGTTCCATCCTAAACTAATTCTACGATCCACTTCTTCTTCTGTGTTTAAATCCTTAAATGCACATATTCGATTTCAACTTTGTTTAAATATATTTTATTCGGGGTACTGTTTGTCATGATTTTAGTTTTTGTTAAATTCATTTCTAGACCTACTTTTTTACTTTCTAAGTCTTGGGATTTTATCATTTTTGTTTTGTGATTGTTTTGTTTTTTAAGATTTGTTTATTATGATATGATTATAGTTTTTGTTATGTAATTTAACGCAGCCTAAGCCCAAACGTTATTCTATGACTAATCTATAACCCATATAGCTGTCATAATTTGTACGTGGTATCGCATTCTTCCACCAGCTCTTCGAACTATGTGGGTTTGATTTATCAATATATATTATCTAAATTTCTTAAACCCGTATTAAGTAATATTGTTTAAATACTATTACTTAATACGGGTTTAATTATACATTAATTTCCTTTTACCCAGGATAGACGAAAACATTGTCTCGCAAACGTTATTGCATACCATAATATGACATGTAGAGAAAAGCCGTTATGAAAAAAAAAATAAGGTCGCGTGGAATATTTAACGAAATATGAAACGGCGAACCAACGCTTGCGGTTTCGTGTCCCGTTTCGCTTCTCTTCACTCTTATCGCTTGTTTCAATGCCCTAAGGCCAAAAATAATAGGCGCCAAGAATTTTTTTCGCTGCTTGATTAAATTGATAGCGCCGATTTTTCGTCGAGTCGACCGCTTTTTCTTATCTTTATTAATCATTTTACATGAATGCCCTTTTTAAACCGGCTTAATGGGGAAGGGTATTTAGTGAATATTAAGTTGCTTAGGAATTTTGTAGAGTTTTTCTGAAAAACAACGTAGTATTTTGTTAAACAATGTAATAAGTGTGCGCATAAACATAAATTTTAATCACTGACCACTAAAATAACTAATCGGAATTTCTCTGTGTGATCGAATCAGGAATTAGGTAATCTGTAGAAGACCGGAAGTCACCGACTTAGGTCGATGAGTCGCAAAGCTGTGATAATGGTCGAAGCACATAGCTTGAACAGCCGATAGAAGTTGTGGTCTCAAGGTGCCATGTTGTTCAACTTTTCACTAGGTGGTGACAGCATCGCAGAAAGTTATTTTAATCAGGAGGATCCGGACCTTTTTATTTGGAGTACCTTCGCATTTACAACTTTAGTGTTATTAACTATGAATGCTTTAACTCTAATTTCAGAATTTTAAGCAAATTTTACCTTTATCAAATTAATCAAACAAATAACCCGAAGTGTCAAAGTGTAGACGTTTGAGCTGCGATTACCCTGTGAGGCATGAGGCGAGATTGTTTGATCCCCCAAGTTATTACGTGAGGCTTAAACTTTGCGGCCTGAACCTTCTAATCTAAGGCTTTTAATTATATTTACTTTGATCTATGTATTTACTTACTGATGTAACGTATTCTAGTTACATAATTATCTAATATATAAAATTTCCCTGTCACAATGTTAGTTACCATACTTCTCCGAAACGGCTTTACGGATTTTTATCCAATTTTGTATGCGTATTCAGCAGGTCTGAGAATCGGCTACTATCTATTTTTCATACCCCTAAGTGATAAGGGTTGTCCACCCCTAACATTGTATTTTAATTTTTGGACAATTTTTTTATAATGCGACATTAAAAATACATACACTCCTACACGATCAACCCCTATATAAAAAAAAAGTGTTTCCTAGGAATAATATACATGGCAAAACAACGTTTGTCGGGTACAGCTAGTAATTATATAAATGTCTCGTAATGTATTGATTTGGTGTACAAATAAAAATATAATTATGACTGCCTTGTTGCCCTTGTATCTATGTAGCTTTAGATAAAGTGTTCCTGAGTTCGACTCCTGGATAGGGCAATGAAATATTAAACCTTTTACTCCTTCAGACGTTCAGTGAAAATTCTCAGTCCGGAGTTGAGCACGTTAAGCCATCGGTCTCAATCTTCAATACATTGCGCTATACGATTTTTAGTATATTTTTCAATAATATGTGCACGATAAAAAGAAGCCTTTATCTATTATTGACTTTTTTCTGTAGTATTCTCTAGAAATGAACATTTTATCCCTTACGTTGTTAGAAATATTGTACCACGGGGAATACTTTCAACGGTACTAGAGGATGACGTGATGTATTAAGATTGGCCTACGTTGGCAAGTTTTCATGATAAATTGTATGTACCTTTTTTATGACTTCAAATTACCACCATTACATTAAATGTGTAGTGTAACAATGAATTATTGACGTACATAAAATAATTTTAATGATTTTACTGTATAAAGACATTTTTTATTTTGATTTTAATTTATATTGCTTTGAAGAATTTTAAATCTATAACGATTCGATGAATGATAAATTTTTGGTAATGTATTTTTGTCTGTATTTTAAAAGATAATCTCGAAATGTTAAACTTCACTTACCTTGGTTTTTTTATGAAAAAAAAGCAAAAGTTTATAGTAATTTCGTAAAGTTACAATTTACGTTTTATTTTTAATTTAAATTAATTTTTAATAAGTAGCTGATAAAAACAATTGCTATTTTAATTTTCTAAATTTTAGTTGTGTACATTATCTATTTATGTTATTTTAATTTAATAAAAATGATTCTTTATTCGGTATATAAAAAAGTATTTAATTTAAGTAAAAGTATTATTGGTATTTTTAACCCAAAATAAAAAAGTAACTTTCTGGCAACGGCCTCTGAGACCGCAAGGGATCATAGAAACGATTAGGTGGTTAAGGGTTAAATATTTGTCTGCCTAATATATAAACTAATTAATGAAGCTACGAGTACTTTACTTAGAGCTAGCCTGTATTAACGAGGCTTAGCGATACTGGTCAACATTCGGTCGATTCGCCCCGCCGCAACTAGGCTACCCTTGCAATTTTTCATATCCCGTGTCAATGAAAACGAAAACAAGGGCAATATCGAGTGCCAGATAATTCAACCCGATAGCTACACGGGCCCAATTCCGATATGCCGGTTTGCGTCGAAATTAGGCAAATTGCGTGGCTGTTTGATCAGTTTCAATTGTTAAAACTAGTATGCAGCCGCTATTGATATTACAATATTTAAATGGTGGTTTCCGTGCCAAGTTTTAGCTAATGAATTTCTATAGACGTATTTTAAGCCTGTTAATTTTCACAGCTACAGTTGGTAGTTGGCCTACTATGGCTTATATTTTTAGAGTATCTGCCCATATATTATTTTTAAATGATTATGCTAAGCTAAGTTTAACTAAGCTTTTAAAACCTCGATAACTCCACGGTTAACTCAATGTTTAAGAGTTATAAGGTCGATTATCACCTAATTAGAAAAGAAATGTAATGAAAATGAATATAGGGCAGTATTTTTTTAAAATAAATATGCCCGGAATTATAAGTAAGTAAGACTTGTATATAAACATGTTATTTTGGATTGTGTAGCTACGCTAAAAAACTTCCAAACGTAAAGGTTTATCTTAAAATGTCAGTATGGTACTCCGTTAACTAGAATCATAGGTGCTAAATCTTGTATTCCCGTATTTACAACTGGAACCCTTCCTTTCCTTCTCTTTATATTGCAACACAGCGATGCAAGAAAACACCGCATCAGTACTTTCCTAGACGAGGTCTACTACTCTAGAAAGCTCTATTACTTAGGCTGGTAGGAGGCTTTCGCCGTGGCTAGTTGCCACCCTACCGACAAAGACGTACCGCCAAGCGACTTAGCGTTCCGGTACGATGTCGTGTAAAAACCGAAAGGGGTGTAGATTTTCATCCTACTCCTAACAAGTTAGCCCGCTTCCATCTTAGACTGCATCATCACTTAACATCATGTGTGATAGCAGTCAAGGGCCAACTTGTAATCAATAAAAAATAACTATTATTATATGCTTCCATGTTAGACTGCAATATCATCACATATGATTGCAGTCAAGAGCTAACTTGTAGTAAATAAAAACAAATAGGTAAAATAATACATCATAACACTGACCTAGGTCAGCTGTAGAAACTATATTATAAGCCAAACTAGGCTTTACTAGGCCGCGATTTCGGCTCAAAGGAAACTGGGTTAAAATAAAAATCTACAAAACTAGGGTATCGCAGTAAAATGTTAAATGATATGCTTTACATAATATTTATGTGGTATTGCGCTATTTTTATGTGTAAATTGAGCCTTAAATAACTTGATTTTAAACTGTATGTTTCAATATTAATTTATATTGCTTGATTTTGAGTTTCTTTTTAATTCAAACAAATAGTTGTAGCTAAAAGACCTTTGCCTTATTAGAAGTGCAGTAAGCTTTGCACGAATATCCAAAGCTGCTGTAGTAGAGCCTTCCAAATTTGGCTGGTCAGGGAGAATAACTTGAACAGAGAAGGTGAGTGTTGACGGCCGCTACTAAGAGATCTCTTTTAATCTACACGCGTGTCACAAGTCAAAGGCTCTGTTCGGAGTTCTCTCGCAGCCACGCGATGGACCCGGCACCCGAACGGTGAATCCATGGAATGCTAAGATATTCGTCTCTATACTAATGCCAAACTCGACTGAGAATGCTTGTCAACAAACAAATTAGAAATGAAGGTAGAAATCACTAGTCATTTTGCACCTAATTTTTTTAATTAACTAGTTAATGACGAGTTCATGACAATAAATTAGATTAGTAAGCTTGAAACTAACTAACTAGTAATATATTCAATATTTTTGAAATAAGATTTTATAAAAAAACAAAACATAACTTTAAATTTATTAGGCATAAAATGTGTTGCATTTTCTACCTTCATTTTGAATTTGTTTGTTGACAAGCATTCTCAAACGAGTTTGGCTTTAGTATAGTAACATTTTGCTGTGATGTATTTATAACAAAATTGTAACTTTGAATTCTCTTCTATATCTTTGTATCTATATTATGGTGCTAGGTAATTACGAAAACAAGGCCCACACTGTTATTGAAACATCATCTTTTTTAGAAAACTAGAAACTTTTTTTTTTTTTCGACTACAAGTTGGCCCTTGACTGCTATCACACCTGGTGTTAAGTGATGATGTAGTCTAAGATGGAAGCGGGCCAACTTGTTGGGAGTGGGACGAAAATCCACACCCCTGTCGGTTTCTACACGACATAGTACCGGAACGCTAAATTGCTTGGCGATACGTTTTGTGTCGGTAGGGTGGTAACTAGCCACGGCGAAAGCCTCCCACCAGCCAGACCAAGACAAATTAAGAAAAATCTCAATCTGCCCCGCCGGGAATCGAACCCAGGACCCCCGTCTTATAAATCCACCGCGCATACCACTGCGCCACGGAGGTCGTCAAACTTAATAATTTACAGGATGTTCAGGTTTTTTTCCAAGCATGGCTAAAATATTTTCCGAACTTGTACATCATGATCCAAATACTTTCCAACCATAGAAGTTCGGAACATGCCAACATGAATGTTCCAAATATTATCCAGAGAGTATATTATAATACGAGTATATTTTAAATTTTTAATCTAAATGGACACTAGATTCAGTTCACACCAAGCGCATTTACATTAATCGACTTCACTGAAATTGCGGTTAGTTCATATAAAATTCATGCGCTCATAACCTGCATGCTGTTATAAATGTCACTTGATTAGATGCAATCGTTTTAGAATATTGCGAACTGGCGTTTGTCCAGTAACAGTCGCAACGCCTTGTTGAATACAATCGTAAAATATTTCGATACCATGATGTGAAACTGCAAGTTTTTTATGGATTTAAGAAAATGACGAACGAACTGCAGTAAGCTCAACGTAAGTAAAACGAGAGTCCAAAGCTGCTTTAGTAAGATCTGACTAGATTTGGTTGGGAAGAGAGCATAATTCGAGCAGAGAAGGCAAGTATTGACTAGTCACTCGTAAGCCTACACTCGTGTGGCAAGTCTTGGACGCGGTTCGGCGTTTTTCTTTCTGCCACACGACGGATCCGCACTCGTACGGTGAAACCATGGAATGCTAAGTTATTCGTCTTAAATTAAATGATAAACGTGCCTATAGTAATGTTATCTACATTACTGGTATGTACCACAACAAACGTCGAGTCGTCGAAATAATTTTTATTTGTCTATATTTCAAACTACTTGTGGTCACGTGATCCCATCATGACCACGATCAATTGACGGCCTCCGTAGCGCAGTGGTATGCGCGATGGATTTATAAGACGGAGGTCCCGGGTTCGATTCCCGACGGGGCAGATTGAGATTTTTCTTAATTTGTCTTAGTTTGGCTAGTGGGAGGCTTTTCGCCGTGGCTAGTTACCACCCTACCGACAAAGACGTACCGCCAAACGATTTAGCGTTCCGGTACGATGTCGTGTAGAAATCGCAAGAGGTGTGGATTTCCATCCTACTCCTAACAAGTTAGTCCGCTTCCATCTTAGATTGCATTATCACTTAACATCAGGTGTGACAGCAGTCAAGGGCTAAGTTGTAGTCAATAAAAAAAAACTTTATAATAATATAATCAAATAAAAATCTCGTCGTTTTATCATCGCACTACGTAAAGGTTAAATACAGTATTATGTCGAACACGGCATACGTTTATTAGAGCTGTAGTTCGCTGACGTAACCCCTTTGTCAAATGAGACGTGAACTCCGAGGCGAGAGGGAAACGGCAACCTGTGAAATAAAAGTTAATTGAAATTCCTGTCTTTTTGAGAACGTCGCTGATGTACCCGTACTGGAAAGACTTGGTAAAAAGGTGCATTACGTTTGGCTATTTTCTTTTCAGTACACGTACTCGTATGTTACGTCCACTAATTTTCTTCTAGCAAATTGTTTCTTTGTTAACTTATACCTGTTATGAGTTATGACGATTCCTTATTAGAGATATGACTTTTTGTTTGGATTTTATATTCTGTTCACCACAAAATTTTATGATGTATCTTTTAAGGTTAATAGAGTGAGAATATATTTTTGAAGCAATAACTTCTTATTGTAGGGGAAATTTACTTCTTTACGTAACGCAGTTTGGCGCCAGTATCTGACTTCACTTTATCTCACGCATACGAAAGCGGTAGGTAGGTACGCTATTCGTATTTAGGTTATCACTTCTGTCCCGGGGCACACGCGATTTGTTTTCTAATAACAAGACAAAAGGGACAACAGCTACTCGCTGCATGCGCCTTGGGCTCACGCAGAATACCACGCAGGCTATTTTAGTGGGCTAATGCCCCGATATAATATATGAAGCAGGACACTATGTCGATGAAACTACGTGACATCGTCAGCATAGATATAAGCTTATCGTGGCATAAGAAATAAAAAATTTTAACAAAAAATAGAACCGACTCAAAACGCGCTAAAAAGTAAAAAATAACTGTGTCATTTAGTTGCTTTAATTAACTAAAGCATATCTATGAAGTCGGTGCCAAAAATTTTTATTTCTTACTTTTTAGTAATTTATCGCCACGTAACGTACTCGTACTATACTGTCATAGTATATTATACGGCACTAGTAGCCAAAAAGCTACCGATACCGAGACAAAAACCGAAATCGCTGTAAGCGTGCCTCCAAAATTTGAAGAGTTCCTTCAATTTCCCCAGGATATCAACATCAGATCCTAACATGATGACAATGGGACCACCTTGGAAGTATGCCCTTTCTAATAAAAAAAGAATTATCAAAATCGGACAATTGTGTAAAAAGTTATGCGTGGTCATACATAAAAAAAAAAAGAAAAAAAAAATATATGTGTCGAATTGAGAACCTCCTCCGTTTTTTTTCGTCGGTTAAAAAAAGTCATGACTTTATTTAAGCCAAAGTTGATATTGACCACATATTGAGCAGCAAATCATAGAGTAAGGGTAGTCAAATGGTTAATTATTTTAAACCATGCGTACCTAGTCATATCTAGCGGCCAAGAGTTCTACGCAAGCAAGGTATCGATTTCTTTGACGTTTCCACTTTATTAGACTTGTTATGCAGAGGGAAGCGGAGATACATCTGACAGTTATTAAGGATAGGTGAATGACCTTTGTAAGCTAGCATGTAATTTCTTCTTATAATATGACAATTTTAACCAAAGTACTGTTATCATATTGCCAATAGTAACTAATGGAGATGGAATGATATAAAATTTTTTAACAAAAAAATAGAACCGACTCAAAGCGCACTAAAAAGTAAAAAATAACTGTGTCATTTAGTTGCTTTAATTTACTTAAGCATATCTATGAAGTCGGTGCCAGCAATTTTAAGGAACATTTATTTTACGTAGTAAAGAAGTTTGTGGGTTCTAGGTTACGTCCTTGAAAGTAGAAACCTTGGCTGGCACCGACTCCTAGATATGCTTAAGTAAATTAAAGCAACTAAATGACACAGTTATTTTTTACTTTTTAGTGCGCTTTGAGTCGGTTCTACTTTTTGTTAAAAAATTTTATTTCTTATTTTTTAGTGATTTATCGCCACGTAACGTACTCGTGCTATACTGTCATAGTATATTATACGGCACTAGTAGCCAAAAAGCTACTGATACCGAGACAAAAACCGAAATCGCTGTAAGCGTGCCTCCAAAATTTGAAGAGTTCCTTCAATTTCCCCAGGATATCGTCATCAGATCCTAACATGCGGACAATGGAAACAACCTTGGATGTATGCCCTTTCTAATAAAAAAAGAATTATCAAAATCGGACAACACTGTAAAAAGTTATGCGTGGTCATACATATAAAAAAAAAAAAAAAATAAACGTGTCGAATTGAGAACCTCCTCCGTTATTTTTCGTCGGTTAAAAATACACAACTTGGTACGCTTACACGGCTTTCGTTCTGGGTTTGAATACTTGCTCGGCTTATGATATATATTTTTCTACACACAAACTATCAGCAACAGCCAGGAGCTGGGAATTTGATGGTGGTTTACTTTTATCTTTCAGAGCACGTTTAGCTGTCGGTCTTGGTCTTTATTATTTATTTTTAAATTATCTAAGAGTATCTATAGGTAATCGTTCTATAGTTAAACATTATAGCCCATCTTGAGGGAAGTGGCGAGCCTGCCTCTAAATCTCTTCTCTTATAGACTTGGACAGGAAGTTGGTTTAAATAGGCCGATTAAAATAATAAAATTTAAATCGAAGATAGTAGCAAAAAAAATTGTTTCTGAAATAAAAAAGCGACATGATAATATTTTTGTTATTCACGATAGATAGATGAAAATATATTTTTTAAATTGTTTTTTTTTTTTATTGTTTAATGATTCATTGTTTTACCGATATGGGTCGTAGTAAAAATACCATCCCATAAAAATTAAATTCTTGCATCTAAAAAAGAAATAAATACAAATAATTAAAATACAATTATACAAAAATGGATCAATTCTAATCAGAATTGCTCCAGAAGAGATGTTTTAATGGCGCTAATGGCCTCTTAGTTAAAAAAAAATGTGTGCGTGTACTAGCGTACACTCGTAAGAAGTGAAAGTAACTAACTAACTTATCAACATTCAAGTATTAGAAAAAATTGATACCATAATTACACCCACGTGTTAGTGTATTGAAAAATACAATCAAAAACTGAGGTTAATTTTAAATAACGTGGAAAAATAAATACCATAATTACACCTAAGTATTAGAAAAAGAGATGTAAATACTTACTTTTTTTAGAAATTCACTGGAATTCGAATTAAAATAAACCCTTTGATTTTGCTGATCACTTCAATATAACATATCATATATATATATATATATATATATGTTTATCACGTCACTTCCATAAGATGGCGTGTAACGGAAAAATGTGACGCGTAACGAAAAAATGTTACACTAATTTTTTTTCCAACCCCGATAAAGAAGTTTCACTTCAAAAATGAACGATTGTTAAAATTGGCAGGTGAGTTTAATTTCGAATTCCATAGCAATACCACAATTCAACGTTTTTTTTACAAAGTTGGACAAAAATGCGTCGAAAAGTTCATTAAGGAAAGTTTGCGCTCGTTAGGAGTGGTTTAGTATTTACTTAATGAAGTAAAAAGGGCCGCTTTTATTTTGTATTTTTTTGAGCTTGTTGTTGTTGTTAGATGAATGGATTATCTTTTCTTGTTTGAAAACAAACTCATATTTTGTCCGTAAATTAATAAAAATCAATTATTCAGTTCAGAGACCTTTTGACGACCTCCGTGGCGCAGTGGTATGTGCGGTGAATTTATAAGACGGAGGTCCTGGGTTCGATTCCCGGTGGGGCAGATTGAGATTTATACATAATTTGTCTTGGTCTGGCTGGTGGGAGGCTTTCGCCGTGGCTAGTTACCATCCTACCAACAATGACGTACCGCCAAGCGATTTAGCGTTCCGGTACGATGTCGTGTAGAAACCGATAGGAGTGTGGATTTTCATCTTGCTCCTAACAAGTTAGCCCGCTTCCATCTTCGATTGCATCATCACTTAACATCAGGTGTGATAGCAGTCAAGGGCCAACTTGTAGTCAAATAAAAAAAAACAAAAAAAATGACCTCGTACGCAGTTATCTGATCCACCAAAAGTCCAAATAGGTTGATAAGTATTTATTATGATTGCACATTGGAACTGCCTCGTTGGTCTAGAGGTTAACCTATGTGGCTTCGATCACACGAGGTCCTGGGTTCGATCCTTGGGTTGGGTCATGGAATAATTCTGAGCTTTTTCATTCCTTTATGAAATGTTTAGTACATTCCAAGCCCGGAGTCTGGAAGTTGGCGGTGTTACACCCCCGTGCCTCGAAGAGCACGTTAAGCCGTCGGTCCCGGTCACTATCATCAACATCTGATAGTGATCGTTAATAAATGAAGCATTATCACCCTAAGCCCGCCAATCCACATTGCGTGGTGGGTGTACGCTCCATATCCCCTCTCCTATAAGGAGGGAGGCCTGGCCCAAAAATTACTAAAACTTGTGTGATTTATGGTTTTTTACCAATTCTGAGATAAATAAATATATAATACTCAAATGATCAAATGTGATCTTAACCACTTTTGGTATTCCAAATTTTTATTTGGTCAATGAAATATTGTATTTGTACTTATTAACAAATAAAAATTTCTAAACGTTTCTACTTAAACCACTTTTCCCTTTCATTAAAAAACTATGATTGTACTATAACAAGTAGGCCACATCTGATATAAAGGTTAACTTTATTATTTCAAAGCATTAAAACGTGCATATTAACCTACTGGAGTCCGCGGAGAAACTTCTTCTAATAGTGTAGTTATGATTTAACTTAAAGATGGGCCAACTTTGTTCAAATGGCTCTTGTTTTATTGCGTACGTGGGTTATCCTCACGTTAAAACTTTATTGTGAAAGCTTTCGTTGGGGGAATATTGCATAGACGGAATTTGAGCTCATATTTTTCAATTGCAAAATATTAAGAAAGGTATTATTTCTGTGTATATATCCTTTCTGAGTATGTATAGATAATAAATGTGAGTTTAGATGAAATACCTAAAATTTAACGCTCACTTTAGTTTGTTGAACTCCGGATTGTTTTGTTGTGAGACGAGAGTGAATCGAAATATTGGATTGTTCCTGGACCAAATTCAGGACATTTTAAAGTAAAACCAGGTTAAGACTACCCTAAATAGGCAAACTTGCATGAAAGGATTAATGAGAGTGAAAGAAGCTAAGAAAGTATGCAAGGACTGTGGCAAATGGAAGGATATAGTCTCTACCTATGTTACGTATGTATGTTTGTATGTTTTTTTTTTAATTTTTTTTATCGACTAGAAGTTGGCCCTTGACTGCTATCACACCTGATGTTAAGTGATGATGCAATCTAAAGATGAAAGCGGGCTAACTTGTTAGGAGTGGGATGAAATCCACACTCCTATCGGTTTCTACACGACATCGTACCGGAACGCTAAGTCGCTTGGCGGTACGTCTTTGTCGGTAGGGTGGTAACTAGCCACGGCGAAAGCCTCCCACCAGCCAGACCAAGACAAATTAAGAAAACTCCCAATCTGCCCCACCGGGAATCGAACCCAGGACCTCCGTCTTATGAATCCACCGCGCATACCACTGCGCCACGGAGTTCGTCAAAATGTATCAAATAGAAATAGAAAGAAAAATTGATAAAATGGCAAAAGTGTTATTTAGTTAGGCTTGCGAAACTTAACCACGACAGAAGGAATACGAATAAAAGTTAAATGTCTGGACGACTTCGGTGTTTTTGTTGTAAATTTTCAATGAAATTACGGGACGAAAG
This sequence comes from Mycalesis mineus, assembly GCA_034621355.1. Taxonomy (NCBI): domain Eukaryota; kingdom Metazoa; phylum Arthropoda; class Insecta; order Lepidoptera; family Nymphalidae; genus Mycalesis; species Mycalesis mineus. The sequence goes on from CM067888.1 coordinate 12,261,063, forward strand.
GAATAGAATTATAGTCAGCAATATCTACTTTGTATTCCAATATGCTCTCTTCATAGACAAAACGTTCAAATAAGGTAAAGTTGAATGACTGCATTATAATTATTAGCTTAAATTTTAAGCTATTGCATAGCTTTTATCGCGGGCCTTGAGCGTGAAGACCGAATCCAGAAATTCCGTAACGAAAAAACCTAACACACCCCACTCCGACCGGTACAGCGGTGATACTTTTTAGTTTTTTCAGATTGTCTTATTCGCATCTGTGTTCACTAACGTCCATACCATGTTGAATACACCGGTTCTCGTCCGATCACCGAAGTTACGCAACATCGGGCGCGGTAAGTACTGGGATGGGTGACCGCCTGGGAACACTGCGTGATGTTGGCTTTTTTAAATTTTTATTTTTTAAGCTATTGTATAGCTTTTATCGCGGGCCTTGAGCGTGGAGACCGAATACAGAAATTCCGTAACGAAAAAACCTAACACCCCCTGAGTATCAAAAGCACAATTTCGGCAACGACGTCATCGGGGAACGTGGCTTAGCGGTCTAAGTGCCCGGATTGCCAGAGAGACACGGGTTCAAATCCCGTTGGCTCCGCATCTTTTTTTTTTTCAAACGTGATATTTCAAAAAGTAATTATTTTTAATTAATGACTTTTTATAATATCACGCTTAAAAAAAATACTTTTTCCATCTATCGATAAATACCAGAACTATTAATGACTTTTTGAAATATCACGCTTGTAAAAAAAAATTAATGACTTTTTGAAATATCACGCTTAAAAAAAAATTGCAGAACCGACGGGATTCGAACCCGGGTCTCTCTGGCAACCCGGGCACATAGAGCGCCTTACCGCTCGGCCACGGTCCCGATGACGTCGGTAGGTAAACATAAGTTGATAAAAAATGCTATGCAATAGCTTTACCGCGGCAGTCTCCGAGTGCCACACGTCTTTTTTTTTACTTTGTTTTTTTTAATTAATTATATATTTAAGAACTTAAATAAAAAAAATAAAACAAACAAAAAAAAATTTAAAAAAGCCAACATCACGCATCAATTTGGTCGTCTCAATGGTCCGAGGACCATTTGAGGGTACGGGCCTCGAGCTAGGCTCATTACCCGGGTCGGGCGCGGAGGAACTTTCTCCTCCGGTGAATATTCCAGCCCCTTTCGGGGCTGAGGCTTTTCAGCCTATGGGTCCAAATGTAGAGTCCGGATAGAGTCAATCCGGGATGGCCCCGCGCGGACCGTGGTGGTATGAGTCACCACTATCCTGCTGCGGGGCGGTGTACGTCAGGGTAGGGGGGTCCCGAGTGGTTTGCGACGCAAAATGGTCGCAATCCTGCGTCGGGACGGTGTCTAGTCCGGTGGGTGCGTCGTCTGGCTCGTCTTCGCCTTCTGTGCCTGCGCCTGCAGGGTTGGCCAGGAGGAGCTCGCGGGGCAGAGGAAATGAACGCCCTTGAGATGGTCGTTCGCGATGTGGGGCGATTCCGCGGAGGTGCGTGTCCGGCCCGTTGTCCGCGCGCGCAAACATGCGGCGCGCCAGGCCTCGGACGAATTCCTCCACGGTGGGCGTTCGGGTGTCCCGGTGAAGTACGTCATTTCTGACGTACCTCGGAGCTCCAGTGGCGAGGCGCAGACACTTGTTCTGCACGACCTGCAGCCGCCTCTTCTGGGACGCTGAACATAGAGCGTACCAGGCGGGAGCCGCGTAGGTCAACCGGGATCGGACGTAGGTGCTGATGATCCGCAGCTTGGTCCTCAGTGGTAGTCTTGAAGTCAAGACTTGGTGCAACATCGATTTGGCCGCCGTAGACTGACACACGGCGTGATTCACCGTGTGGATCATTGTCAGTCTGGCATCGATGTGGCACCCAAGGTATTTGACTGAGGTCTGCCATCCTAAGTCCTGATCCCGTAGTCGAAGTTGACCTTCTGGCCTCCAATTGCCGAACAATATGGCGGCCGTCTTCCCCACGTTGACGGCCATGCGCCATTTGTCCAGCCAATTGGGTAGCAGGTCGAGAAGGCGTTGCATCTTTCTGATGGCGACGAGCTTATGGTATGACGACGCGATGTACGCGCTGTCATCAGCAAAAAGCGACAACAGCACGTCTTCCTCCCCCTCGAACAGGTGTCCGGCGAGGGTAGGGATGTCGTTAGTGTAGACGGCGTATAGGCACGGTGACAAGCAGCTGCCTTGGGGTACTCCTGCACGAATTGGGCGCGGCTGGGACTCCGCACCCTCCACGGAGATGTGGAAGGACCTGCCCTCCAGGAAGGACGCCACTAGCCGCACAAGCGCTGGTGGCAAGGTGGTATTTTGGAGGAGCTTCGCCAGGAGTCCGGAGTGCCACACACGATCGAAGGCCTTCTCTATGTCGAGAAAGACCCCGACGGTGCAGTACCCGTCGTTCATCTCACTGGCGATGTAGTGGAGTCCTCGTGCCAGCTGGAGCGTCGTAGAGTGGCTGCTGCGAAAGCCGAACTGCTCGTCGCGCAGTTGGATGTGGGGCGACATCCTTCGCAGCAGCAGACGCTCAAACAGCTTGGCGATGTGCGGTAGAAGCGTTATCGGGCGGTAGCTTCCCGGGAGTCGGCGGTCCTTGCCCGGTTTGGGGATGGTGATCACCTTCCCCATCTTCCAAATCCCCGGGAAATGTCCTGTGCGGAGTACCCCGTTGAAGAGTCTCGTAAGAGCTACTAGACCTCTTCGGGGCAGCTGCTGTAGAGCGGCGATCGGTATCCCGTCGTATCCCGCCGCCTTCCTCTTGGGTAGGAGGAGGACGGCTTTCCTCAGCTCTGACGGGGAGATGAAGTCTTCTCCCCGGAGCGGTGGAGGTGGGGTCGACAGGAAATTTCGGATCTTCTCCTCGATCGCCGCGATGTGGCTGGTCACCGTTACGTCGTCTACGGCCGGTGGGTTGGGGGTAAATTGAGTTTCCATGTACTCCGCCAGGATTTCCGCTCGATCCTTGGCGGAGTACCTTCGCCTACCCTCGCTATCTAGCAGTGGGTAGACGGGTGATGTCGGTCCGGTGAGTGTCTTGCAGAGGTGGTAGAGCGTTGTCTCGGACTCCGATGCCGCGTCGACTTGTTTGTCCCAGTCGTCGGCGGCATGGGTCTCGAGAGCTTGCTTGATCTTCTCTGCAAGACGAAGTATGTCACGCTTCACGCTCGGACAGCGAGAACGCGCCCACAGTTTACGTAGAGCGCGTTTCTTCCTCAGCATGTCCCGAAGCGAGCTTGGTAGGAGGTCCCGTCGACCGGTTGGCCGATTGGTCGAGGTGGCTGCGTCCTTGGCGGTCTTTATGGCTGCCGTCAAGGTCTCCGCTGCCTGCTCGACTTCCTGCGGTGTGGATAGGGTACCTCTTAGCTCAAGCTTCGACAGCGCGGCTGCGTACCTCTCCCAGTCTGTTGATAGCCTGGGAGGTCTCGGTATAGTGCAGTCGTGCCGGAGGTTGAGCGTGACAAGTATGGGCAGGTGTTCAGTGTTGAGATCGTAGAGAGTCTCAACACTGATGGGTTGTCTTATCCGGTGGTGCAGCACGATGTCCAGGACGTCAGGTTTGTTGCGCGGGTTGGACGGGATGTTGGTTGGCGCCGTTGGACCCAACACCCCGTAGTTGCGCTCCTCGCTGTCCTCGAGGAGCGCCCTTCCTGCCGGGTTGGAGACGCGCGAGCCCCAGGCTTGGTGCTTCGCGTTAAGGTCTCCAACGATCAGTGTAGGGCGCTGCGACTCAAGGATGGTCTGGACGTCAGTGCTGCAGAAGGTCTCGTTTGGCGGCTTGTAGGCGGCGTAGAGCAGAAGTTCTTCGTCCCCAGCTTGGACCCTCACACCAGTCGTACGCATCGATTGGTACGGTGTGTGGTCCATTTCCTCATGTACTAGGTCTCTCCGAACCAGCGCGGCAGTGCCTCGGTAGGCATACCCGCGGTCGGAGACCTCGTCGCGACGGTACACGAAGAAGTTGGGAACTCGGAGCTCTATGGTCGGCAGTAATTTGGTCTCGCCCAGGAGGATGACGTGTACATCCTGCGACTGGGCGAGTATGGTCAAGTCCTTTATATGGCCCCTTATGCCGCCCGGGTTCCAGTACAGCACCCTTAGTGAGAAAGGTGCTGTAGTAGAGCGGCCATCCCGGCTTGAATGGCCGCCACTGGTCCCTGGCCTTGGAGGTACACCGTTAGTCCGGCCATCAGCGCCTCCACCACAACCCGGACTATGACCGTGAGGTCCGGGTTGGTACGCGCTTCCCCCTGGGTGGCTGTATCGGTGGCGGGCTGATGGGCGGCCGACGTGGTAGAGTCGGTCGGCTGTGTGGTGGTTGGGTCCTCCCTGCGCCTTGCGTTGGGTGGGCGCTGTGGTTTGGGTGGTGGCGGCCCCGCTGAACTCGTAGTTGGCGGCTGGGGCTGAGGTTGATGCGCGGTAGAGCTGGTAGCGCTCGCTGGGGCCGTCAACATCACGCGGTGTTACCAGGCGATCACCCATCCAAGTACCGACCACGCCCGACGTTGCTTAACTTCTATGCAATAGCTTTACCGCGGCAGTCTCCGAGTGCCACACGTCTTTTTTTATACATTTTTGTATAAAACTAAAGGCTAGTTACGCTATTTGAACAGAATGCTCGGGGTGAAACTGAATAGAGAGAGAGTCTGGGATGGCACATAACTTTTTAATCCTGATATTCCCACAAGAATAGTTTTTATGTGTAGAGCACAGCTTGTTGTCATTAAATGCCAGCTGACCTCCCGGCTCAGGTGTGTATATTTCACTTAAGAGTGTAGATGAGGCAAGTTCTCTCAAAATTTGGGCAAACTTGCTTTGTTCACGTAGGTGTGTGCATTATATTCTCATTAAAAGTTAACGCAGTGTACCAACATTGCGGGAAGAATAACGATGACGTGGTCTTCACGTGTTTTGATATTCAGGAATGGGATCGCGTGTAGGAAGATCTTTTGAATTGCATTTTGCTATACCAGTATTTCCTAGTTAACTATTTACGTAGTTTATTTTGATTAAGCCAAGTAAACACGGTTTCTTTCACTTTACATATAGAGTTCATCTTTGACGTCCGCCTGTTTTAATGACCAGGCCTGGATTCACTATCACCAAAGGATATATACCTTAGCTTAGATCCATTAACCATGTTACTTGTACGAGAACACAGAGGCTTAATGTAACAACCTCAAAGGTTAATGGTAAAGTGGAGGACGTGGTTTTGATTAATTTTCGCGGTAAACTGCGTTATGATAGCGTTTGAGTGTTAAAAAGGGCATGTAGAGAAGGAAGCTTTGATCTCCATGATATCTAATTACTTTTTTGAAGTGAAACTTCTTTATAGGGGTTGGAAACAAAATTTAGTGTAACATTTTTTCGTTACGCGTCACATTTTTCCGTTACGCGCCATCTTTGACTTAGGGAAGTGACGTGATAAATATATATATATGTTATATTGAAGTGATCAGCAAAATGAAAGGGTTTATTTTAATTCTAATTCCAGTGAATTTCTAAAAAAAGTAAGTAATTACATCTCTCTTTGTAATACTTAGGTGTAATTATGGTATTTATTTTTCCACGTTATTTAAAATTAACCTCAGTTTTTGATTGTATTTTTCAATACACTAACATGTGGGTGTAATTATGGTATCAATTTTTTCTAATTGTCTTCATGAATGTTGATAAGTTAGTTAGTTAGTTTCACTTCTTACGAGTGTACGCTAGTACACGCACACATTTTTTTTACAATGCTGCCTGCATTGTAAAAAAGTTATGTAAATGCTAAATGTAATTGCATTTTTCGTTCCCATTACTTTTAAAATTAAAAATAATCAATTGTTAATTTTTTATTGGTGTTAATGTTTAAGCTGTAATGGACTGTATTTTCATAGTTAAATTAAAATGCGTAAGATTTTCGACAACGGTTTTTACTCATAGTTAGCGTATAAGATATTACAAAGGAATAGAAGTAATAGAACAAAGAAGTGATATAAAGTTAACAGCGAATCGAAGAGATCGAAACCGGCCGTGTCACGGTGTCGTCACGCTATTTTATTGGCCGGTTCATAAGGTCCCGGCAAAATAGGCGAATCGGAGGTCGGCACGCAGGTAATTTTCCTTGCCCGCCGGCTGGTGGTGGTAGAAGTGGTGGTCACCGTACCACAGATTATTTATTGCTCCGACGTTTAATTTTTTTAGAGACAAGTCTCAGTATTCCATGCATTAACCGTGCGGGTGCCGGGTCCATCGCATGGCTGAAAGAAAATCACTGAACAGAGCACAAGACTTGTGTAAAGGGATCCCTTACTGACGTGCGTCAACACTAACCTCCTCTGTTCATGTTTTTATCCCTGGCAGCAAAATTTGAAAAGATCCTATTAGAGCAGCTTTGGGTACTTGTTCTAATAAGGAGCTTGGTGCAATTCTAGTAAGGCCAAGGCCTTTTAGCAGGTATAACCTGCTAAAAGACCTGAGGGATAATATATTAGGTAAATATAATAAGTAATTAATCGCAGTATGTATTATTGTGTTTTATTCACATCTATTGACCATCGTGCGCAATACCATACTCAATGTACTGATAGTCAACATTACCACGAGATTGCACTAAGCTTGTGATCCTTACTTAGCTCAAAGACATCTGTCGTGTTCTCACTAACATTTGCTTTGTACGCTTGTTGCTTACACGGACTCCAATCTGAAATCCATTTGATGGTCGACAGTGTGGATGAATCTGTGAAGGTTCCATTAAAAGCTAGATATAAATACGACTTGTAATTAGTAACGTAGCTATCATACATAATCTAAGATGGGAACCTACATCGAAATCATCAACTTGAGTTCAATTGGAATTTGAATTTATAGATCATGTCTTTTAGGAAACTTTATTTATATTTCAATCAGAAATATTCTTAAATCAAACAGATAGGCAGACTCGCAATCGCTTTCCAATATATCTATAATAATAAAGTTTCTGTTAAACAAAATATCAGCCAAAAAAATTGAAACCAACAAACGATTTTTTAGACATAGTCATAAATTAATTTTTCTGATACTGCGTTTGAGCATAACATTGTAAAATAAGAAATACAAATTGCTGCAATTGCTACTGAGCAACTGATGAGTTTCTTGCCGGCATTCTCAGCAAAAATCTGCCTTCCAAACCGGATGTAGAGTCACTACGTACGACAGACTTGACGTTTCCAAAGAGCTTGTAAACCGCCTAGCTACTTGAAATAAATGAATTTTGATTTTATATTTCGTTCATTAAATAATGAGTTAATAACTAAATTTCATTATATGTACCTACTTTGTGTTATTATAATAATACTTACAATATCAATACAGCTGCATTCGAAATATTTGTCTGTTTATAACCTAACGTATTGAAAGAAAAATCAAACGCAATCTTTTTTAATTCGATATGTTCTTATTAAGTATGAATCAAAAATCTTTTTATTCGATATCTTACAGCAGCAACATTCCCCATTATGCACCAATTAGTTACACGAAGTTTTCAATAGCGAGCATATCATATTTCAAAGTTATTCACCGCTATGACATGGCAACACATTCATCTAACATAAATAGTTACTGGAACGGAACAATTCATGATAGACTTGGCACTAAAGGGGTGCATATATCACCGATAATACTATAAAGCCGGCATCAATGCTACGACACAATTACTGATCTCTGCACAATTGGAATAGACAATGCAGACGATTTGCGGAGATATTTATCGGATAGAGGACGTGTGGGACTATGTTAACGTTTGCGAGTATATTTGTGTAGGCATACATTATAAATAAAATAATTATAAAGAAAAAAAAAGATCGTGATGTTATTTACAAAGCCTAAACTGATTATATGGCTATAGAGGCTCACAAACCTTAACGCCCAGACACAGGCATGCGGCTATACGAAGCGTTACTCGGCCTAAAATTCTCCGCAGACTGTGCGATGGCAGAGCATGTAGCCAATGACCCGACTCCTTTTCAGACAACGCCAAAAAATGCGCTTTGTCTGAAGTAGTGGTACATTGTTGCAAAACACTTGCATGAGAACGCAATACGGGAGGTTTATCCCACAAACTCTGATATCCCACAGTCGAAGGACCAGGCCAGGATGCAATCCACGCTGACTTAGCCTCCGCGTGACTCTCCACAGCAAAATCAGTCGGACTTGATGGGTTAACGATCTGACTGATGAGTGTAGTAGAGAGAGTGCCACGCTTGATACGGAGCGTATGTGCACGATCTTTATTAATAAAATAATTATCTATTAAAGACCTACTACAGGGTCAAACCTCTTTTCTTGTACGAGAGGGTATGGTAAAGAGTAGACCGTTTTTAACTTCTTTCGGGAGAGTATGTGGAATTGGCCATTTACCGGAATATGCACTAAAACCCAACGGCACCCGCCGCATCTTTAGGTGAGATGTCACAGTATCGTGGTTGCAAGCTATTGTGACGTCTCGACTTTTGCCCCCGCAAGTAATGTTTTCTTCCTGAGTGTGCTAAATACACATTAAACTTAATTTATAACGAGTGTAATGAGTTTGTATCCAAGCAAAGAATCGCCTCGACTGTCCAGGCCTGCATTAGAAGACTTCTATTGCTGGCAATATTGAAGGAATTTCAACTTTAAACCAGCTCTTTTTGGTCAAGGACTCTAACTCTTCTGACCACGTCTGCTCCTGGTAAAACGTCTTGTGTTAGTATAGAGTAAGGATCGGTCGAGCCAAGAGTGTAACAACAGCAAAACCAGGCAGAATTTTTTTACTGTTTCAGGGAAAAAGAATAGTTCTATGTTTGTACATACATATATCATAGCCTAACCCAGGACACGAAAAAATATACAAAGTGTTAGGTAAATACCTCATCAAGCCGTCAACCAGGTTTTAAGGAGAGAAAATACATGCCAAGAAAAACAGATGATCTTCCTGGGCAGAATCCTGAGGGTGACATGAGGACTACAAAAACTTGCTATAAAAATTTTTTAGGCTATCACTAAACAAACTATACTAAAGCCAAACTCGATTGAGAATGCTTGTCAACAAACAAATTAAAAATGAAGGTAGAAATCACTAGTCATTTTACTCCTATTTTTTTTATTAGCTTGTCAATGACGAATTCGTGACAAAAAATTAGATTAGTAAGCTTAAAACTAATTAATAAATGCAAAATCTTTTAAATAAGATTTTATAAAAAAAAACAAAACATAATTTTACATTTTTTAGGCATAAAATGTGTTGCATTTTCTACCTTTATTTTAAATTTGTTTGTTGACAAGCATTCTCAATCGAGTTTGGCTATAGTATAGGAAGTTTATTTTGTATTTTATATAATGCTAATTATATAATACTATTTTATAAAATCGGGAAAAAAGTGTGCCTAGCATAGGGTGTCAGCCAACTCCATACGAAATGTTATTAAAATTGCTCCAGCTGTTTAGTCGTGAAGAAACTTTTGCGTTTGTAATATTAGAGTGATATACCGATAAAGAAAATACAAAAATAAATCGACCACAAAATAGAAACACAAGAAAAGGAAACGGAGATGAAAAATCAAGAAAACATTACCAGTACATTTCAGAGCTGTCAAAGTGGTAATAATAGTAAAAATCGTCGCGAATTTCATATCGAAAGTCGGTGGCGGTAACAATTTTCACTGCGATATGTATCAGACGCGTCCTGAAATTGACGTTTGAAATGCGCAACGTGCACTGCATTTGCAATCGTGTAGCGCGCTCAATCGTGCATACAAATCACCGTCAAGACATTCGACACCTACGACTTTGATACACTATGTTTACTGCGATAAAATGCTACCTACTGTGTATATTAGATAACACTTCAAGCCCAAAATAGAAATAGAAACGAGTATTGAATTTGTTCACGTTAAGAACGCAGTGAGTCATCACTGTTCGCCGGCCAAGCCCCACCCCTTAAAAAATCAAATCACGCGTCGCGTTCGAAGCTTTAATTGGTCACTGTGAACGTGACCTTGTAATTTGAAAAGATTTGGTTGGTTAGGGGCGAGGCTGGCCTGGAGCTCACTGCATTCTTAACGAGAACGAACTATAGTGTTGCGGTGTCTGCTGCTGCTACCCGTAGTCCTACGTGTTATGTCGCAGCGATATGTAGTAGCATCATGTCACCTTTCGTCGGAATCGGAGAAACTATTTTTTTTACTAAAATAACAGTAAGTTTTAGACGCATTCTGAAATTGACGTTTGAAATGCGCAACGTGCACTGCATTTGCAATCGTGTATCGCGCTCAATCGTGCATACAAATCACAGTCAAGACATTCGACACCTACGACTTTGATACACTATGTTTACTGTGATAAAATGCTACCTACTGTGTATATTAGTTAACACTTCAAGCGGAAAATAGAAATAGGAACGAGTATAGTTCGTTTGCGTTAAGAATGCAGTGACTCGTCATTGTTCGCCGCCCCCTAACCAATCATGTTTGAATGTGTTCAAATTACAAGGTCAAGTTTACAGTGACCAGTTTAAACGCGACGCGCGTAATTTGAAAATATGTAATTGGTTAGGGTACGAGGTAATGGCGGCAAAAGATTATTAGTCACTGCATTCTTAACGCAAACAATATATAGTATTGCCGAGATACGTCGCCTGCTGCTGCTGTCTGCAGTCGCTTGTGCAATGTCGCAGCGACAAGTGGTAGCGTCAATCGGAGTGAATAATTTTTTACTAAAATAACAGTAAGTTTTAGAGGCACCCTGAAATTGACGTTTGAAATGCGCAACGTGCACAGCATTTGCAATCGTGTATACGACTCACCGTCAAGACTTTTATACATGTTGTTTAATGTAAATAATAATTGACGGCCGAGTGGCGAATTGGGTAGTGACCCTGCTTCTGCGTCCTAGACTGTGGGTTCGATTCCCACCTCTCGAAAATATTTGTGTGATGAGCATGGATGTTTTTCAGTGTCTGGGTGTTTATCTATATATTATAAGTATTTATGTATTATATATATTTAAAAATATTCATCAGTTATCATAGTACCCATGACACAAGCTGCCTAAGCTTACTTTGGGACTATATAGCGATGTGTGTAATTGTCCTATAATATTTATTTAGTTATTTATTAATACGCAGCTGCCAATGACCATCGCTTATAACAGAGCATTGCAGTAGCTCTATTCTATAACAATGTTTTTATAATTTGATGAATTATTTTCAATTTAGTCGCTGTCGCCCTCTGTTTATGAAAATAGAGATGGATCCGAATTATTCCTTGTTATTATAAGTACAATCATTCACTGTATAATAATCTAACAGGTGGTGAAATATAACAGTACAATAGAGTCAATAAATCCACATAAACATCGACAACACCAATTGAGTTCTAAAAATCCATTGCTACACCCCTGTCTAAAGTCGTATGTATCAATTTTCAGCACAGCACTACCTACTTACTACTCCTAATATATTCTTTGTTACTGTAAGTAAAATTTTGTTCACTACGTACCTATAAAACATAACATTATGAAGTAGGTACAATAGAGTGGAACAATGAAAAATAAATGTATATAAATATCGACGACACCGATTGAATTCTAAAAATCCATTGCTACACCCGTATCACAAGTCGGATGTACCAATTTTCAGTACAGCACTACCTACTTACTACTCGTAATATATTCTTTGTTACTATAAATACAATTTTGTTCACTACGTACCTATAAAATATAACATTATGAAGTAGGTACAATAGAGTGGAACAATGAAAAATAAATGTATATAAATATCGACGACACCGATTGAATTCTAAAAATCCATTGCTACACCCGTATCACAAGTCGGATGTACCAATTTTCAGTACAGCACTACCTATTTACTACTCCTAATATATTCTTTGTTACTATAAGTACAACTTCGTTCACTACGTATCTATAAAACATAACATCATGAAGTAGGTACAATAGAGTGGAACAATGAAAAATAAATGTATATAAATATCGACGACACCGATTGAATTCTAAAAATCCATTGCTGCACCCGTATCTAAAGTCGTATGTATCAATTTTCAGCACAGTACTACCTACTTACTACTCCTAATATATTCTTTGTTACTATAAGTACAACTTCGTTCACTACGTATCTATAAAACATAACATTATGAAGTAGGTACAATAGAGTGGAACAATGAAAAATAAATGTATATAAATATCGACGACACCGATTGAATTCTAAAAATCCATTGCTGCACCCGTGTCTAAAGTCGGATGTACCAATTTTCAGCACAGCACTACCTACTTACTACTCCTAATATATTCTTTGTTACTATAAGTACAATTTCGTTCACTACGTACCTATAAAACATAACATTATGAAGTAGGTACAATAGAGTGGAACAATGAAAAATAAATGTATATAAATATCGACGACACCGATTGAATTCTAAAAATCCATTGCTGCACCCGTATCACAAGTCGGATGTACCAATTTTCAGCGCAGCGTATCGGTATCCAGAGTGGTAAAATTGACGTATGAAATGCGCAATGCGGGATTGCATATTTGCAACAGCTTTGTTACTGTGGCTGGGCTATTTTTATACTCGTTCCGGGGTTCACTTTAGCTTTTTCATATTTCAATTATTGCGAAAATATAGTACAAATGGAACAGATTAAATAAATACATGCTGAACAATCCTTTTGATTTATTTCCATTGAAAATTTTTCAATTTTCGAATGAGTAATACAGGGATATAACACATGATTTCAAAAACGATTCCTAAAAATGGCAGTCTAATAAAGGATAAATCGACAAAATTTAAATTGAATGTTTATAATTAATGTCCCTTATAAAGTCAAAAGTCAAAGTCAAAATATTTTTGTTCAGTGAAACCTTTATGATTATTTTGAATCATCAATATTTAATTTTTAGATTATGTAAAGGTGATAATTATAAAAGGTCTAAAACTTAAAATTAAAGCTACGGGGGTTCCAAACATGCCGTTTTCCACGAACAATCTACAGCCATCTCAGCCAGGCCATTTTCTTTTAAATACAATTTTGTATAATTATCCAACCGACTGCCTCGTTGGTCTAGTGGTTAGCCTATGTGGCTTCGATCACGAGGTCCTGGGTTCGATTCCTGGGTCGGTTCATGGAATAATTCTGAGCTTTTTCATTCTTCTATGAAATTCTCAGTACATTCCAAGCCCGGAGTCGGGAAGTTGGTGGTGTTACACCCCCGTGCCTCGGAGAGCACGTTAAGCCGTCGGTCCCGGTCACTATCACCAACATCTGATAGTGATCGTGAACCCGCATTGGAGCAGCGTGGTGGGTGTACGCTCCATATCCCCTCTCCTATAAGGAGGGAGGCCTGGCCCTATAGTGGGCCGTTAATAGGCTAATAATGATGATGATGATGATGATGATCCAACCGATATACTTCAAATCGGTTCCAATAGAAAGGCAGTAATGCCCATATTTAATAAAAAAAATACGCATAATTTGATGCGAACTTGCGGGGGTCGTACGCTAGGTTATTTTAATGAATTTAATTTATATTCGCAGTAATGTTCAGAGAATACCTAGACTAGACGACCACTTTACCTAAAGCTTATTTTCACGTAGGTGGCTAACTCCTACGCTATATCATCGTATCTCTTGAAGCCGTCTCTAGCTGGCAATTTACAAGGAGCTTTATGGATATTAATATATTATTCCGTTAAAAGCAAAAGCTCTCTACAATCTGCTTAAAGTCCTAGGCATGACTAGAAAGAACTGCAGTAAGCTCCATTCTAGAACGAGTGACCAATGCTGGTCTGGAATCCTACCAGATTTGGTTGGGCAGGGAGAATAATTCGACCATAGAAGGTGAGCATTAACCGGTCACAAAGGGTACCCTTAAGTCTGCTACCGTGCCGCAAGTCTCGCACTCTGTTCGGCGTCTTTCTCTCTGCCACACAATGAACCCGGCACCCGTACTGTGAATCCATGGAACGCTTAAATATTTGTTTATCTTCTAAGCAAGCGCGTCCTATCATAGCCTACATCAATACTTACCATCGTGATATCGTGATCAAACGTCAGCTTATTTAATGTGTATAAAAAAATTTAATAAAAAATTAAACCGACTTCAAAACGCACTGAAAAGTAAAAAATAAATGCGTCATTTAGTTACATTAATTTAGTTAACTTAAAACTCTAAATAAATATTAATGTTTACAATATAATTTAACCGTACTATGTATAAAACAAAAACAAAAGTAGGCTTAATAATTATACTCATTAATTTTGTTATTCACGTCTCCTTTCACATAATCTAATAACACGATTACGTCACGTACTCCATATTAATCTTCGACTATTAATTCCCAGGGATAGAGACTGTACTGGGGAATACAGTACGAACAAGCGTATTAGACGATACACGTGTATACCTAACCCCTTGAGAGCAAACATTGAATCTCCATACAATAATACCTTCCACACAATTTGAAGGTTAAAACAACCAAGAATAGAGAGAAAGATTTGCATAATTTTAAATAAATACTCTTTAGCAATACCGACTTTGAAAGGAATTCTTAATGTACTATGTATAATTGTATCGATAGTTCACTGCGGATATGTGAGGCATTGGATTCCAGTCCTGGGTTAGGCTGTGAATAATACTAAGTTTCTTTTTTAATAAAATTTCTAAGCCTGGAGTTGGGAAAATAGTTACACCCCTGTACCCTGGAGTTGAGCCGACAGTTCTAGTCGCTATCATCGACATCTGATAGTGATCGTTAAATAATCAAATAATATCACCCTAAACCTACCGAACAGCTTTGAAGCAGTATGGTGGGTCTAGGCTCCATACCTCTGAGACTGTATTAGGGATTAATAGGTAGCTAATTATGATGGTGACACTTGAGCAAATGAACTTTGAAATAGATTTTTATTGTACCTTTACCTTAATTGTATTGTATGATATTATTAACTTTATTTCAGATACTAAATTCTTATGATATAACTTAACACAAATAATGAGTAACATAAAGGCAGGTTTTCTAGCGAAGGTAAGTCAACTGAGCAGGAAACAGCTACGGTATGCTATAGCAGCGTACACAGGCCATTATAGCACCAGATCTATGCTCTGCAAAATGGGTATCCCTGAGGATCCCATTTGCAGGACCTGCAACGAAGACACAGTGTCCATAGAACATATTTTGTGTGAATGTGACGGATTGGCTAGAAAGCGAATGGATCTCCTGGGGGTGGCATATCCACTACCAGAGGATTACTGTGCCTCCAACCGGAAAGCGACCACCCAACTATCAGTTCAAACACAAACTCTAAGGTTTGTGTTTGAACTGGTATAGGGGAGGTGAGGGCGGGGCGAGTACAAAAGATCCAAAAGGGTCAAAGTGCATCCGCTATGGCGGGCCTCACCATTATAATAATAATAATAACACAAATAAATAAACTTTAGCTTAACCAGACACAAATAAAATATTGTATTCCGAATCTTCCACAGAAACCAATTTGATACAGATCTATGTAATACCTACAAGTCCACAACTCAACTTTCATCATTACAATTATTTTATTTATGGTCAGTTGTTCACTTTTTGTCGCACAAAGGGACAACTTGGACCTTTTTTTCACTCTTTGCCTCCTTTGTAACGTTTTCTTTAGAAGTGCTCAAGATACCCTTTTTCTTTAACAGTTTTATAGAATATTATTTTTGAAGACATCGTTCGTCGTCTATTTTATTTTTCGCGCGCATTATCTTTTTCATTAAAAGTTCGTATCTGGTGTTAAACGTTAAACAGTTGTCGACTGTACTTTGTTAAATGACTCTTCAAGATTGTTTTAATCAGTTTCGCCTTTCTTGTTAATGTCGATTTTTATCTGTTCTTTTTAGATGCTAACGTGATATTTAAGTTTACTTATAAATCTTTTTACTAATAGTTTTTTAATTATAATTCTCTGATGATTTGACGGCGTCCGTGTCGCAGTGGTATGCGCAAGACGGGTTCGATTCCTGACTGGGCCGATTAAGATTTTCTAAATTGGTCTAGGTTTGGCTGGTGGTAGGCATTGTTCGTGGTTATTTACTACCGACGACAAACGTACCACCAAGCGATATAGCGTTCTAGTACGATGTCGTGTAAAAAGGTGTGGAGTTCATCCTAACAAGATATAGTTTCAGAGATTAGCTGTAACAAACAGATAGGCAAAAATTTACCGAAATGATTATGATTATGTCACCTAGTACATTTAGTAACAAGCTATTATGTTGAAAAAAAAACTAATGAATCTTTTACTCATTGATATCATACGCCTCCATAATATTGTGTTGTTGGCAGCATTGCGAACCATAGACTATAGAGATGCCGATTTTGTGTTGTTGTGATAGACTGTAGCAAAAAGTGGCGGTTACGGGCGGTTATATAAACGAAGCCCTAATGGTGAAGTGATTATTATTTTGTGTGTTCTCTTTGTGTGCAGTTATGCTGCTAGTTAATTTTGTTAAAAGTTAAAGTGTAAAAAGATGTAAATGCTCGTTAAGTAAATTATGTTATTACCGTCAGATTGTTTCATTTTGATTTGATTTTAGGAAGTTTTGTAATAAAAACGTGTTGATGTTATGATTAATGTTCTTTTTCTGCCTTTTGAACCCTTCTGATGATGTTTCTAAAAGTGTATACTCGATACTAAATCAATGATTGCTGATTTCCCGGTCCATGTGTTGAAATATGTGTTTTGATATGCACGTTAATATTGATTATATGAACAGTGAAGTGCTACAACTATTCGTAGGAACATCGAACATGTTGTAACTCAGAATTAGTTAAAAACCATAAATCTCACAAGTTTTACTAATTTTTGTCCGGACCCTTTTCAAAACATCCAAAATGACTCGAGAGCATAATTACGCAGTTTCCGCTATCTTGGCTTGTCTATTTTGACAGTGTATGTCATTGTCAAAATAGTCAGTCACAGACTGACATTGACGTTCCGTAATACTCAGGGTAAATAACGCAAATTTAGATTTAGAAAGATTCCTTATTTTATTAATATTTATGGCCAATAGATATTCGACATAGTCATAGCAGACGAATGTTTCAATTAAGAAATGAAATGAATAGTTATATTTTGTGACAGTATTTACGCAATATGCCTTTAACTGTAGTCAAGTCTGTTATACCACATTTTATAAATAAGACACGATATTTTATAAAATGTGAATCTTTGTCAAGCAGCGCTTCTTTTTGTTTTTCTTTGATGTCGAAATTGTTAATGACGGTATTATATTATGATAAGCCCGCATTGTCTTAATAACTGCTTTGTTGGTTGGTTAGTATTTGTGGCTGCGGATTACGAGGTCTTGGGTTCAGGGTTTGCCTCGGTCGTCGGTTTTCTGTATACATTCTCAACCTGGAGCTGTGCGTCTAAGGCCGCTAACCTGCATTTTAATAGTGTGGTGGATTATGTTAACTTTAGCAGGAAGTTGGTTAAAAATATTTCGAGCGTTTATCGGTCACAAATGGTACATCCGACCTTTTGACGACCTTCGTGGCGCAGTGGTATGCGCGGTGGATTTATAAAACGGAGGTCCTGGGTTCGATTCCCGGCGGGGCAGATCGAGATTTTTCTTAATTTGTCTTGGTCTGGCTGGTGGGAGGCTTTCGCCGTGGCTAGTTAACACCCTACCGACAAAGACGTACCGCCAAGCGATTTAGCGTTCCGGTACGATGTCGTGAAGAACCGATAGGGGTGTGGATTTTCGTCCCACTCCTAACAAGTTAGCCCGTTTCCATCTTAGACTGCATCATCACTTAACATCAGGTATCATAGCAGTCAAAGGCAGACTTGTAGTCAATAAAAAAAAATCCCTGTCGCAAGTCTGGGACTACCACACGATGGGCCTGGCACCTGCACGGTGAATCCATGGAATAAGATATTCATCTCTCCAGATTTAGAACTCTAATATTATTGAAGTGTCGACTTAAGCGGACAGGAATCTAAATTATTGTATTATAGTTTAAATATTACTACAAGAAGCAGGATGTAGATATAATTTATAGTAGAATTAAATTATGTATACAGTCATTAAAAGCTTTAGAGTCATTAGTTTTGTAGCTCTTGGCTGTGAAGTTTGTATTACGTTTTGTTGCGCGGTGGTGATAAAATAAAACTTGCGCCGGCTTTTAATGTTAATGAGGAGTTTACGTTTTATAGAGGGATTTTTTTGTGTTTTTCTTTGATGTCGAAATTGTTAATGACGGTATTCTATTATGTTTGGCCCGCATTGTCTTAATAACTGCTTTGTTACATATATACATACCATCACGCCTCGTTCCCATAGGGGTAGGCAGAGACTACATCATTCCATTTGCCACGGTCCTTGCATACTTCCTTAGCTTCTTCCACTCTCATTAATCCTTTCATACAAGTTCGTCGGTTTAGGGTACTCTTGACCTGGCCATTATTTTAAATGTCCTGAATTTGGTCCAGAAACATTCGCCTAGGTTTTTCTTTTCCTACATTTCCATTCACTCTTGCCTTATAAATCTCTTTTGTTAATCTTCTTTCATCCATTCTCTCTGCATGCCCAAACCATCTAAGCATCCCTTTCTCTATTTTACTCACTACATCTTCTTTTACACCACACTGTCTTGCTATGTTGGTGTGTTAGTATTTGTGGTCGGTATACATTCTCAAACCGGAGCTGTGCGTCTAGCGCCGCTAACCTGCATTTTAATAGTGTGGTGGATCTAAGTTCCATATCGCCACTCAATTAACGCCTGTAGAGTGTTACAATAGGCTGTTAATTGCTTGCATTTTTTACATACTATAGTTAAAGTTATAAATAAATAAATATTATAGGACAATTACACACATCGTTATATAGCCCCAAAATAAGCGTAGGTAGCTTGTGTTATGGGTACTATAATAACTGATGAATATTTATATATATATTATACATAAATACTTATAGTATATAGATAAACACCCAGACACTGGAAAACATCCATGCTCATCACACAAACATTTTCCAGATGTGGGAATCGAACCCACAGCCTAGGACGCAGAAGCGGGATCACTACCCACTGCGCCACTCGGCCGTCAAAGTTACTTAGACTATGTGATAATATATATAGATCATGCTTGAATTTTTTTTATAAATCTTGAAACTTAATAGGGTACATCAATGTATATCTTTAATAATACTAGTTTTCGAAACAAGTAACTACGGAGTATACATGATTTTAAGTGGAAAACAATCACCTTTAACTAAGCTTACGTCGCTTGGCAGATTCAGTAGGATTATATGGAATTGTGTGCAAAGTTATATTTAATACGACCGAGTGGACGGCCGAGTGGCGCAGTGGGTAGTGACCCTGCTTCTGTGTCCTAGGTTGTGGGTTCGATTCCCACATCTGAAAAATGTTTGTGTGATGAGCATGGATGTTTTCCAGTGTCTGGGTGTTTATCTATATATTATAAGTATTTATGTATAGTATATATAAAAATATTCATCAGTTATCATAGCACCCATAACACAAGCTTCTTACGAGTACGCTTACTTTGGGGCTATATAGCGATGTGTGTAATTGTCCTATATTATTTATTATTTATTTATTTAAAAAAAAAAGCAAAAAAAAACAAAAAAAAAAAAAAAAATACGCTTGCGCTCGACAAACATGCCTGGACCCTTGAAACCTGCTAGCTCCCAAAGCGCCCACGTTCCAAACTCCATAGTTATCGTATTTACCTTTATAATAGAAGCATGAGCTGATGAACTCATTGCATCATCACAGGTATACTGAAAAGCAATCAAGAGATCTGATAACGCTCCTTGCCTAGATGATTCATGTTTAATCTTGGCTTGAATATGTCAAGTTTCAGTATTTCTAAGCGAAACAGTTTATTGGTCTAAGTTTGAGCAGCATAAATTATCATTAATATTTTTATGATATAATAAGGAATCTTTCTAACCAAATTTGCGTTATTTACTCTAAGTAATACGAAACGACAATGTCAGTATGTGATTGACTATTTTGACAATGACATACACTGTCAAACTAGACAAGCCAAGATGGCGGGAACTGCGTCATTATGATCTCGAGTCATTTTGGACGTTTTGAAAACGGTCCGGGCAAAAATTAGTAAAACTTGTAAGATTTATGGTTATTTACCAATTCTGAGTTCACTAAATATATATTACAAAAATTGCGGAACCGACGGGATTCGAACTCGCGTCCCTCTGGCAATCGTGGCCTAGCGGTAAGACGCTCTAAGTGCCCGAATTTTCAGAAAGACGCGGGTTCGAGTCCCGTCGATTCCGCAATTTTTGATATTATGTTTATTTTTAAATATAAATAATTCCTAAAGTGTGGGTAACACATCAATAAAAACTAAAAATATATATTACAAGTTAGCCCTGGATACCGGACGGTAAATGATGTTGCAATCTAAGATGAAGCGGGCTTACATTTTTTAATTTGTTACAAGTTAACTTTTGACCGCAATCACACCCGATGGTAAGTGATAATGCAATCTAAGATGGAAGTGAGCTAACTTCTTAGGAATAGGATGAAACACAGCACACCCCTTTCGGTTTCTACACGACATAGTATCGGAACGCTAAAATGCTTGGCAGTAAGTGGGTTTGATGGTGACTAGCTACGACCAAAGCTACAGCCAAAACTAACTAGTTAGGAGTAGGATGGAATCCACGACATCGTACCGGAACGCTAAATCACGCGGTTGTACGTTTATGCCGGTAGGGTAAGAAACTAGCTGAAACCACTCACCAGCCACACCTGAATCGAATATACCACGGCGCCAGGGAGTCCGTCGAGTGTTGTTTTTTTTATCGACTTCAACTTGGCCCTTGACTGCTAATGATGACCCTTCACACCTGATGTTAAGTGATGATGCAATCTAAGATAGAAGCGGGCTAACTTATTAGGCGTAGGATAAAATTCACACCCCTATCGGTTTCTACTCGACTTCGTATCGGAACGCTAAATCGCTTGGCGATAACGTCTTTGTCGGAAGGGTGGTAACTAGCCGCGGCGAAAGCCTCCCACCAACTAGACCAAGACAAATTAAGAAAAACCTTAATCTACCCCGCCGGGAATCGAACCCAGGACCTCCGCCTTATAAATCCACCACGCATACCACTGCGCCACGGAGGTCGTCATCACCTGATGCTGATATAATTCTACTTAGTAGATATGTATCATAATAATATGAATTGTCATAATATGATGTTAAGTGATGATGCAATCTAAGATAGAAGCAGGCTAACTTATTAGGCGTAGGATAAAATTCACACCCCTATCGGTTTCTACACGACACCGTACCAGAACTATAAATCGCATGGTGGTTCACATTTTCACATCACATTTTTGCCGGTAGCAAATCTGGGCCAAATCTCAATTGGCTCAACCGGGAATCAAATATACCACTGCCCCACGGAGTCCGTCGAGTGTTGTTGGACATCAACAACAAATATTGATGATGTGTAACTAATCAATTTGTAACAATAACTCTACATGTTATAGCGCGACAACAACACATTTGTTGTGTACACTTCACTGTACATGAATGTCAATATTTTACGAATATAAATGTTTTCATAATTGATGAACATCTAGTAAATATTGTGAAACGCTGGATGGAAATTCGCTGAATTGTAGAAAATTTAAACCCATATCTGTATAGCAAGGACGTAACTATCATATCATGTCAATTTATATTATTATGGTACGTATATATCTACTAAGTAGAATTATATCATCATCAGGTGATGACGACCTCCGTGGCGCAGTGGTATGCGCGGTGGATTTATAAGGCGGAGGTCCTGGGTTCGATTCCCAGCGGGGCAGATTGAGATTTTTCTTAATTTGTCTTGTTCTGGCTGGTGGGAGGCTTTCGCCGTGGCTTATTACCACCCTACCGACAAAGACGTTATCGCCAAGCGATTTAGCGTTCCGATACGATGTCGTGTAGAAACCGATAGGGGTGTGGATTTCATCCTACTCCTAACTAGTTAGCCCGCTTCCATCTTAGATTGCATCATCACTTAACATCAGGTATGATGGCAGTCAAGGGCCAACTTGTAGTCATTAAAAAAAAAAAAAAAAAGGTGTCTTCTTCAAAATGAAGTTTGGCAGTCAGGTGGGAAAAATTCATCCGGTTCTACGAAACAGTTTTAAGCTTCGTGTAGCTAAGCGATTTAGCGTTTCGGTACGATGTCGTCTAGAAACCGAAAGGGGTGTGGTTTTTCATCCTACTCCTAATAAGTTACCCCGCTTACATCTTAGATTGCATCATCACTTAACATGAGGTGCGATAGCAGTCAAGCGCCAACTTGTAATCGAAAAAAAAAATTCAGATTAAAAAGTTTTAAAATCCCCGACTCTCATAAATTAAGCATCTTCTTCGTCTTCGTTTTTTACATTACCTTTACCATCATAAGAGAAAAATGTCGATATCTTTGGATTGGTTTATTGAAATGGCAAATGGAAGGATGTGCTCTCGGCCGACCCCCATGGGAATGTGGCGTGATGTTATGTATGTATGGTTTATTGGATCTTTGTAGTATACAGTGGGGCAAGTGCAAGTTTTCACCGAGCGACTGCGTAAAAACGTACACGCTCATAACGTCAAGTTATATAGAAAAAAAAAAAGCGTTTACTCTCACCATAACTAGATGGCGATACTCCAGTTTGCGACACCGTGAACCCCCCGGGTTGGTGCTGGGAGCCAACGGCCGCAAAGAATCGGAAAAAGGGGACTCTTAGTCACACATTGAACTCATAAGCGTTGAGTCCTGGTACGGGCTGCTACATACATAGTCTGGTACAAAGAGCGAGAATAATAAAAGATTCAAAATGTTTGCTGAGTCTGTTTATTCGGTGGCTGAATTGTTACAGTGATTATTTTAAATACTAAATTAAAGAACCTAATTGTATTCACCGGTCTCCTGTGTCATACCAATCTATGTTAATGGACAGGACTGACTGTGGTTTCCGGAACTCCGGTCTAGGACAGCCTTAGCAGCAGAGCGCTTGGGTTCAAATGTAAACGTCAGTCCAAAACCAACCCAAAGTTAATACCACGTCATTACTGAGACAGGTTACCGGTGTCTACAAGACACAGTAGGTGCTAGCTTAATCAGATTTATGATTATACCACCGAATCACAAATTACAGGAACAGAACATTGATGCAACAAAAATATTAAAGAACAGAATAATAACGGAACATAATTTTAACGGAACATAATTAATATAACCGAAAGTAATGGAACAGAATACCACCAACTTTTAAGCTTATTGCATTTACTGTCTAATTGAAGAAACTATTTCATGATTCTAGAGTTCATTGACCTCGCTAGATTGTTGGCCTCTACGTAGGACAATATGTGAGTTCACTGACCTGTTAGCTCATCTCACCATTTGTACGGTGCGATAGGGCACTTCCTCCGATTTTCCAACGTCGCGCCGGTCCGAAACTGAGGCGCTCCTCGAAATCAGGAATAGCCAATCCTTTCCGTTGTCGCGTCGCACGGAAATACGGACTGAAGCCCTCCACGCCGGTATCCACCGAGTCTTTTCCAACGAAGGCTTCTCTCGAATGTTCCAAATCCACAACCAAATAACTGAATGGTCTAACTGGACGAATAACGATGAAATATTGAATGTAGATAACCATAGACATAAACGTAGAATAAATATAACGATAAACCCGCTAGCCAAGTAGCACTCGCTTATTCCCTCCCGATGACGGAAACAAACATAATTAACTTGCTAGGGAACCGAAATGTTGTTACTTCATAACTTATATATTTTTTTATAACATTATTACTGGGTTTTGCAAAATTGGAAGCCCTGAACCCATGGGCGAAGCGAATCCTTTCAATCGGGCACAATTTCGTCTTCACGCCATCGCGTCACGAATTGAAAAGACTTCTTTCAAAATGGCTGCTTTCCGCCATAGACATCCATCATAAAGTTAGACGTCCGGAAAGGGACTTTCCTCTATGCTTACATAGAGGATAAGCGAAACTTTCAAAACACAAAACCTTTATTTTCCAAAATACTAACTATTTGTTTTATTTTCTTTTTTCCTTTTTAAATCCAAAAGAAATACGAAATAGAAACGACACCGCTGTGTTTAACGACAGAGCCATCTATCGGCGCTAACCTGCAACTTTTTGCCGTGCTCCGCTCACGATCCACGAATCAATCACAAGCTTAGCCGCACTGCCGACAGATGTCGCTACACAACGTGACAAGTTCCATATAAAATTTGCGTTTACTGTTTTCGGTATCGACACGGTAAAATCTCACACTAACCATACTCCACGACCGTTACTTTCAATTCATGTCAACACATAATATAATGTCATGCGCAGCACAATTTGAACAAGTTAAAATTTAAAAAATTGAAATCTCCTGACAGTCATGAATTTAGTGAGGATAACAAGTTTTTTGAAACTATTTTTTTTAATCGTAAAAGAAAATCGCCGATATTTGTGGATCGCCTTATCGAACCTTTATTGTATATTGTCGAGACAGATAGAGATGAATGAGAAACTCACAGTATTGAATTATAAAAACATCGCACTTCAGCTCTTAAAACTTGCATATTATTCGAATCTTTTGTTTATAATATACGACAGCTAGAGACACATACAAACAGACACGCCTTTTACTTGCAGCCAAGTCAAGGCTGTCGGGTAAGTGATGCCCTCAAAACCGTGCACACGATCGCCGATCAGTGGTCATCTTAGTATTAGTTAAGGTTAAGTTTTAGTTGTAAAAGATCACTCGCTGATCTATTACTTGGTCATGTAGTTTTATTATAGTTTTTTATGTAATTATTACTTAATTAAATAATTTTTAAGTATCGTTTGCATTCTTTTAACCCCCTAGCTGCTCCAAAAAGTCGCCTACAATAACTTTTTACAATAACAACTATTACAGCCACTGTTCTTTTAGGTCGAGACATAAAATAATATCTTAATAGCTTTACAATAAAAATATATAATATCTTTACAGAATATATTCATAATAATGATGATTGGAAATGTCATTCCCTTTCCCAAAGGTAGTTTTTTTTATGTAAACAAACCTTCAATATTGCGTAGCTCGACACAGATGTGTTTACCTTTGACATTGATTTCCTTGAATATATTTCAATATAAAAAATGCGAGCCTTCGTAGAGTTGTTTGAGTTTAGTTTCTTTGTTATTCTTTAGTGTGTATATATGTTTAGTAAGAATAGAATAGAATAGAATATCTTTATTTGCATAATACACGGTACAAAAAAAAAGGTAGTAAAAAATAATGTTGAGTCACAGTGTATTGTCGTTTACAAGGCATGCAAAATTTACAAAAAATGATTATAAATTAATACAAAATTACAAATGTAAGGGAGGTACGCTGATGCGTACCCACACTCACTAATAAAAGAAATAATACAAAAGTTTATGGTGAACGAAGATGTATTGTCAAAAACCTTAATTACGTAACAACACGGTAACGCGTACATAGACGGAAGGCCCTCAAGAAAGCGCGGGCTATCGCGTTTGGAGGTCGTAAGCGCACTGGCGCGGACGGTCAACGGCCATCCAGTCCTTACACCCGAAAATATTCGGCGTTGGGCGGAGCTTACGTTTCCAGGAATTCAGGCGAGCGACGCGACCGAATACCGCGTAATAGAACGTCGCGTTACATCCTCCCCCTAAAATTCACTACAAGCGTCCCTGCGTCTGAATTTTCTCTTTTCTTGGCCTACCCCTTCCCTTCTTTTCCTTAAGAGGCGGTAGCGCCTCTCCTACGAATGCGGTCAACTGGGACGTATGGTATCTACCTACGGGTGTGGAGTTCCTCACTGTTTCCAGTTGATAAGTCGTGGGACTCATGATTTTTTTAATTTTATAAGGGCCGTCTCTTCGGGGTAAAAGCTTCGGTGTTTGCCCTTTTCCGGCGTCATTGGCTCCTTGGGTCTTCAACAACACCAGGTCACCAACTGCATACCCTGGGTCTGGACGTCGACCCTCATCGGCACTCTTCTTCTGTGCCGACTGTCTCTTCTCGTGTATGTCTCTAGCTTCCGAAAGAACCATCGACAATTCTCTCAGATAAGGTGTGAGACAGGTCACGGTATTGTCGCTTTCCACGATCGCCCTCAT
Organism: Mycalesis mineus; assembly: GCA_034621355.1. Lineage (NCBI taxonomy): Eukaryota > Metazoa > Arthropoda > Insecta > Lepidoptera > Nymphalidae > Mycalesis > Mycalesis mineus. The sequence goes on from CM067888.1 coordinate 12,287,255, forward strand.
ATCTGCCACGACATCGGCAGGGGCGCGCAACTCACGTCCAAAGGTCAAGTAAGCCGGTGAAAATCCAGTACTACTTGTGACGGCCGAATTCATGGCAAACCTAACGGCAGCCATATGAACATCCCAGGTTGTATGATCTTGTTTGACTAGAATCGCCAACTGCTGCTTCATGTCCCGGTTTTTTCTTTCCACAGGATTTGCCTCTGGGTGGTACCTAGGAGTAAGCGATTGTGAGATCCCGAATGATAAGCAAACCTGTTGCATAACCGCGCTAATGAATTGGACACCATTATCACTCACGATTCGACGTGGCGTGCCGTATCTGAGGAATACTTCACTTATCAGTACCTTAGCACACTCTTGACTGGTAGCTTCCTGCATGGCGAAGAGTTCCACCCACTTGGTGCAAATATCCTCTAAAATCAAGATCCACTTATTATGATTAGGAGTCTCTGGCAAAGGTCCGAATAGGTCAACGGCGATAACTTCGAATCGCCGGGTCGTTGCTGGCGTTTGTAACAGACCAGCGGGCTTCCTTGTGTCAATCTTGTAGCGCTGGCACGGTACACACTTCTTTATATACTCTGTGACAAATTGGCGCATCCCTGGCCAATAATATTTCGCGCATATGCGATGTAATGTTCGGTCTACTCCGTGGTGACCAGCAGTGGGAGCGTCGTGGTAGTCGGCGAGTACTTTTTCTCGTTCCTGTTCCGGTACCACTAAACAAGCACTCTCTTCATCATCTGCTTCGGGGCCATATCTGTAAAGAATGCCATCAGACATGACATATCCTCGGTCAGACCAGCATCTCCCCCTTAACGGTTCGTCGGCTTCCTCGAGATCTTCTATGATCTTTCGAAGCGTAGGGTCTTTGAGTTGGTTCTCCCGAATATCACGAGGACTTCTCGACGGTAAGTCAACTTCGGCGAGACAAAGGTCACATCCAACGGATGGCTCTGCGCACGGCGGACGAGATAGAGTATCAGCAACGGCGTTAGCTCTTCCAGGGGTATATTCTATACGAAGGTTGAACTCCTGAAGTGTCAGAGCCCACCTCGCAAGGCGGTCACTGGGTGACTTAATATTCATGAGCCAGCGCAATGGCTGATGATCGGACTTAACAACGATCTCACATCCATCAATGTAGCCTCTGTATTTATTCACAGCCCACACGACGGCGAGCGCTTCTCGTTCAGTCGTCGTATAATTCCTCTCCGCGGGAGTTAATAATCGGCTCGCGTATTCCACGGGTCGTTCGTCTGGTCCCTCCCCTTGCATCAGCACAGCGCCCAGGCAGTAGCCACTACTGTCTGTCCTTAGCAAAAATGGCTTAGTGCCGTCAGCTTGTTGCAGAATAGGCGCAGATACCAACAGATCTTTTATTTTTTCAAAGGCCTTCTGTTGGTCGGAAGACCAGATCCAAACAGCATCTTTCTTAAGAAGGTCCGTCAAAGGTTTGGCAACCTGAGCGTAGTTTGGGATAAAGCGTCTAAACCAGCTCGACGTCTGCAGGAACGTCTTCACGTGCTTGACGTTGCGCGGTGCAGTCATCTCTGAAATAGCACGAGTCTTGTCTGGATCGGCTTGTATCCCTCCTGGGACTATAAGATGGCCGAGAAACTTCACTGACTCTCGAGCGAAATGGCTCTTCTCGCGATTTATGCGGAGGTTGTACATATCTAGCCTTTCAAACACAGCTTCGAGATCTTCCAGGTGTTTCTCGAAAGTATCGCTTAAAATAATAATGTCGTCCAGATAAGCTAGGATCGTTATTCCTGCTAGGCTTTTCCCGGATTTAAATCTGTCTACTAAACGTTGAAATGTAGCGCCAGAATTCCTCAATCCCATGGGCATCCTCTTGAATCTGAACGTCCCCATGGGCGTCACGAATGCTGTTATATCACGATGCGAAGGTGTGACACCTACTTGAAAATAGCCTGACCTTAAGTCACAAGTGGTCATCACCGCTGACGTCTTCGCCGCGTGAAGTATGTCTTCGATCCTTGGGAGTGGGTACCTATCAGGTTCGGTCACTGCGTTCAGCTTGCGATAGTCGACGCAAAGCCTGACTCCTCCATCTTTCTTCGCGACCAGGACTGCGTTAGCTGCCCAAGGCGAGTCACACTCTTCGATAATATCGGTATCTAGAAGCTTCTTTAACTCCTGTTCTAAAATAACCTTCTTGTTCTGCGAGAGCCGGTACGGAGGTGAAGCAATAGGCTCTTGCTTCTCGCTCACCTTAATATGATGTTCAGCATAATCAGTCGGTGGACCATCGGTAGCGAATCTACCAGCGTACCGTATCAGCAATGCGTTCAGCTGCACCTTCTGATCAGATGTCAACTTCGTACCTTCATCATCACGTAAAACAAGTTGCGAAGTATCGACCTTCATCAGCTCCGCGTCGTCAGCAGGCTGCAAGTCGTTGACCTTCGTAAAGGGGCATTTCTCTTGGGGTCTGTCGGTAAAACTCCAGGTACCTTGAGACAAATCTAGGATTAGGTTAGCTTTTACGATAAAGTCTCTACCAAGCAAGGTTCTATTGTCCGCATCTGGGAACACAATAAACGATGTAGGTATATCCTGTGTTCCTAGACTTACGACGGTGTCACAAGTTAACGCTGTCCTCACCTGTTGTGAGCCGTCGGCCAATCCCACGGTGCGGTGTGTTTTGGTAAACTCCACTCCTTCCTGCACTAACAATTTATATAACCCAGGACTAGCAATAGAATGCGTAGCGCCAGTATCTAAAATGGCCGTTCCGGTGTGTGTAGCGATCTCTACAGTAACTACAGGTCGCGTAATATCAGTGTCGCCTACCTCTAGACTGTGAAACTCAACATTACTAGTTGACGCGTTCCTACACCTGTTGCATTTTGACCTGATCGTCCCGAGCTGACCGCAGCCATAGCAGCGCAATTCAGTCTTCTCGGTCTTCTCCGGCCCATCCGAGGTGTGGTCGTCCGAATTACTACCGTTTTTCGACCGGTTCCGACAATTAATTGTAGTGTGACCAAAAATTTTACAAAATCCGCACCTAGGCCTGACGCGTTTAATTTTAGTAATATCACTAGATTTTTCCGTTAAATTTAATTTTGAAACGTTATTCGTGACTTTCAAACTCGTATCACATGTATTTTCGGTCGCGTCGACTGTGGAAGGGTTAACTTTAGGCTCGTGGCTGTTTGAAGGGTTAAGTGTATTATTGGGACTGGAAAAATGGTTGGAAACTGTACTCACCTCCGCCAACGATTCCTCGACTAACCTGGTCTTTTCCATTAACTGGTCTATGCTCTCCACGGATTCGCGAGGCACGCGCTTCCTTATACGCCGATCTAATAAACCGAATACAATGTCTATCTTTACATTATCTTGTAATACATACGGTAGCTTACACAATAACGCCCTAACACGAGAAACAAAAATATCCGCGCGTTCACTTGTATGCACTTGTGAAAACACTTCGCGAAATATTTTGTACGCGGGTCGCGGGACACCGTACATGCCCCGAAGTCGTCGGAGCGCGTCGTCCCACGTAGGAGTGTCGGCCTTAACACCTCGCCACCATATCGCCGCGTCGCCGGTGAGAAGCATTGGTAGTCCTTTAAGTGCATGCTCATCGCTAACGCTCGTGCACTCTTTGTAGGTCTGGACGGCGTCGATGAAGGCTTCCAACACGTCGGCTACGTCTGATGAACCCGTAGTAGTGCCGCCGAAGCGCGCGGTGCACTTAGCGAAGCTCCCTAGTTTCGCCGTCGCTGGTATAGGTGTGCCAGCGCCAGAGTAGGGGTGTTGCGCCGCCAAAACGTTCTCTAATATAAGTCGGCTCGTTTCCGCTTGACTCTTGGTGATATTCATTATGATGGCCTCCAACTGTTGGTGCGTCATCGTCATACCGGTGGTAACCGCTGGAACTGACTCGTCGGCACTGTCTTCGTCGCTCTTCCTTCCTCTATCTTTTCGCGGTGGCATCACGGGAATCGATAGGTAGGTACGTTAGTGAACACGACGTCGCGACAGTCCAGAAAGTAGGTATTCTCGCCAGGTATGTCGTATGAGTAACGCCCGATATAAACAGCTAGTTCGCGTTATTTACGTCACTATAGTTTTTAACTTTTAACATGCCCACCGTTGGGACGCCACTTGTAAGGGAGGTACGCTGATGCGTACCCACACTCACTAATAAAAGAAATAATACAAAAGTTTATGGTGAACGAAGATGTATTGTCAAAAACCTTAATTACGTAACAACACGGTAACGCGTACATAGACGGAAGGCCCTCAAGAAAGCGCGGGCTATCGCGTTTGGAGGTCGTAAGCGCACTGGCGCGGACGGTCAACGGCCATCCAGTCCTTACACCCGAAAATATTCGGCGTTGGGCGGAGCTTACGTTTCCAGGAATTCAGGCGAGCGACGCGACCGAATACCGCGTAATAGAACGTCGCGTTACACAAATAATATTTCAAATATCAAATCAATTAATTATGTCATTACATATCAATTCATTCATATTGCTTATAATTTATAATTTGTCCCTTAGATAATCATTGATAGAATAGTATCTTTTTTCCAGCAGAAGAGCCTTAATTCTATTTTTAAATACAGTAGTACTGAGATTTCTATTGGCTAATTTATTATGAATTAGTGGTGCCATATTGAATATGCTTTTCTTGTATAACGCCGTGACATGATATGTGAAGCATATTTTATTTTTTCTACGTTCGTTGTCTGAATATTTAAATAATTGCTGGGTTTATTTAATAAAAACCAACACTCACTCACAACACAAGTATTTTAAATTTATCAAAATACGGCCTACAAGAGTCCGTCGACTTTAAGCAGTAGGTACATGTATTTTTTATAAACTATGTATTTAATTTCGATAACTATTGTTTGAAAGAAAGTATGTATTCATTTGTGGCAACATACTAGGGTACGAAATGTTTTTATATTGGCTACAATCATACCTGGAGGAATTTGGAGATAGAAGCGGGCTTACTTCCATACCTATTTAGATTGGCGGTAGGTGGCAAGGTGGTACCTAGTACGTCACCTTATTAAATATCAAAAGTATATAATCTACTCTTAAGAAAATACTAATCGGCGCCTCCGGTAATCAAATACAGGACTTCCATCTTTCTCGTAAAAATCCTCGCGCGTCTACCACTTCGCTACGGATGGCGTCGGTTATTCTAGTAAGTTATCTTATTAAACATCAAAAGTATAATCTACTACTAAGAAAATATCATTCGGCGCAGTCAGGAATCGAATACAGGACCTCCGCTTTTCTCATATACATCCACCGCGTATACCGATGTGCTACGGAGGGCGTCTGTTATTCAAGTAAGTTCTCTTATTAAATATCAGCTATTAGGTATTGGGTTCTATAAACACGGATCCCGAATTCACCGAACAACTTACGTAATTCTAACAATAACCAACAAATTCCAATAACCCCCTAAATATATAAACAGGGGCAGCATTGACCACTTACACATTCCATTGCGAATGTTGAATGGTCCCGAATCATTGCCAACAACGATCGGAATTTCCTACCCATCAGTTTAGGGTTGGCGGCTTAGCCTGTTCAGTTTGGACATTAGTTGTATAAAAATAGTTTATAACAGCCTTCGATATTATATTACTAACTTTATTTAACATTACGGTCTATCCTGTAATATAGATAATATAGATATTATCTACATTACACTAAGGAATTAAAAACTAAAGTGTCAGTTTTTAATTTCAAATTAACATGTTTTCACTAGTATATATTTACATTGTATAGTAAGTAAGAGAGTAGGTACATCTGGTTCTTACATCAGTGTGTTATTTAGTTGCTTTAATTTACTTAAGCATATCTATGAAGTCGGTGGCAGAAAGTTTAAGGAACATTTATTTAACGTAGTAAAGCAGTTTGTGGGTTCTAGTTAATGTCCTCCTAGATATGCTTAAGTAAATTAAAGCAACTAAATGACACAGTTATTTCTTACTTTTTATCGCCACGTAATGTACTCGTAATATACCCTATAGTATATTATACGGCATTTGTAGCCAAAAAGCTACCGATACTTACACAAAAACCGAAGTCGCTGCAAGTGTGCCTATAAAATTTTAAGAACTCCTTCAATTTTCCCAGGATATCATCATCAGATCCTAACATGATGACAATAGGACCATCTTGGAAGTGTGTCCTTTCTAATAAAAAAAGAATTATCAAAATCGGACAACTCTGTAGAAAGGTATTCGTGGTCATATAAAAAAAAATATATATACGTGTCGAATTGAGAACCTCCTCCGTTTTTTTCGTCGGTTAAAAAATCGCTATGTCAAAAACGGGAAAGTTATGGTGTTACTCGTAATATGAGTGAAAAAACTACTACACATTTTATTCGCTTATACATTTACGAAATTGCAAAGTGAATCTTCATAGTTATCGAATTATCATCACTGCTTAATTATCACCTCTTTTTTCTTCTTCTTTTTTTCTTTCTTCCTGGGTCTTTACCGCACTTGGCCAGTCCGGTGTAGGCTCCCGCTGACTCACTCCAGCCAGCCCAGCTCGCTCCAGAAGCTTAGCAGGCCACCCAGGTTGCCGATTGCTTCTTGGAGTGTCGCCTTGGAGCCAATGTATGTTTCACGTTGTTCTGATACCCCTCTGCAATTGAGCATAATGTGTATCGGTATCTCGTCGTGTTCCAGACAAACCCTACATAGGGGGCTGTCGGTCATACCTAGAATTGAGAGGTGTTTATTTAATAGACAATGTCCTGTATCAGTCCTATGACCGTTCTAAGTTTTGCATGGGTTAACCGTGTAAGTTTTTTGGTTAGTTTAGTGTCGAGGCACGGTATTGCCTCTTTGGTGTGTTTACAATCAGTTGTCTGTGCCCAAATGTTTGCGTGTTTGTTATAAGTGTCTTTGTGTAGCCAGGTTTTCTATTCACTGAAGGGTATAGGAATTATGGGGCTTGGTCCTATGACCTTCAGTGTTGATGCACGTCATCACCTCATTCCATTAGGCGTTATTGTAGTCAAGCGCAAGCCTATATACCATTAAAAAAATAATTGGATTACGTTATTTGAACTTTGCATAGACAATACTAATATAATTGATGTTATTAAATAGGTGCTACACATTTTATACGTTAAATACACTCACAAAATTGCAAGGTGAACCTTCAAAGTTAGGGAATTGTATAACTTTATTTGACCAGTTAAATTGAATGGTTCACCGTGTCTTTTACTATGTACCTACTATTTATGGAAGAGCAGAGATCTTCTAGTACAGAAGTAGTTCATTCTACTCCTAAAAGAATGTTCCCAATCGTATGTATTTATTTAATGTAAGGAGCTGACATAAACGATATTTCATTTATACACATTTTTAACTCCCGACGCGAAAACGACGGGTTGTTATAAGTTTGACGTGTCTGTGTAAATGTATGTATATGTGTCTGACTGTGGCATCGTAACTCCCAAACGGATGATCCGATTTTAATGCGGTTTTTTTGTTTCAAAGATATATCAGTCGAGAGTGTTCTTAGCTATGTTTGGTGGAAATCCGTTTAGGTCTTCAAGGTCATCAGGTCGTTTGTTAGGTGTGATAGAAATGTTACAGGCTCAGTTTGCTTGAAAGCATGTGTGTGATCTGATATTTGAAACACTAATGTCTTCTGAAACCACTGAGCTGGTCTGATGATAAGGCTCGAAGGTAGGAGACGTAACCCTGGTCTACCTTTTTAGTAAACCCATCGAGTTTGGGCTCGTTGAATTTATCTTGACTGGTTCTTTTCATGTTTCTAATTGACATGGACATGTGGCATATGAAACCCTGTGTTGTTTTAATGTAAATATCTTTTTACGTCATGAGAGGGCTTGAATAGTAGAATACTACACTATGAAAAGTTTAAAATTCAACCACAAAAAAATGGTAAATTTGATTTTAGTCAGGGGTTTTTAAATTTTGAATTTATATATGGTAAATTAGGTGCTACACATTTTATACGTTAAATACACTTAGGAAATTGCAAGGTGAACTATCAAAGTTACGGAATTGGATTACGTTATTTGACCAGTTAAATTGAATGGTTCGCCGTGTCGCAATTAGGCCACAGCGCCCTCAAACAGGGTTGAATGTATCACTAATGTTGTGAAAGTAATTACAGCAAGTGTCGCTAACGCGATTCGTTGCACTGTGGCTCGCTTGCTGCGTTTCGGTTTACATAAATTAACACGTGATTTATGAATTTGCGATGTTCTACTATATAATATACTTCTGCGTAAACTACTGCTACTAATAATACTAGTGCTACTAGAAATATTTTAACTACTACTTGCAGATTTTTAAAACAGTTTCCTTTCTCTGTCAATGTTCTTCTCTTTTTTTCTTCTCTTAGGTAAATTCAATCGCTTTACGATTACGGGGCTGGGCTCAAGTCTGAAAGGTCCAGGGGTTTAATTCTCTCTCGTGTAACTATTGTCACACTGAAGCTATTCCCTTTATCAAAGTGGAAAAACGTTGTCACGATATAATAACTGAAAGTAACTACCTGGTAAAAAATAATAAATATCGCCTTAAAAATACGAATACAAAAACATATTTGTAACATAGGCTGGCTCATTTTTTTGGCAAAAGATTAGCCTGGCTATCCAACGTGGATATGTAGCCTCTATTCTAGCCAACATTCCACGTGGGCATGCTTTGTATAACTCTTAGGAAAGGTTGGCTTGAGTTCCTTATTGGCTGGCACCGACTCCTAGATATGCTTAAGTAAATTAAAGCAACTAAATGTTATTATTGTTAACTAAGTTATTTTTTACTTTTTAGTGCGTTTTGAGTCGTTTTTATTTTTTGCTCAAAATATTCATTTCTTGCTTTTTAGTGATTTATCGACACGTAACGTACTCGTACACTCATAGTATATTATATGGCAGTAGTAGCCAAAAAGCTACCGATACTTACACAAAAACCGAAATCGCTGCAAGTGTGCCTATAAAATTTGAAGAGTTCCTTCAATTCTCTCAGGATATCATCATCAGATCCTAACATGATTACTATGGGACCGTTTTGGAAGTGTGCCCTTTCTAATAAAAAAAGAATGTAATATCAAAATCGGACAACTCTGTAAAAAGTTATGCGTGGTCATACATAAAAATAAAAAAAATATATACGTGTCGAATAGAGAACCTCCTCCGCTTTTTTTGTCGGTTAAAAATGAGTTACGTTCACAAAACAGGGAATAAACGAGACCCAATGCCAATCCTTTATACAAATCAAATACATAAACAATAAACATATTAATAAGCGCATTGTGTATCAGACCAAACACACGACTACTGAGTTAATATTAAACCATACAAATATACAATTAAACATCCTCATATTAAGTCCATTTCAAAGGAAAAATATATGAAAATTTTAACTCAATTGTTACCAATTATTTTCACTCTGCCGCTTTAAAGTCTCAATTCGCCGGATAGAGAATGAAAACTCATTTTAAACTGGATTTTCTATATCGAATACTGATATCTTTATGGGATTTTAACTGACAGCTGTGAAAAAGGTACGGCCGAAATCTGTTTGGAATTTGAATTTAAATGGCAAAGGGATTATTGCTTTGCCGAAGATAAGATTAACTGCCGTGTTTGATATAAAACGAATGGGTTCGCTTTAATTCAAATTCATTGCTTTCTAAAAGAATTGCTTACTTAGTGGATGTGTTTTGTAAACATTCAGAGAGGTAACTGGATTCTTCCACTTTTATTGTATGAATATATTTTTAAAATAATTTGACAGCCAAGTGGTGCAGTGACCCTACTTCTGCGTCCTAGGTTGTGGGTTTGATTCCTACATCTGGAAAATGTTTGTGCGATGAGCACGGATGTTTTTCAGTCTCCGGGTGTTTATCTATAGGTATATTATAAGTATAATATTGTTAGCAACAGTGAATACTGCGCGTCAAAAGGCTAGAGTCTAGAGACGGAAATTATAAAAAAAAGAATGTACTCTGCGGCATTTTTTGCTTATATAAAGGACGGTTTATTAAATTGCGGACATTATCAATTCCAGTTCTAGCATAGGCAGTGTTTAACCTAATTACTGTAACTGTAACTATTATTTCATTTTGATTTGATTTAAGGAAGTTTTGTAATAAAAATGTGTTGATGTTCAATAAAGATATTATTCTTATCACTCATTTATTTATTTACAATTATTTTTAAAATTTTTAACAATGTTTATAAAATAATAAAAAAAAACACTATTAAAAATTTATAAAAAAATCCATTCCGCCTGTGGCGGGGCCGGGGGGGTCCAAGCAACCGGTGGTCTGGGCTCCAGAGTGAGGAACCTCCTCACAATACGCGCCGTTTCAAGAATTACTGCCTTCTGTACCCGACCCTTGATCCAACAATTAAGCGAAAGATTTTTAAGATGTTTTTTTTTATTTTATTTTTTATTTATATTCGTATGCTTACTTTAGGGCTATATAGCGATGTGTGTAATTGTCCTATACCTAATATTTATTTATTTATATAAAATTATTGCTTCTTTACTAGCTACCGCTCATTGATTTTCTTGCGTGTAGAACTCGTCGGGTACAATAATATTGTATTAAATGAAAGGTAAACAAAATGTGCTTTTCAGTACAAAAAATACTTGTAAATGAGAAACGAAAAGAGCTTTATTCGTCTTGTAGGTGCCGTTACTAAAACAGTAATAATTTTAAGCACAAAAAATTAACTTCTAAAACGAATCGAAATGTTATAACAAAGTTATTTTCAGCGTTTAAAAATTCAATACTCAGACGAATAGAGATCAAAGACGGGCAAAGATAAAACAACCAAAAAAAATAATAATAAAGAAATTGGTTAAAAATTAAAATGAATAACCATGAGATAACTCGTTTTTTATATATTATATAGAAAGACATTAAAAGCTGTAGTAGTAGTTATAGGCACATTATACCTGTATTTTGCCTACAGCGTAAGGCGGAACAAGAAATTGTATTTAATCTTGCGAGCAACACTAATGAAAAACGTGAAAGCGCGTGTTGCCAGTAATGAGGAGACAATTCCAGGCTTAATGGCTATCAGCTTGACAAATAGAGGGGGTTATATGGAGTTCATCTATTAGTTATTTTACTCTGGTTAACTTAATCCAGTGGCAGGGAAGCTGTGAAATCAATAAATTTGCCTTTTAAGTGATAAGCATTTTAACAGCCAGGCCTTCCTACTTTTAGGAGAGGGAATATAGAGCATAGACCCACCGCGCTGCTCTAATTCTACCAGGATTTGGATGATAATGTTCATCCAGGCTAACTTTCAGCTAATGTTGATTACAGTAACAGGTGGTAACGGGGACCGATTGCTTAACATGCTCTCTGAGGCACGCGGATGATGTACCACCAATTTTCCCGATCCGGGCTTCGAATTTACTGAAAATTTATTAGTAGAAAAAAACTCAGAATGACTTCATAATTCTACCCAGGATTTGAACCCAGGATCTCGTGATCGATGGCACATAGGCTAATGTGCCATATTGACCAACGAGGCATGATGGCACTTGACCAACGAGGCAGTTAAAGCTTTTTTTTTTTATCGACTACAAGTTGGCCCTTGACTGCTATCACACCTGATGTTAAGTGATGATGCAGTCTAAGATGGAAGCGGGCTAACTTGTTAGGAGTGGGACGAAAATCCACACCCCTTTCGGTTTGTACACGACATCGTACCGGAACGCTAAATCGCTTGGCGGTACGTCTTTGTCGGTAGGGTGGTAACTAGCCACGACGAAAGCCTCCCACCAGCCAGACCAAGACAAATTAAGAAAAATCTCAATCTGCCCCGCCGGGAATCGAACCCAGGACCTCCGTCTTATAAATCCACCGCGCATACCACTGCCATGGAGGTCGTCAATGCTGCCTGATACTAATAAGTTACATGATAAATTAGAGTTTTACTTATTGGAAGATTATTCGTAAGTTCTAAGCATTAGCAAACAATTAAATAAATAAATAAATATTATAGGACAATTACACACATCGCTATATAGCCCCAAAGTAAGTATACTAAGTAGTTTGTGTTATGGGTACTATGATAACTGATGAACATTTTTATGTATATTATACATCTCTCTCTCTGCAGTCGTTTCTTCATGACTGAAGATCGTGGTCCTGGTATGATCCAACGACCTGGTATGATCCTGGTATGACTCGAACGAGTCCACGCCTTCCACCTGCCATCTTTGCTAGCGCATAGAATGACTGCTTGGACTCACTCAGCTGATCAGCCCATCGTGTTGGGGAACGGCCTCTAGCTCTTTTTCCGTCCGTGCTGCCCGTTATTATTAGATTTTCCAAATTACTGTCTTCCCGCCTCATGATGTGTCCAAAATAAGCCAGAATCCGTTGATAGCAGATGGATGAAAGCCTGACCTTGATTCCGAGCTGCGACAGAATAGATGCGTTCGTGCGCTTAGCTGTCCAAGGTATTCTGAGCATGCGCCTCCAGCACCACATCTCGAACGCATCTATTCTTTGCCTTTCTCTTGCCTTTATGGTCCAAGTTTCAACTCCATACATAAAGATGGAGAAAATTAAGGCTCGGACAAGGCGACTCTTTGTCTTGATTGATATGCCTCGATTCCTCCAGATTTTATTCAGACGTGACATAGCGCTCTTTGCCATTGCTATGCGTCTCTTTATCTCTGGCGCACAGTTGCCGTCACTGCAAATCTGGGATCCGAGATAGACATATTCCTGTACGATATCAACAGATGGTATGATGTTGGTGTTGAGTAATTTCCCCGCCCGATCAACTATCATTAGTTTGGTCTTGCTTCTATTTACACTTAGCCCCAACTACGACTCTCTGCTTCCAGCTTTTGTAAGAGCTCTTTCATGTCCTCCATTGATGTGGTAATGAGGACTGTATCGTCGGCGTACCTAAGATTGTTTATGCGCTTCCCGCCTAAGGGAAAGCCCGCCAAAATATATTATACATAAATACTTATAATTTATATAGATAAACACCCAGACACCGGAAGACATCCATGCTCATCACACAAACATTTTCCAGATGTGGGAATCGAACCCACAGCCTAGGACGCAGAAGCAGGGTCACTACCCACTGCGCCACTCGGCCGTCAAATGATTTATAGAGTTATGTATAGGAACATCGATGTAAAGTTAAGTTCAGTTTGAGATGATGGTATTTGAAAATTCTTACCATGTTTGATAGAAGTGCCTTTGTCTGGATGAGTTTTAGAATTAGTTGTGTTTTTGTTTATATTTGATTTTATCATATTTTGTTAATGGTCTTTTTTAGAAATATGCATAATATCAAGTGGCTGTGTACCAATCTAATGTATTAACCTGCTTCTTATAACACTGCCGACATCCTAAGACCTTGCGGCTAGTAAATTTTGTAAAAAAATTCATAAATGGCTGTATCTTTTGATTGCACTGGCTTAGACATTTGTTTTTATAGAGGCAGTAGACCTGAGTATTTCATATAAATTCTGGCTTAATAACTCCACGAGTTCCTGAGAAAAAGGGTCTTGACAGACATAAGGACGGGCACCAAAGTGATCCTATAAGGGTCACGAAAAGCTTCATAGCTTGAACTAGGTCTCGAACCTTGGACTTCGTGATCCTCAGGACCAATGAGGTCTCAGGCATATTTAAATAAAACAAAAAGCAGGTCATATGTAATTAGCTATATCGAAGCAATATCACGTCTACGCTCCTCTCGATTACAAGAAGCAAAGCCAATTCCCAAGCTAATAACGACCCAGTTAATATACTGTTGGAACATGCTGCATGCAATGTGCATATGTTATTGACATTGCAATAGATTTTGGATTTCATACATACTAATTAATACCTAAAATTAATAGCACATTACTAAATGTGCAACAACTGGCAAGTTAGTATTTGAAGTTATGCATTTACGTCATTAACATTTCTTTGGTGAATTACAAATTGGAAATTAATATTATATTCGTAATATTTTTAGTGATATAATATTATTTAGTAATATTTCAAATTCAATTTAATGGTAAATTATGAAACGGTTGCATAATTTATCTGAAATTTATTTATTTTAATTTAAAATGTTTTTATGTAATGTAGTTCATTAACTTGTTTAATTACACGTGAATAATCATTGTCATTTCCTTCGACATCAGGTTAAAAAAGGCTAGAACCCAGAGGGTTTTTAAATTTAAATTTCAGGACTGGAAGAATGAAGGAAAAAAAATCAGGACTGGTTAAGAGGTTAAGAGAGAAGACAAATCAATATTAGTTTTTTTGGCTGTAGGGTGTAATAATATCTTAACTTTCCTTGAGAGAATGACTAAAGAAAAAAATCAATATTAGTTAATTTTCATCTTGTGATTCGATTAGATTAGATACGCAATCAGGTTTGGTTGGATAAAATAAGTTCTTTTTAGACTTTAGTGCTAATGAAAGACTATTAAAAATTACTCCGAGTCAGCTTTTTAGTTACTTCTTTTGATTTTAAGTGCTGCACAGGGTAAGATGTAGAAATTCTTAAGATTGTTTTCTCCGTTGGATTTTGTTGAAAAAACTACTTTAGAAATTCAACAACTATCTGTCTGTTACCTTTTCGCGATATCACTAAACTGATTTTAATGAATTTCGGTACAGGATGAAATGTGTACTTGGAGAAGGAACGGGGCCACGTTCTGTTGCGAAAAATTCTCAACAACGGAGAAAAATGATGAGAAAATGAGAAATGCAAACAAAAATATTCTATTCTAAATCAGAACTTCTCATGGACGGAGAAAACTCCGAAACGTCAAATTTGACACTTCAAATGCGTGTATTATTTTTTAGCTCGCTAATCATGATAAACTATAACCGTGGCGTGGTAAATATTAGTCGGTATAACCTCATCTATATAGAAGGAGGCTTGGTTTTGCTGTGAGTCTTTTTTTTTTATCAAGCACAAATTGGCCTTTGACTGCTATCACACCTGATGTTAAGTGATGATGCAATCTAAGATGGAAGCGGGCTAACTGGATAGGAGTTGGACGAAATCCACACCCCTTTCGGTAGGGTGGTAACTAGCCACGGCGAAAGCCTCCCACCAGCCAGACCAAGACAAATTAAGAAAAATCTCCATCTGCCTAGCCGCGAATCGAACCCAGGACCTCCGTCTTATGAATCCGCCGGGCATACGACTGCGCCACGGGGTCGTCAAATAGGTTGATATTTATAATAATTAAAATTTTTGAGCAGTTAATTTATCTTTATTTTGATTCCCTGACTTACTGTCTCTAGTAGGTTATCTATCAGCAATTAATCCGGATCCAGTCCCGGAAGCATTCACTCCGAGTGGAAACGGATACAGAATAATTACGCCCTAAGCGCTTAAGTCCCGATTGATATTATCAAAAATGTATGCTTCTACGACGTCTTTTTCCTTTTAATTAAAAAGAGCCTTTGTCAACCTTTTTAGCTTTCCCTTTTTTGCTAGGCATTTACATCGCTAATCAAAGGATGATTCGCTTAGTTCGTTATTGATCTACTTAATCTTGGAATACAATACATACGTATATGTTAAAATAAAAAAAATAATAATAAAAAAATTTCTTTATTTGGCTTAGGTTACATGGGTTATACGTGTAAAGAAACGTTAATAACTGTATTAGTTGATACTGTGTTACAGTTATTAAAGTAACAAAAGCTAAATAAAAGTACACACTAAGAAAAATTAAAAGATATTAGAATTAGATTATATAAACAAGGGGTAAGTATAAGTGTATGTGAGCGCGCGTGCGTGTGCGTGTGCGTGTGCGTGTGCGTCTGTGTGTGTATGTGTAAGTGCGTGTCAGTGTGTGTGTAAGCAATGCAGAGCTTTTAACAAATATGAATATTTGTTAAAAAGCTATTTTAATAACAGTTACTAACTACAAATTCTTCTGTTTCATCATATGAAAGTGCTTATCAGAAGTAAACAATTTCTAATCCACTGAGATTAGAAATAGTATGCTTATGTTAATCTCTAACTCTATTTGATGTTAATTAGCGTTAGAAGCGCTACTTTGTTTTTTACCTTTTTTTAACTTTTTTCGAACTTGATTTACATTGCCACGAGTTAAGGGGGTGTCATAAAAAAACATGTATCCATCATGCATTGGTCCAAAGTAACAACTCCAAAACGCTGCTAGTAAATCCCTTTTCATATAAGGTGAGGAACTAATAGATCTGTGCCAGAATAGTTAGGTAAAGGGGTGTGTTTTGTAAAAAAAACTTGTATACCAGGTCCAAAGTAATAACTCTAAAACGCTGGTAGTAAATCTTTTTTCATATAACTAATAGATCTGTGCCAGAATAGTTAGGTAAAGGGGTGTGTTTTGTAAAAAAACTTGTATACCAGGTCCAAAGCAACAACTCTAAAACGCTGGTAGTAAATCCCTTTTCATATAAGGTGAGAAACTAATAGAGCTGTGCCAGAATATTTAGGTAAAGGGGTGTGTTTTGTAAAAAAACTTGTATACCAGGTCCAAACCGGCATGAGAAGTGTGAATTCCACAATAAGATTCCACGTCTAAGCAGTGCGTATTAGAAACGAGGAAGTGATATGCACGTATCCGTGGAATTCCAATTACGTATGGGTGGAAACATCTCGGGTGCCTTGTATTGCGATGGTAAAATGCTGTGAGGACATAGCATTGTAGTGTACTTACAAATATTAATATTCAATGACCTTCGTCCAATGAAATATTATGTGATATTGCTCAAGGTATGCGTTTCTATACATTTTAATTCATTATTTTGTTTTATTGAGACGAATATCTTAGCATTCCATGGATTCACCGTGCGGGTGCCGGGTCCATCGCGTAGCTGAGAGAAAAACTCTGAACAGAGCCCGAGACTTGTGACACGGGTGTAGGCATAAAAGAATACTCTTAGTGACGCGCGTCAACACTCACCTTCTCTGTTCAAGTTATTCTCCCTGCCCAGCCAAATTCGGAAGGACCCTACTAGAGCAGCTTTGGACATTCGTTCCAATATGGAGCTTACTGCACTTCTAGTACGGCCAAGGTCTTTTAGCAGGTTGTAGAGACTTCGCTTGTATACCCCTCGCACCCACTTCTACCGCGTTTAAACTAACCACATAGCCATTTTTGGTTAGTTCATTAGTAAGGTCATAATATTTATTCACTTTGAATATATGGTCTTTAGGGATGTTTGATTCCCACGGCAATGTATGTCGTAATAAATTAAGTAAATAAAACAAAGTAGATATTTACTATTTAAACTGTCGTGAGTATTTTCCATATTATTAAAATATAATTGGCTGAAACTGACGTCACTGTTGTCGGAGTATGCCCGACTATACTAAAGCCAAACTTGATTGAGAATGCTTGTCAACAAACAAATTTAAAATGGAGGTAGATAAAATTTTTCAACAAAAAATATGACCCCCAGATATGCTTAAGTAAATTAAAGCAACTAAATGACACAGTTATTTTTTACTTTTTAGTGCGTTTTGAGTCGGTTCTATTTTTTGTTAAAAAATTTTATTTCTTACTTTTATATATGGCACTAGTAGCTAAAAAGCTACCGATACCGAGTCAAAAACCGAAATCGCTGTAAGCGTGCCTCCAAAATTTGAAGAGTTTCCCCAGGATATCAACAGCAGATCCTAACATGAGGACAATGGGACCACCTTGGATGTATGCCCTTTCTAATAAAAAAAGAATTATCAAAATCAACACAACACTGAAAAAATGTTTGTTGTCAAGCATTCTCAATCGAGTTTGGCTTTAGTATAGTTTTAAATCCATGGGGGTCCTTCATCATGAACTCGCGTTTTCATGCAGCAGCAACACTGATGTGAGTGTCAGCCATTTATATTTTAAAAATAAAGCATTTAGTGTTGCACAGAGCTTCCTTGCTTTTATTAATTTTCTTTTATTGTTTTCAACAGCCTGATTTAATCATACAATATTGAAACATTAGATTTGGTATAGTTTTCCTTTAGAAAATATGATACATTCCAAGAATAAAATTATTATTATTAAAACAAAAACCCGACTGCTTAGAAATAATGAACAGAAAGGAGAAAAACAAGGATTACTATATCTATATAAAATTTGTTTTAATATTAATCCCCTATTTACAGCCGCCATTATGAAAATTTATATAGCCTATGTCACTACCACAACTTTGACGAGTTCAACGACACCTCATATGGTAAAATCCGTCCAGCTATTTAGGCTGTAGCGCGTGCCGAAGAAATGGGCATACATAGATACATACATATATACATACATACATACGCTCGAATAACATTACCTTCCTTCTGACGCAGTCGGGTAAAAAAGGAACAGGCAAGTCAATCGTCAAATATTTGCATCAATTTAAAGACATGATTTTCGTTTATCTAAAAGGTATGAAAAAAATAGATTGCCAAAAATACCCTGAAATTTTAGATTTGGTAGGTAGAATAAAAATAGGTACGTAGCTCAATATGTCGATAAACGTCATTTAAATCTCAATCGCGACCCGTCAAAATCAAGTGTAACTATCACGATCTTAAGGATATTTCATTGCAATAGCGATCTGCCAAAAACTTGACGATTGATCCGCTGATACTTAAACAATCGAAATAACATTGATTGTGACAAGTACGAAAACATACAGAGCGCAGCTCGATTGCCCAGATACCACTTATTTAATGTTTCAAACGAAGCTAAGTCGTCATAAATTGAGCATTAAAAGAATATCGGTCGAATGACCTATGTACGGTCATCTAGCAGCAATAAATAAACAACAACAAAATATACACCCCGCATTTTATTGACATCGGAAAAGTTTTCAGTTTGCTAGTAAAATCCACGATATCACTGTTTAGGAGGCGAACGAAAGTTTTATTATATGTTTACTTTTATTCCCCTCTGATTGAAATGGATTTCCAATGCTATCTTCAAGTTAAGGCGATAATAAATTTATAACAAGATGGGGTCTTCAGATTTGACGACATACGGACGATTGCGATACGATATTTTATTATAGATAGGAATATCTATGAATTCAGGTCGAATATTCTGTTTAAGTAGACTTTTATTAGACCGTTTATTGCAATGACATTAAATATGAAACCGTTGAAACCGTAGTTGATGTTCCCGTTTTGTTTAATTCATCGTAAAAAGTCCAACTTCTCTCTTCTTCTTTGGATGGTGGGAGGCTTTCGCCGTGGCTAGTTACCACCCTACCGACAAAGACGTACCGCCAAGCGATTTAGCGTTCCGGTACGATGTCGTGTAGAAACCGAAAGGGGTGTGGATTTTCGTCCCACTCCTAACAGTGATAGTAGTCAAGGGCTAACTTGTAGTCGATAAAAAAAAATAACAGTTTAGGATGCGTCAATATAATATCTCTGGTGTAGAGAAACAGATATACATTCGACCAATAGTTGTGGAGTCAAAAGTATCTCTCTTTTTCGTCAAATAAATTGCAAACAAAGCAATATTATCGATTTTCCGTTATGCACAATGTTTTCCAAACACGAGATTATTAACTGTTGACGCATCTAAAACGTGAGGTCAGCGACATCTGAGACTGTGATCATTTACGCCTGTATGTGGATTCTTGAAAAAAAATGTCAGTTTCAAAGCCGATGTACAACGGTTGAAAAGAGGATGTTACAGATATCGGAATTTTCCAATGACAATTTTTCGACGACAAATTCGTACGATGTATGTTTTTCAAGATTTGACGATTCCTTCGACGCTTCTGAGAAAGAATACAATAAGGAACTTAAGCTAACTTATCCTAATAACTATACAAATCATGCCCACGTGGAATGGTGGCAAGAATACTGGCTGCATTTCCGCGTTGGATAGCCAGGCTAATCCTTTGCGCAAAAAATGAGCCAGCCCTTCGGTCACCAGTTGAGGCAATTAGGCGCGGTGAAATGTTACGGAAGAATTTTTTGGCACTGCGACTCCATGGCCCAAGGGTCTCCACGGCAAAAGGTACAAATATGTAACTCTCTGTCAGAGAGGCATACTTGTGCCACTTACCGGTTTCAGCCTTTTCTGCTGCGGCTCCCGGTCTTGATTCTGTCTCCCTGATATGACACGGAGCCAATGTGTCAACGCAAGTAGCGTCCCACATTAGGGCCCGTCCCACTTCCCAGGGAACCAGCGTCAATCCATCAGGTCTCTTGCCATCATCCCGGCTTATTTCTGACGGCTCGATTAGCGCAGGAACGTTTATGGTGGCAAGAGCCCTTTTTATTATATCATTAAGAGAGCTATGCCGAAAAAGCCTACCGCCACTCCTTTGGCATGAGAGCCCGTGAATACCAAATTTATTTACCTCTTTTCCACATGGACATCTGTGCTCTAAGCACAGTGGTGTTCCCAACCTGAGGCCTAGAGCCACACGAAAAGTTTCGTTATCCAAGAATGTTCCGAGATTTTTTGATGGCAAAGCATGAAGCCAGTACCCAGATTCTTTCTCTAATAAAGCTAGAAGCCTAGCTCGATCTGTAGCACTTGTAAGATTTTGAATCAAAATTTTATGTGTCCGTTGAACCAATGGGACATCCCAAAGTTTTTGTGCAGAACGTTCCTCTGGGATATCAGCATTGGTACACCTGACCTTCCAACTCTCTAGAGCCTCTGTGGCATAGGTTATGCAAATGTTAGATTTAAGAATACGAGAACTTAGCTCTTTTATACTATGCACAGAGGAAAGAAAAGCCGGAAGAGCAACACTAGAAATTTTTCGCACGCCGATACCACCGTATTTGACCGGTAAAGTAGCTTGGTTCCAGGACATCATCAAAATGTAAATTTAGAATTTTTTGAAGTGTGTTTTTTAGGGTGGTATCCATATTTTCGAGTAGGCCAGAAAATTTCCAAATTGGGCTAGAACGAAGAACATACATTAATTTAGGTACAAAAAGGCAATGCTTTAGAATCGAAAACGCTATATGAGAATTTAGAGAGCCCAATTTGTCTGTATTAGCCGAAAATGTTGTAAGTTTTTGATCCAAACAAGGTTGAATGGCTTCGTCATAAAGAGGAGCACCAAGTAGGCAAAGTGTTTGTTTGTTAACTATTTTGATATTAGGGGCAATTCTATTAAATGATTCAAAAGCCAATAACTGTCGTTCTTGCGACAGTTATTGGCAGTAACCGCCACAAGATCTTTAAGATGTTGTGGAGTTATGCCGTCCAGGCCACCAGCAGAGCCACTAGAAAATGACATTATCGCAGCGTAAGTCTCCTCATCCTTTATCTGCAAAAAAGAACTCTTAAGTGGTGGATCTGGAAGTAAAGAGTTGGTATTTGGTAAAGGATGCTTTTCGTTTAAGGCTTCCAGAGTTATATCATTGAAAGGAGCTAGTGTATCATTAGAAAACAAAATGCGGGCGGCGTTTTTAAGATCCCCATCCATAACCTTGTTTTCCACAATTTTCTTCAAATTGTAATTTTGTGTCCGAAATGAAACATCAGGAATTGGAAAAACGCGGTCATCTAAACTGTTTTTCTTTAATTTTGAGCATAACGACCCGCTTTCTGATTTATTGACATAGAAATGTCTATATGAAAATAAAAAGAGATTTTGCCAAGCTGAAAGCGAATTTGATAAAACATTTTGGATGGTATGAGATAGGGATCTAGCTAACGATATCCTAGCTCCCCGCGGAATGCGTTTCACCAATGGAATATTTTGATTGTACTTACACAATAAAATTTCGAACGGAACCTGGTTATCGGTATTTGTTTGATCGCACGTAGAATTTGGGCAAGTCAAAGACTGCGCTGGTGGTCCGTGGCGGCGTGCGATATGAATATTCAGCCCTCTGCGGCCCTTAAACAGCCTGCCATCGTTGCAATGTGGACATTCTAAGCATTCAACTTGAGAAGCACTAGGGTTCATACTTCACAACACGTATTTTACAATAATAAAAACACTAAAACTATACGCAATAGAGTCTTTAGTGAGCTTGGCTCCCTGCAGCGGCAGCGGCAGCGGCGGAGAGGCCTACAGAGCAGGCGGCTCCCGGCGCCTGCACCGCCGTGCAGCGTTGCCTCGCTCTGAAACAGGTAACTACAGGTGAGGCTCTTGGGCCACGTCGAATGTGGTCCACTGTACCGGTCTCGCGTGGATCCCGTGCGTTCTGCAACATTCAGTAGTTTTTTGGTTATCTCCATTTCAAGTTTTCAAATGATTGTAGATCATGCTCGCCCAAGCTAAATTAATTGCTCTGTTACTGAAAACTGATCTCTATTTTCATTACGCTGGCTGGTTAGAAAAAATAATCGTTGGCTATAAAAAGGCAGGGCTTCGAACTTTACGCAATGTTTTTTGGTCAGTGTCGAAATAAGTTCGGGCTAACGTTTTGGCTAGATGTCAAACAGTCAAAAGTTTGTATAGCCCGGAATATTAACGACTACAACTTTATCGAGAGGAAACCTTTCACAAACATACGACTACTTTGGGATACTTATTGACGATTCATTTAGAATTAAGGTAGTGTTTTTTACACGATTTCAAAATAGATAGCTGATAGAGAAGCTGTTTGAATTGTGTTTCATGTTGTGCAAATATGCATATTGATAATATATGTCTGGTAATATATTTTTGTATAAATAGGTATATAACATGCAATTCACGTTCTTATAGTATTATAGGGTTTATATTGGAAATTTATTTTTATACTATTAATAATATTTAGAAAATACAGTAAACTTTAAACTGTGAAAATTGCCTAAACACTATAAAGAATAAACATACTGTGGATTTTTTTTAAATTATTGAGACAGAATACAAAAAGGAACATAAGCTAACTTATACTAATAACTATATAAATCATACCCACGTGGAATTGTGGCAAGAATACTGGCTGCATTTCCGCGTTGGACAGCCAGCCTAATCCTTTGCGCAAAACGAGCCCGCCCTTTGGTCACCAGTTGAGGTAATTAGGCGCGGTAAAATATTACGGAATAATTTTTTGGCACTGCGACTCCATGGCCCAAAGGTCTCCACGGCAGAAGGAACAAATATGTAACTCTCTGTCAGAGAAGCATACTTGTGCCACTTACCGGTTTCAGCCTTTTCTGCTGCGGCTTCCGATCTTGATTCTGTCTCCCTGATATGACACGGAGCCAATGTGTCAATGCAAGTAGCGTCCCACATTAGGGCCAGATACTGTTGTTTATTATATATGGCACCAAAACTTTTACGTCAATAATAACATTTTAATGATTTTAGGAAAGAAAAGTTACGATATCATTTGGAATCGTAAATAATAGTAAATTTAATATACGAAAATATTTAATTTAAAATTTAAAAAATGTAATTTACGTTACCGCCATCTCCCGCAAGTTTAATTAAAATTTAAATTAAAATGTTTTAATATATTCTTAATTATATAAGTTCTTTGAATTCAGAGTTCAGTCTTAAAATAAATAAAGCGACGCCGACGACGGCGTGGTCTTGGTAATTTAACGGAAAATTCATTTTCTGCATATTGCATATTTGATTTTCAAAATTGAATAAATTAATTTATGGAAAGCTTTTTACCAAGTATACTTTAAAGAGAGAGACGAATATCTTAGCATTCCATGGATTCACCGTGCGGGTGCCGGGTCCATCGCGTGGCTGAGAGAAAAACTCCGAACAGAGCCCGAGACTTGTGACTCGGGTGTAGGTTTAAGGGTACCCTTAGTGACGGCCGTCAACACTCACCTCCTCTGTTCAAGTTATTCTCCCTGCCCAACCATATTCGGAAGGACCCTACTAGTGCAGCTTTGGACACTCGTTCCAATATGGAGTTTACTGCGCTTCTAGTAAGGCCAAGGTCTTTTAGCAGGTTGTAGAGAGACTTCGCTGGTATACCCCTCGCACCCACTTCTACCGCGTATAAACTAACCACATAGCCATTTTTGGTTAGTTCATTAGTAAGGTCATAGTATTTATTCACTTTGAATACATGGTCTTTAGGGATGTTTGTTTCCCACGGCACTGTAAGCTCGACAAGTACTATACGTTTAATTTGTTTGGAAAAAAGAAATATGTCCGGTCTAGATGTCGTAATAGCTAAGTCTTCCGGGATTTTATAGTGCTTATCATACGTGTCCATTAATATAGTCCAATCAGGAGCCGAGCCCAGAATTGAATAAGGCTTGCTGGTGGAATTTGTACTTGAGCCTGCTTTAACGAAGTTAGTTTGTCTTTTATTCGTCGTCAACCCTTTTTGAGCCCTAGCTACTGAAAGGCTTATAGCTTCACGTATGATTTCTAGTACTCTGTCGTGGCGGCGTGAGTAGAGACCCCTGTCCAGGAGCACCTTGCATCCTACCAATAAGTGCCTTGCAGTGCCCACTGCCTCACCACAGGTATAGCAAGATTTTTCCGAGGCTTTTCCCCATCTTACTAGGTTACTCTGATCTGGGAGAGTCAGTTGAAAGGCATTAAGATAAAATTTCAATAAGGCAGGAGACCAATCATACAGCAAGGCGCGCCACTTCAGAGCCAGAGGGATGCAGAACTCGCCTAAGTTTAACCACTCGTTTTGCATTTCTAGGTTCATGGCATGCACTTTGTAGTTGTCGTCCTCATCTTGGTAATTTGTTATAATACACGAATATTTTTATAGTAACTTATAAGCATGTATTATCAGCCTATGTAGATTGTCAGGTTCCGGGCGGCACCGGCTGAGGTTTTCAGTTCCTTTTGACCCACGCTGGAGCTACGACCCCTTATCGGCCTAGGTCCCTTTTTCTGTAAAAAAAATCTCGGCCTCAAACTCGAACTTCTGAATCTACACAAGTTAAGCTTACAAAAAAATAAAGGCTTAGAATTTCAAAGCCCGTATCAAAACCTCGTGTAATGAAACCACAAAAGCTAAAGTCGACGCATTTTAAACTGAGTCGTCTATTGATTATATTGATAGTAATATGGAGTTATTCCTATCACTTTCATATGCCAGCTGACTGACGCACGCGGGGTCGAGCTAGTGAGTGTTCAGTTTGCTTTAATTAAAACAAAGCGAAATTAGTAATCAACCATTAGCAAAAATATGAAAAAATAAAAAAATAGCTGAATCACAAACGTGAATCGCAATAATTAAGCGGCGAATGGAATAGCGAGCTTAGATTTTCATCAGATCACGCGATGCCGTCAGCAGCTCTAATACCACGATATGCTGAAATACATAGCTTTTCGTATTTCGTATTTCGGAAGGAATACTAAATTGAATACTGGAACTAAGATTAAGTTTAAATCTAAATTCATTTATCTATTTTTAATGTAGTACAGGCGTTATCTATAGTTGACGCATTTTCAACTGAGTTATATGGGAGCACTGTCAATATAACAGACGACTCAGTTTAAAATGCGTCGACTATTGATTTTATTACAAGAATTCCTTACATCACAAGAAATATAATCTGTACATCCAAAGAATTCTTAAAATTTAAATTATGATTAATTTATTTAATGTGTATTTTTACGGTAAAAATACGGCTGTTAAATTACTTTGATATTCTATGCTTATTTGCTGCCAAGTAGCACAGTTCTTTTACGGTCCAAGAACCTATATGTTGTTGCCGATATATTTATAGGTACATGATGTTTGGATCTCAGTTTGGTCGTGTTCCTTGCATACTCTGAGAAGAGTTACCCTACCTAAAGCGAGGTTTTTTCACACCATTAACCACCTTAGTCCCTCAATTACGAGTATAACTAAAAAACAATATGTGGTGATGTGAGGTGATGACATTTATAAACCCAAGACTTCTCGTCAGTACTGTGAGTAGGTAACCTCTGAACTACTAAGCCTTAAACGCCGACGGCTCTCTCGCGAAACACGGAATTGTGAAATCCATAGCTTTACATTTCAAACCCAACGTTTTGAGAACACTAAACGCCATTGTAAGCCTCTTACAAATACTTACAGCGGCGCCCCAAAGGAGTGGGAAATCCAAGATAATCTGCCGGCGACATGGTTTTGAAATTAGGACCGCCAACTTTTTACACTTAAAACGCATTTCGCTAATACAAAATGTTTAGTTAACAAATAAGAATTTAAAAAAAAATAGCAAAACTTCTTATGAAATTTTTGTACGTTTTAGTATTTTTTGGCCCTATTTAAAAATGTAGTGCTATACGTTTGACGTGTATATCTAAGTTTTAATAAAGTTTCTAGATATTTTATTTATTTCTCATAGTAAATAAATATTATAGGTTTATAGGACAATTTGCTATATATACACACACACATTGCCCAGAAGTAAGCGTAGGTCGCTTGTGTTTTGGGTACTATGGTAACTGATGAATATGTTTTATATATTATACAGAAATGCTTATATAGATAAACATTTAGACACCGGAAAATATTCATGTTATTCACATCAACATTTTTCCAGATGTGGGACTCAAACCCACAACCAAGGATACAGAAGCAGGGTCACTACCCACTGCGCCATTCGGTCGTCAAAAAGGCTCTAAATGGAACTTCTATGATGCGTTTATATTGTTATTTGAAAGCTTACGATACCTATATATATCATTTCACCAGCACGTTACCGTACGTACAGGAACGTACGTAGAGCGAGACTAGAAACATAATTGCAGTTGGAGGCTGAAATTAGCATTAAATAAATAAATAAATATTATAGGACAATTACACACATCGCTATATAGCCCCAAAGTAAGCGTACTCGTAAGTAGCTTGTGTTATGGGTGCTATGATAACTGATGAATATTGATATATTTTGTATAAATACTTATAATATATAGATAAACACCCAGACACCGGAAAATATCCATGCTCATCACATAAACATTTTTCAAATGTGGGAATCGAACCCACAGCCTAAGACGCAGAAGCAGGGTCACTACCCACTGCGTCACTAGGCCGTCAAATCTCACTCAGCATTGCGTTACTACTTCCTGAATGAGCTTTATTACGTTGACACCAAAAAAAATTATTCATATTTTCAGTTCATTGCAATGTAATATTGTAGTGGAGACTTTTTATCTTGGTTTAAATTTGATTCAATATAAAACGAGTTAAAAGGTTAAAAAAGTTGAAAATTATCATCGAATGAAGTGAAATATCATCCTCGTTAGTAAGCGACGGCATTTTTTAATTACGGAAGCCAAAGGTGAAACAATTTAACGTCACTTTTAGGGCGATGCCACGCAAAACCGGCGCCTTGTAAAAATATTTAAATAATAGTAAAAAGAACTAACTATTTTAAAAAGATAAAAAATGGTTTATCCGATATATATCATCTGCTTTTAACACGTTCACCGAGGCGTTGATTTATCTATAGTTTTCGTTCATGAGCTGCGGTTTCTTCTAGCCCCCTTACTATAAACAACATTAATGCGGTACGGGATCTCACGAGTTATTTCTTAGAAAATTTTTGAATCAGTTGACTGAATTTTTAACCGAAGAAAAAAAATGGAGGAGGTTCTCAATTCGACACGTATATATTTTTTTTTATGTATGACCACGCATAACTTTTTACAGAGTTGTCCGATTTTGATAATTATTTTTTTATTAGAAAGGGAATACTTTCAAGGTGGTCCCATTGTCATCACATTAGGATCTGATAATGATATCCTGGGTAAATTGAAATAACTCTTCAAATTGTACAGGCACACTTGCGGTGATTTCGGTTTTTGTGTAAGTATCGGTAGCTTTATAATATGTCCCTATCGGCGGAGTAGTATCATGACAGCTACTCGGCCAAGTTCGGTGGTGACGGGGATGACTGATCGATGCCGATATAAGGCAGCGGTCTGGAGAGACTAGGCTGATTCTCTTCGTGGCGTTCACTGCGACCGCATCTCTCAGTCGTAACTCAGATCACGCCAGATTTATTAATCATTATTATTAATAGCTCAATAAGTTAATATTTTATTGATTTGGTTATTATTGGTCATCGTTGTGATTATTCCTCAGTTAATTTGTCGGATTATTGATCATTGATTGATTGGTTGTTGTAGCAAACAAACATCCCTAAATTTGGATGGTCAGGGAGAATAACTTGAACAGAGGAGGTGAGTGTTGACGGCCGTCACTAAGAGATCTCTTTTAAACCTACACCCGTGTCACAAGTCTCGGGCTCTGTTCGAAGTTATTCTCTCAGCCACGTTCGGAGTTATTCTGTATTTCTCAATTTGAATATGATTCCAGTCTTTGTACCTGCGTCGAAAAGATGTCGCCGCCATACGACATGCCATATAATTTACTATGACAGTATAGTACGAGTACGTTACGTGGCGATAAATCACTAAAAAGTAAGAAATAAAATTTTTTAACAAAAAATAGAACCGACTCAAAACGCACTAAAAAATAAAAAATAACTGTGTCATTTAGTTACTTTAATTTACTTAGCATATCTATGAAGTCGGAATGACACAGTTATTTTTTACTTTTTAGTGCGTTTTGAGTCGGTTCTATTTTTTGTTAAAAATTTTTATTATCGTATATACCTAAGACCCATCTCGATATCAGCAGGGCGATTCACTAAATAAATATATCTCTCATGAAGATATTGTACCGACGATGAAGCAAAAATCGTATTCACGAACTTTTTAAATCGCTAAAACATCTCACTATTCGTTCAACCGACAAAAACAGATCACAATCGTTTAGAAGTTACAATTTTACAGATATACATATAGATACATGTTTCACATCGGTTGTGAATAAAAATCAGCATTTATCTAACAACAGGAACTGTCCATTTGTGTAAAATTTATATCCACGAAGTAATTCATGTCAGATATTTGAACTGGTGTCTCGTTGAATGCATTCATGTAAAAAAACTGGACTGTAAATTGCATCACAGATTCCAAAATCAGCGTTTATCTGACCATTGGAACCCAGTTTTGTAAAATTTATGCCCTCAAAGTCGTATATTTGATATCGCGTATAAGTCCAGTTCAGGGCAATTTTCCACAGGCTGCGAGGCCGGACTATCGAAGAGTTAAACACTGGGGGTCAAACGAGTGAACTGCATCGTGGATAAAGTTCTTGTGTGTTTTAGAGTGCAATTTCTTGGCATTTTTCTTTGTGTTATCATAATATATAGTACTGCGTGGGACGTTATTGGTAATATAATAACTAAAACATTTTTACTCTAAATGCCTCGTTGATCGATTGGATAGCTTTCATGGGCTTAGATAGTGAGGTCTTGGTTTTAAGTCTAATGTGTGAATATTGACGAATGAAATATTTAGGTTTACTTTTTTGGAAAATTCTCATTAGCAGTTTGGAATTTATAAGGTTGTATTACGCCTTTAGTAATGTATTCAAAAATTTAAAATTTAAAAATAAGTAAAGATTAACGAAGTTTTTTGAAGTGAAAAAATTTAGTGTAACATTTTTTCGTTACGCGTCACATTTTTCCGTTACGCGCCATCTTTGACTTATGGAAGTGACGTGATAAATATATAAATAAATGTTATATTGAAGTGATCAGCAAAATCAAAGGGTTTATTTTAATTCTAATTCCAGTGAATTTCTAAAAAAAGTAAGTAATTACGACATCAATGATAGTAATAATTGTATTAAAATTAATGAAATTCAATAATAATCTTTGTAGTAATAAGCTAAAATGAAATAATTGTAGAATTTGTATTTATGTCTATGATAATAAAAGCCTTTTATTAAACTTTATCTAATTTAACTTTATTTAACCAATTTCTGTAAAGTTGCATATAGTAAATTATTTTTTGGAAAATAACGTCATAAAAAAGTTTCACTTCTTACGAGTGTACGCTAGTACACGCACACATTTTTTTAATTCAAAGTCTTACATTCTATGTGAGATAGCTTTTTTTAAGACTTTCCGTCGCACACGACGAATTCGCAAGTAAAACTTTCTAAGGATTTTCTATTGTTATTCAGCTACAGTAACGTTACACCAGCTTAATAATACAAGGAAAATGTACCGTATATCCCGACATACATTGCTGCCCCAGAAAGGCATTCAGACGTGGAGGACAAATACAGTACAATATGCAGAACTACAATGCAATTGGTAATCTACGGCACATTAGGGAGGAGACAAGTGTAATGTTACCCACACGTTTATATATATTCTCTTGATATATAAATGGTTGACTTTTCTAGCCCGTGTTGCAACTCAGTCTAGGTTAAGCCAACCAGTTGAATGTTTTAAAACAGATTTTAAAAAAAGGAGGTCTATCTACTCGTGTTAATTTCGGTATTGCATAGTAGGTAGGTACAAATTATTTTATTAATATATTTGACGTTTTCTACGAATTATACCAGAATGCTACTAAATCAATCGCAATACATATTTAAATATAGATCGGTTATTAAATGTAATGTTAAAGGACATAGGTAAAAAAATGGAGGTCTGCCCCAGATATGCCCAGAGATAATATATATGTCATTAAATAGTACAGATCTTCTATTTAAATAGTAATAAAGTTACTTGTAGCTAAGCAGTCGCTGATAAAAGTTAAGAAGGTTTATAAAAGTTGACTTTTCATACTACGACGACGGTCACGTGATTCACAACACAAAAATCGATTGAAACTCTTATATTTTTGATATATTTTCAAGTGGGTAAAAACCTAGGTAGCTGTTTAAAATTCATTGTGTATTTAAATAAAATAATTAAATATGAGCATACGTTTGGACAGCCTGGGGCAAATTTTGCCAATGTCCTTTGTATTAAATAATTAATGACTGTGGCAAATGGAAGGAAGTTGTTTCTACCTACACCTATGGGAATAGAGCGTGATGTTATGTATGTATTATATGTAAAAAAGTTACGAAGGATGCAATACATTGATAATATCTAACTATCAATGTATCGTAGAATGAGAAAATACTATGAGCAAAATATCTCAACACCTAAACGAGTTCTATCCAGCCCAAATAAGTAAGGAGCTTATATTAGAACCGCTATTTGGGGACAACATCTATGACACTGCCGAGAAATCTGACCCTAATACATGACTGGGTCCTTAGCCTAACTTAATACACCGGGGTTAATAAAGATCCCTTTCAATCAAAACTAAGCCCATGCCGAAATGCGTAGGTCGGGCGGCTTAATGCTGCCTTCCAACCAGAAATGTGCTAGCTTCATACTTTGGAACATAGCATTAACTTAAGCATCGATTGTTTAAACCGAATACTGATACGAATAAACTGTTTAATAGAAATATGTTAAAATAAGTCGACTCGTGACGTACTTGCGTTTGAGTTTTCGGGCATAAGCAATACATTGGTAAACTCATAATAAGCAAATCATGTCAAAGATCACGGTTTACATAATTGAAGCCAAAGTGGGTGCGAGAGGTATACCAGCGAAGTCTCTCTATGCTGCCTGCTAAAAGATAAAAGACCTTGGCCTTACTAGAAGTGCAGTAAGGACCATATTAGAAAGACTATCCAAAGCTGCTCTAGTAGGGTCTTTCCGAATTTGGTTGGGCAGGGAGAATGACTTGAGCAGAGGAGGTGAGTGTTGACGCGTGTTACTAAGGGTACCCTTATACCCCAGTCACGCGATGGACCCGGCACCCGCACGGTGAATCCATGGAATGCTAAGATATTAGTCTCAACAGGCACCTAAGGCATAAACCTGCGCCTTAAGTTGATGTGCATAGCCCGTTACTTTGTTGGACTTTCTTCGGATGGTTTGTGAAGTGTTATTTTGAGTACTATTTGCGATTAGATAGGTTATTTGCTTAGTCCGTCAATAAATACTATAATTTGTTGTTATTATTTTATAGCTTGATCACAGGCATCAGTTCTTTCCTCTGTGGAAGAGAGAGAGTTTTGTACGCTTAGTGACTCTTCGCTGGCTCCAAGCGATAGCGGGAGTCTATTATAAGATTACCAGTTTTTAGTCTTGAAAATTAGTTTATTACAACTTTATTGGAAGGGGTAGACTATAGCGAACATTTCTACATCAAATCATGGACGTTCTGAATAATGACCAGTTCAAAAGTACCCTAAACCGACGTACTTGTATAAAGGTTTAATAAAATTGAAAGAAGCGCAAGAGATATACAAGGATCATGGCAAGTGGAAGGACGTGGTCTCTGGCTACCCCAATGAGGCGTGATGATATGTATGTATGTATAACTACAAGCAGATATATTATAATAATCATTATTATCAACCTATTAACGGCCTACTACAGGGCCAGGCTTCCCTCCTTATAGGAGAGGGGATATGGAGCGTACACTCACCACGCTGCTCCGATGCGGGTTGGCGGGCTTAGGGTGATAATGTTTCATTTATTAACGATCACAATCAGATGTTTATGACAGTGGCCGGGATCGGCTTAACGTGCTCTCCGAGGCACGGGGGAGTAACACCACCAACTTCCAGACTGAAGGTACTGAACATTTCATAGAAGAATGAAAAAGTTCGTGACCAGACCCAGGAACTGAACCCAGGACCTCGTGATTGAAGCAACGTAGGCTTACCACTAGACCAACGAGGCAGCGGATATATACTTGGGAAATAAAAAACGCCATTCGCAGTGAACCCGGTTTTTGTTTCCCATAGTCAGGTAAAAATTCAAAGCACATACCTGTGTATACAAAAGTCAGAGCAATATATTAAGCCGTGTACCATTTGCAAGTGGGATTGGCTGTGAACCAAAATAGATAAAACGACGCTCTATTCAAAACTATCGCGCTGCAGTTTTTCAAGCGACACACAATCGCATTTCACGCGGTTATCCATCTAAATGGTTATTTGATAACATTTTTTTTTGGGAGGCAATACATATTTTTAAGCCTATGATTTATTAAAACAACAATACAAGTGTCATGCTTATATTGTTGATTCGTAAATTGATAAAAAAAATTGGTTGTCTGTAAAGTCGGTTTACTGACGATAGTTGAACGTGACAATGTCTTAAGAAAATACTGATGGAACGGTAGCATTTAATTGGTTATTAAAATTTTTAATTTAAGTATATTTTTATAAATATTAATTTAAATTAATAAAATAATTGATTTTGATTTTATAAATTTATATTTTAAATTTATAATAAATATATTAATTTATAAATATATAAATTTTTGATTTAAAATTAATATATTTAATAATTATATTTAATAGACGGATGTTGGACGCTGCCGAACGCAAAGGCCGATTGTGCTTCTTTGTCGCTCGTTCTGCGCTCTCGCTTGCACTTCAAGCCTTAGATAGAACGCCTCAAAGCGAGGTAACGACGCATGACGTCATGTTTTTTCGTGCGTGCAGCCGGCTCTATCGAATTACAAGACGTTGTCACGTCAAAAACAAGTTAAATGGCAGAATAAGTAGCATTGTAATCTGTATTCATAATATTTTTAAAATTCATCATCATCATCATTATCAGCCGGTGGACGTCCACTGTTGGACGTGGGCCTTTTTTAGGGACTTCCAAACACAACGATCCTGGGCCGCATGTGCCCAGCGGCTCCCAGCGACCCGTTTGATATCATCAGTCCACCTGGTGGGGGGTCGACCAACGCTGCGCTTTCCGGTGCGGGGTCGCCCTTCTAGCACCTTTGGCCCCTAACGTCCATCAGCTATTCGAACCACGTGCCCCGCTCATTGATGATGATGATGATGAAACGGTTTTATAGGAAAACCTTCGACCAACATTTTGAAAAGTTTTCGCTTAGTTGTTGGATCAAGGGTCGGATACAGAAGGCGGTAATTCTTGAGACGGCGCGTATTGTGAGGAGGTTCCTCACTCTGGAGCCCTGACCACCGGTTGCTTGGGCCTCTGGGTCCCGCTGCAAGTGGACTGAATTTTTTAATCGTGTTTTTTTATGATTTATATAAGCATTGTTAAAAATTGAAAAAATATGTGAATAAATAAGTGATAGAAAGAAAAAGTACTTGATAATGTTAAGAATTATATGAAAAGATCAATTGTTGAGTTTCTTGTCAGCGGAACTTGCCTTCCAAGACGCTACAAATAAAAAATTGAACTGTTGTTGTAATCTAAGCTAAAGTAAGCTAAATCAAAGCTAAGGAGCAAGCAGGTAAGCTGTATGTAGTTAATTGCGTATTTATTTATTTGCCACAAGTTGTTACTTGACAGCAATCACAGCTGGTGGTAAGTAATTATACAATCTAAGATATAAGCGGACTAACTTGATAGGATTAAATCCTCGTCCCCTTCGGATTTTACGCAATATCGTAAATATCGATAATTGTCTTTTTCGGCAGAGTGGTAGGTAACTAGCCTCCTACCAGTTAATATCTTATTTCTATTAGAAAACTATCACTTAAAGAACATTTGCCGATATGGGCTATGCTCTTATCCTATAGTCAATCCTATATAAGACTATAGGATATTAGCGTAGCCCATACCATGAAAGGCTTAACTCAGACTGAGACAGGCAAAGCGCCGCGTTGCGTCATGATTTTTAACCGACGAAAAAAAATGGAGGAGGTTCTCAATTCGACACGTATATATATATATATTTTTTATATGTATGACCACGCATAACTTTTTACAGACTTGTCCGATTTTAATAATTCTTTTTTTATTAGAAAGGGCATGCTTCCAAGGTAGTCCCATTGTCATCATGTTAGGATCTGATGATGATATCCTGGGGAAATTGAAGGAAATCTTAAAATTTTGGAGGCATGCTTACAGCGATTTCGGTTTTTGTCTCGGTATCGGTAGCTTTTTGGCTACAAGTGCCATATAATATACTATGACATCACTCACAATCACTAAAAAGTAAGAAATAAAAATTTTGAACAAAAAATAGAACCGACTCAAAACGCACTAAAAATTAAAAAATAACTGTGTCATTTAGTTGCTTTAATTTACTTAAGCATATCTAGGAGTCGGTGCCAGCCAAGGTTTCTACTTTAAGGACGTTACCTAGAACCCACAAATTACTACTACTACTACACTTTACTACGTAAAATAAATGTTCCTTAAACTTGGCTGGCACCGACTTCATAGATATGCTTAAGTAAATAAAATCAACTAAATGACACAGTTATTTTTTACTTTTTAGTGTGTTTTGAGTCGGTTCTATTTTTAGTTAAAAATTTTTTGGCATAGCCATTCCATCTCTATTTTTATACAAAAATTGAATTAGCGTAATAAGATGCTTGAAAATTTTGAATTTTGACAAGATACATCGTTTCGCCTCAGCGCCATCTGAGTTAAGCCTTAGAGATTTTAAAAATAAATTGAATTGTTTTGTACATTTTTTTGGTGTAACATTAACAATGAATTTTTATCACTCGCCGGACATAACAAAACAAAACTCAGCGAGTGTTTCTCATTATTTACGACCGAACTTATGAAATGGCTGAACTTTGGTCTTTTCTGAGCATTTTCTAAAAAATATTGCTGTTTATTACCATTAAAGATAACGGACAAAGGATCCATTTACTACGCCCACGAATTCTTCTAGATACAGCGATCATGATAATGCTTTAGTTATTACTAGCTTTAGCTCGCGACTTCGTCCGCGTGGAATTAGTTATTACGGCAGCCTAATTTTTCTAAGCTTTGAATGTCATATTTATTAATATCTAATCAACTGCCTAAGAAATAGGTCTTAAGATTTCAAAATGACGATACTTTCATACAACATTTCATCCCCCCTTTAACCTCTTACAACCCTTTTTTCGCAATTAAAAGTAGCCTATGTCCTTTTTCAGGCTCTAGACTTACTGTGTACCAAATTTCATTTAAATCGGTTCAGTAGTTGTAGAGTGAAAGCAAGACAGACAGATAGACAGAGTTACTTTCGCATTTATAATATTAGTTAGGATGATCACAAAATTGAATAATATTTCGCTTATTGCAATTATACAGACTGCCTCGTTAGTCTAGTGGTTAGCCAATGGGGCTTCGATCACGAAGAACTGGATTCCATTCCTGGGTCGGGTCATGGAATAATTCCTAGCTTTTTCATTCTTCTATAAAATGTTCGGCACATTCCAAGCCCGGAGTCTGGAAGTTGGTGGTGTTACACCCCCGTGCCTCGGAGACCACGTTAAGCCGTCGGACCCGGTCACTGTCATCAACATCTGATAGTGCTCGTTAGTAAATGAAACGTTATCACCCTAAGCCCTCCAACCCGCATTGGAGCAGCGTGGTGGGTGTACGCTCCATATCCCCTCTCCTATAAGGAGGGAGGCCTGGCCCTGTAGTGGGCCATTAATAGGCTGATAATGATGATGATGATGAATTATACAGATGGACTTCGTGGTGCAACAGATTTACAAGACGGTCCTGGGTTCGATTCCAGGCTGGGTCGATTGAGATTTTTCTTAATCGGTCAAGTACGTGCTGGTAGAGGGTTTGGTTGTTGATATAGTTCTAGTTATAGTTAGTTAGTTTTGACGGCCGCGTGGCGCAGTGGGTGGGGACCCTGCCTCTGCGTCTTGGGCTGTGGGTTCGATTCCCAAGTCTGGAAAAATGTTTGTGTGATGCGCATGGATGTTTTCCAGTGTCTGGGTGTTTATTTATATATTATAAGTATTTATATATAATATATAAATATTCATCAGTTATCATAGTGCCCATAACAAAAGCTTACTACGCTAAAACAAGTACACTTACTTTGGGGCTATATGGCGGTGTGCCTAATTGTCCCATATTTATTTATTTATTTATTTATTAATAGTTAGCACCTTGCTGGCAAAGACGTATTACTAATCGGTGTGGATTTCATCCTGGCTCTAAAAAGTTAACCCGCTCCGATCTTAGATTTTATCATCACTTGTAAAAAAAGTTGGTAAAAATTAACTTACGATTGAGAAAAGTGATTGAAAATAAATCTATTTTTCAAGAGACATACCGTCAAGTGATTGAACATTCCGGTACAATGCAGCGTGGAAACCTGACTGGCCTTGGAGAATCACTTCCAAGTAAGCTTACTTACTATGATCTTATATGTGATCTTATTAGGATCTCTTCCAAGCGCTACAATCACTGCATCGTGATAATATCAAAGGAGCTTATCTTTCTCAATTTTCGCTACATTTTCTTTTTATTCGATGAAAAAAAACGGAGGAGGTTCTCAATTCGACACGTATATATAATTTTCTTTATGTATGACCACGCATAACTTTTTACAGAGTTGTCCGATTTTGATAATTATTTTTTTTATTACAAAGGGCACACTTCCAATATGTTTCCATAGTTATCATGTTAGGATCTGATGATGATATCCTGGGAAAATTGAAGGAACACTTGCAGCGATTTCGGTTTTTGTGTAAGTATCGGTAGCTTTTTGGCTACTAGTGCCGTATAATGTACTATAAGAGTATAGTACGAGTAGGTTACGTGTCGATAAATCATTAAAAAGTATGAAATAAATTTTTTTAACAAAAAATAGAACCGAATAAAAACGCACTAAAACGTAAAAAATAACTGTGTCATTTAGTTGCTTTAATACTTAAGCATATCTAGGAGTCGGAGCTTGGTACAGGACGTATGTCTGAGTGTTACCAAATAAGCACTTTAATCTCAGCATATTTTTATACGACTATACATAAAATGGGTGTAAGGGAGAGGCTAGTACCAGTCACCCTCTCCAAATGTCAACCTCACCTGCTCGCGGTGCACCCTGCAGATGGACCGACGAGGCTCTGGCGACCGATGAATGGCGGTATAACCATTCCAAATAGGCTGGACTACAAAATGAGGCCAGTGTCAGGCAGCAGTGACACTGGTTCGAATAGTCCAGCCCTGCGGTGACCAACCCGCCTGCCCAGCGTGGTCACTATAGGGCATATCTTTTTTTTTATGGGAGAACATCAAAAGCAACAGCCCCTAGTCCCCGGCAGCTCCGTTATTCCTGGCTCTGGTAGCGGTCATGGTAACGGCGGGGCAAGGGGTGTCAAGAATCTCCGGCAGGTCGACCCCCAACCAGGTGGACTGACGACATTAAACGTGTCGCAGGGAGCCGCTGGCAATAAGCGGCTCGGGATCGTTGTGTTTGGAAGTCCCTAAAAAAGGCCTATGTCCAACAGTGAACGTCTACAGGCTGGTAATGATGATGATGATACATAAAATAATATATAATTTCTATTTATTTCAAGCATGCACGCTTCAATTTAATACAAAATTATCATAATTAGCACACAACCTAATTATAACGGTAAGATTAGATGTCAGGGCCATATATCAAAGTTTCATGATAGCTGAAGTAGACTGCTTAATATTGCGGCAAAATTTTCATTTGAATTAAATTTTTCCGCTTGAAGTAATCTTGAGAGGTTCAAATCAACGCTACAACTAAATAAAGTTTTTCAAACAACTTAGCGCAGCGATTCAGTAACACGTTAACTGATTTAAATTAAGACGAGTTTTTAGGGTTCCGTAGGTACTCAAACAAAAGGACTCTACAACGTGTTAGGTAAATACACAGGAGTAAGGGAGAAAGACAAAGAAGTTTCGTTGGTCTAGTGGTTAGCCTATGTGGCTTCGATCACGAGGTCCTGGGTTCGATTCCTGGGTCGGGTCACGGAATAATTCTGAGCTTTTTCATTCTTCTATGTAATGTTTAGTACATTCCAAGATACGGTCTGTTAGACCCTCGTGCCTCAGAGAGCACGTTAAGCCGTATTATCAATATCTGATAGTGACCGTTAATAAATGAAACATAATCAACCGAAGCCCACGAACCCGCATTGGAGCAGCGTGGTGGATGTACACTCCATATCCCCTCTCCTATAAGGAGGAAGGCCTGGCCCTGTAGTGGGACGTTGATAGGCTGATAATGATGATGATGATGAAGGGAGAAAGAATACATGCCTTGAAAAAAAGTAAACTTAAAGGCAGAATCCTGAGAGAAATATGTGGACAAAGATTTGCTTAAATCTTCAAGGTGTCAACCATTTTTGTTAGTATTTAATTTTTTTAATATAAAAAAAAATATTTTATGCACAGAATCATGTCACAAGCGGGATTGGGACAGTTGAGTGTTCTCCGTTTTAATTATTATAATAGAACAAATCCTTAGTATTATTCAGTTTTGAAGAGTTAAAAGTGTGCTTTGTGGTTCCGTGGATTAGTGGAAGTGTTAACCTATGCAGATCACTTCGGGAAAGGTTGAAAAGGACGAAAAACAAAGTTTGATAAAGTGAGAAAGAGGTCAGTTTTGAAACTCATTTTTCGACATACCCGCATTTGAACGCCACCATTAGGCGCTACCTAGTGACAACATTTAGAATTACTTACGACAGTGAGACGCAGTCTGAAGCGTCAACGCGGCCCAAGCAACCTCGCAAGTGCTGGTACGATCTAAGCGTGTACGCCATCTACCAGCTTAAGGAGAAACCATCGTACGCCGTGACACACTGCCATCTAGCGGAAACCTGGTAAATCACGTAGCATAAGCCAATACAATAGTCTTCAATATGATCCAATGCGCAGCTTGTGGAAAGTTTATGTCGGCTGTAGGCGCCGCTAGATGTCGTGGCTGCGATAAATTACACCATAAGGCGTGTGTAGTGCTTGGCGATAATGACCAGCCTCCTAGAGAGTGGCATTGTCCAGAATGCATATCGAAGAGACCGAAAGTCGGTAATGCTAACACTCCAATCAAGTGGACAGGAGGCTCCTCCGGCCAGGCTGACGCTGTAAAAACGACCTCAACCACACCAGAGGTTTATTGTGAAAATCTTGATGACACAGCTCTGGACACCACGCAGTCCTTAGATCTGGGTGTTGAGATGCGTCTCTTCCGCGAAGAACTCCATCATCTAAGAAAGGAGCTCAAGGAATTTCGTGCTGACATGTGTGAAATTCGAGTGGCAATTACTGCGTGCAACCAACGTATGGATGATTTTAATGGAAGACTGACAAGTCTTGAGCAAGAAGTCCAAGTCTCATCTAGTCAGAAATGCACTCAAATTATTAAACTCGAGGAGACCATTTCTCAACTTAGAGCTGACATAGAGGATCGGGACCAGGAACTCCTTCAAGGGGATATTGAAATTACTAACCTCCCAGAAGTCAACGGAGAAAATCCATTCCATACAGTTACCTGCATAGCAACCAAGCTGGGATTAACTCTGGATGAAAGGGATATCATCTTTGCGGAACGAGTTGGCAAGAAGACAGAAACTGAGGGGGCGGGCCGAGGGCGTCGATTGGTGGTGCGACTATCACGACCGAAGCTACGAGACGATTTTCTCCGGAACGCCAGAACGAGACGGGGTACCACAACAGAAGGTCTGGGCCTGAATCCCCCCACCAGACGGTTTTATGTTAACGAGAGGCTAACGAGGAAAAATAAAAGTATATTTTATTTAGTTCGGGAAGCAGCTAAGCACGCGCAATGGAGATATACCTGGACTAAGAGAGGAAAAATATACGCACGCCAAGCAGAAGGGAAAATGGCACGCCAAATAAAATCGGAGAATGATATAAAACAGGTTTTTGGCATTATTTAAGTTGGGACAAACAAACTTTACCAGAGATATTTTACAGTTTCGTTATATCTCCCAACTCCCAAATTATACTAAAAATCCCTAAAATTACTATAGAAATAAAATTACTTATTATTTTCGCTATCAATACTTGTAATATGTACTCAAAAACAACAACACACACTTGCACACCTTATACACTACCCATGCACACCAAAGAATTAAACCTATCTTTATACTACTTATATATCTATCTATACTTACTACTATTATTATCTAATACATCCGTAACTAAGATTAAAACGGAGTGGCGTACTGGTAGAGCACGAATATCTAGTCGTATCGTATGTTCTTTTTATTTTGAAGTTTCAGAACCACATAGTTATAATAGTTCCATACGTGTTGGTTATTTATTCCTACCTCAACTACAATGATTAATACTGCAATAATAAATGACTTAGATACGAATATACGTGCAGCGACCAGTACGTACGTAAGCGAGCCGCAGCTATGTATTAAATATTTAGGTAATACTAATAACCAAATTACCGTGTTAACACAAAACATAAGAAGCATACACAAAAACCTAGATTACTTGACTATTTTTATAAAAAAACTAGACTTTTTGCCAGACGTAATAGTATTGACAGAATGTTGGTTAGTGGATTCATCTATTTTATTTAACCTATCGAACTACGATCAACATAGCTCCAAACAGTATTATAATAAAAGTGATGGTATTGTAATTTACACGCGACTTGGTCTTAAAGTTAATATTTTAGAACCCTCGTTCTTGGAAGCTAACTGCTTGCTACTGGAGCTACAGAATGCGGTAACTATTGTTTGCATATATCGGTCCCCCTCTTTTAAAAACACGGAAAATTTTCTCAATTCTCTGGAAAACGTATTACAAAGCTGCCAAAATGAAAGTTGTTTCATTGTGGGTGATATCAATATAGACATAAAAAACGATACCATTGACCTGAAATCTGACGAGTACTTAAATCTTACTGCTCATTACGGCTTTATACCTGGTCATATTCTTCCGACACGAGGCTCCAGTTGCTTAGACCATGTTTTAGTAAGATCAAGAACAACAATATCAATAGTCGTATGTAGATCGGACATCAGTGATCATGATTCTGTCTTATTCTCGATCGATACAATGAAAAATATCATCCCTAAAGCAACTTACATTAAGAAAATAAATTATGACAAGGTAACTAAGGAGCTCCAGCTTATAGACTGGCAAAAATTTTACGGACATACAGACATAAATACAGCTACTGAGGAGTTTACTAACATACTAAACACGATTGTGACAAAAAATACTGAGTCACGGATTAAAAAACGGTCCGAATGTATACTTAAACCGTGGATGACAGAAAGCCTCGTTAAATCAGCAGAAAAACGCGATCGCCTTCACATTTCTGTACGTAAAAATCCTGACAACCTAGTTCTTTTAAATGATTACAAAAAATATAGAAATACATGTAACAATCTAATACAAAACTTAAAGAACGAACATGATAGAAACAGAATATTTGAAAGCAAAGACGACCTAAACAAGACTTGGGATGTTCTCAAAGATATCTGCCATTTAAGTAAAAAAAGATCCAGACAGCCTAACCATCTCATTGCTTCTCAGAGCAATGTTAAGAACGTACTTAACAAGGCCAATAACTATTTCTCGACTATTGGCGAAAAACTAGCCAACGCAATTCTAAATGACCTCGGAAAGACAGAAATTGAATTATCACACAGTACATCATCACTTACTTCCAAGAACAATAGTCAACATTCTTTTTTCTTTACACCAACCGATGAATTTGAAATAATCAAACTAATAGATAACCTCAAGATAAGATCAGCATCTGGTCCAGATAATATTTCAAATCTCCTTTTAAAGAGATGTAAACTAATTTTGGCAAGTCCTGTTACTTTTTTATGTAACCTTAGTTTGTCCTCGGGAAGTTTCCCAACTCAATTTAAAATATCAAACGTGTGTCCCATTCTGAAAGATGGTGATCCTTCAGATGTGTCAAATTACAGGCCTATATCTTTGCTTTCATGTATATCTAAGTTACTGGAAAAGGTTGTAAATAAAAGGTTGCTGGACTACTTAGAGTCCAGAAATCTTCTTTCTGAACACCAATATGGGTTTAGAGCTAATCGCTCCACAGAAGACGCAGTTACTGAACTGACTGATTTCGTTTCTTGGAAACTAGATCAAGGGAATAGATGTATTGGCATTTTTCTTGATTTAGCAAAGGCATTTGACACCCTGTCGAGGAAAATACTAATAAACAAATTAGAAGCTTTGGGGATTCGGGGTATTGTCCTACAATGGTTTCAATCATACCTAACGG
This sequence comes from Mycalesis mineus, assembly GCA_034621355.1. Lineage (NCBI taxonomy): Eukaryota > Metazoa > Arthropoda > Insecta > Lepidoptera > Nymphalidae > Mycalesis > Mycalesis mineus. Next base: position 12,330,046 of record CM067888.1, read on the forward strand.
ACCGTAAACAAAAGGTTACTATTGATAATTTATCAAGTGATCTAGCTGATGTCAGATTCGGAGTTCCCCAAGGTAGCGTGCTGGGTCCGACTCTGTTTCTGATCTACATAAATGATCTATGCTCCCTTACACTTGGACAGGCTCAGATATTTGCGTTTGCTGATGACACCGCAATCGTCTTTTATGGAAGTAACTGGGATATAGCAGAGCAATTTTGTCAACAAGGATTACAAGAGGTTTTCTCATGGCTCAGAAATAACTTGTTAACAATTAACGCGAGCAAAACAAAAGCGATTTGTTTCAAAATATAAAGTAGATCTGATCCTACAGACAAGTCAAAAATTAAACTCCACACATGTAGCGATCATTATAGTAAAAACTGCAACTGTCCTGTAATTGAGCAGGTAAAACACTTAAAATATCTAGGGGTAATATTGGATGAAGGACTGCGATGGGACAAGCAAATACAAATTCTCAGTGGTAGGCTAAGGAAATTTATGTTTATTTTCCGCAGAATCCGAAATATAGCAACCACTGAAATATTAAATCTGCTCTATACATCTCTCTGTCAATCAATATTAAACTATTGTCTACCTGCTTGGGGTGGTGCAGGAAAAACCTTCTTGATAAAGCTTGAACGCGCCCAGCGGGCGGTTCTAAAGACAGCTTACAAAAAACCTTTCCTATATCCTACTGACAGTCTTTACTCTGATTGCGGCTTCTTACGTGTCAGGCAACTATATATTAAATCGGTTATACTAAGATTCCACAAATCGGCTCACCTGACTGTCATAACGGGATCCCGATTTCAAAGTTGGATATGTCCCTATTTAAGAACACAATTCGGACGCAGAAGTTACCTTTTTGTCGGGCCATTTCTTTACACAAAAGTGAATAAAGAACTTAACATCATAAAAATGTCCCGACAAAAATTAAAGAGAACTATAAACAATTGGCTGCTGCATTCTGGCTATGAAGATACAGAAAAAATGCTTCAATAAAATTTATTTTTTAAATTTGTTAATTTATACATGATTGACTATACCATTATATTATTATATATACATTAATACAACAATTCACAAGCTGACGTCCACACACACAGACACGCCCACACACACGCACGCACACACACACACACACACACACACACACACACACACACACACACACACACACACACAACACACGCATACGCACGCGCACACAACACACACACACACACACACACACACACACAAACACACGCATACGCACGCGCACACAACACACACAAACATTGAATCATTTAATCTTAGATCAAATATGATATTATAATATATTTAAGTAATATTAACTTTGTTTTTAACTTTAACTTTGTTTGTTACATACACTCTTTCTGTTTTCTCTTACTATGCATGTATTTTGGTAAGAAGTGATCACCACGAGACAGGGTATCCTAGTGTGGCGATCACATAACTTTACGTAATATATATATATATTTTCTGTAAACTTGTGAAAAACTTGTGTAGAAATAAATAAATAAATATCAAAAAAAAAAAAAATTGTGGTACAAGATCGAAATGTATCGGTACGTTTCAGGATATTGTACCGTTTATTATCACATTGTTTTACTAAGACTTCGGTAACTGTATGTAACAACTACTAAAATCAGAATAAAATAAATATTAAAGGGCTCACATTAAATATATCTGTGTAATCTTTTGCCCCGTTATTGCTCGATATTAATGACAGCGATAGATAGATGCTTGAAATATATATAGAATATTCAGTGTATATTCACTTAAAAATAAATGATTAAATACAAGTATAATTATTCGATCAACTCGTAACTTCTAAATATAAAAACATTAAATTAAAAATTTAAAAAAAACCCCGACCCAAATTAGAAACAAACTCGATGGGTTTACTAAAAAGGTAGACCAGGGTTACGTCTCCTTCCTTCGAGCCTTATCATCAGACCAGCTCAGTGGCTCCAGAAGACATTAGTGATTCAAATGTTAGATCACACACATGCTTTCAAGCAAACTGAGCGTGTAACATTTCTATCACACCTAACAAACGACCTGATGACCTTGAAGACCTGAACCGATTTCCACCAAACATAGCTAAGAATACTCTCGACTGATATACCTTTCAAACAAAAAAACCGCGTTAAAATCGGATCATCCGTCCGGGAATTACGGTGCCACAGACAGACACATACACATACATTTACACAGACACGTCAAAATTATAACACCCCGTCGACTTTGCGTCGGGGGTTAAAAATTAAAAGAAATATTTGGGGTTTCTCTCATACAACGAACGTGATCTTTTAGCCCATTATAGTTCGATATTAATAACGGCCACGTACAAGGATGATTGATTTATTCACAGAATATTTAGTACTACATATATTTACTTAGTAAATATACAAGAGGCTCCCAAATAACGAAAGTGGTTTTGTACCATTTTTTGCTCGACATGAATTATGGCAACAGAAAGACCCTTGAAATATATAGGACGGAACCCTTTGTACATGAGCTCAACTCTGACTTGGCCGGTTTTTTAAACTAAAAATAGTCGACTTCATTTAAGTTACGTTTCGCTTCGTTTCCTTAAAATTAAAAAGCTCGCCGTCACAGCTAACGAGAACTACCTTGTAAATTGGATAAGACTTATTCAGGTTAGCGATATTCTGAGTGACAATATTTTTTTAAAATCATTGACAAGATTTAGTATAATCTACTACAGTATTACCGTTACTTACACAAGAGATTATTGTAAAACAAGGCTAAGATTTGTTTTTAATTTATTACAATTACAAGCAATCACACCTGCAGCATTGCTGCCCAGGGCTAAGTTGTAATAAGGGTCAATCTAAGATGGAAGCGGATTAACTTGTTAGGAGTAGGATGAAATATCCACACCTCTTTCAGTTTCTGCATGACATCGTACCTGTAAAATTTGTACCACCAAGTAAGGTGGTACAAAGCCGGCAAGGTGGTAACTAGCCACGGTCAAAGACTTTCGCCAACCAGACCAGGACTAGTTAAAAAATCTCAATCGGCCCCGCCAGGAATCAAGCCCAGAGCGTCCTTATAAATCCATTGCGCATACCATTGCGCCACGAAGGCCGCCAAATCGATTATAATCGACACTTTTCAACAAAAACGTTTTAGAAAATAACGAATATTTTAACTGGTTTTAAAACAGTCGCAGCTATGTTAAGCTTCGTTTCCTTAAAATAAAAAAGCGCCTCGTCCGCAGCTAACGAAAACTAACCTTGCAAATTCGATAAGACTTTTTCAGGTAGCGATACTACGAGTATTGCTCCAAGAAATGAATTTCTTTTTATTATTTTTTTAGTCCTCGCCAAGTTAAACGTTGATTGCTATGTCACCTGATGTTCAGTAACGACGCAGTGTTTTTCTTTTTATTTTCTATAAGTAAGCCCTTGACTGCAATCATGATACCCTGATGGTAAGTAATGATGAAATCGAAGATGGAAGTGAGCTAATTTACTAGTAGAAGCCACACCCCTTTCGGTTTTTACAGGACTTCACACCGGTACAGTAAATCGTCTTTGCCACCAAGGTGTTAGTTGGCTTCGGTCAAATCCCCCCTTCTGCCAAATTAAGGAAAACTCAAATCATCAGGCATACCACTGTACCACAGAGGCCGTCAACTGTAACTAGCCATGATTGATAACATGGTGACCTGTCCTACCTGGCTCAGTGTTGCCTTCATATTTCGTGAGAGATAGAATATATTTTTTTTTTAATATGAGATACGCCAACAATGGCAGCATTATACATCGATCGAAAAAAATAAAAACATTGAGCATAAAATCTAGTGCTGATACTGACATTTCTTACAGGCATATTCAACATTTTAATTTCTCCGGCTTAAAATTAATATTATGTGACATTAGTTATAAAATATATATATACTTAACAAATAGATTATTAAAAATCAAAAAAATTATTACTACTTACATAATTATTATTTAAAATTAAAGTTAATTAAGCTATTATAATTTAAAATGTATTTTTTTTTTATTACAAATCACAAATTTTTGAAATGACAATGAATAGACAATATGCTACTTCGGACTATCATCTACCTCTCTGCGAAATTTTAGCTAGATCCGTTCAGTCATTGTAATTATAAATCCTTTCCTAAATTGTTTTCCTCACGTTTGAGGGTCGTGACCACCTCCGTTTATGATCTTCGCCCTCACGATGTTATGCTATCTACACCTATTACCGGCTATTTGGAGAGCATCGTATATCGAGGAATCTTGACTGGTGCGGATCTGTGTGACTAGTGTAAGATTTTACCGCGTCGATATCAAGAACGGTAAACGCAAATTTTATATGACACTCACACTTTTTTTTTTTTTTATCGACTACAAGTTGGCCCTTGACTGCTATCACACCTGATGTGAAATGGTGATGCAATCTGAGATGGAAGCGGGCTAACTTGTTAGGAGCAGGATGGAATCCACACTCCTATCGGTTTCTACACGACATCGTACCGGAACGCTAAGTCGCTTGGCGGTACGTCTTTGTCGGTAGGGTGGTAACTAGCCACGGCGAAAGCCTCCCACCAGCCAGACCAAGACAAATTAAGAAAAATCTCAATCTGCCCCACCGGGAATCGAACCCAGGACCTCCGTCATATAAATCCACCGCGCATACCACTGCGCTACGGAGGTCATCAAAACACTCACTCATTTGAGTTTTCTCTCGATGCTGCCAGGGGCGCTGCTTCAATTCCATATAAAATTTGCCTTTATGCGAATGTGAAATTTTCGATTTGTTTTGGTGAAAGCTCACACTATGCACTCTGATCAGACCAACGCATCTGGCTGCTTCCTCGCGGCCTTTTCCTTCCACGTTGCCAGTGACTAGTTTCTCTAGATTGTCTCTGTCTTTCCTGGCAATATATCCGCTAGAAGTACGCTTAATGTAGATGGTAGAAAGCCTTGAAAATGAATTATGTAAGTTTAATGTATATTATTATACAGATTATTTAATTAGACAACAACGTATTCAAGTTTACAATTTCCAGCAAAATTAAACATAATTCATTTTAGATGTAAAAACTCAGCGCGCCTAATTTCAAAACCATGTCGCGGGCAGATTATCTTGGATATTGTATTCCTTTGGGGCGTCGCTGAAAATATTTGTAAGAGGCTTACAGTGGCGTTTTGTGTTCTCTAAACACTGTAGGGCTTACATTATAAGGTTATGGATCTCACGATATACATTTTAGGTACAGTAATATGTGTTAAATATTATAGTTAACATTAAATAAATAAATAAATATTATAGGACATTAAGCTTAGGTAGCTTGTGTTATGGGTATTATGATAGGTGATGAATATTTTATATACATTATACATAAATACTAATAATATATAGATAAACACCCAGACACTGAAAAACATCCATGCTCATCACACAAACATTTTTCCAGACGTGGGAATCGAACCCACAGCCTAGGACGCAGAAGCAGGATTACTTACCACTGCGCCACCCGGCCGTTTACATTGATTATACTACCAATATTATAAGTATAGGTGTGCATTTTAATGTTTCTTAATTAATCGTAAAAAATTGTTTGACAAAAATCTTTGATTTTTAAACTAAATAAATAAAATTTAAGTTTAAAAATTGTGATTTTTCAAGTAGGTAGGTAGGTTTACAAGCACTTTCGATTCAAAAACATCGACTGAAAATTGAAATAATAAAAGGTGACTCAATACTTCCTATGGTGGTAATATTCATCGATTAGTATTTACCTCCATTAATATAAAATCTTATGGAGTGTTATAGCCCACGCATTTTAAACTGAGTCGTTGCGGCAATAAATGTCACTGACAGTAGGAATGTGCACGTAATGCATGCGTAGCTGCCTGCGTACGCAAGGTCGATGCGTAGCGTAGCGTCAGCGTCAATTTAACTGCCTCCATATAACAGTCAATTTAACCGATAAACGACTCAGGTTAAAATGCGCTGACTATGGCAGTGGACCTACCGGTACCAGTGTCGCTGTTAGTACTTTGATATTTAAAAAAATTCTTGTAAAAAGTGTACTTGAAATAAATGAATTTTAATTTGAGTTTGAGAAGGTATATTAGTAGATTGAGTATTTAGTTAATATTTCAGCCTTCATCCCATGCTTTTCACTTGTGGTTCCTTAGATGGTTTTTAAATCAAGTTAGAAATCTAATATCCGGCTTATTAACATTCAATATTATCGTTCTTAGAAATTTTAGCTAACATTTTGTGCCTTGAAAAATAATTGAATAGTCTCTGCTCTTTTAGATTTTAGGTACATCATCATCTTGAAGGCCACCGTGGCGCAGTGGTATTCGCGCTGGATTTATAAAGCTGAGGTTCTGGGTCAAATGTAGATTTCCTGGATAGTCGGTTTCGGCCGTGGTTAGTAGCCGCCAAGCGTCTTAGCGTTCCGGTATAATGTCGTGGAGAAACTGAAGTGGTGTGTATAATATTCTACTTCTTACAAGTTAGTCCGCTTTTATCTTAGTTTGCATCGTCACTTACCATCTAGTGTAATTGCAATTAAGGGCCAACTGGTAATGAGTAAATAAAATTTTTTAGCACTACAAATCAAAAAACTACTACTACTAGCACTAAAAAGTAAAAAATAACTGCGTCATTTAGTTGCTTTAATTTACTTAAGCAACTAAATGACACATGAACACTCCTTTAACGTAGTGAAGTAGTTTGTGGGTTCTAGGTAACGTCCTTAAAGTAGAAAAATTATCAAAATCGGATGAGTCTGTAAAAAGAAACAAATAATATACGTGTCGAATTGAGAATCTCCTCCGTTTTTTTTCGTCGGTTAAAAAGCAATGTGGCGAGTGTTTGCTAGTGTAGTATAAATATAAATGTCATTGACTCCGTTGTTGGAAAGTTGTGAGCCTAAGCTACTTGGCTAGAGATTATAAGGGTTTGAACGAACAAAATATTAGTTCATTGCCGGTCCAAGCACTCAGGTCGGGCAATGAACTAGTGTTTTTTTTGAACGGAGAAATTGTCAATAGTATTAATGCCTTTCAACTGACTCTCCCAGATCAGAGTAACCTAGTAAGATGGGGAAAAGCCTCGGAAAAATCTTGCTATACCTGTGGTGAGGCAGTGGGCACTGCAAGGCACTTATTGGTAGGATGCAAGGTGCTCTTGGACAGGGGTCTCTACTCACGCCGCCACGACAGAGTACTAGAAATCATACGTGAAGCTATAAGCCTTTCAGTAGCTAGGGCTCAAAAAGGGTTGACGACGAATAAAAGACAAACTAACTTCGTTAAAGCAGGCTCAAGTACAAATTCCACCAGCAAGCCTTATTCAATTCTGGGCTCTGCTCCTGATTGGACTATATTAATGGACACGTATGAAAAGCACTATAAAATCCCGGAAGACTTAGCTATTACGACATCTAGACTGGACATATTTCTTTTTTCCAAACAAATCAAACGTATAGTACTTGTTGAGCTTACAGTGCCGTGGGAAACAAACATCCCTAAAGACCATGTACTCAAAGTGAATAAATACTATGACCTTACTAATGAACTAACCAAAAATGGCTATGTGGTTAGTTTATACGCGGTAGAAGTGGGTGCGAGGGGTATACCAGCGAAGTCTCTCTACAACCTGCTAAAAGACCTTGGCCTTACTAGAAGTGCAATAAGCTCCATATTGGAACGAGTGTCCAAAGCTGCACTAGTAGGGTCCTTCCGAATATGGTTGGACAGGGAGAATAACTTGAACAGAGGAGGTGAGTGTTGACGCGCGTCACAAAGGGTACCCTTAACGTACACCCGTGTCACAAGTCTCGGGCTCTGTTCGGAGTTTTTCTCTCAGCCACGCGATGGACCCGGCACCCGCACGGTGAATCCATGGAATGCTAAGATATTCGTCTCTCTCTTGGGAAGTTAATGTTGTGACAGCACGTTATGTTGTTTTTTTTTTGGTCATTACTATTTATTATCTTATGTGATCCTTACATAGGATGTAGGCCGAGTAGCGCAGTGGGTAGTGACCTTGCTTCCTAGATCCACTAACGTGGGTTTAACTTCTACAACTGAAAAATGTTTGTTGACGATCATGTACCTTTTCCAGCGTCTTGGTGTTTACCTATACATTATAAGTATTTATTTATGTATACATATAACATCAGTTATATTAGTAGGTACTCAAAACAAAAGCTAGGCTTACTTTTACTAGGCTCGATGTGTGTGAAATCCTATTTTGAAAAAATACCCAAACATTCATCATCATCATTATCATTATTAGCATATTAACGGCCCACTTCTGGGTCAAGCCTCTCTCCTTACAGGAGAGGGTTTATAGAGCGTAGGTCCACCATGCTGCTCCAATGCGGTGGCGGGCTTAGGGTCATAATGTTTCATTATTAACGATCACTATCAGATGTTGACCAAGTGAAGTCGCTCACGGGTCTTTCCCTTGCAACAGCCGTCAGAAGAGCGGAGGACCGGACTGAATGGAAGGAGATTGTGAACATCATAACAAGGACACTGCAGTGTGGACACGACCTTCAGTAATGAAGACAACGACGAAGAAGAAGAAGAATCAGATGTTGTTAACAGCTGATTTTGACCGGAATCGACGGCTTAACGTGCTCTCCGAGGCACGGGCGTATAGTACCTCCAACTTTCCGCTTGAAATTAACTGAAAAATTTAGAAGAATGAAAAACGCAGACTGTGACCGCGTTTCCGTGACCGAAACATTATCACAACCATTTTGAAATTCCATAATAGTAGATTTAAGCTCAAATTTACTTCTTCCTTGTTAGGAGAATTTATAAAATAAGCTAACTGTAGTAATGATTTAAAAAACATTCTTTGATTCCTTTAAATATTTTTCTCTAACTATACGTATTTATTACATAAATATTAAACCATTAATTTGTCAGATTAAATAAAAACAAGCAATAAAAAAATTAAGAAATTCCTTTTTTCACGTAAAGTAAATAATGAATCTCTCAATGTCAGCTTTTTGATCTTTGAGTATTTTATTTAGAGCATTTCATTAGCAACGTCGCCTGAAGGAGGGCATTTTAAAGAATCTAATTAACATAATTACTGAATCCTCCCTTCCTTGATGAGTTTGTATGCTCAACACTTTGATGCGGTTTCTTAGAGGAAGTTATATGAATATTTTGCTACGTTTTTGAAAGTGATGTTTTAATAGAATCTAATTTTGTAAAAATAAACATAGATTTCAAAAGAAAGTAAATTGATTAGTTATGGAAACTATTTATAAATTTAACCGATGAAAAGTTCTTATTTGATAGTGCCTATGTAGATTCAATCGCGAGGTCTAGGGTTGAAATTCTGGATCGGTTCACGAAATAATTCTGATTTCTTATTCTTCCATGAAATTTTAAGTACAGTCCAAGTCGGAAAGTCGGTCGTCTTACAACCCAGTGCCTCGGAGAGAAAGTTAAGCCGTCGGTTCCGGCCACTATCACCAACATCTGATAGTGATCGTTAATAAATGGAACATTATCACCAGCTCAACCTCGCAGTAGGCGTAACCTTCTCCTATAAGGCGTAGCGGTAAAGACGCTTTTTTATTACCCACACTTTAGGGATGATGGTATTACAGGCCGTATACCTGGATATCAAAAACATAATATCAAAGTAAAATTCGTTGCCAACGTCATCGGGATCGTGGCCTAGCGAACCCGGATTGCCAGAGAGACGTGGGTTCGTTGGTTCCGCAATTTTTGATATTATGTTTATTCTTAAATACTGATATTAATGATCGTAAGTGGTAATTTGTTCTTAGAGAGTCCAAGGAAGTTTACATTGTGTAAAGAAGTTGCTTATAAAAAAATATAATTAGAATTCAAAAGCTGTGATACAAATCAAGTCAAATGCGTTTATTTAAGTACTTCCACTTGTAGTGACTCTACCACCAGTGCACAAAACAGATTATAATTAAACAATCTGCCAAGAAATCCAATTTCAACTTTTAAAGTAATTCTACTATAGAAAGTAACTTACTATAACATTAGTACTAAGCACATAATATGAATAACAATGAGTCGAATAACTTACAAGTGTAGGTACTTAAGAATTACTAGTAATAAATGGCATTACTTAAGATTTATTGCAATACTTTACTTTCGAGCAAAACAGGCTGGTACACTTACGCATATCTATCGTACGGTATTCGGTATTATAAATGATTCAGTTTTTTGTATATGAGAGTGTGCTTTCATAAATTGTATTTTCCCTGATACATACGGAGTGTAAGTGGAGCCCCCCCGAGGGATAAAGATTAATGATACAGAATACGCTCCCGAAAAAAGGGATAAAAGTGAGAAAATCTAAAAACAGGCGTCTCCGATGCCATGTTGTTTTACTTGTTTGTTCCCGTAGCTGTTTGTATTGGGCCTCTGTTTGTACTGGCGCGTTTTAGATGCGTGTATTAAAACGCTGATACATATGGCGTTCTTTTTTATTTTGACGTGACAACGTCTTATAATTCGATAGAGCCGGCTGCACGAACGAAAAAACATGACTCACGTTACCTCGCTTTGAGGCGTTCCATGTAAGGCTTGAAGTGCAAGCGAGAGCGCGGAACGAGCGACAAAGAAGCACAATCGGCCTTTGCGTTCGGCAGCGTTCGACATCCGTCTATTAAATATAATTATTAAATATATTAATTTTAAATTAAAAATTAATATATTTATTATAAATTTAAAATTTAAATTTATAAAATCAAAATCAATTATTTCATTAATTTAAATTAATATTTATAAAAATATACTTAAATTAAAAATTTTAATAACCAATTAAATGCTACCATTCCATCAGTATTTCCTTAAGACTTTGTCACGTTCAACTATCGTCAGTAAACCGACTTTACAGACAACCAATTTTTTTGTTTTTTTTTTTGTAATTTACGTAATTTGTAAATATTATTAAAATATAATCGGCGAAACTCACTGTGGTCAGAGTATACCCGACTAGTCTTAAACCCATACGGGGACCTTAGTCATAAGCTTGTTGTACATGTACATGTAACGTGGCGTGAAGCAATTTAAAAATACAATAGTTTAAATTCTAATTTGTAAATAAATAATTACCATTATTAATCGTACTGTTTTTATAACAAATCGACCGGGAGATGCTAATTTCTGTTACTACACATTGCTGTATTGCGGACTATAGAGCATGGGTGCCGATGTCATTTTTACAGGAAGTGCTATTAACATAGGTACTTATATTTGTATACAAGCATTGTTATCTAGTGGTAGCCGATGTAACTACAAGTATAGGAAATCAACCTATGCCTCCAGTATATGACCGCCCCTTAGTGGAACACGTAGAGCATGCTTTTGTTGTGTTACTTTGTTATTAGGCCAGGGATTCCACTTTAATATATTTTCACTGCTCTAGTCCGATTAATTTACCTTTTTTATTCCACTTGCTTTAAGTAATAAAGTATTGTACTTTGTTACGCTCTCACTTCTTATGTATTCACATATATATATATAACGTAAATTGTCACTGGTACAGAAAATAACAAGTAAAATACAATGTTTCATGAAGATACGTTTTCAAAATACTGTGTTTTACATTTACTGTTCCCGAAGAATAAGTAAAATTGTATTTTTACCACTTAATAATTCGAAAAATATTACAAAAGCTTACAAAGAGTATATTTGGACTGGCGATGGCAATACAAACACATAAACCTAGATTTAAACTTAACAAACCGGTTGACAGAGAGATTTACATAGAACTGTCATAAACATTTTCAAAACTTCTAGAAATTATTATATTGAATTACAATAGGAAAACAAAAAGCTTGTTACATTATACAAAAGTTATTTTATTTCATTAATTTGTTGAAACAAGAAGGACAAAAGCTCTGTCTAGACATTTCACGTTAAATGCGAGTAATACAATATTTAATTTCAAAGAACATGTTAAGAAATACTGGCAGATGGAGTAGCTACACTCTTACGTAATACGAATATAAGAAAATTCCGATATAAAACTATTGTACTGAATTTGCATAGCGCTTGATATACTATGCTAGGAGATATATCCATTGTTAATATAATACATTTTGATATTTACGGACATGTCTGATTGGAATCCGATGCACATCAACTTGTTCTCAGCATGATCACTGAGAAAAATCAGATGACTAAAATCAAATCTTGTACGTAAGCTACTAAAAAAAACAGTTATCCGTTACATATCAAAGCCAAAGATATATCTTACATGGTCCATGTAACACAGCGTGAAGCAAACCCCAAGGATCAAAAAAGAAAAAAACGATTAATAGCGGCACAGTCAAAATATCACTGTCTTTTTCGTAGTTTTGGGGCGAAAGACACAGCTATATTTCCGATTTTGATCTTCCGTAGCCCTATTTTTGTGTCTATTTTTTTTTGGATTAGATTTAGTAGTGAATAACATCGTTTTTTTTTTGGATTGGATGTAAGTTGTACTTCCCTAGCGTTTCATAGCGCTAGTGTAGGAAACAGTCGTGAGGCGTAAGGCATTCAGCCATATTTTATTGTTAGGAACAGATTGCGCCGTCGTCGTGGCTTATATTTATACATACGGGGTTCACTTTAGAGAATTGATAGCTTATTTCGGCATGGTAATGCTACCTGCGTATACTATTGTGTACCTTTCCCAATGATATTCTGTAAATAGACGGGTTGTGTACAGCAAATACTTATTTATTGTGATAGTTGATAGAACACGAACATTTGGAAGTAGTTTTAGTAGTAGCGACAAAGCTTTTTCGGGGAAGTACTACTGTCACGCTTATCTTTATGGCTCAGTGGCTGTGTGTTTTTTTTATCAATTAGCCCTTGTCAGCAATTACACCTGATGGTAAGTGATAATGCAATCTAAGATGCAAGCGGGCTAACTGGTTTCTACACGACATCGTACCGAAATGCTTAATCACTTGGCGGTTCTTCTTCGCCGGCAGGGTAGTAGCTAGCCACGACCAAACCCCCTCACCCACTCACCAGCCAGACTGAAACCAATTAAGAAAATCTCAATCGGCCCCGCCGGGAATCGAACCCAAGACCTCCGCCTTATAAATCCACTGCACATACCACTGCGCCACAGAGGTTCTCCAAATATGTAAAAGATTAGGTTACCAATGTAATTACAGGCATATTGGCTAACTTGGTTGATAGATATAATTATAGTTCCTAGAATTATGTAGGACGCGTTCCTTGAATGCAAACGGTTACTTAGTTTATAGGCGATGTATTTTTAACCGACGAAAAAAAACGGAGGAGGTTCTCAATTCGACACGTATATTTAATTTTTTTTATGTATGACCACGCATAACTTTGTACAGAGTTGTCCGATTTTGATCATTCTTTTTTTATTAAAAAGGGCATACTTCCAAGGTGGTCCCATTGTCATAATGTTAGGATCTGATGATGATATCCTGGGCAAATTGAAGAAACTCTTCAAATTTTGGAGGCACGCTTACAGCGCTTTCGGTCTTTTTCTCGGTATCGGTAGCTTTTTGGCTACAAGTTGCCGTATAATATACTATGACAGTATAGTTCGAGTACGTTACGTTAATCACTAAAAAGTAGAACCCACAAACTGCTTTACTACGTAAAATTAATGTTCTTTAAACTTGGCTGGCACCGACTTTATAGATATGCTTAAGTAAATTAAAGCAACTAAATGGCACAGTTATTTTTTAAAAAAATTTTGTTAAATTTTTTTTACTTTTTAGTGCGGTTTGAGTCGGTTCTATTTTTTGTTAAAAATTTTTATCACTTTCCATTACGTAGGCTACTACTCTACTTCTCTCTCTATCTACTTGTTCCGTCAACTGTTACAATAAAATAAATATTAAAAAAAGAGTTTAATCATCAGTATTGGAGATTAAACAAATTAAAAAATGAAAGTTTAAGATTTACTAAAAAGCTGTCATAAATAAATAATAATAAATGTCAAAAAAATAAATATATGTCGACATTATGAACATTTACTTTATTGTACAGAGAACGACGTATCTATTTACTAAAATAACGTTTTCTCATATAAGAAGAAAATATGAATATCAAAATAAAAAACAAATTTCATGAGCGATAAGAACCCACGCAAAATTCGAAATATATATTCGTAAACAAAGATCAAAGGAATACCGAAAGTATAAGGTTTATTCAACAAATTTTCAAAAGTTCAAATATTAAATGTATTTTTAATGAATGGCTAGAGTTCACGTGGAAACCTTGAACCGCGACATTATTATACTATTAGCTGACGTCGTTAAAATTAAAATTAATAAAATATGAATTGCCCAAGTTACCTACTCCTTATAACACAACAATATTAAATTCTGCGAGGTGCTGCAGGCGGTGACAAACTATAATTTGCTACCTGCGGGCAAAGATACTCGTAGGTCCACCAAAACGACGTGTTCTCTGCTTGCAGCAACATAAAGTATTTAGAATTTAATATAGATATAGTGATCCTTGTTTTTTAACCGACGTAAAAAAACGGGGGAGGTTTTTAATTGGACACATATTTTTTTTATGTATGATCACGCCTAACTTTTTATAGATTTGTCCGATTTTGATAATTATTTTTTTTAGAAAGGGCACACTTCCAAGGTGGTCCTATTGTCATCATGTTAGGATCTGATGATGATACCCTGGGAAAATTGAAGTAACTCTTCAAATTTTATAGGCACACTTGCAGCGATTTCGGTTTTTGTGTAAATATCGGTGGCTAGAAGTGTCGTATAATAAATATACTATGAAAGTATAGTACGAGTACGCTACGTGGCGATAAATTACTGAAGTAAAGTAAGAAATAATTCTTTTTACAAAACATACAACCGACTCAAAACGCACTAAAAAGTAAAAAATAACTGAGTCATTTAGTTGCTTAAATTTATTTTGCTATAATAATTTTTACTTTTTAGTGCGTTTTGAGTCGGTTCTATTTTTTGTAAAAAAATTTATTTCTTACTACTTCCTTCTTACTTTCTTACCACTTACTTACTTTACTTCAGTAATTTATCGCCACGTAGCGTACTTGTACTATACTTGCTTGCACCGACTTTATATATATGGTTAAGTAAATTAAAGCAACTAAATGGCACAGTTATTTTTTACTTTTTAGTGCGTTTTTAGTTGGTTCTATTTTTTCTTAAAAAATTTTCTCCTTTCATCACATTACTTGTAAGCAGTCGAGTTTTTGATTATACAATAATAATTTTATTTATTAATACTATTGAGAAGCAATCTCCCCCCGCGTTTTCCCGCGTAGTTCTTCCATCCTCGTGAGAATATCGGGATACAAATTCCTTTGTCGTTCTTTTTCATGAGTCTGGTTATAATTGTAACAAACAATAAAAATTTTTATTAAAAATTGAACCGACTTCAAGACGCACTAAAAAATAAAAATAACTGCGTCATTTAGTTGCTTTAATTTACTTAGCATATCTATGAAATCGGTGTCATCCACAGGATGATATTATGAAAGACAGACAAAAATTTTTAAAATTGATTTTTGATACAAGAACTGTTAATATGAAGTTACAAAAAGATGCTTTAATTATGTTTCTATTTTAGATTACTAGCCGCCCCCGCAACCCCCTTGTGGGTGGAATTTCGTAAAATCCGTTCTTAGCTGACCTCTACTCGGCGAAAGGAATATTCCTACCAAATTTCAAGTCGCTACGCCTTATGGTTCCAGAGATATCGTAATGAGTCAATATATAGGTGGGAATCTCTTATATATATATATATAGATTATCATTATAGATTATTATTAAAAACTTGATCTTGCAGTTTTTAATTGCAAGTTTCCTGATCATATAATTAAATCTTCCAAGAGATCCACTTTTATAGGACCTTCAAAGATACAGTTCAAAGGCAGTCAATAATACCTCTGTTCGACACAATAGGCTTTTTCGCTTTCCTCGGACAAAAGAGTGCGAAGAATTTTCCTTTACTGAAGTGCTCCTTTTGACTGAGTTGTTCTATACATTTAACATTTTCGATCTTCCGCTGGTTTTGCTATATTGTTGATAGATATTGAAATAATTGATTTTATTAATTGTAACAATTTAATAATTGGTTTACTGGAAGCATACAACTAATGCCGCACGATTTGATTTTTTTTTTGGATATTTTTATACAACAATTATTATTTTATAACACGTATTATTTTTTACAAGCCGACTCGTAGTTTCAAAGATTAGCCGGAACAAACAGACAGACAGACGGATGAAAATTGTAAAAAATGTTTTGTATGTACCGTATATATATTTATATACATGTAATAAAAACGGTTATTTCAATATAACTTTCATGAAAAACAAAATTATTTTGTTTATTATGAAAGCTAGACTCAAAAGTGAAATAGACTATTTAATACAAGCTATATACACCAGCTTGCCATAAATATATATTGTTAATGTTAATGTACTGTAATATCGTACAATGTTTAACAAAAATGTAGATCTTTAGTACACGGGACGGGACGGAGGATATTGCTTCACGGGAAACTATAAAAAATTAAATTGAGAGAGATAGCGGGGAAAGAGCACACTTTATATGAAAGTCTGTCTTTAAAATTAAAAGGGTAACTAAGAGGTTTTCACGCGGACGAAGTCGCGGGCGACTGCTAGTTTATTATATAGAGAAGAAAAGATCAGATTTAAGTAAATATTTCCATAAAAAGAAAGAAAATTCCAAGAAGCACTTTATAATAAAGCGTATCCATATCGCTTTTCCTCCGGATTTGTTGCCATAATCTGGTTTATCTTTATCAAAAGCCTTCAAACCTTATATAAACTGCGATTTGTCGACAGTACACTTTTCCTTTGTGACATCGTTCGGTGACTTGATCGGATCGGATGGATTTATGGACTTTTCGATTAAATAAAGGGTTTTGCAAATTCTTCATAATATTTCTGGTAAATCAGTAGCTTGTAGTGTTGTCTTATATAGTGCGTCTGGAAATATGAAAAGGAAAAGAAAACTTGTAATTAACTGGATTATCACTAACATTTATTATTATCATTATTAGCCGATGTAAGCAACTTACATTAGACGAGCCTTTATGGACATAAGGTTATACATTTCCTGACTCTATCTTCTTGAGCTGTTTCCCTGCGTTCTCCAGTACTGAGTTGCTATTTCAGAAACTTGACAGTCTGAGTGTCGTCTTCATCCGAATACTTCATCTGTATATCTCTCTTTCTACAGTATCGTGTCAGACAGAGAGAGATAGAAACGACATCGAGATCCGTACTGTCGAATTTCTTTATCGAATCGACATGTAGCATGGCTCCTCGAACGACGTGTCCTCGAATAGACGTGTGAACGACTATTACTAAAATTTATCAATTTTAACAATTAATTGTATCTGCTAAACAGCTGTGTACCACCTTGTTCTTTGGGTTGGTATTTAAGATAGACAAATATAATTTTTTCTTGCCTTACAACATAAACCAAAGATAGAGTACACAAACATCCTTACTAATATTTTTTAGTTTACGAGCCTACAAACTTTAGCCTTTAATTATTATAAAAGCATAATACATACAAAATTTAGCCTTTAAGTATTATAAAGGCATAATAAATACAAACTTTAGCCTTTAAGTATTATAAAGGCATAATACATACAAACATTAGCCTTTAAGTATTATAAAGGCATAATACATACAAACATTAGCCTTTAAGTATTATAAAGGCATAATACATACAAACATTAGCCTTTAAGTATTATAAAGGCATAATACATACAAACATTAGCCTTTAAGTATTATAAAGGCATAATACATACAAACTTTAGCCTTTAATTATAATAAAGGCATAATACATACAAACTTTAGCCTTTAAGTATTATAAAGGCATAATACATACAAACATTAGCTTTTAAGTATTATAAAGGCATAATACATACAAACTTTAGCCTTTAAGTATTATAAAGGCATAATACATACAAACATTAGCCTTTAAGTATTATAAAGATACATACAAACATTGCCTTTAAGTATTATAAAGGCATAATACATACAAACATTAGCCTTTAAGTATTATAAAGGCATAATACATATAAGGCATAATACATACAAACTTTAGCCTTTAAGTATTATAAAGGCATAATACATACAAACATTAGCTTTTAAGTATTATAAAGGCATAATACATACAAACTTTAGCCTTTAAGTATTATAAAGGCATAATACATACAAACATTAGCCTTTAAGTATTATAAAGGCATAATACATACAAACATTAGCCTTTAAGTATTATAAAGGCATAATACATACAAACATTAGCCTTTAAGTATTATAAAGGCATAATACATACAAACATTAGCCTTTAAGTATTATAAAGGCATAATACATACAAACTTTAGCCTTTAATTATAATAAAGGCATAATACATACAAACTTTAGCCTTTATGTATTATAAAGGCATAATATATACAAACTTTAGCCTTTACGTATTATAAAGGCTAAATTTTGTATGTATGGATGGATGGATGTTTATTAATCTTTCACACAATAACTACTGAAGAGATTTTGATAAGACTATAAAATAATATAGCTTACATATCAGAATAACACATAGGTCACATATTATCACGAAATTTCCACGGGCACGAGAGCTACGCTTGTAAAACTGCGGGCGTCCTTTAGTATAACATGTTTTCTAAGCAACAGTTTTATCGATATAGTATATATCTTTTCTTTTTATCTACTACAAGTTGGCCCTTGACTGCTATCACACCTAATGTTAAGTGATGATGCAATCGAAGACGAAGATAAGGAAAGTGGGCTAGCTTCTTAGGAGTATAGGATGAAATCCACACCCCTTTCGGTTTCTACACGACATCGAACCGAAACGCTAAATCGCTTGACGGTACATCTTTGTCGGTAGGGTGGTGACTAGCCACGGCGAAATTTGCCTTGGTCCGCCTGATATGAGGATATCAGGCGGAACAAGGCAAATTACGAAAAATTTCAATCTACCCTGCCGGGAATCGAACCCAGGACCTCCGTCTCATAAATCCACCGCGCATACCACTGCGCCACGGAGTAATTGCTTAAACAATATAAAATATTTTTTGTTTTGTTGGTCTAAAACAGGGTTTAATTTACCTGTTCTAAAATGAAATTTTTAAACGAATATCCTAATGTATTTTTCCCGAACGGTTTTAATATAAACTTATTTAAGGGGCAGATAAACAATACCAAGTACTAATGTCTCAGCCGCTTATATAAGCTTACAAAATGTTTTCAGTACTAGATTATTTTCTTGTTTCGAAATGTACATTTACCTACTCGAAAAAATTCTCCTATGGGAGCCGAATAAAAAGAAAAATATATTTTTATTAAAAATTCAAACAGAAGTAATAAACTTGTGTCATTTTACGCAAAATCGTATTAAGCGCGATCGCGACAAGCGGGTCACAATGTATATTGGGAGATACAAAATTCAAAACGTGTCATAACAAAGCAACACAAAGCTGCCGTGGGGACACTTGACGAGTCCCCATTGCATGATACGAGCTACATGTAATTGCAAACATAAATGAATACGGTGGATCGTATTACCTACATTTATGTACGAGATAAAACGAAGGGTAATACAAATTTTATTTCGTGTAGCAGATTTTGTTTACGGGCTTCCTTCATTCTATAAGGGGAATGCGAAACACAGGATTAAGGTTTTTGTTTGTATTCGGTTCGAATGACCATATTTTGGGATTCTTGCAATGTTCAGCTACTGTTGAATAATAATGTAACTAGTATACAAATACGATGAGTCATCATCATCATCATCATTATCAGCCAATAGACGTCCACTGCTGGACATAGGCCTTTTTTAGGGACTTCCAAACACAACGATCCTGAGCCGCATGTGCCCAGCGGCTCCCTGCGACCCGTTTGATGTCATCAGTCCACCTGGTGGGGGGTCGACCAACACTGCGCTTTCCGGTGCGGGGTCGCCATTCTAGCACCTTCGGCCCCCAACGTCCATCAGCTGTTCGAACCACGTGCCCCGCCCATTGCCACTTCAGTTCTGCGACTCGCTGAGCTATGTCGGTTATTTTGGTTCTTCTGCGGATCTCCTCATTTCTGATTCGATCACGCAGAGATACTCCGAGCATTGCTCTTTCCATCGCCCGCTGAGTGACTCTGAGCCTTCTTATGAAGCCCGCAGTTAGCGACCAAGTCTCGGATCCGTATGTCATCACTGGCAACACGCACTGTTCGAAGACCTTCGTCTTCAGGCACTGAGGAATTTTGGACGAAAAGATGTCACGCAGTTTCCCGAACGCTGCCCAACCGAGTTGGATTCGGCGGTTCACCTCTTTCTCGAAATTGGACCTACCTAACTGGACCATATGCCCTAGGTATATATACTCGTCTACAATTTCGAGTGCAGAATTTTCAACAATAACTGGGTGGAGCGAAACATGAGCATTACACATGATCTTTGTCTTGCTCATGTTCATTTTAAGGCCCACCTGTTGAGAAACTCTGCTGAGGTCATTGAGCATATTATTAAGGTCATCTAGAGATTCTGCCATTATTACTACATCGTCGGCAAACCGCAGTTGAGTGAGGTACTCGCCATTGATGTTGATGCCAAGTCCGTTCCAGTCCAAGAGCTTAAAGACGTCTTCCAATGCGGCGGTAAATAGCTTCGGGGAGATAACATCTCCCTGTCGCACTCCTCGCTGCAATTGGATTGGCCTCGTAGTCTCATCCTGTATACGGACTGACATGGTGGCGTTTTCGTACAGGCACTGCAACGCTTGGATGTACCGGTAGTCGATTCGGCACCTCTGCAATGACCTTAACACAGCCCAGGTTTCCACCGAATCAAAGGCTTTCTCATAGTCCACAAACGCCAAGCAAAGTGGCCGGTTATACTCTTCGGTCTTTTGTATAACCTGCCGTAGCGTATGGATGTGGTCTATGGTACTAAAGCCTTGTCGGAAACCGGCTTGTTCGGGAGGCTGGAAGTCATCAAACCTACGAGCGAGACGATTCGTGATGACTCTGGAGAACAACTTGTAGACATGACTCAGCAGCGAGATTGGTCTGTAATTCTTCAGCAAGGTATTGTCACCCTTTTTGAAGAACAGAACAACCACGCTCCTGTGCCACGCCTGAGGCGTCTTGCCCTCGTGAATGACGGAATTGAACAATCGCTGAAGGACTTCAAGTATCGGTTTACCACCCGCTTTCAGGAGTTCTGCTGTGATTCCGTCATCACCTGGCGCCTTGTTGTTCTTTAGGTGTTCGAGAGCCATACTAATCTCATCTAGGCTGACGTCCGGGATATCTTCGGTGATAGTGTCGGGTCAATTTGGCTCTGGGGTCTTCAGCCAAATTGTCAACAGGCTTTTGAGTTGACGTGTATAACTGTCCATAGAACTTCTCGACCTCACCCAAGATCTCGGGCTTGGAAGAAATGAGATTACCGTCATCGGTCTTCAGACGCGTCAACTGACTGCGTCCAATAGACAGATCTTTCGCGAACACTTTCGAGCCACGGTTGTGTTTTATTGTATCTATGATACGCTCGGTGTTGTAGCGGCGTAAGTCACATTTCTGCGACTTAGAGATCTGTCTATTGATACGTCGGTAGTTCAGAGCGTCCCCTGAAGACTGTAATCGCATTCCTTGTCTTTCCTCCATGAGCTTGAGTGTTTGGTCAGAGAATTTCTTGTTGGTTTTTGGGCGGTGGGTCTTATAGAACTTAGACCCAACCGAATGGACAGTTTCCACTAGCCTGTTGTTCAGATCGTCCACATCAACACAATGTGCTAGGCAATCGAAGCGGTTCTGGAGTTCCAGTTGAAAACTTTCGGGGTTTTGGATGTGGGCACGAGTAGGTCGGAGCGTTGACTTCACCAGTCGGTACCGATCAAGCTGTACATTGATATTCAACGTGCCTCTTACCAGTCGGTGATCACTGCCGGTTTTGACCCTATTGATCACAGAGACATCGTTGAATATATGCCGTCTGGTCGACAAGATGAAGTCAATCTCATTTCTCGTGGAACCATCGGGGCTCAACCAGGTCCATTTCCTATGTGGTGGCTTCTTGAAGAAGGAGTTCATCATAAAGAGGCCCTCCTTCTCCATGAAGTCAGCCAGCATTTGGCCCCTGTGGTTCCGTTGCCCATAGCCAAATTGCCCCACTCTCAACTCTGAACCACTCCTCTCGCCCAGCTTTGCATTGAAATCCCCCATAACAACATTGTAGTAGGAGTTCGAAGCATGCAAGGCTCTTGAAATATCCTCATACAATACCTCTACCTCCTCGTCGGGTTGTGCCGAGGTCGGTGCGTAAACCTGTATAACCTTCAACGAATACCGTTTGGTAATTCGGAGGACAAGGAACGCTACCCTGCTCGACACACTCTCGACTCGTACAACATTGTTAACGAGGGACTTGTGAACGATAAACCCAACACCACCTTGGGACAGATGTTCGCCCTCCCGGTAGTATAGTAAATTGCCGGAATTCAGGATTATCGAGTCCTCGCCCTCTCTTCGGACTTCACACAATCCTATAATGCTCCAGCGCAACTTACTTAATACTTCTTCCAGTTCGATCACCTTTTCGTCAGTCCTCAAAGTGCGTGCGTTGAATGTTGCCAGGTCCAGTCGTCGGGGTTGGCAGCGGAATCTCTGCCGGAGATTCTTGACACCCCTTGCCCCGCCGTTACCATGACCGCTGCCAGAGCCAGGAATAGCGGGGCTGCCGGTGACTAGGGGCTGTTTCCTTGGTCCGTCTCCCATAAAAGAAATGCCCTATAGTGACCACGCTGGGCAGGCGGGTTGGTCACCGCAGAGCTGGACTATTCGAACCAGTGTCACTGCTGCCTGACACTGGCCTCATTTTGTAGTCCAGCCTATTTGGAATGGTTATACCGCCATTCATCGGTCGCCAGAGCCTCGTCGGTCCATCTGCAGGGTGCACCGCGAGCAGGTGAGGTTGACATTTGGGGAGGCCGACTGGAACTATCATCCCCCTTACACCCCCTATCATCCCCCTTACACCCTTATACGATGAGTAGGTAATATAAATTTTATCTCGTGTATTCGATTTCGTTTACGAACCCCCTTCATACCTATTCTCTAATTAGAGGAAGATGAAAAATTCCTTTTGGTATAAGTTTTTGTTCTTATCGTACACGAATACGATGAGTAATATAAAATTTATATCGTGAACGAAATTTTGTTTACAGACTCCCTTCATACCTATTCTATAATTAGAGGAAGATGAAAACATTCCTTTTGGTATTATGTTTTATTCGTATCTTACACGAATACGACGAGTAATGTAAAATTTGTATCGTGTACTAGATTTTGTTTCCAGACTCTCTTCATATCTGTTCTATAAATTAGAGGAAGATGAAAATTTTTTTTTGGTTTTTTTTTGTCCGTATCGTATGCGAATACGATAAGTAATATAAAATTTATATCGTGAACGACATTTTGTTTACGAACTCTCTTAATACCTATTCTATAATTAGAGGAAGATGAAAACATTCCTTTTGGTATTACGTTTGTTCGTATCTTACACGAATACGATGAGTAATATAAAATTTGTATCGTGTACTAGATTTTGTTTCCGGACTCCCTTCATATCTGTTCTATAAATTAGGGGAAGATGAAAAAAATCTTTCTGGTATTTGTTTTTGTCTGTATTGTTTGCGGATACGATAAGTAATATAAAATTTATATCGTGAACGAGATTTTGTTTACGAACTCTCTTCATACCTATTCTATAATTAGAGAAATATTATGTAAAAACATTCCTTTTGGTATTATTTTTTGTTGGTGTCCGCTTTGATGGACCATATTTATGTTAGGATCTTTCCTCCTCCTATTCGATTAAAATATTATTAGAATATTATCAGTATGATTTAATAACAAAAATATTGTATTGAAACGTTTCAATCTGAATTAACTAATTCTGATTGAAACGTTGTTATAATACTCCAAGTATTTATATAATATATACTTGTAATATTGAAGGAAGATTAGAGATCGTGTAATATAAACAGTCTAATTAATATTAATAGTCTAATTAACTGTCAAACGATGATGTGCTCATATTTTGATATTATACGTTCAAACATTGTTGGATAAGGTTTCATTTACGACGACCTTCATGATGTACCATAGTATGTACCAAGGGAAGATGTATACGTTTGTCCTGGATAAAAAAAGAAACAATTATGTTTAATGTAATATCGGAGTGTTTTAATATTCTAATGTTATAAAATATTGCCTATGACTTCCTCGTTGGTCTAGTAGTTGAACTACTTAAATTACTTGGCTTCAATCACGAGGTCTTAAGTTCGAGTCCTACATTGGGTTGTGGAATAATACCGTGTTTTTCTTTCTAATAAGAAATTTCGGTGAATTCAGTAGCGGAAAGTTGATGGTAGAACACTCTCTTTCTTCAGAGAGCACGTTAAGCCGTCGGTCCCGGTCACTATCATCAATAACTGATAGAGATCTTTATTGAAGTAGAATCGCCATAATCTCGCCAGCCCGCATTTGAGCAAGGTGGTACGTCTATGCTCCTTATCCCCTCTCCTTCAAGAAGGGAGGTCTGGCCCTGTAGTGGATGATGAAAGGAAGATTAGCCTTATACCTAAGGCTAAGTAGATACTTGTTATGAACGAGTACCTTAGTTATATATACGAATCACGTCGAGTATATCTAACGATAAATTTGATTTCAGAGCTCGTAATTGGAAATTGGGCATATAAATATTTCGTCGCAAAAATTATTTATATAATTTATTGTTTATGTAAACGACATTCCGCGATGGCGAACATACCTTTTGTACAAAATTGAGTATGAATTTATGATCTCTGGAAGCTAATAATATTTTATTGTTCACCAAAGATTTATCGAGGTATGTTTTGTCAGTGTCATATACATTTCATTAAAAAAAGTTAATTCTAAAACTTGGACCATGACATTTTAATCTATACCAGCTTTTTATGACTTAAATTATATACTTGTATACGTGTTTGTCCACATATATCTTTATGACTACAATTTCGATGTTAGGATCTATTGGTAAGATCATGGGGAAATCGAAAGAAACTCTTCAAATTTTATAGGCACTTAACTTGCAGCGAATTCGATATTTGTGTGTTAGTAGCTTTTTGGCTACAAGTGCCGTATAATGTACTTAAGTAACAAAGGTTTCTACTTTATGGACGTTACCTAGGACTCACGTTAAATAAACCTTCCTTAAACTTGGATGGCACCGACCTTATAGATATGCTTAAGTAAATTAAAACAACTAAATGACGCAATAATGTTTTACGTTTTAGTGCGTTTTAAAGTCAGTTCAATATTTTATAAAAAAAAGTATTTAGTTGGACTAAAAGGGTATACTCTAATTTAAAGAAACAGTGCAAATTTAGTTTGCCTTAATTAGTCATTAGAAATATCTCCTTGGTCATGTTTAATTGTAACTGTCGCCAATAATCATTTATCATCAATTATTAACTGACGAAAAAAAACGGAGGAGGTTCTCAATTCGACACGTATATTTTTTTTTATGTATGACCACGTATAACTTTTTACAGAGTTGTCCGCTTTTGATAATTCTTTTTTTATTAGAAAGGGCATACTTCCAAAGTGGTCCCATTGTCATCATATTAGGATCTGATGATGATATCCTGGGGAAATTAAAAGAACTTTTCAAATTTTGGAGGCACGCTTACAGCGATTTCGGTTTTTATCTCGGTATCGGTAGCTTTTTGGCTACTAGTGCCGTATAATATACTATGACAGTATAGTACGAGTACGTTAGGAGCCGGTGCCAGCCAAAGTTTCTACTTTAAGAACATTACCTAGAACCCACAAACTGATTTACTATGTTAAATAAATGTTCCTTGAACTTGCTGGCACCGATGTGATAGATATGCTTAAGTAAATTAAAGCAACTAAATGACACAGTTATTTTTTACTTTTTAGTGCGTTGTGAGTCGGTTCTATTTTTTGTTAAAATTTTTATTTGTAAAGAAAGAATCATCAAATTATTTGTAAATAAAAAACCAAAACGTTTTGAAATAAATAACTAACCAAATCATATATTTCCTATAGGTACTATACGACCATTAAAGCACCTTTTAATATTAAGTATAAAATAAAATAAGCTTGGCTAAAGAGCTCGCGTCCCATTTTGCGTTTATTCAATTAGTATGAACGAATTAATGAGCGTTTCAAATAAAATACAACACATCCATAATTTCCATCTAAACATATTCCGTCTCTTTTAATCTCAAAACACGTTTCCGTATAAAACAGAGATGGAGATATTTTAATCTGGCTTCTTGAGCACGGGATGTGTGGCTTAGGGTCGTTCCCACTTCCCTCTTCCACAGATTAAAATACGAAACGTTTATAGCGAGATTACCTTCATTTTATTTCTTCTACCTTTGTGTTTATATCAGGCGGCATAAGTCGCTTTGGAATTAATTAATTTTGCCTTTAGGTTCGGGATTTTTCGTTAATTAACGTCGAAAATACATTACGCATATTAATTACAGTAAAACCGCTACGCTAATTTTGGAATCGGGTAAACTTAACTGTCGTAAGTAGGGTTTAATTCGGTAAGTATACAAGTAGGTTAACATTTTTAACCGACGAAAAAAACGGAGGAGGTTCTCAATTCGACACGTATATATTTTTTTCTTTTTTTTTATGTATAACCACGCATAACTTTTTACAGAGTTGTCCGATTTTGATAATTCTTTTTTATCAGAAAGGAAACACTTTCAAGATGGTTCCATAGTCATCATGTTAGGATCTGATGATGATATCCTGGGAAAATTGATGGAACACTACCCATCTTAATTTTGTCTGTACTCAAAAATAAATTTTTAGAAAATGATTAAAAAGATAATAAAAATGCTAGAGCTAAACGGATTATTTCAAAGTTTAAGAGCGCAATAAAAATCTCGTTGGATGGCTTTAACTTGGAGCCTGTTCAAATGAGGCAGCTTTCACATTTCGAGGCCATTAATTTCAGAGATTAAACGAATAATGATAAACTTTAATACCGTATATAATTAGTGTAGTAATTTCCTTTTAAAGATAGCTTAATAGGACAACTTGTATCTATAGAACGGTTCATCGACACAGGGATAACTTTTCACAGAGATGTCCGATTTTGATAATTCTTTTTTTATTAGAAAGGGCATACTTCCGTCCTCAGACGATTTTATGATATCCTGGAGAAAGAAGGAACTCTTTTAAACAGCGATTTCGGTTTTTATCTGAGGTGTGGTGCCGTTTAATATACTATGACAGTATAGAACGATTACCTTAGTGGCGTTAACTTCTAACAAGCTGCTGCAACGCAGGACTGTGATTTAGTTGCTTTATTTTTGCAATCTAGGAGTCGGTGCCAGCCAAGGTTTCTACTTTAAGGACGTTACCTAGAACCGATCACTACTAAAAATGTTAGTGATTATGGCCAATTTTTTGACGCTGAGAAATACGTCCCGGTTGGAGTTTATCGGACTCGTTGGCTGTGATAAAGCAGAAACTAAAATCTAGCAGCCGTCAAAGGATCGCGGAATCATTCACTTTGACGCCCGGCACGCCCGTCAGTGCACTCAGTGGTGTCTACAGGATGGCAGGAGTTGCTTATAAATGACCAAGACCAAATGCTTCATATGCTCTCCTTGACATAAGGTTGTTATACCATCAATTTTTTATCTCTGAGATATTGACTTGGAAGAAAATAGATTTATATGTCATAGCCAGACCAAAAACCTCGAGATCTGAAGCAACATAAATGCTAACCACATGACCAACGAGGCAAATTTTTAATTATATTTATCTAATCTACTATGCTTCAGAAATGTAATTGTATCAAGTGTTTGATGTCAAGAAAATTGTTCACGAAATTACTCGTAAATAATGTAAGAAGGGAGGTTTTATAAAATGAACAAAATTCCGTTTAATTTCCGTATATTTTGAACGAGATAACATGTTTTTTGTAACGGTAAGCGCTTAGGTTAATTGTAGCACACTCTCGAGACAAGATTTGAGATTGAATAGGCGTGGGAGGTCGGAATGAATTATGCAAGAACAGAATGAGTGTCAAGCAATCTTTATGTAGGAACGTCGCGAGCGGCCTCATTTTGAAGCCATCTTGAATTTATTTTCACTTTCGGCTTAATGTAAAAGTTTTTCGCTGTGAAGATTTTAAAGAGTATTTTATCGGGGATTTTTTAAGTAACCTTCTGCAT
Source organism: Mycalesis mineus (assembly GCA_034621355.1). NCBI lineage: Eukaryota > Metazoa > Arthropoda > Insecta > Lepidoptera > Nymphalidae > Mycalesis > Mycalesis mineus. The sequence continues at coordinate 12,358,377 of CM067888.1, forward strand.
AATATTTTAATGAAATTTTTTTTTATACTGATGTACATCAAAAAGGGCTTTACTTACCTGGTCTATTTAATATATTTTATGTAATATTTGAATTTTTTAAATAAATTCAAAATATGCCATCGATTTTCACACGAGTTTTGCTTGTTGTAGATTTTGAGGTACTCTCTTTTCTGAATTCAATATGAAAGACTTGTAATAAATTCCGTATAATTTTCCATGCAAAACTAACTAAATAACTGGATTACTAAGTGTTTATTAGAAATAATATACTTAATCTAATACGTAAATAAATTAACTGATCATAAAATACTATATTTATTTATTGTGAAATTAGAATTTTTATTTTTTATATCGTGTGATACTAGGAAGTTACAATGCGATTTATTGACAAAATTATAAAGGCAATTCACACTATAAATTAACAAACGTCTCATTATCATCTCTATTACACTTACGACGCCCCAATGAACACGGTTCATAAAAGCTGATCTATAATAATATGGACAAATTTCTATGGCTTCACGTGCTATCCGAGGTACGGTGGTATATCACGAACAACTTCTTAACTCCGGTCTTAGGATTTACTGAAAACTCAGAAGAAAGAAAAACTCAGTAACACTCTATAGACCTATCCCGGACCTCCAGGACCACGTAGGCGATTAGACCAAGGGCTAGCATAAAACCTTTAATACTAAATTACTTTGAATATTTTGTAAAAATTTTCACCAAATTTTGTGAAAATAAAAATTTATTTGGAAAAGATAAAAATAAAAAACAAAATTTTTTTAAATTTTTTACATAAATTTTGAGGTTATGTGAAAAAAGTATAAATACAAAAGTTTTAAATCTTTTTATTACCTACAACTTTGCCATTCAACTCTTTTCCATAGGACTTTTAGTTTTTCCGGAAATCGAGAAAATCCGTTTTTTACGCCTAAACTCTCACCCTGTACCTCTTCCCGACCTCAGATCGACCGTAGTTTATTTTTCCTTTCATTTTTATGATATTCTCTTCCTTTTGCAATGGATTTCATCCTACTACGATGTTCTTTTCCGTTTTATTATTTTTAAGGCTATCTGTACTAGCCTATCTGTAGGTACCATCATTACCAAAATTTTCCTACAGTTCTCGTCACTTTATTTTTAGACAAAATTATAAAGAAAATTCACACTATAAATTCACAAACGTCTCGTCATCGTCTCGGTTATTATGACTAACGATCTCGCCATAGAAACCGGTAACAAAGGCGGATTTATTATGGACAAATTAATCAAGGTCGAATTTAATTTATATTAAAGACCCTAAAACAAAATATGGGGGATAATTATTAATTAAATTTGATAGACTCCTTAACAAAGGGTGTAGTACTAACAATCGTTGTCTTAAATCGTTTTAACATCCATATTATATAGATACCTTTATTTGTAAAGAAGTACTTTCATCATCTGATGACGATCATTATTAGCCTATTAACGGCCTACTACAGTGCCTGATTTCTATCCTTGGAGAAGAGGGATTTTTTTTTATATTTTCTTATTATCTACAAGTTGGCCCTTGACTGCTATCACACCTGATGTTAAGTGATGATGCAATCTAAGATGGAAGCGGGCTAACTTGTTAGGAGTAGGATGAAACCCACACCTCTTCGGTTTCTACACGACATCGTACCGGAACGCTAAATCACTTGGTGGTACGTCTTTGTCGGTAAGGTGGTAACTAGCCACGGCGAAAGCCTCTCACCAGCCAGACCAAGACAAATTAAGCAAAAACCCCAATCTGCCCCCGCCGGGATTCCCCGCCGGGAATCGAACCCAGGACGTCCGTCTAATAAAGCCAACGCGCGTACTACTGCGCCACGGAGGTCGTTAAAATAGACTATGGAGCCTAGACGCACCATGCTGCTTTGCTTATGGCTATAAAATCACTAACTTCCCGACTGGAGTCTTATCTATTTATAGCTATGCTAGTATATTTAGTGAAAACTTCAAAAGAAAAACTCAGAATAATTTCACAACCGGAGCTAAGAATCAACCCTAGGACTTTGTTATCGAAGCCAGTTCCGACATCATATAGAAGGGAAGGCTAAGTTAGCCTCAAAAAAGCTCGGCGTGCTTAGTAGGGCTAAAAGGTACTTTGCGCCCAAGCATATACTTTTGCTTTACAAGGCTCAAGTACGGCCTCATATGGAATAATCTTCCCACCTGTGGGCCGGTGCTCCACATTACCAAGTCCTTTCATTTGACCGGATCCAAAAGCGGGCTGTTCGACTTGTTGACAATCCCAGGTTAACTGACAGTCTGGAGTCTTTAAAACACCGAAGGGACGTCAGTTCCCTTTGTGTGTTTTATAGATTGTACTATGGAGAGTGTTCTGAAGAGCTATTTAGTCTAATACCACCGTCAGGATTCTCAGCCCGTACCTCACGCCGCAGAAACAAATTTCATCCTCACCATCTGGATTCCTGGTATAGTAGTACCATCCGCTATACTAGGAATTTTCTGCTTCGCACCTGTAAGATATGGAATGAGCTTCCATCCTCGGTGTTCCCACAATCTTAAAATTTAGGGGATTTTCAAGGGGAAAGTAAATAAACACCTCAAAGGCTGGCAACGCATCAGTGGCGCCTCTGGTGTCGCAGTTGTTCATGGGCTGCGGTAATCATTTAACATCAGGTGATCCGCTTGCTCGTTTGCTCGCTATTTTTATAAAAAAAACCAATTGAGCAACAAGACATCCGAGTCCTCCCCTTATTGGAGAGAGGACATAATGTGTCCACCATGCTGCTCTATTGCGGGTAGGCGGGATTTTAATGTTCCAATGTATAACAATCATTATTAGGTGAAGTGAGTAATACTATGTTATGCAAAGTGAGTTTATTACACAGCCTATATAATTTATAGAGCACACATAATTCCAAGATGTCGAGTGGTGCTTGCATTTTATCATCATTACAACTTACAGCCTGTTGGGTGCAATTTATCTCCTGAATTTAATTAAAGGTGTACGGTACAATGAGCTATAGTCACAGGAGCGTAAAGATATACTTTTCAGTTTCATATATTTTTTAAGGTCTCTCTGGTGCAATGCTTGGTGGTGTGCGGTGTGGAATACACGGAGGTGCTGGGTTTGATTCACAGCTGAGCTGATTACGATTTTCTGAATTGCTTCAGGTCTACCCTACCACCGTTTTTTATTGATCCGCTTTTAAACAGCATGTCGGTTCTGAGTGCTGAGTGTGAGTTTGTTACCGAGCGACTGCGTAAAAACTTAACGTAAATTTATATGGAATTTTACTAGCGCCATCTAGTTATAGCGAGAGTAAACGCTTTTTTTACTATATAATTTGATGTTATGAGTGACTATGTTTTTACGCAGTCGCTCGGTGAAAAACTCACACTTGCCCCACTGACATAGAGACGTTGAGACTCACACTATCGAATTCGTTTACAGTGTGCCTAGCGTGAGTTTTCACCAAAACAAATCGAAAACTTCACATTCGCGTTAAGGGCATATTTATATGGAACTGAAGCAGCGCCCCTGGCGGAAGTGAGAGAAAACTCAAATGGGCGAGAGCAAAAAGACCATCGAAACTCTATAAACACCTCAGGGTTACCAGAACGCACATTCTAGTTAAGTCCCAGGACGAACTAGTTGCATCACTTCCTAAAGACGAGGGTGCCGGAAAACTTGACTCTAGGCTTCAATTTTACAAACAATTTATGGCAGGGGCTCAGGTAAATAGAACCGGGTTGGGTGCAAGACGTAAAAAGGAAGACCAAGACATAATAAAATCTTTTCTTAAACAAGATGAGGACGACAACTACAAAGTGCATGCCATGAACCTAGAAATGCAAAACGAATGGTTAAACTTAGGCGAGTTCTGCATCCCTCTGGCTCTGAAGTGGCGCGCCTTGCTGTACGATTGGTCTCCTGCCTTATTGAAATTTTATCTTAATGCCTTTCAACTGACTCTCCCAGATCAGAGTAACCTAGTAAGATGGGGAAAAGCCTCGGAAAAATCTTGCTATACCTGTGGTGAGGCAGTGGGCACTGCAAGGCACTTATTGGTAGGTTGCAAGGTGCTCCTGGACAGGGGTCTCTACTCACGCCGCCACGACAGAGTACTAGAAATCATACGTGAAGCAATAAGCCTTTCAGTAGCTAGAGCCCAAAAAGGGTTGACGACGAATAAAAGACAAACTAACTTCGTTAAAGCAGGCTCAAGTATAAATTCCACCAGCAAGCCTTATTCAATTCTGGGCTCTGCTCCTAATTGGACTATATTAATGGACACGTATGAAAAGCACTATAAAATCCCGGAAAACTTAGCTATTACGACATCCAGACCGGACATATTTCTTTTTTCCAAACAAATCAAACGCATAGTACTTGTTGAGCTTACAGTGCCGTGGGAAACAAACATCCCCAAAGACCATGTATTCAAAGTGAATAAATATTATGACCTTACTAATGAACTAACCAAAAATGGCTATGTGGTTAGTTTATACGCGGTAGAAGTAGGTGCGAGGGGTAAACCAGCGAAGTCTCTCTATAACCTGCTAAAAGACTTTGGCCTTACTAGAAGTGCAGTAAGCTCCATATTGGAACGAGTGTCCAAAGCTGCTCTAGTAGGGTCCTTCCGAATTTGGCTAGGCAGGGAGAATAACTTGAACAGAGGAGGTGAGTGTTGACGCGCGTCACTAAGGGTACCCTTAAACCTACACCCGAGTCACAAGTCTCGGGCTCTGTTCGGAGTTTTTCTCTCAGCCACGCGATGGACCCGGCACCCGCACGGTGAATCCATGGAATGCTAAGATATTTCGTCATTATTTCTTTTTTCCAAAAAATCAAACGTATAGTACTAGTTGAGCTTACAGTGCCGTGGGAAGCACACATCCCTAAAGACCATGTATTCAAAGTGAATAAATATTATGACCTTACTAATGAACTAACCAAAAATGTCTATGTGGTTAGTTTATACGTGGTATACCAGCGAAGTCTCTCTATAACCTGCTAAAAGACCTTGGCCTTACTAGATGTGCAGTAAGCTCCATATTGGAACGAGTGTCCAAAGCTGCTCTAGTAGGGTCCTTCCGAATTTGGCTGGGCAGGGAGAATAACTTGAACAGGAGGTGAGTGTTGAAGCGCGTCACTAAGAGTACTCTTTTAAACCTATACCTGTGTCACAAGTATCGTGTCTCGGGCTCTGTTCGGAGTTTTTCTCTCAGCCACGCGATAGACCTGGTACCCGCACGGTGAATTCATGGTATGCTAAGATATTCGTCTCTCTTAAAACTTAACTCAGGAACCACTCTAACTATCGCGAACACACAGACAGACAGACGCGACGGGGGACTTCGGTTTATAATTTTTTTTTTTTTTTTATCGACTACAAGTCGGCCCTTGACTGCTATCACACCTGATGTTAAGTGATAATGCAGTCTAAGATGGAAGCGGGCTAACTTGTTAGGAGTAGGATGAAAACCACACCCCTTCGGTTTCTACACGACATCGTACCGGAACGCTAAATTGCTTGGCGGTACGTCTTTGTCGGTAGGGTGGTAACTAGCCACGGCGAAAGCCTCCCACCAGCCAGACCAAGACAAATTAAGAAAAATCTCAATCTGCCCCGCCGGGAACCCAGGACCTCCGTCTTATAAATTCACCGCGCATACCACTGCGCCACGAAGGTCGTCATATGATATTCGATTTATTGCGAAGCGAAATGACAATAATAACAAACTATAAAAGTTGTCTCTTTGCTTACAGAGTATCACATTATATTTTAATCTCAATAATCTCATCTTGTAGTATTATGCAAACAGTTCAGGTATTTTAATTCCAGAGTGCACGTTAGTTCAAGATGCTCAAGCACTTGCGCTTACCGCCATTAGACTTTACAGTGTGTTGGATGGAAATTTATCTCTTGAATTTAATTAAGGTGTACGGCGTAATGAGACATGGTAACGGGAGAGCGAATTAACCTGAGCTCGGGGAATTTATTTGCTTTGTTTTGTTATGTATATAATATATATATGATTTGTAATCATCATGTACTTTAACATGCTATTGTTAATGATATACGAGTGTAACAAGGTAATCCTCTCTCTCTCTTATAAAACAAGGACTTACTTTAGATTGACACGTTTTTTGAGATGTATTGGCAAGTTTTTCTTTCTTCTAAAAAATTTTCATTAAATTCTTAACCCAGAGTCGAGAAGTTGATGATCTTACATCCCCGATTTGGAGAGCACGTTACGCCATCGGTCCCGATCACGATCTTCAACATTTGATAATTTAACATTACGCTTGCCCTAAGCCCGTCTACACGCTTTGGAGCAGCAAGATGGATCTGAGCTCTATATCCAGGTCCTCTACAAGGTGGGAGGCCTGGCCCTGCTAAAATGTTGATGATTCAAACAAGTTAACGTAAATAAACAATGTCAATCTACGTTAATTTCAAGAACCTCCGTGGCGCAGTGGTATGCGCGGTGGATTTTTAAGACGGAGGTCCTGGGTTCGATTCCCGGCGGGGCAAATTGAGATTTTTCTTAATTTGTCTTGGTCTGGCTGGTGGGAGGCTTTCGCCGTGGCTAGTTACCACACTACCGACAAAGACGTGTACCGCCAAGCGATTTAGCGTTCCGGTACGATGTCGTGTAGAAACCGAAAGGGGTGTGGATTTTCGTCCCACTCCTAACAAGTTAGCCTGCTTCCATCTTAGACTGCATCATCATTTAACATCAGGTGTGATAGCAGTCAAGGGCCAACTTGAAGTCGATAAAAAAAAATACAAATACATATAGGGCAAATAGCATTAAATCGCAATACGTTGGAAAGTTTCGACTTGTTCAGTTCCACGCTGGGAATATACTATCGGTGTTTCGGCACAATGATATAAATCGTCGTAAGCTATTTTTAAACTACATATTTTATCGACTTTGAAACTCGTTAGCGTATTTTTTATGTTTATTTGTTTAAACTGTTTAAGTAATAGCCTTGATAGAGGCTCGCAGCATTTGAACTTGGTCCAAGTTGGAGCTATCCAACGAGTTTTTTATTGCGCTGCAAACTTTGAAATAATCCATTTAGCTTTAATAGCTTCTAGGATTTTGCCCCCGTTTTAATAATAACCACAGCCTATGCAATGAAGTTTCTATTTATATAATCTCTGGCTGAATTCTGAATTTTTACCTGTAGCTAGAAATTTTTGAAAAAATGAAAAAATTCTAGAAGCTTCTTCATAGCTTCTTTGGAGTACCAAGAACTCCTTTCTTAGTGATATTCCACATCGTGATATGAGTTTGACTAAGTTAAATTTCAAATAAATCGATAACACAGTTTTAGAGATCTTGTGATAAAATTGTTAGTGGTCTTAATCAATTGCAGTATTAATTTTTCAATTTTATTAAATTCAAATAGAATAACCGCTTTCGGGTCAGTCGGAAATCGTGTCGTTGGATAGACAACTCGGGTACGTATAGCTAACCTGGATCATTTTAGATTTTAAATAAAAAAATTTAACATTAGATTAATTTGTTTAGAAGATTCTTTTTTTTAATGGGTGAATTACTCTCTTCGGTCAAACGATCTCGGAATTCTCTCATAACTCCTCAGTCAGCACGGTACCGCCTTGCATTACTTCGTGCTGGCCTCGCTGTTATTATTTCTCCCGCGCTTTCTTTTCTTCTTCATCCTTTTTTTTCTCTCCGGACCTACAGAAGTTAATTAATTAACCTAACTAGAACCGGAATAATAGTCATTAACTGTTTAGAAGTTTAGTCATGACAGACGCACACACACACGCACAAGTAAAAGTTACAAAATAATTTATTACAACGCCTTTTTTTTACATCGGTGGTCAAATTACGAACATCGATACGAGTACAAATACTTCGACAAACATTCGGTATTTGGTAAATTCCGCATGTCTGAATGCGGCCTAACATTAAGTACGCATTGAAAGAATTATTTTTTCATTCAGCAAGACGTAAAATTAAGTAAAAATTACACATTAATTTTGAGTTTTATCTTTGTGTAAAGTTACATCTTGATTACGGCTGCGACCGAAAACACTTTTTTCATTCGGAAAACCTTTTACAGAAAACAAAAGAATCCGAATTAAATAAATTCGCAAAGCAACTTAGGCCCGGCAGATAAGGATACACAGGTAGAAATAAATACGGGGGTAATCTCCCTGTAAAACGATTTCAATGAGTAAATTTGTATTTTAATCTGGGGAGACGGGAAGTGGGAACGTTCTTAAGCCTCATATCCCTTGCTCAAGAGAGCGGATTAATATATTCCTGTCTCCTTCTTACTCTTTTATACGTGTTTGAGGGAAAGAGGCTAGAGGTGACATGCTTGGAGGAAAATGTTTTCGTTTTCATGAAAAATCTTTTATTAAGATTTACACGAATATTTAGAACTTTTTCTAAGTACATCATATAAAATGCAGTTATTTAATAACGCTGAGAGGATTTTTTAATTCAGCTATATAACTAACTTTGTCCTGCGTAGTGCCTGGTTTTGTGGAAATATTGGGATTATCCTTTTAAATGTAGGGTATAATCTATCTCCTTTCCAAATTTTAGATAAATTATTATTATTATCCTTATCGCTTAGCAGCGATCTCTGCCAGGCAACCTTAGGCTTAGGAAAGTATAAAGAAAGAGACTGCAGGTGGTATACTTATAAAATATACATAAATTCAAATTATTACACACTAATACATAAACCAGACTACACAAATAACACCAGTATTAACTATAATATATATCGTAAAATAAACTAATATATATACCTACATCTAAAGATAAATCTGGTTAATAGGGTAACAAAAGGGTAGAGTATTCACAATTTTTAGTAATATTACATTATATATATTATTTTTAGTAATATTACATTTATATTATTTTTAGTAATATTACATTACTATTAGTAGTGTATCCCCTTCTCCTATAAGAAGGGAGGCCTGGCCCTGTATGGGCCATTAGAATGATTATAATAATGACGATGATGATTTAGTGTCGGATAAAAAAGCTCTGTCCACTCGCTACGTCGTGTTCGTGAACGACAATTCTTTTTTAACCGAAAAAAAACGGAGGAGGTTCTCAATTCGACACGTATGTATTTTTTTATGTATGACCACGCATAACTTTTTACAGAGTTGTCCGATTTTGATAATTCTTTTTTTATTAGAAAGAGCACACTTCCAATATGGTCCCATAGAAATAATGTTAGGATCTGATAATGATATCCTGGGAAAATTAAAGGAATTAAATTTTATAGGCACACTTGCAGCGATTTAGGTTTTTGTGTAAGTTTTTTGGCTACTAATGCCGTATAATATACTATGAGACCATAGTACGAGTAGGTTACGTGTCGATAAATCACTAAAAAGTAAGAAATAACTGCGTCATTTAGTTGCTGGCACCGATTTCTTAGATGCTTGCTTAAGTAAATTAAAGCAACTAAATCACTCAGTCTATTTGTGAACACCACATTAAAATTCGTTATTTTATTTAAAAAATCTAAACAAACATGTTTTGTACTATCATATCATTAAGATGAGTAAATCGCTACCGCTTAAGAACTCCTTCGCCCTCCTTTCTTGGCACATGTTTCAAACAAATTTCAATATTTTAATTCCACTTTTGAAACCTCTTTCTAAGAGATATTTTAAAATTCTTGTAACTATAACTCTAAGATGCTGCTTTCAATTTGTGTTTTGACTAAGTTATGATGAAATAAAGTATCAAAAGGTATACGTTGAGTATGTCAGTTTAAGTAACTTCAGTTTAAGTAGCAGTATAAACTTTTGAAAACTGAGGAGGTTATTAAATAATTTTTTCCTTGATCAAAAATGTAATGTAGATTATAAACTCTTTAAGATTATGAAATCTTTATTAATAATAAAATGAAAATTAAAATGATGATGTATTACAATTATCTACTTCAAATAAAATATTTTTGGAAGTTTTTGTCTTTTGTTGTATTTGTAACGCGGGGTAAATAATTTGATGCGGGGTGGATTTATAAGACGGAGGTCCTGGGTTCGATTCCCGGCGGGAGAGATTGAGATTTTTCTTAATTTGTCTTGGTCTGGCTGGTGAGAGGCTTTCGCCGTGGCTAGTTACCACCCTACCGACAAAAACGTACCGCCAAGCGATTCAGCATTCCAGTACGATGTCGTGTAGAAACCGAAAGAGGTGTGGATTTTCGTCCTACTCCTAACAAGTTAGCCCGCTTCCATCTTAGATTGCATCATCACTTAACTTCAGGTGTGATAGTAGTCAAGGGCCAACTTGTAGTCGATAAAAAAAAACAGGCGGGAATTGCTGCTTCGCTGATGTTCCACTATTTAACAAAAATAAAGGTGTTTGTGCCATTAACTTACTACATGCTACGCCTAGCCTTATGAAAGTAAAACAACTTCAATTTAACAATACTAAACCTATTCTTCAGTCAGTAATGTTAAATCTACATCACAAAAACACCCAGTGCAGAGTAATAAATCCTTATGCATTAACTCAGATTGGAGTTTTGGCAAAAAACAGCTATTACTGCGCCGTAGTTTCTGCTCCATTCCCTAACAGAGACAGTAATGCGACGAGATTTAAGCAAAATATTTGCTCAATGCGAAAATGAGGTCCGCAGAAATATAAACTAACCTACTGCAAAGTAATACGTACAGGAAAAACTAAAACTGGAACGAACTAAAAGTTGCATAAAACGAAGCAGATTTGCGCTTGACCAAGTTTTACGTGCCTTATTTATGTTTGTGTGTTACTCAGCGATGCTGTTAATAGTGAGCTGAAATGTTGTTCTTGTCTTTATTCTAAGAAATAGTAGCTGTTCGGAGTTTGAAGTACTTTTTAAGTATATATAATTGACCAATCAAACAGCTGATGGTCCTCTTAGTGGTAAACGGAAAACCATTGTCTGGAAACAGAGCAAAACTGTGCAAGAAGGACGTTCTATTAAGTACTGCCTTGAATCCCTCAACTTGAGTCGAAAATGTTAAGCTTTATGTGCCTTTAATTTTTCCATTACATAGCATTACTGTGGTCGCAGTTGTGACAATAGGTTCATACATACTTACCCGAAGAGCTTTCAAACAAAATATACTGCTACCTTTTGGTGTTACGACCCTGTTGGAGTTTACGAACTGGGCCTCTACGTTATCATTTACTATCAGGTGGTAATAATAATGACCTAGCTCTTTGCCGAGGTTGTAAGATCAAGTTCGCAACTTAAAAAATAATAGAAATATATTTCCTACAAAAAAAATAACCTAAAAAGCTATCTTTGGCGTGCCACGCTTGGCAAGCATTGAACGGGCAAACAATAACTTTAGGCTCGCGAGTATGGTTGGTTCCCTTCAATATATTTTTTATTGACCTTCTTCTAACCGAGGCTGGTCAGATTGATTACTCGGGGGATGAACAGATCCATCAAGTTTGGTAAATACGTTAGTGGTTTCCGAATTTTGTTCACCCATTGTTTTCTTGAGCATTGTTATATTTTGATACACTCCAACCTCGATATTTGTACCTACTGGTCAGATACAATTTTGTTACTAATGCGATATTTTTTTAACTATACCAAAGCCAAACTCGATTGAGAATGCATGTCAACAAACAAATTCAAAATGAAGGTAGAAATCACTAGTCATTTTACTAGTTAATGACGAATTCATGACAATAAGTTAGATTAGTAAGCTTAAAACTAATTAATATATTCAATATCTTTTAAATAAGATTTTATAAATAACAAATCATAATTTTAAATTTATTAGGCATAAAATGTGTGGCATTTTCTACCTTCATTTTAAATTTGTTTGTTGACATGCATTCTCAATCAAGTTTGGCTTTAGTATAGATTGACGGTATCGTGGCGCAGTGATATTTGTGCAGGATTAATAAAACGGAGGTTATTGGTTCGATTCCCGGCAAGACCGATTAAATTTTTTTGAATTCGTCCGGGTCTGGTTAGTGGGAGGCTGCGACCGTGGCTAGATAGCATCCTACCGACAAAGGCGGGCTTGGATATTATCCTACACTTAATAAGTTAGCCCGCTTACATCTTAGATTGTATAATCACCTAACACCAAATGTGATTGCAGTTAAATGCTAAGTTGTCGATACTAATATTATAATCTATACTAATATTATAAAGAGGAAAACTTTGTTTGTTTGTAATGAATAGGCTCAAAAACTACTGGACCGTTTTTAAAAATTCTTTCACCATTCGAAAGCTACATTATCCACAAGTAACATAGGCTAAATTTTATTTTGGAAAAAAATAGGGTTCCGTAAAATATTTGGGTTTTTCGGACACAAGGTGTAAAAATCAACCAGAAAAGTTACTTATTTTGCGTACGCTGCCTAAATTATAAAAGATAGAACCATAAAATGTTCTAATTAATTGGAGATCTTATAAATATCTACAAAAAAGTCCGCGACACACTATACCTATCTATGTCGAGTGAGGCACAACAACCATTTTTTTATTTAAAAATCTTGAATTTTTTTTGGACTACATTTAAACGCATTTATTTTACTCATGCTATTAATCCTTATCAAAATAACTTATTTCATCACTAAGTACAGTTTATGTAGATAATATTTGGTATTTAAAAGATTAAAATTGGACTTAGGGTATTGAAGTTATGGCGAAATTAAAATATTACTATTTCTGCGTTGCGAAGTGAGCGTCACCAAGGCGGGGGCGCGCGTGCGGGAGGGGAGTTTAGATCTATGTTATATATACGATGATGAATTAAGAATTCGATCTCTGTTCAAATATCTATTTAGTACACGGAAGAGTTTGTTCGTTTGTTTAAACGGGCTAATCTCTATCTGCGTGTCGGATTGTAAAATTATTTTTGTTTATTCTGAAGGCTAGACTCAAGAGTGAAATATACTATTTAATATCAATTTATACCCATCAGCTTGCCATAAATATATATTTTTAATGTTAATGTACTGAAATGTCATACAATGTTTAACAAAAATGTAGACCTTTAGTACACGGGACGGGACGGAGAATATTGCTTCACGGGAAACTATAAAAAAATTAAATTGAGAGGGGGAGCGGGGAATGAGCACACTATATGTGCCTTTACACATTTTGTATGAAAGTCTGTCTTTAAAATTAGAAGGGTACCTAAGAGATTTTCACGCGGGCGAAGTCGCGGGCGACTGCTAGTAATGAATAAAAAGAAATTTATTTGGTTACCTATTTGCTCTAATTAATCTAGTTTAATTAGGATGGTTTTATTTCACAATATCATCATTAGACTATTTTAATAGCTCACCACAGGCTTCAGTTTTTCTCCTTGTTGGAGATAGGACATATTACAGCTTGATGAGTAAGAGTAAGAGAAGTATGAGTCTACTCATGATGATGCTTGAAAGCGTATTGGCTAAATGTAAAGATAGTGACAGTATAATGCTTTTTACAGCACAAGGGTTAATGATTTTTGATTTCCGTGATAGGATTTTTTTACTAGTACAAGTTAGCCCTTGACTGCTATCACACCTGATGTTAAGTGATGATGCAATCTAAGACGGAAGCGGGCTAAATTAGAAGCAGGATGACATTGTATTGGAACACTAAAATACTTGGCAGTACGTCTTTGTCTAACTGTGGTAACTAGCGAAAGCCTACTACCGGTCAGACCAAGACAAATTAAGAAAATCTCAATCCGCCCCGCCGGGAATCGAACCCAGGACTTCTGTCTTATAAATCCTCCGCGCATACCACTGTGCCACGGAGGCTGTCAAACAGAGATGAACTTGCTATAGGCACAAATGGACACGCGGTCGTATGGCTTCGACTCTGCAGCAGTCCACCAACTAACATTGGGCTTAATCAAAACAACGAAATCTCTCTTTAATACGAAGAAATCTTTAAGAAGAGAGGCTTGGCCTTGCAATGAACCTTTAAAATAGACTGATTATGGTGATGATTTAATTACTGTATGACTTACACAAAGATGTAACTAATTAGGTCTTTATGATAATAGATACTCGTAAAACGAAAGATTAACGTCCAAAGAAGTTACGCCAAGGAAATTTAATTTACAACAACGGAGTTATGAAGGTAACACGAGAGCACTTCACGCGAAACTTCGTACACAAAGTGAAATTATGGTTAGGTGATAATTTCAGAAGCGGGAATACTCCTTATAAAATAAAAGTCATTTAATTACTTATGTTACAAAAGACACATTTCATTATCATAGACTAAGCAGACGTGAATTTTTATCTTAATACATTAATTTGTTAATAATATGTCATATTGTAATTATGACATAATATCAATGTAAAGTTTAGGGGGTCGTGATCTCTCCAAAGGTATTTACCACCGTATTAAAAGCTATTTTCGTTTCGTTTAGGTCGTCACGACATTTTTCGTCCAAAATATTTTCAGTTGTCCTTTTAGACATTCAAATAGCCAACAATTGCGTTAATTTTTAAACGACGAAAAAAACCGGAGTAGGTTCTCAATTCGACACGTATATTTTTTTTATGTATGACCACGCATAACTTTTTACAGAGTTTATTTATTTATTTATTTATTCTTTATTTGTACACCACATAAGATAACATAAAAAAAAACATACAGAAACAATATTATGGAGGAAGTATGTACAAAAGGCGGCCTTATCGCTTAATAGCGATTTCTTCCAGGCAACCTTGGGCTTAGGAAAATAACAGTAATAAGCTGCAGGTGGTGTAATTTAATAAGATACATACATTCAAATAATTACATACTAATACACAATAAATTACATAAATAACACAATAAATATTAAAATAAATATCATAAGATAAACTAATACATACATAATAAGACACACAGGAAATACAAACCAATAAGTCATCAAAAGTACTTACTCGCACTTAAGATAGTATGACTTAACAGCTTTTTTAAAAGTGTCCAGTGATTTTGACCGTCGTATGTCCAGTGGGAGAGCGTTCCATAGCCGAATTGCATGCACAGCAAAAGAATGTTTATAGAACTTACTCCTATGTACCGGCATGCGCAAAGTAAGGGCACGACATGATCTTAAATCGGATTGCTCTCCCAAAAATGTGAACTTCTCCTTTAGATATGGTGGAGAGCTTTTATTAAATAGTACACAGTACAGAAGTGACAGTACGTGTAGATCCCGGCGACGACGAATGGGAAGCCACTTGAGTTTATGACGAAATTCAGAAATGTGGTCATATTTGCGTAAGCCAAATATGAACCGTATAGCGAGATTTTGAAGTCGCTCAAGTTTATCTAGCTGGTCCTCAGTTAAATTAAGATAGCTTGCGTCAGCATAATCGAGAACAGAAAGAAGAAGAGAGTGTGCTAACATAACTTTGGTCGGAATTGGGAGAATAGATTTAAGACGTCGTAAGGAACTCAAGGTTGCAAACGTCTTTCTACTCAACTCCTTGACATGCACACACCACGATAACTCCTTATCCAAATGTATCCCAAGGTTTTTAACTGAGTCACAGTAAGGTATAGTAATACCATTATAAGAAATACGAGGAAGATTAACCCAATCAACCCTTGAGATAAAACCAGGACTGCCAACAATAATTGCTTTGGACTTGGTCGGATTAACCATAAGCCCGTACTGCCTACTCCATAAAGAAACTGCGTTGAGGTCAAAATTAATCGCCGAAATAATAGAACCTAAGTTCTCAAGGGTAGAAAGCCGATATATTTGGATATCGTCTGCATACATGTGGTAGAAAGAAGTGATACAATGAGTGATTGCATTAATAAAAACAGCAAAAAGTAAGGGAGATAACACGCCACCCTGAGGAACCCCAGCCGTAACATCACACCAAGATGAGAATGAGTCATCAATCCGAATGCGCTGTCGACGACCATTGAGGTAACTCCGAAACCAGACAATCGCTGATGGAGATATGTTAATAGAGCGTAACAAACCCAACAAAATGTCATAGTTAACAGTGTTGAAAGCATTGCTAAAGTCAAGTAAAACTAAGACAGTGAGTTGTCTATTATCCATCGCCCAGCGAATGTCATCAGTGACTTTAACCAATGCTGTAGCCGTACTATGACCATGGCGAAAGCCGGACTGTAAAGGACTCAGAAGGGAATGTTTATTAATAAATAGGCTTAATTGCTGGAAAACAAGCTTTTCGAGTACTTTAGAAAGGAAAGGTAAAATCGAAATAGGCCGAAAATCAGAGAAAGATGAAGGATTATTTTTTTTAGGAAGAGGAATTACTTGAGCATTTTTCCAAGCATCAGGAAATTCACCGGAGTTAATAGAAAAGTTGAGTATATGGGTTAGGACGGATAAGACAATATCAAGAATGGGAATAATCATATTACGGCTTATGCTGTCAGAGCCAACAGCACTTGAGGTGATGGACAATATGCTCTTTTTAACATCACATTCAGTGAATGACTCAAAAATAAATGGAGGGAAATCAGGAGTTGATGCAGAAGAAAGAATTTTAAGCGTATGCTCTTTTTCGACACTGTCCATTGTGTCAGAAGTAGAGAAATGTTTATTAAGAAGTTCAATGTCAATATTGAAAGGACAATTTAGTGAAGATTTACCAACTCCCAAAGATTCAAGAAACTTCCAAGTTTTGGCGGAATCGCCACTTTCAAGCGATTTATAAGTGTGGCGTCGTTGAGCATCTCTACACAATGTATTGCAGCGATTTCTAGCCTTGTGATATTTAATGCGATTATCATCAGAGTCCTTTTTTTTAAATTTATGCTTTGCAGAATTCTTTTTCATCATGGAGAGTTTAATTTCTTCCGATAACCATGGAGTAGGTAAGTGCTTCATTTTAATAGGTCTTATCGGGGCATGCACGTCAAAAAGCTGAGTTAACAGTGTGTTAAAAATGTTAACCTTGCAGTCGATCGTGTCAACATTTGCAACAGCAGACCAATCCAAATTCAAAGCATCATCAAAAAGCTTACTTTTATCAATTCCTGCAAAGTTACGCCGCAGAAGTATTTTCGATTTTGCTTTCGGAGGACGAAGTTTATAGGACAGATAAATCAAATCATGATAGGAGAAAGCTTCAGCAGGACATTGACCATGCTTAAAGACGAAATCAGGGGATGACACAATAATAAGGTCAAGAAGGGAAGGAACACAGCCGGGAGAAAAATGTGTAGCAGCAAGAGGCAGGACAGAGAGACTACATGACTCAACTGTAGACAATAATTTCTTGCTACGGTAATCATCTTTAAGTAGGCACGTATTAAAATCGCCTAAAATAATGGAATGGCAATAAAAGGGAACTACGCGTTCTAAAACAGTTTCAAAGGAAGAAAAATAATTGGATATAGACGGAGGGCAGTAGAAAACGCCAAGAAGTATTTTTGTTTGTGAGAGTGTAACTTCAAGCAGTAGATGCTCAGCTGCATCGGGTGATGGGGGTTGTGGAGACGAACTAATAATTGAGAAAGGAATATAAGATCTTAAGTAGATCGCTACTCCACCACCTCCCCTACCCGCGCGATCATTACGTATAAGCCTAAACCCTGGCAGCGAAAGCGACGTGGAAGGTAAACAAGATTTAAGCCAGGATTCAGAAACAAGGATTGCATGAATATTACGGGAGTCAAAAGAGGCAAGCATATCAGGGTAATGAGCCGGGATACTTTGTGCATTAATATGGATAACATTAAAATTTTTCACACAATCTAAGAAATGAGAATTAAGGGCGACATCGAGTGGAAGGAAGGATGTACTGTGAAAACTATCTTCACTAGATGACATAGACAGAAAAAGATCACTGTCCAAACTATTATCAGACATACCTAAAAAAAATAAATACTATATATAAATAGTAAGTAAATAAATAAAAATAAAAGTTATAATAAAATATAAAACAATTAACAGAGTTGTCTGATTTTGATAATTCTTTTTTTATTAGAAAGAGCATACTTCCAAGGTAGTTCCTTTGTCATCATGTTACGATCTGATGATAATATCCTGGGAAAATTTAAGGAACTCTTCAAATTTTATAGGCACACTTGCAGCGATTTCGGTTTTAGTATAAGTATCGGTAGCTTTTTGGCTAAAAGTGCCGTATACTATGAGAGTATAGTATGAGTACGTTACGTGGCGATAAATCACTAAAAAGTAAAAACTAACTGTGTCATTTAGTTGCTTTAATTTACTTAAGCATATCTAGGTTTCTACTTTAAGGACATTACCTAGAACCCAGAAACTGCTTTACTACTTTAAAGAAATGTTCCATAAACTTGCTGGCACCGATTTCATAGATAAGCTAAAGTAAATTAAAGCAACTAAATGAAAAACTTATTTTTTATTTTTCAGTGCGTCTTGGGTCGGTTCTATTTTTTGTTAATTTTTTTTTAATATAAAGCTTTTATTTTAGATTTAAGATGTTATAAATTAAAATCTTAATGAACATCCGATGAAAATCTTAGAAAATACAGAACAATGCTCGGAAAATAGTTTATCACTTATAATCCGTGCAACAATTTTATTAACACTGGAAATTATTCTCATAGTTGTACCAACAATAGCATACTGAAGTTTTGTTTTTACTTTTTAATTCCATTATCTCCATTTCTTTTTCTATTATAATGATCCCCACAATCCGACCATAATCCTGGCTATGTTTCTAGACTAACGTTTATAGTTGCACTACTCTAGGAAGGCGTTTTGGTTTTGGATGTAGTAGTACGTTGGCACACACTAACACACCTTTGCGCGTGTTTGCACACACGCATTTGTGTGTGAATTCTAGAGACCATAGAACAGGAGAAACGCATTTTTAAATTATTTAGGCTGGGAGCGTATTGTGACTTTTTGTCAGCGTGACTTACTCAAGTCAATGAAGATATTAGAGTGCACTCACTATGGTTATAACGATTTAATCTTAATAAGTACTGACTAAGAAACAGAGCAAGCTATCGGTCGGTAAAAAATCTGTAGTGTACAGGACCTTTTAAGCTCAGACATCTAGTTTTGACCCGCCAGCTGAGGATGAGCGAATGGGCTGCTGGTCAGGTGTAGTACAACTCAAACACTTGAAGTGTGAAGGTGGTTGATGCAATGACAGTGAGAGTTTACCAATATCGCGGTGATGGGTTCCTACAGGCCTAGGAGCGACAGAAATATAAAAAGTTGAGAGGTGTCAAGGGACACCCGGATGGAACGAAGTTCCTTTCGATTAATTAGTGAAGGAATTGTAATAAAATTTTATTTTTTTTAAGTAATAATAATATTTGTTGTTGTACACCGAAACACCAGAGGGCGCCACGAGAGCGCGAGACAGCATACAGCGCGGGCGCCCCCCGCCGCTCACGCGCACACACATCAAAGGCGGCGGCAAGATCCTTTGATCAAAAAGTGTCGTGACAACTTTTCGTACGAATTTTTTCCGTCTTCGAGATTGAAGCTTCAGAAACTGGCCCGTGTTCAGGAGTAAGGGATTGTGCATTATCACGTACAAATCTTAGATTTACAACGAAAAAGAACCCGTCTTCCAAAAATAGTTTATCCATATCTGCGCTCTTCCTGCAGAATTATCCCCAGCCGAATAAGTTAGTTTAAATTATAATAATTAAAATATTTGCAGCGTTTATTCGGGTCCCCGAGGAATGGTAAACTGTGCATTAATTAGCACTTAAAACCGAGCTAGTAAATAGGTTTAGTCTTTGCATACTCTGACCGCAGGCGGTATGCAGATGTTAGTGACATGTTGTCTCAAAATATGGATTACTTTATGTAGCTTCGGAGGTTTTAGACTCGCTATTTATAGCTATTAAAGTAGAGCAATCATCATCATTATCATTATCAGCCTATTAACAGCCCACTACAGGGCCAGGCCTCCCTCCTTATAGGAGATATGGAGTATACACCCACCACGCTGCTCCAATGCGGGTTGGTGGGCTTAGGTTGATAATGTTTCATTTATTAACGATCATCATCAGATGTTGATAACAGTGACCGGGACCGACGGCTTAACGTGCTCTCCGAGGCACGGGGGTGTAACACCACCAACTTCCAGACTCCGGGCTTGGAACGTACTGAACATTTAATAGAAGAATGAAAAAACTCAGAATTATTCCGTGACCCGACCCAGGAATCGAACCCAGGACCTCGAGAACGATTAAATTCACTTTCACGTTACGGCTTAGAACAATTACGCCCATAAGAAATTTTATAAGCTTTTTGTAGTAGATTGATATTGCATGAAGATTAAAATATATTTTTGTGTTATAATCTTTTGATTGAATTCCAAATTGAAATTGATAGACTTTATTGTTTTAAAAAACACTACAATTATTTTTGATCTGAAGCGAGAATCGCGTCGAATTGCCTATCGGAAATTGGATTGACGGCCTTTGTTTGAAGGTCGCTCCACCAATTTATTACTTTGCTTTTAAATTTGAATATTTCGCTCGAGTGTTACACAAAATCGTGGAGGGAACCCATTTCAAAACTACTTCCATTGACAATTCAAACTACATAGATTAAAAGTAGTATATTAGTAGTTTTTTTTTAAATCATTAATTCCCTTTACCCTGATATTAGGTGTGGAGCTGTTCCAAGAGATCTTGAGCATTCCCCTGTATCCATTCGTCATGTGGAGGATACTGAGCTTCATTAGACACCTGCAGAAGGGTGCTAAGTTTGCCCATCCAGGGCTTATATTGGAAGGAAAGATACTTTATAAAGCAAGAGAGTACCAGGTCGTTAAAAGACAAAATCTCCGGATAACACAAGAGAATGTATCAGACTCAATTTCCCAAAATTAAAGCGAATTGTCGATAACAGGAAAGTTTTAATCGCCAAACATTGTTTGAAGGATGTAATTATGGCTAATTTTTATTTATTGCTAGTTAGTTTTATTGATTTCACCCTCGTAGATCCAATTTCCACGGGAGAATTGGCCTATGAAGAACAAAAGTAACCGACATAGCTCAGGGAGTTGCAAAGGTCGGGGCACGTAGGTCTGGTCTGATTGACGTTGGGGGCTCAAAGTGCTAGAATGGCGCCCTCGCACCAGAAAGCGCAGTGTAGGTCGACCCTCCACTAGGTGGACTGACGACATCAGACGGGTCACAGAGAGCCGCTGGCCACAGGCGGCTCAGGATTGTTGTGTTTCGAAAGAATGAATGAAAGTCCATAAAAAGACATTTTTTTTTTATCGACTACAAGTTGGCCCTTGACTGCTATCACACCTGATGTTAAGTGATGATGCAGTCTAAGATGGAAGCGGGCTAACTTGTTAGGAGTGGGACGAAAATCCACACCCCTTTCGGTTTCTACACGACATCGTACCGGAACGCTAAATCGCTTGGCGATACGTCCTTGTCGGTAGGGTGGTAACTAGCCACAGCGATAGCCTCCCACCAGCCAGACCAAGACAAATTAAGAAAAATCTCAATCTGCCCCGCCGGGAATCGAACCCAGGACCTCCGTCATATAAATCCACCGCGCATACCACTGCGCCATGGAGGTCGTCAAAGCCATTTAGGTCCAGCAGTGGACTTCACTGGCTGTTAATGATGACGATTGGCGATATGGCCTTAAATTGGTTTTTATAAGTTGTTACCTTTAAAATAGTTTCAATTGTTATCGTAAACTGACAGAACAATCTTGGAATAATATATTGCTAGCAACATTGAATTCTGCGCTTCAAACAGCTAGAGTCTACGACGATTAGACGAGTATCATTAAAAAAAAGAATGTACTCTGCGGCATTTTTGGCTTATATAAAAGGACGGTTTATTAAATTGCAATTCCAGTTCTAGCATAGGCAGTTATGCTGCCTCAATAATATTATTAAATTAATTAGATTAGTGTTTAAGGGAAGATTGTTTTGATTTGATTTTAAGTAAGTTTGTAGTTAAAATGTGTTGATATTTTGATTAATGTGGTTTTCCTGCTCGTGCCTTTTAACCCCTTCTGATGATGTTTCAAAAATATAATAATAAAATATTCCTTTTACATAATCAACCTCCAACCAAATTCTGGATGCTACTGGCAAATTCTTAGAAGGTTTGCCTTTCTAAGAATTTGCCAGTAGCATCCAGAATTTGGTTGGAGGTTGATTATTATTTAAACCATTATTATTCTATTTCCATGGACGATTTAATATCCAGAACTTCAGGGTCCATTAAAAATATTTTCTACTATAGTTATAGCTGAACATAACCAGATTTATTATGCAGTTAAATATTCTGTACATATAAATAAAATAAATAGGTACACAACAAATAGTATTTTCCAAACGACCTTATTTCTTTTCTTAACTCGTTTATGTTCGATATACCTAATAATACTCAACCTAAAGTGGTTTAAGGGGAGCTCAATTGGCGTAACACGTGAATTCGCTTAAACATCTTCAGCAAAAGGTATTCTTAGGTGTAAATTCAATAAAGAGTCAACACGTAAAATATACTTGTAGAGATACAATTTTGTATTATAGTACGTTTGTCGTTTAGAATAATAATAAATGCTTAGAAGGCTTATTAGTATACGTTATGATAATAGTATTTCTTGCTTACTTACGTAGAGAGACGAATGTCTTAGGACTCCATGGATTCACCGTGCGGATGCCGGGTCCATCGCGTGGCTGAGATAAAAACTCAGAACAGTGTTCGAGACTTGTGACACGGGTGTAGGTTTAAAAGAGATCTCTTAGTGACGGCCGTCAACACTCACCTCCTCTATTAAAGTTACTCTCCCTGCCCAGCCAAATTCGGAAAGACCCTACTAGAGCAGCTTTGGATATTCGTTCCAATATGGAGCTTACTGCACTTCTAGTAAGGCCAAGGTCTTTTAGCAGGTTATAGAGAGACTTCGCTGGTATACCTCTTCAACCGCGTATAAACCACATAGCTATTTTTAGTTAGTTCATTAATCATCATAGTTAGTTCATCAAGGTGGAAATATTTATTCACTTTGAATACATGGTCTTTAGGGATGTTTGTTTCCCACGGCACTGTAAGCTCAACAAGTACTATACGTTTGATTTGTTTGGAAAAAATAAATATGTCCGGTCTATTCGTCGAAATAGCTAGTATTTCTTGCTTACTTACGTAATTGATATCAATATATTTTTAACGTATAATTTTGGTGAAATTACCTGTAATATCACATATTGTAATGTAATTTTACATAACGTAATCAATGGATTTATCATACAATTACTAATGTAATAACTACTTGTACAATATAAAATTATGTATTTATTTAAGTAAGCAATTAAATGGAATAAAGACAATGAGATAGAACTGAGAGTATAGTACGTAAGAGATTATGTGGCAGTGTTTATTCGGGTAAGCTTTCGTCAAATAACATTACTAATCTGGTGATAAAATTACAGGCAAATGAAGTTTGCAATGTTCCTCAGGTTTCCTAACGCATATATTGAAAAATACGTTCCTTGCGTGTTTTTAACCGACGAAAAAACACGGAGGAGGTTCTCAATTCGACACGTATATTTGTTTTTTTTTTTTTTTTATGTATGACCACGCATAACTTTTTACAGTGTTGTCCGATTTTGATAATTCTTTTTTTATTAGAAAGGGCATACATCCAAGGTGGTCCCATTGTCCTCATGTTAGGATCTGCTGATGATATCCTGGGGAAATTGAAGGAACTCTTCAAATTTTGGAGGCACGCTTACAGCGATTTCGGTTTTTGACTCGGTATCGGAAGCTTTTTGGCTAGTGCCATATAATATACTATGACAGTATAGTACGAGTACGGTACGTGGCGATAAATTACTAAAAAGTAAGAAATAAAATTTTTTAACAAAAAATAGAACCGACTCCAAACGCACTAAAAAGTAAAAAATAACTGTGTCATTTAGTTGCTTTAATTTACTTAATCATATCTAGGAGTCGGTGCCAGCCAAGGTTTCTACTTTCAAGGACGTTACCTAGAACCCACAAACTGCTTTACTACGTAAAATAAATGTTCCTTAAACTTGGCTGGCACCGACTTCATAGATATGCTTAAGTAAATTAAAGCAACTAAATGACACAGTTATTTTTTACTTTTTAGTGCGTTTGGAGTCGGTTCTATTTTTTGTTAAAAAATTTTTGAGATATGATGCTCTATTAAAGGCCATAATATTCCTGCCTTTATTTAGGTAACATAGCAAGCTAATCTGAAGTGATAACTGAAAATTATGCGAGCTATCTGTTTATCAATCACTAGCAGTCGCCCACGACTTCGTCCGCGTGAGAACCTCTTAGGTACCCTTCCAATTTTAAAGACAGACTTTCGTATAAAATGTACTCATTCCCCGCTCCCCCTCTCAATTTAATTTTTTCATAGTTTCCCGTCAACCAATATCCTTCATCCCGTCCCGTGTACTAAAGATCTACATTTTTGTTAAACATTGTACGATATTATAGTACATTAATATTATTACATTGATACAACTCTTAACAAATGCATTAATTTCGACCAAATTTGATTACCATAAAAACGGTTCTAGTGAGTTAATCTTAAAAGATAGACATATTATATTGTCGTAGACATTTTTTTAGATCATTACAAGGGGAATTCTCTCATACATATATTTTTAGTATCTTAAATCGTATTCGCAGCGCACGCAACGGAAGCCCTCAAGGATAAATAGTTTTCCCAGTTTTTTTCACATTTTCCACTATTTCTTCGCTCCTAATAGTTGCAGCGTGATGTTATATAACCTAAAGCCTTTTTCGATAAATGGCCTATTTAACACAAAAAGAATTTTTCAATTAGAACCAGTGGTTCCTGAGATTAGCGCGTTCAAACAAACAAACTCTTCAGCTTTATATTATTAGTATAGATTACAAAGAAATTCCAAGTAAATGAAAGTTTAAAAATATCATTCATCATATATGCAGCTATGTCGGTAATTTACGTTCTTTTGTCCGAGTATAGCTCGCCTGAGTGAGCTTTCTTTTAAGATCCATAAAGATAGCGACCAAATATAGGAACCGTGAGTCACTGGTAACTTGGATTGTTTTTAGATTATTGTCTTCAGGCACTGAGATATTTTGAACGAAAAGGAGTTAGACAATATACTTCCCTAAATATGCTATGATACAGAGACTTTGCTTTTTGAAATAAAGGTTTAAATATGATTCGCTTTAAAGTAGTGTAAGTAGCGTTTATTCAGCGACTGGGGAATGGTAAACGATGCATAAATTAGCACTTTAGCGAAGGTAAGGTAATTAGGCTCAGTGTACGCGCGCTGTGGTCACCGCAGAGACCGGACGTGACGCATTGCTGGAGTACCTGCACGCTGATTTATATGCCTTTACACTTTCTATTTGTCAGTGGTAGAGTTAGGTTGCTACTTGTATGAGTGTTTTCTTGTTTTGTTGTTGTTAACTTACAGTTCTATGGTAAGGCATTAGGGTAGTCAAACACTTCTCATATGTCTTGAAAAGTGTTGTTCTTTTACCGGCTCAGCTCTATAAGGTATTTATGAACCAAAATAAACCCATGTGGCTGCAAAAATTGTTGTATATGTCTAGCAACCAAATGAAAAAAAAACAAAAAAAGACGTGTGGCACTCGGAGACTGCCGCGGTAAAGCTATTGCATAGCATTTTTTATCAACTTATGTTTACCTTCCGACGTCATCGGGACCGTGGCCGAGCGGTAAGGCGCTCTAAGTGCTCGGATTGGCAGAAACACGCGGGTTCGAATCTCGTCGGTTCCGCAATTTTTTTTAAGCGTGATATTTCAAAAAGTCATTAAAAGTTCTGGTATTTATCAATAATATCTTGAAAAAAAAAATTGTGGAACCTACGGGATTCGAACCCGCGTTTCTCTGGCAATTCGGGCACTTAAAGCGCCTTACCGCTAGGCCACGCTCCCAATAACGTCAGCGCCGAAATTATGCTTTTTATATTATGTTTTTGATATCCAGCGGGTGTTAGGTTTTTTCGTTACGGAATTTTTGAATTCGGTCTCCATGCTCAAGGCCCACGATAGAAGCTATGCAATAGCTTAATAAAAAAAATTTGCCTACGTTTACGTCATTATTTATACAACTAAACTTAAATCTTTATCAAAATAAATTATTTAATAATTACAAGGATATTATAGAAATAGGATTTGCCTTTTACAGTATATTAAGTAGTTACATAGTTTAAGAGATAATACAACATTTCTAAAAAGCGCGACTGCAGCTATTAAGTCCAAATCAAATTAAACTCTACGTACGTACGAGAACGTGAATAGGCGTCAGCATTTTGGTAAGTATCCTATTTCATAGAAACGATAATACGGTAACGGGGTTGAAAATTCGATATTTGTTCAATTAATTTGCCATAAAAGACCATAACTATACTATTAATATAAAGCGGGAGAGTTTGTTCGTTTGTTTAAACGGGCTAATCTCTAGATCTGCGTGTCGGATTGTAAAATTATTTATGTTTATTTTGAAAGGTAGACTCAAGCATGTAACAAACTATTTAAAATTAAGCTATACATATCAGCTTGCCATAAGTATATATTGTTAATGTTAATGTACTGTAATATGTTGAACAAAAATGTAGATCTTTAGTACACGGGACGGGACGATATTTCACGGGAAACTATAAAATAATTGAGAGGGGGAGCGGGGAATGAGCACACTTTATATGAAGTCTGTCTTTAAAAATAGAAGGGTATCTAAGAAGTTTTCAGGCGGACGAAGTCGCGGGCGACTGCAAGTTTACTATAATCGGTTTTATATTTTCTTTACAGTATATTATCCCCCTCACCTATAAGGGGGGAGGCCTGGCCCTATAGTGGGCCGTTAATAAGCTGATAATGATGATAGATAGATAGATAGATAAATTCTTTATTGCACATTTTAAAAGATACAGAGACACAAAAGCATAACCAAAACAAAAATTAAATGTACAAAGGCGGTCTTATCGCTAAAAGCGATCTCCTCCAGACAACGAAGAACTCATTGAAGTACTCTAAGTTATGGAAAACGGATAGTGCTATTGCACTAATAATGTATATATATATATATATATATATATATATTAAAAAATAAAATATACCTACATATACATTGGGCCTACACAATAAAATATAAAATAAAATAGTTTAAACATATAAATATATATACATACTATATTATATAAATATACATACATATACAGCTACTTATATAATAAAAATTAAAGTATATTTGATAAGTAGTAGTTTTTCAACCGATCTTTAAAGATGTTTGATGATGATAGTGTGAACTGTGTAGTTTTGTGTGTGTGTGTGTGTGTATATATATTTCATTTACCAAATAAGCTAAAAAACCGCAGGTAGTATCTACAGCTGAGTCGTTTCGTAGCTGTAATTAAATTTTCTTTCAACTAAAGGAGCTTCCTCTCAAGTATCGAGATTTCTCTTCATTTTATTCTATAACATAATTGCTTAGTTAATAGTTTTTGTGCCACAACTGCTGTTTCTTGGCTGTAATGAAGACATTATTTCTCCTAAGCGAGCACAAAAATGAAGACCAAAAATGTTGTTTAAAAGTTTCAAGTTACTTGTTGGAAATAAATTGTTTATTGGCTAAATGAGTGTCAGATTTTGTGGAAAATTAGTATTTAGAACTAGACCGTAATCTTAATAGGTTAGTACAACCTATGTATTGATTACGACTATGTGACAATATTAACACATATAAGTGCCCTAAGGACTATTAAGAAACAAATTTTGATGGCCCCCGTGGTGCAACTATGTGTGCAGTAGTTTTTAAGGCAGAGGTCCTGAGTTCGATTCCCGGCTGGGTCAAATAAGATTGGTCTAGGTATGGCTTTGGCCGTGGCTAGTTACCACTCTATCGGCAATATAGTACTAGTAGTTATCAAGACGAGAAACTACCGGAAACATATGAAAGATGGCACTGTAGACATATGTCGAGCGTGTCATCAGCCTGGGGAATCCCTCAGACATATAGTGTCCGGGTGTTCTCATCTTGCTAATGGCGAATATTTGCACATACATAATCAAGTATCTAACCAAGATAATCCACCAACAACTTGCTCTTCAGTATGGCCTTGAAAATGGCAGTGCGTTGCTTTGAACTGGGATCGAACAATTATCACTGACAGGTATATCTGATATAGTGATAATTGATCGATTAACTCGCCGTGCAATGATTGTTGATATTACTGTTCCACATGACGACAATCTGATGAAAGTTGAAAAGGAAAAAGTAACAAAATACTTGGACCTTGTTCATGAGATTACCGTCATGTGGAATGTTGATTCAACAATGATTGTTCCTATAGTCGTTTCAGTCAACGGTCTTATAGCGAAGAGCTTTGACGAACATCTTAAAAAGCTTTCGCTTAATTGTTGGATCAAGGGTCGGATACAGAAGGCAGTAATTCTTGAAATAACGCGTATTGTGAGATGGTTCCTCACTCTGGAGCCCTGACCACCGGTTGCTTGGACCCCCGGGCCCCGCAACAGGCGGAATGAATTTTTTCATAAATTTTTAATAGTGTTTTTTTTTTCATAATTTTATAAGCATTGTTAAAAATTTTAAAAATAATTGTAAATAAATAAATGAGTGTAATATATATAAGGACGCATCTGTCCACCAAGAAATTTTCAGTAGCGACCTGGAACTGGGAAGTTAGTCACATTCATTTAGAGAGCACAGTCCTAGTCAACACATTCACATTTTGGATGTGGTGTCTCTCTCAGACTCTAAAAAAAATATTATCACAAGCCCGTCAATCCGTTTTACTGATTTGTAAGTTTTAGCTCTAAATCCCCTTTTTTAACCGACGAAAAAAAAAGGGAGGAGGTTCTCAATTCGACACGTATATATATATATATATATATATATTTATGTATGACCACGCATAACTTTTTACAGAGTTGTCCGATTTTGATAATTCTTTTTTTATTAGACTTAAGCATATCTATGGCACCGACTTCATAGATATGCTTAAGTAAATTAAAGCAACTAAATGACACAGTTATTTTTTATTTTTTTGTGCGTTTTGAGTCGGTTCTATTTTTTGTTAAAAAATTTATTATAAGAAGAAAATTCAGGGCTAGTAGGCCATTTAAATAAGCTGATAATGATGTCACCATCATCGTTATCTTATTTAAATTATTTAGGAAAATTAAAAGTTATCGGATCATAATTATTAGGCCATATGACCCTAAATTATTTAATGAATAGATTATATATAATTTTCTTGGCTATAAAAGGAAAACAGAAGCTTGAAGTACGATCGAGTCAACAACTCAAACAAAAAGAAGTTAAATTAATATTGTATTCCGTAGCAAAAAAAGGTTTGCAGGCTGAATTAATTTGCTCAGCACGTAGCTAAATAGG
Source organism: Mycalesis mineus (assembly GCA_034621355.1). NCBI lineage: Eukaryota > Metazoa > Arthropoda > Insecta > Lepidoptera > Nymphalidae > Mycalesis > Mycalesis mineus. The sequence continues at coordinate 12,387,734 of CM067888.1, forward strand.
TTATGCTTATTGACCTAAACTGTATTTAATTTTCACTAGACTAGCCGCCCGCTACCACTTCGCTCGCTTTGAATACTTTCATCAAAGCATTATATAAACCTTTTGAGCTTTCCGCTCCGTTACACTCAGAAATTGTATTTCAAAACCTGGATTTACTGATTTGCGTATTGTTAGCACAGTTCCTTAGTCACGAACAGTGAAGTGTGAACGTTGAAGTTTGACTTTATTAAATACAGTCACTTAACATTAAAGAGATGGACCATTTAAGTTAGTGTTTAGTGAATAACGGTTTATTTTAAACAGCGGATACAAGTTTTATTATGTACTAGACGACGGTTTCACCCGTTTAGTTCTCGTGGCCTATCTGGATAAAATGTGGCCTATCTGTTATTCTGTATATATGTGTCATTAAAATCCATTCAGCGGTTTTTGCGTTAAAGAGTTATAAAGGTCCAAACATACATACAAACATTCGCCTTTATAATATTAGTAAGGAGCCATTGTCTGCCACTTTTTGAGCTCGTTAAGCCTAATTATAACCTCGGATCAGAGATCCTGTGCTCCTGTGATCTTGTGATACTGGACTTATTTTTTTATTCATGGGAAGTCATACATCCACGCTAAGAGCACTTTAAGCTTTCGGTCACGGTCACTGTTATTAACATTTGATAGTAAATAAATATTATAGGACAATTACACACATCGCTATATAGCCCCAATGTAAGAGTAGTTAGCTTGTGTTATGGGTACTATGATAACTGATGAATATTTTTTATATATAAATATTATATAGATATATTTTATAGATAAATACTTATAATATATAGATAAACATAGATAGTGATCGTAATTGAATAAGATACTTATTACAGTCCTCAGTTCGCATTGGTTACGAGTGGTGTTTAAGTAGGTACTGTAGGTATTACCGTAGATCGTAAAGTCACTGATAATCTCTTGCAATGGATTATAAGAAAATATTATGATATAAGCTTGACATAACGGAAGACTGCGTTTTCAAAAGTACCATTAACCCTATCAGGGTCTATTTGATTAAAATGAATTTAAACTCATCAAACAAACCGTCTCATTTCAAATTGGCCTAAGAATGTAGGGTTGGAATGTCTTTATTTGACAAGGCACTCGGAACGCAAGTTTACTAAGTGGAACCCGAGATATTTCATAAAAGGCTATTTAACCCGTAAAAGCGTTGTAAACTCCGCGCCCATCCGTTCAGAAACAGTGATGATGTCATAAACACATGTTATTAACATAATTTTAGCCTCTCCCTTCGTGCGTGATGTTATTCTACCCTCAGATTTTCTATTGTACTTTCTTAACTTTTTCTTTATAACCGACTTAAAAACGGAGGAGGTTCTCAATTCGACACTTATATATTTTTTTATGTATGACTACGCATAACTTTTTACAGAGTTGTCAGATTTTGATAATTCTTTTTTTATTAGAAAGGGCACACTTCCAATATAGTCCCATAGTCATCATGTTAGGATCTGATGATGATATCCAGGGAAAATTTAAGGAACTCTTCATATTTTAAAGGCACACTTGCAGCGATTTCAGTTATTGCATAAGTATCGGTAGCTTTTTGGCTACAAGTGCCATATACTATAACAGTATAGTACGAGTACGTTACGTGGCGATGAGTTACTAAAAAGTAAAAAAAAAATTAGTTGTCTGTAATTCGGTTTACTGACGATAGTTGAACGTGACAATGTCTTAAGAAAATACTGATGGAATGGTAGCATTTAATTGGTTATTAAAATTTTTAATTTAAGTATATTTTTATAAATATTATTTTAAATTCATAAAATAATTGATTTTGATATTATAAATTTGTATTTTAAATTTATAAAATCATGCATGTATTTTCGTGCGTGCAGCCGACTCTATCGAATTATAAGACGTTGTCACGTCAAAATAAAATTTTTTAACAAAAAATAGAACCGACTCAAAACGCACTAAAATGTAAAAAATAACTATGTCATTTAGTTGCTTTATTTAAACTAATTTTAACTTAAGCATATCTATGAAGTCAGTGCCCAGATTTTCTTTAAAATTAAATATTCTTTAAGATACTTACATAATTTGTGTTCTTGGAAGGTTGCAAAAGCAAGTTACATGCATAATGATTGACGGGAAACTATAAAAAAATTAATTTGAGGGGGGGAGCGGGGAATGAGCGCACTTCATATGACAGTCTGTCCTTAAAATTACGAGAGAAGAGGTTTTCACGCGAACGAAGTCGCGGGTGACTGCTAGTATACAAATATTTTACAAATTTACAGTTGGGTATCTCGAATTACGAGGTGAACTTACTATAATGGCTGGACTATAACTTGCTTACCAAAACTCAGTATAACGACACTAACTTCTGGATAGAATGAAAAGCTTATACTAGAATGAAAATCTTAAATTACCGAACGTTTCTCTACGTACAATAAAGGTATACCTGTGAAACGCCTGCATCCGTACTGTTAACGCGGCTCGGGCTTGTCCCCGGCCTAACGAGCCACTTTGCATCGATCCACATTGTCCAAGATATATAAACTTTTGACGTGCCAACTAATATTTACCTTTTGAATTCTAATTCGTTTATTTGTGGCCTTAGGTTAAAAGCACTTTTGAAATGTCTTTGACTAGGTATAGTACCTACAGACAATTTTATATTATATCTTCAATCAGTTGATAAAGTAGTATTGTTCTGCTTTTGAATGAGTGGTCGAAAAAAAGGTCTCTTCTTCTTTAGCCATTCTCTACCATTCTGGTGTAGGCCTCCTACAACCTATTCCATTTCTTTCTATTTTGGGCTGTCAAAATCCAATTACTGCCCGCTACCTTAATGATGTCATCCTTCCACCTCATTTGTGGTCTTCCCACAGGCCGCTTGCGGTCCCACGGTCGCCATTCTAAGACGGTCTTGCACCACGAATCAGTTTTTCGGGCTACATGTCCCGCCCATTGCCATTTTAGATTCGCCATTCGTTGCACGATATCGGAGACCTTGCTCTGTTTTCTGGGACACTTATTTGTCTTCTTGTCCCTGAGAGTGACTCCTACCAGTTTCCTTTCCATCGCCCTTTCGGCTACATTAAGTTTGTGAAGAATATCTTTAGTGGTTATCCAAGTTTTAGCTCCATAGGTTAGGACTGGCAAGGTATACGAAAAAAAGGTATTGGAGATTTTTAGTTTTGTCATCAAAATCACTAGTGAAACAGATTTATCACAATCTACATAATATAGCAAAATATACTTGAATTTTAGCGTAGTTACTTATTTCGCGGGACTTTTGCAACCCACAGGAATCGTATCTATGCGGCTGAGTACAGCTATTTGCGTTAAGATGGAGGATTGTTATGAATATATTTAGTGTATATGATATTATGACTAATTGGTATCTTATATTATCATAAAAAATAAATAAAAAATACGTTTTGTACTTCGAAAACTAAAATTCATTATAAAAAAATACAGGTTTTGTAAAATCACGAAAGTCGGGCTGTCAGAGCTTTTAAACAATCACTTCTACAAGACTAAATATAATATTCTGGCCAAAAGCGTCTGTACTATATAATAACATTACGTAGGGTTTTCCTTTCCCCTAATAGCACAGTTCAATGTTACAACGAACCTAAATAATATAGTATGGAAGTAATGATACATAATACAAGCTCGCAAAGCCAACTTCCTTCCAGCTATACAATATTTAAGGGCAGTTCAGTACTTATCTCTTATAGTGCGTGGATGCATATTTTAGCAGTCCTTTCCAGTACCGTTCTAAGTCACGGATGTACGGTTAAACATTCAGTATTGGAAACAGCTGTACTTAGATACTTTGGTGTAGGCCCATTCGATTGTTTTCTTTTTTATGAGAATGGATACCAACGAGAATTTAGAAAAGCGTTCCGTAAATTGGAAACATTTTTCACGTATCACGATCGACTCTGATTCTATTGTAAAGGAAAGTAAAAATAAATATGTGGAAGTTTGACAGTTTGTAGAGCAACGCTTTAGAACACGGTAACATTGGGTAACATTCTGTAGCATTTGTTACTACCGTATACTATTTGTTGATTGTTAACCATCGCGTCAATTCCTTCAATAACAAAAATTAACATAAAACATTTTAATAAAAAATAGAACTGAGTCCTAGATATGCTTAAGTAAATTAAAGCAACTTAATGACACAGTTATTTTAAGTGCGTTTTGAGTTGGTTCTATTTTTTGTTAAAAAATTTTATTTCTTACTTTTTAGTGATTTATCGCCACTATGACAGTATATTACAAATACGTAACGTATTTGTACTATACTGTCATAGTATATTATACGGCGCTTGTAGCCAAAATGCTACCGATACTTGCACAAAATCGAAATATCTGCAAGTGTGCCTATAAAATTTGTAGAGTTCCTTAAATTTTCCCAGGATATCATCATCAAATCCTAACATGATGACAATGGGATCATCTTGGAAGTGTGCCCTTTCTAAAAAAAAAAAGAATTATCAAAATCGGGCAACTCTGTAAAAAAGTAATGCGTGGTCATACATAAAAAAAAATACGTGTCGAATTGAGAACCTCCTCCGTTTTTTTTCATCGGTTAAAAATGTAACAGAGAGTAACGTTCAGTAACAATCAAGTAGTACTATGTTGCCGCGTAGAAGTAGCTTTATTAAACAAAGTTATAGATTGTTAGAGAAAGTTGACTATTTTGGGCAACATTTCGTAACACGGCGACATGTAATACTTAACATGGTAAATTAATGTAGTAACAATAAATAATATTTTCTGAAAAATGTTTTTGAATAAGCAGATAGTTAATAGGCTGATAATGATGATCATGGTGGTGTCAAGGAGGAAAAGCAATTCAGTGGACTATTTAAATAATGATAGCTTTTTGACGATCGCAGTTTGATGACCTCCGTGGCGCAGTGGTATGCGCGGTGGTTATAAGGCGGGGGTCCCGGGTTCGATTCCTGGTAGGGCAGATTGAGATTTTTCTTAATTTGTCTTGGTCTGGCTGGTGGGAGGCTTTCGCCGTGGCTAGTTACCACCCTACCGACAAAGACGTACCGCCAAGCGATTTAGCGTTCCGGTACGATGTCGTGTAGAAATCGATAGGGGTGTGGATTTTCATCCTACTCCTAACAAGTTAACCCGTTTCCATCTTAGATTGCATTATCACTTAACATCAGGAGTTATAGCAGTCAAGGGCCAACTTGTAGGCATTAAAAAAAAATAGCTGATGATTTTTATAGTTATAAACATCACTATACATACTAATATATTATCATGTTAATATCATAGTTACTTTAATAGAAAAGCACTTAGGAACAATTTACAATACCGCAATATTAATTGTTCGTGAAAGCTCCAACATATATATACCTTTCATATAAGCTTGTTAGGAAGTCAGTATCGCCTTTCACATACTAACAATGCCTTGTTTAAGATTCTTAAGTAAATTACCTCCTTGCATGGGAAACTTTAAGTGAACACCCTTCAAAATACATATTGTAGTAAACGTAGTGTGTAGGAAAACCCTTTCTAGACAATACTGTGTATATTTGCGGCATAACACAAATATGAAACTGGTCTAAGTTTTTATTCGACGAAAAATAACGGAGGAGGTTCTCAATTCGACACGTATACATATATATATCAAGATCGTCTCATTGTCATCATATTAGGATCTGATTATGATATCCTGGGAAAATTAAAGGAACTCTTCAAATTTTATAGGCACACTGGCAGCGATTTCGGTTTTTGTGTAAGTATCGGTAGCTTTTTGGCTACAAATGCCGTATAATATACTATGACAGTATATTACGAGTTTCGTTACGTTTGGCGATAAATCACTAAAAAGTAAGAAATAAAAATTTTTAACAAAAAATAGAACCGACTCAAAACGCACTGAAAATAACTGTGTCATTTAGTTGCTTTAATTTACTTAAGCATATCTAGGAGTCGGTGCCAGCCAAGGTTTCAACTTTAAGGACATTACCTATAACCCACAAACTGCTTTACTACGTTAAATAAATGTTCCTTAAACTTGCTGGCACCGACTTCATAAATATGCTTAAGTAAATTAAAGCAACCAAATGACACAGTGTTTTTTTACTTTTTAGTGCGTTTTGAGTCGTTCTATTTTTTGTTAAAATTTTTTAGCAATACCAATGTTTTGGGCTATTGTATAGATTATATGGCATGTGGTCAAAATTGGGAAGTTTTATTTGGTACTAGAGGACGCCCGCGGTTTCCTTCGCGTAGTTTTCGTTCCGTGGGAATTCTGGAATATAATGTGGTTTGTGTTAATCCAGGGATTCAGCTACCTCCATACCAAATTTTACTAAAATCGCTTCAGCCGTTTAGTCGTGAAGAACTAACAAAATTACACACTCACGAATTTATAAAAGATTTTATAATTTTAGTCACATGTATAGATATTGTAATACCTAGTAATAAAATAAAAATATAACAAATAGACATTAATGAATAGGCTAACTTTTCGAATATATTGGCTAAAACATACAAACTTGCAAATTGGTGGTATTACAACAAAAAAAGGATCTACCACCACCACCACCATCTTGATGGTTGGTCATCTACGACATCAAGATTCTCCAGAACTTTTCTTACACGAACCTGTAAATTGTGGAATCAACTTCCCGCCCGGGTTTTTCCTGGGAATTTTAATATGGGGGTATTTAAGGGGCGTATCAACTCTTTCCTCAAAGGCCGGCGACGCACTAGCAATGCTTCTGGTGTTGCAAATGTTTATGGGCGGCGGTAATCGCTTGACATAAGGCGACCCGCATGCTCGTTTGCCCGCTTTTTTGTCGATAAAAAAAATCATCGAAATCGGTTCATAAACAACGAAGTTATTTGAACGAATAAAATTTTTTAACAAAAAATAGAACCGACTCAAATCGCACTAAAAAGTAAAAAATAACTGTGTCATTTAGTTGCTTTAATTTACTTAAGCATATTTATGAAGTCAGTGCCAGCAAGTTTAAAGAACATTTATTTTACGTAGTAAAGTAGTTTGTGGGTTCTAGGTAACGTCCTTAAAGTAGAAACCTTGGCTGGCACCGACTCCTAGATATGCTTAAGTAAATTAAAGCAACTAAATGACACAGTTATTTTTTACTTTTTAGTGCGATTTGAGTCGGTTCTATTTTTTGTTAAAAAATTTCATTTCTTACTTTTTAGTGATTTATCGACACGTAACGTACTCGTACTATACTGTGATAGTATATTCTACGGCACTAGTAGCCAAAAGCTACCGATACCGAGACAAAAACCGAAATCGCTGTAAGCGTGCCTCCAAAATTTGAAGAGTTCCTTCAATTTCCCCAGGATATCAGCATCAGATCCTAACATGGTGACAATGGGACCACCTTGGAAGTATGCCCTTTCTAATAAAAAAAGAATTATCAAAATCGGACAACTCTGTAAAAAGTTATTATCTCAAAACGCACTAAAAAGTAAAATTTTTAGTGCGTTTTGAGTCGGTTCTATTTTTTGTTAATTCAATAAAGAAACACTTCAATATTTATATCCTAGGATTCGAACCCGGTACTAACATGATCTATTAACCACTGTACCATAGAGACAGTAGAAAATGGGCTCACTGATACACGAAATAAAATTTGTATTCGCTGTTTGGAGGAAACGTTAATTCGTTTGGCGGTACCTCGGCTTTATCGATAGGGCAGACTCACGTCCAGAGGAATCGAGTTTGAGAATCTCCCTATCTGTATTTCCTGACACGTACGACTTGGGTGTTCTCATAAAGAAAAGTGAGTGGCCTTGGGCCAGTAAGTGCGGTCCACCTAAAGGGTTCACCTCAAAGGAAATCGGTCACTTAACATTTTGCGCCGGTCCACAGATAATTTATCGCCAAAAGAAAATAAATGTAAAATGTTTGAGTAGATTTATTTTGTTAAACTGAACAGTGTGTGCTTTAGATCAGCTTAGAAAGTTCGTTTTTATGGCCTTTTAGAGCAGGATAAAATAATACATTTAGTTCTAGAAAAGTTTGTTTTTCGTGAAAAGAAGTCGTTTATAATATAACGGTGTAGGAACAAACTCAGATGAGTTTTTGTTGCACCGTTTCAACAATTTTCTAATGTTGTATTAAAATGTATATTTTTCTTAAATAAATAAATAGTATAAACAAATACCTTTTTTTTGACTATTTTCTCACAATTTCAGTGAAAAAAAAAGATTATAGCTCAGTTAGTATTTATTTTACTTTGACTAGCTATATCGTAATATATTTGGTCACTTTCCCTTTATACAGCAATCTACTATTTTACGGCTAGTTTGTTACATTTGTATAAGTTATTTTCAAAAATGTTTTTAATTCTCAGTTCTGAAAAAATTAATATAATGTTGACAGCATTGCGAACCATAGACTATAGAGGTGCCGATTTTCTGTATTGTTGTGGCAGACTGTAGCAAAAAGTGGCGGTTACGGGCTATATAAAAGAAGCCATAATGGTGAAGTGATTATTATTTTGTGTGTTCTCTTTGTGTGCAGTTATGCTGCCAGTTAATTTTGTTAAAAGTTGAAGTCTAATAAAATGTAAATAAGTGCTTGTTAAGTAAATTATCTGATTACCGTAAGATTGTTGATTTTTATTTGATTTTAGAAATTTTGTAATTAAAATGTGTTGATTTTTGATTAATGTTGTTTTCCTGCTCGTGCCTTTTGACCCCTTCTGATGATGTTCCTAAAAATATAAAACTTTTAAATATTTATAAAAACTGTATAATATTGTAGAATAATTGCGTACATAATTTAAAATAAATAAGATAGAATGTCTACATGGGATGAAAAAGATATTTAATTTCCCTGAGCTCCATACGCAATTGAGTGTATTTTATTCGTGTAGATATTGTACAATAGTGAAAAGGAACAGAGTTTAGACTTCACATTATAATGTCAGCATATAATAGTGTCAGATGACAATAGGTGCAATGTTTTTCCTACCTGTGCGATATACAATATTGTGTAGCGACATTAAATACAAAGAACTGCCGGATCTTCCTGTGCAAATGCACAAAGAGGTAGCACAATGCGCCGCCACATTCCATACTTCACTATAATGAGTACACATCACTTACGACTAGGGTAGCCAGTCATACTGATAACTCGGGATAACACTTAGCCCGTGAATAATTTTGCTGACCGCGACGCCTCTAAATTGCGGTTGCTGATATGCTCAACTGTCAGTATTTGAACCAGTGCTCATAGGTTCATGTACTGATATGAAAACTGAATGACAAGTCGGGCCGGTGATAGATTTAAGTTGAAGTAGATGTAGTAGTAGCTACTGATAGTTCAATTCATTAAGACGCGCCCTACTATTTCTCGCGAGGGGAAACCGATGGGTGCGGGGAGTACAGTTCGAACATCAGTCTCGAGTCGACCACGGCTCGGTGTACACGGGCTATTGTAGGTTGTATCGCTGCATGTCATGAGCGAACGGAATGATGCTCTACTTAATTTTTTTACTCATATTATATTTATAATGTCAAAAAAACGTATCGTATGATGATAAACTACACATTTAAATGTGACTTAGCCAGAAGAATCGTTCCGTTGCCCATTCCTTCAGATTGACCGACTCGACTTTAATTTTTCTACAAAGGTCACTTGATTGGTTTGTTACTGCCAATATAGATTTTCCAAATTAGCTTAGCATAATAGCTTTGGTATTTGTACTATATATACATTGGTACTATCCTACTAAAAAGACGTACCGTTAAGCGATTTAGCGTTCCGGTACGGTATCGTGTAGAAACTAAAGGAATGTAGATTTCGTGCTACTCCTAACAAGTTAGCCCGCTTCCATCTTAGTTTACATAAACTAACTTGTAATGAATAAAAATAATAATAGATATCATGGGTTCACGCTTTACAAAAACGCTAGGGGTATGGTAGACAAGACAGCGTGGAGTTGAGCTCAATCATTAAACTGTTTAAACAAAAGAAAAATAGATATACTAGGTACCTATCTGAGATGATTGTGGGTATGTGTGTTTTTAAGATATTTTTAAATGGGTTAATATATATGTCGAAGGAATTAGACTAGAGACTTAGAATAGATTGTTGTAATATTGTAATAGACGTCATTGTTTATGGAAATGTTACTGTCTGTGGATGTAATTATTTTTGGTATGTCACGAGTTTTTTTATGAAAGTAATTGAAATAGAACTAATTGTTAATCATTTAATGAGAGATATGAGATAGGTGCTTACTTAAAACTTTAACACAAAGTTAAATTCAATTTGATTTGATAAATGAATGAATGATTGATTTGTTTTAATACTCCAACCAATAAAAGAGTCGGGCGCCAAAGTCCTAGTAGAGTATTTACACCATCTTGAGAGGAATAAAGGAGTTGGGTAGTTAGTTTGTGTCTGGAGTGCGGTGAGGATATTTGGTCGAGTTGGACCAGTGTAAAAGTGTTCTTAAGAAGTAAATTAAATTAGGGAGTAAAGTAAGATGGGTGTAAATAAACTACTGTTCTGAGTCTTTATAATACGTCAGGAATTATAAAAATCTATTTCATGTATCAAAACACTGTGAACTTGCAATATATCTGTTCGTGAAGACAAAGTCTTTGTAACCCTTGAAAACGCCCAAGAGATTAATAACCACTAAAGATGATGTCAAGGAGAATTGTTATACTCCAATATATATATTAACCTATATCACAATATAATTTTGCTGTGCAGGACCAACACGACATATTCATTTTTAAAAAATGAGTTAAAATGAAGTAGAGCATACTGCTAGTCAAACGTGACATTCTTGTTGACATAACTAACTTGACACTTTGTGTGAGTGGGCACACATTGCTACTCGTTACGTAGTAATAGAACTCACATTCTTGCAGTTTTTATTGCACACTTGCACAATAAGCGTTTGAAAAACAAAACACTACGAGCCATCGTGGATTGACCAAGCTATAGTTTAATATTTTATTTCGTACTAACACTGCTATGACCTGTGTAAAAGGTTGAAATAAATGGTTTTTATTTATTTTGTAACTCTATCACAGTTTATATTTGAACTAACTGACCCGGCAAACGTTGTTTTGCACTAAAAATTGAAAAAAAAATTTAGATGAAAATTAGATAGTACCCGATTCTCAGACCTGCTGAATACGCATACAAAATTTGTTAAGCACCGGTAAAGCCGTTTCAGATAAGTACGGTAACTAACATTGTGACAGGGAAATTTTAAATATTAGATATAGTAGAGGCAATATCTCTGAGAGCCACTCCGTGTACAGTAAAGATAAAAGTAAAATAATATGCTACCAGAGCAACAGTTTTGCACATTTTATTGTTCTATTCAGTTAAAGCAAAATACGAGCAAATTTTAAACTAATAAAATCAAATACGAATCTTGCATTAAAAATATCTACCATAAATTTTCATAAGGTTTCAATAACGAAAAATAAAATTGCGTAAGTAAATTATAAATACTGCCAGTGAAAATATAAAGGAAGTTGATCAATATTTTAATTAATATGTTTTGTTTCAGATATTTGGATGTGAAAAATTCAAACAAGGACGTGAATAAATAGAAGGTAAGATAATTTTAATGTGTTTATAATTTACGTAAGATTTTCAGGAATTATTCAGTGCTTTTACCTATTCACTATTACATACTCAAATTATTATGAGCAACTGGAAATTAAAATGTCATCATCATCAGGTGCCCTCTTTAAAATGAAGTTTAGCAGTCAGGTGGAGAAAATTCTTCCAGCCCTGCGAAACAGCTTTAAGCTTCGTACAGCTAAGCTTGGTCCACTCCTTTTCATCATCCAACCAGTTTTCTTCGCTGTCTTCTTGGTGCGCGTTTTCCGGGTATCTTGCCTTCTATCATGTGTAAATGTCCGAAAAACGCAACTTTTCTTTCCATTATTGCTGTCTTCAGCTGGCGTTTGCACTTAGCTCGTTCGAGAACTTTCGCATTTGAGACCAATGCAGGAACCATGTTTCACAACCATATAAAAAAGCGGACCAAACGTAACATTTAAGCACACGATATCTTGTACCAAATGAGATCTTAAGATTCTCATAGAAGAGATTACATAAATAAGGATTAGGCAATTGATAAAAAATTTAAACAAAAAATAGAACCGACTCAAAACGCACTAAAAAGTAAAAAATAACTGTTTCATTTAGTTGCTTTAAGTTACTTAAGCATATCTATGAAGTCGGTGCCAGCAAGTTTAAGGAACATTTATTTAACGTAGTAAAGCAGTTTCTGGGTTATAGGTAATGTCCTTAAAGTAGAAACCTTGGCTGGCACCGACTCCTAGATATACTTAAGTAAATAAAAGCAACTAAATGACACAGTTATTTTTTACTTTTTAGTGCGTTTTAAGTCGGTTCTATTTTTTTAATTTTTATTTCTTACTTTTTAGTGATTTATTGCCATGTAACGTACTTAAACTATACTGTCATAGTATATTATACGGCACTAGTAGCCAAAAAGCTACCGATACCGAGATAAAAACAAAAACCGAAATCGCTGTAAGCGTGCCACTAAAATTTGAAGAGTTCCTTCAATTTCCCCAGGATATCCTCCTCAGATCCTAACATGATGAGAATGGGACCACCTTGGAAGTATGCCCTTTCTAATAAAAAAAGAATTATCATAATCGGATAACTCTGTAAAAAGTTATGCGTGGTCATATATATATATAAAAAAATATGCATGTCGAATTGAGAACCTTCTCCGTTTTTTTCGTCGGTTAAAAAGAGCTACTGCTGAGTTTATTTCCTGCTCCTAATAGAAACTGTTTTTCGAAACGTTGACAGAAGAACAAGAACAAGAAGAACTTGCTTTAAACATTTGATTTTAATTTGAATACAGAGGTTTGCATCTGGGACTATCCTCGCTAATGCATCCTGCGTGGTCACCTGAAGCTCACCACTCACGTGACATACATTTCGCCCGGAAAGCGACGCATACCTAATAATCAGGAATTAGAAGCTCTTTGTCATCCCCCTGTTATAAATGTTTGCTACTTTGTTCGTACTTGTTTTGAGAATGGTAAACGTAATGAAAGGATGAGGCGTGGCCATTAAAAGGCTTTCTATTAAATCTATTGTCGTCATCACCACCATTATTCTATCTAATAAATAATAATAACTAGCTCTGTCCGGCACGGCACCGCCTGGCATTTCATTGTGCCTTTAGCTTTCTGTAGGTCTGTTTTTTGCTTTTCTTTTTACCGACAAAAAAAAACAGAGGAGGTTCTCAATTCGACGCGTATATTTGTTGTTGTAACCACTTTAAGGACTTTAGCTAGAACCCACAAACTGCTTTTTTACTACGTTAAATAAATGTTCCTTAAACTTGGCTCTTTAGTGCGTTTTGAGTTGGTTTAATTTTTTTGCTAAAAATTTTTCTTATTTATTAGCAAGCCCTATTTTTGATACCCATATTTTAGCAGTGCTTTGAAAAGAATTAGTTTGCTATCCTGAGTATAGCGCTATGTTGGAATTTGAATAACGTCACACTATTCACTGTCATCTAAACTGAATACATTCAAAATTTCAGCTCAATCGTTTAAATATATCTGCTTCAAAATCGAGTTGCAAGATTTCACCCGAACATATTTACATACTTACATTGCAAGTTAAATACGAGCTTGTTGTCATTTAGAATAAAAAATCTGTTAGTAGAAAAATCTGTCAGTATAAAAGTAACACAGTTAATAGACAATATATATGAACCTGATAGTGATAAGGCCGCCTTTTGCTAAGTAACCCTAGAGAGCTAACCTTCCTATTTACCCCTTTAAAGCTAACCATTCGTCAAATCGACGAGCAATATTTGAAGTGTATAAATTTACAAAACGATACATATATCTGAACATTTTAATGTTTAATTACGTTAAAAATATATTATTCTATTGAATAAAACACCATGTTAAGATAATTAAAAACAAAAAAAAAAATATTTATTTTGTTCCTTATAATCTCACATACTAGTTTTCTGGGATCAAAATAAAATCTTTACTTGGAAAAAAACTATAAAAAATAACAACAAAAAAAGAAGGCTATAATTTTTTTTGACAAACATAAATTATAAGTCTCATTTTATTAGAAAAAAATATAAAACAGAAAATTGTAGTGTTACATATTGAGCAATATATCATTTTCTGTGGAGACAAATACCACAATGTTTTCTTTTTGTGCTGTTAATAGCTTTAGCTCATAGAAGACTAGTCGGTAGAGGACTGGTTGACGAGTGACCCTCACTTTCATCTCGACCTTCATCGTTTTCAATCCTTCCACTCTCAAGATATCTTCATTTTATTTTCTTTATAAATATATTTTTATGATATTTCTTAGAGTACGGGTTGGTCCTCTGGCGATATCTACAATATTTATTGTAGCTACTTTATTTGGAACACTCCTTTTCCTGGTCGATCAAACATGACAACTTTGACTTTGAATGTTGCTTTGTGAGAAAGTTAAAATACTTTATGTTATTATCTCAGTTTTCCGCCGATGACAAAGGTAAAGAACGATTTTGGTGATATGGATATTTTTTTCATTATCAGAAAGCTCATATTGAATATCGTTTTCTATTTCATCCACTTCCAAATTATCTTTTGTTAAGCTTCCATTATTCTCCTTAGTATCAGTCCACTTTGTGGATATCTCCGCTGTTCCGATATCTTCCTCTTCTAATAATAACCTCGCAATAACTTCACCTGGCAGGAATCGTTATCGGTAAAAACCGAAAAAAAGTAAAGACGTTAGTTACAATAATAATATACACAGAAGCTAACCATTCGCAAACACGACGAATATTTTTGTAATATATCTGTAAATCATGTACTTACCGGCAGGACGCCGTCGACACCAGGACACTAAGTTGACTAGAGTCGGCAAAGCGATCAGCGCGCGCAAAGAAAAGAGAAAAGGATATATCTTCTATTTTGTGTTTGTCAATTTGACTAAGGTTAGCTCTCTAGGGTTAATGTTACCCTGTTTTTTCCTTGCTAGGTTCATTTTTATTATTTGTAATAAGGTTATTAAAATAAAATAAAAATAAATAAATGTATCAACAGACGGCTTTTGTATTCTTAACATAGAAGTATTCCACTCATTGCTTATTAATTATGTAATTTAAAATAATAATATAGCTTACATAAATATGAATAGCATACAGGCTATTCCTTATAATATTCTATATATTTTATTTTGAGATTTCCACGGAAACGAGAGCTACGCGGGTAAAACCGCAACAAATGCCGATTATTCTGATTTTAAGCTGTATAAAGTTTCATCAAAATCCATTCAGTACTTTTTACGTGAAAGACCAACAAATATACTTACATGCATCCTCAAAAGCTATCGCGTTTATAATATTATAAGTAGGATATTTTTAGTATTTCATCATTATATCACTATTAACGGATTTCTAAGAAACTTCTCCATAATATAGATTACATAAACATGCTCCAATAGCGGATTGGCTTTTAGGTATAATGTTTCATTTATTACATTAGATGTTGAGAGTGACCACGGAAACGAGAGCTACGCGGGTACACCACCAACTTCCAGACTCAGCTTGGAATGTACTGAGAATTTCATAGAAGAATGAAAAACTGAAATTTTGTGACCCGACCCAGGATTCGAACCCAGGATCTCGTAATTGGAGCCAGATAGGCTAACTAACCACTAGACCAACGAGGCAGTCAGTTTTTAGTATTTACTTAACTTTAAATGGTCAAATAATGTTTAATCACACTAAGCCTGATGTAAATTTTATCATATTTTTAAAAAATCGACTAAAAAATAAAAAAGTAAATACAATAAAATTCAAATAATTAAATGCAAAGCTGATCACATACAGAAATGTTTTTGGTGCATTATTTGTTTAACACTATGTTCCGCCTAACAGAAAAAAGGTTACAAACAATACGAGGCAGTTCACCAGTCCATTTGTAGAGAGATAAACTGAGATTTATGGGACCGTTACTATGTGACGCACTGTGCATGGAAAACTAAAATTTCAGGTCTCATAAAAGTTACGTTAGCAACATAGTACCTAGCAGCGAAGGTTAGCGCATTTTGTTTTGATGTACAATATGTTTGAGTTTAAAAGTCTTGCAAAAGATACTTTTTGTAGGCCTAATTAAGAGGAAAGGATTTTTCTAATATATAGTGTTAAAATACACTGTGTTAACCGACGACCGACTGAATATACAGTGTTAAAATACAGTGTGTTAACCGACGAAAAAAACAGAGGAGGTTCTCAATTCGAAACGTAAATATATTTTTTTATGTATGACCACGCATAACTTTTTACAGAGTCGTCCGATTTTGATAATTCTTTTTTATTGGAAAGGGAACACTTTCAAAATGGTTCCATAGTCATCATATTAGGATCTGATGATGATATCAGGAAAATTGAAGGAACTCTTGAAATTTTATAGGCATTTTTGCCGCAATTTTTGGTTTTTGTGTTAGTGTCGGTAGCTTTTTGGCTACTAGTGCTGTATAATATACTATAATAGCTTAGTGCGAGTAGGTTATGAGTCGATAAATTACTAAAAAGTAAGAAATAAAAATTTTTAACAAAAAAATTGAACCGACTCAAAATGCACTGAAAAGTAAAAAAGTACTAACCAAGGTTTCTACTTTAAGGACGTTACCTAGAACTGACAAACCGCTTTTTACGTTAAATTAATGTTCCTTAAACTTAGCTGGCACCGACTTCATAGATATGCTTAAGTAAATTAAAGCAACTAAATTTTCAGTGTATTTAGAGTCAGTTCAATTTTTTTGCTAAAAATTTTTATGTTATGAAGTATTCTTGAAAACTGACATCATATTTTCTTACAAGAGACAGGGACATTAATATTACTTGTCTTCTTTTACTGACCGATCCTTTGGTTACGTTTACTCTAAAATAAACAAATTATCTCTAATCTAAGTTAATCTAATAATAGCTCTTACTTAACTACTATTTTATATACACGATTTTTTGCCTGACATTCAAAAGCGTTACTGCAATTGCATCTCAAACTCGTATTTAAGTCGAATAACCGCCATGCTAGGAAAAACGGGTGTATTCCGAAGTACCAGCGCAGGTATCAATCACCTTTTTCAAAGGAAACGAACAGCATTCATCATTTCTGCTCTCGTCATGCATGATCATTATTGCTACGGTTCAAAACAAAGGAGAGAGAAAATTATATCAATGTTTTGTTTACTGCGTTATAATTTTTATGAATTTTAGACTTAGATCAAATTTGCCAGAGAGGTAATGGTCAGTGAATTTTGGTATGCGGAAGGGATCCTGTTAATTAATTACTTTGTAAAAGAAAATCAATAACATGCGTAATTCATGATTAAAGGTCTGCTTAAAGACGAGAAAATCGTCTTTCACCAGGATAGAGCATCTAAACACACAAGGAGGTAAGCGTTGGTGCTAAAAAATCTGAGGAATTTTGAGTACAATTTACTTAACCGCCCTATATTTTCATTGTTTGGGACCATCCGACTTCTGTGTTCCCAATCTTAAAGAATTTTCTTTCTAAAAAGCGATTCAAATTGAATAAAAAAGTGCCGTAAATTGTTTTTTAAGTGATGAATAAAAACGGAGGAGGTTCTCAATTCGACACGTATATTTTTTTTTTATGTTTGACCACGCATAACTTTTTACAGTGTTGTCCGATTTTGATAATTCTTTTTTTATTAGAAAGGGTATACTTCCAAGGTGGTCCTATTGTCATCATGTTAGGATCTGATGATGATATCCTGGGGAAATTGAAGGAACTCTTCAAATTTTGAAGGCACGCTTACAGCAATTTCGGTTTTTATCTCGGTATCGGTAGCTTTTTGGCTACTAGTGCCGTATAATATAATAGTACTTTAAGTCGGTTCTATTTTTTGTTAAAAAATTTTCACAACCTTCTTAAATTGTGCACCCCTGGAAAATATACTGACTTCAACTAGAAACGCTAGACCAAGTGTATTGAAGTTAAGGGTGAACAAGCAAACAAAAAATATTGGTTCTTATTTGAACCTTGCAGTCTTTCATTGTCAAGCCGAGAACTTTTCACCTCATCCTTGTAACACTTAACTTATAATACGATTTCGAAAATTCACGCTTAAAGCTTATGTTTTAATCCATTTACACTGTCGCTTAGTAGGACTTCATTCGTTTTGACATCTTTGTTTTTGCAGTTCTATCGATTGCTTATGTAGAAAATAGTTTGTGCAATGTACCTACCTGTATAAATATACATAAGTACATAATATGTGAGTATAAGAAATCACGTACCTAAATAAATCAATAAATATTATACTACAATTGCACACATAGCTATATCGCCCCAAAGTAAGCGTAAGTAGCTTGTGTATGGGTACTATGATAAGTGATGAATATTTTTATATATTTTATCCATAAATACTTATAATATATAGATAAACTACCAGACACTAGAAATCATCCATGTTCATCACATGGATGATTTCAGGTGTGGAAATCAAACCCACAAGCCTAGCGCAGAAGCAGGGTTACACCCCCGTGCCTCGGAGAGCACGTTAAGTCGTATTAACAGTATATTACATTTCGGTTTACACAATCATTTCAACATCTGATAGTGATCGTTAATAAATTAAACATTATCACCCTAAGCCCGCCAAACCGCTTTGGAGCAGCGTGGTGGGTGTACGCTCCATATCCTCTCTCCTATAAGCAGGGAGGCCTGGCCCTGTGGGCCGTTAATAGGTTGATGATTATGTCGAAAAATCAAGTCACCGTTATAATGGAGTATTCACACTCAAACAAAAAAACACCATAACAACATGAAAATTAATGATCATTAGAGCCTTAACACATGGGTCAGTAAGCTGACACGTCAATATGATAGATGCCCTACTTTATCACATTTTGATTGATGCGTCGACTTCGAACGCTCCCAGATAAGGCTGTCGGACCCGTGTTCTGTAATGCTATGGCCCATTGTACCTCTATTAATATTAGATCGCTGACAGATGCATACAATTTGTCAAAATAGCCGTGCGCGAATATCATCATCACGGTAAGGTCAGAACTGAGAATTGCGAGTGAATAAAAATTTTTAACAAAAAATAGAACCGACTCAAAACGCACTAAAAAGTAAAAAATAACTGTGTCATTTAGTTGCTTTAATTTACTTAAGCATATCTATGAAGTCGGTACCAGCAAGTTTAAGGAACATTTATTTTACGTAATAAAGCAGTTTGTGGGTTATAGGTAGCGTCCTTAATGTAGAAACCATGGCTGGCACCGACTCCTAGATATGCTTAAGTAAATTAAAGCAACTAAATGACACATTTACTTTTTACTTTTTAGTGCGTTTAGAGTCGGCTCTATTTTTTGTTAAAAATTTTTATTTCTTACTTTTTAGTGATTTATTGCCACGTAACGTACTCGTACCTACTATACTGACATAGTATATTATACAGCATTAGTAGCCAAAAAGCTAACGATACCGAGACAAAGACCAAAATCGCTGTAATAGTGCCTCCAAAATTTGAAGAGTTCCTTCAATTTCCCCAGGATATCATCATCTGATCCTAACATGATGACAATGGGACCACCTTGGAAGTATGCTCTTTCTAATAAAAAAAGAATTATCAAAATCGGACAACTCTGTAAAAAGTTATGCGTTGTCATACATAAAAAAATATATATAGGTACGTGTCGAATTGAGAATCTCCTCCGTTTTTTTCGTCAGTTAAAAATAACAAAATTATCTTAAAACTACTATTTGATTTTATATCTAAAATTAAATCCAAAGACTTTCATATTTCCAATGTGATGGGTCAATGAGGAAGATTTTTAAACATTGTTATCGGCAACCGTGGTCATTTTGTCGACATAAATAAAAGGATGTTTCATATAGGATTAATAAATGGATTTTTATCATATTGTATTAATTAATAGGTTTTAGGTTAATTGCGGGGTTCATAATAAGGCTCAGAGTCACAGAAAGAGCAATGCTCGGAGTATCTTTGACTAAGCCTAACTTATAATGAACCATAAAAAATAATGTTGAATTGAAATTGATAACAGAACAACCTCTCAACGCGTTCCGAGTTACATCAATCAAACTGACAAAGTGGCATATCTGTCAGTGTGCGATGAACAGACCTAATGAGCTGCATTTTCTTTGTATTTCATTGAAGCTTTTATTTATCAACTATATACCTATAACAACCTATAACTATATACCTAAAAATAAAATAAAAAATACAACTATAAGAAATAAGACAACAATCATAGACGCGGCAAAACTAGCATGTCTTCTCAAATGGCGCTGGGCCGGACACATCGCGAGAGCAACGGACGGACGGTGGACGGAGAAGTTGCTGCACTGGTACCCACGAGACGAACGCAGGTCGAGAGGTCGATCGAGACACCGCTGGTGCGATGACATCGCTGGAGCTGCGGGGAACACCTGGACGAGATAGAGGCAAGAGATAGAAGTATATGGAAAAGGATGGAGGAGGCCTACGCTCACGACAGCAAAAGAAAATGACGCAATAATATTGTATATTTAGAAATTAAAAATGACATGTTTATTAAAATCAATGAAATGTATTGTATAATTTAAATTGGAAATAAAGGCTTTATTATTATTATACCTATAACAGTTTTTTTATTGCTAACTTACTTAATGTTTATAGTCAAATACACGCAAGTCTGTTGTTATGTATTTATGTCTCTGTTTAAAGAGAAACAGTGATTGTTCACGTGTGACGATAGCTCTCGCTGATTTGCGTCTGTGGTCGCCGGCGCTCGCGTCACTTTGAACTGTCAAATCTATTGCATCATCCATTGCAACCATAGATTAAAGACTACTAGATAGAGCCCATAGCGTGTCCACTCGTGAGACAGCAAATCAGCCTTATTAACATGACATGTCAACATTTAAAGTACATCATAAAACGTTATGTTTTAAAATATCGTAAAATACGAAATATCTAAGCTTTAAATCATCAATCAATGAAGTTTATGCCTACTTACTTATGAAACGTAATTCCTTCGATTTACTGTTCGCTGCGACTGTTGCAGCCGAAAATATTACAACCCACCATAGCACGATAACGTTTAAATTAATATAGTAACCGCAAAGTTATATTATTTATCAGCAAATTTAATAAAAAGCTAATAATTGCTCAGATATGTCCCTTGTCTATTACAAATTCCACTCTTGACAAATAATAAAAACAAACACACAATAAAGGCCGAATGAAATAAGTCTGTCACGCTCTTGAAACTACAGCCGCGTTATGACTCCATCTAGCAGTCTTTAATCTATGATTGCAACAGTGATTATATCTATATTTATACTGATATGTTTAACCGTGATTGATAACAGAGCAACGTCTCAACGGGTTCAAAGTTACATCAATCAAACTCTCAAAGTGGCGTATCTGTCAGCATGCGATGAATAGACCTAATGATCTACATGTTTATTGTTTTTTAACTGACGAAAAAAAACGGAGGAGGTTCTCAATTTGACACGTATATATTCTGTATGACCACGCATAACTTTGTACAGAGTTGTCCGTTTTTGATAATTCTTTTTTTGGCACCGACTTCATGGATATGCTTAAGTTAATTAAAGCAACTAAATGACACAGTTATTTTTTACTTTTTAGTGCGTTTTGAGTATTTCATTCAAGCTTTTATTTATGAAGATTAATAAGTGATGTTATTTTCATCATCATCATCATCATCATTATCAGCCTATTAAGGATCCATAACAACAATCCACCCCACAGACCCACCACGCTACTCAAATGCGTACTGGCGGGCTTAGGGTGACAGTGTTTAATTCATTAACGATCACTATCATATCTCTACGGTTATTTTGAAAACTATTCAAATTAATTTTAGATATAATTAAGTGACGTATCTTCTATTTTCATTTGATACATTAATTAATATTATTAACGAACACTAACATATCTCTACGGTTATTTTGAAAACTATTCAAATTGATTTTAGATATAATTAAGTGACGTATCTTCTATTTTTATTTGATCCATTAATTATAGAACACTCTGTATATACGTTTAATTAAAAGTATAATACAATCATCACAAAATGGCGTATCGTTACTTGCAAATAAAAAAAATAAAACATATTTTTTTGTAACAACAAAGATTGCCAAAGTACAGGCATACAAAGTATTTTTGATGAAATTCAATGTAACACAAAATTTCAAGTCCGCGTGAAAAGTATCTTAGAATCTACATTTTCGTGTACCCGTAGAACGTTATTCGTATCTCTTCAATACTCTCTGTTGGGAACATTTTATTTTCCTCGTTCGGTTCGAAATTAAAAATAGGTACAAAACTTACGGTTTTCGGCTCTATTTGGACTTGCTATTTACTGTTCGGTTTAAAAGCAATACAAAATAAAAATTGAAGAGAAACAGACCATCAATATTTTCCGAGTTTAAATTGATACTCTGCCTTTTGACTTGGTACTGTTTCACCGATCGGTAGAAGCACGTAGTAACGTATGTTATTTATTGCTTTTTAATATCATATTTCAGGATTTTTTTTTAATTTTAATTTTTATTTTGACGGCCGAGTGGCGCAGTGGGTAGTGACCCTGCTTCTGCGTCCTAGGCTGTGGGTTCGATTCCCACATCTGGAAAATGTTTGTGTGATGAGCATGGATGTTTTCCAGTGTTTGGGTGTTTATCTATATATCATAAGTATTTATGTATAATATATATAAAAATATTCATCAGTTATCATAGCACCCATAACACAAGCTACTTACGAGTACGCTTACTTTGGGGCTATATAGCGATGTGTGTAATTGTCTTATAAAAAAAATAATAATAAAAACAAAAAAAAATTTTGATTCGTTTATTTATATTAATAAGTATGTATAACAATGAACATTTACTTTTTTTACAAATAAACAAATTTTATTAATAACGATCTGACTGAGAAGGAAACTATCTCTCTTTGCCTATCACAGCCATATAGTGGACGCCCATGGTTTAACCTGCGTAACTAAGTTAACTTATGTGTTTATTCAAGGTCCAGCTAACTCCATACCAAATTTTGTTAAAATCGATCCAGCCGTTTAGTCGTGAAGAAGTAACCAACATTCAATCATTCATAGTAATATTTTTAATTAAGCCTAGATGGCATGTATGAATCTAGAATGAACTTACCGAGTTACGCTATCGAGTTGTTGGCGTTACACTGTTTAACAAAAAAAACATTTACAATAAATAAGTACAATGTACTGTTAGTTTAAGAACTTACTAATAAAAAACACCTAGACGGCACAACACCCTGCAACATAGGTACTAAAGTAAAATAGTTGTAAGAGTCGTAAAGTGTTTCCTGTTCCCACCCCACTTATGCGTCGAGAGCCGGAACTCCATCTGGATGAACTCATTGTCTACGTGTATTACATATCGACGGTTCCTACGTATATAAGGTCAAGTCAAAAACCCAGGTTTTCAGGAGAGCGTAATTTGTATTCAAAGTGCTCTAGAAATAATTCTATGACCGATAATAAAACTTTTCTTTCTACAATATTTTAAAAGTTTTAAGAGTTTTATAATGCTATTTACACATATTTTAATTTTTAACGTTTTCTTGGAAAAACTGATAGATGACCGTTTCTACGCCGATGATAAAATAGAAGCATGTAAGTCATGTCTATCATACCTTTTTATACGCAGGAAACAAAAAATCTGTCCCTGATATAGAATTTAAATAAAATATTTCATGAAAATGTAGGATTAATTTACTATTTTTAAACGAATACGTTAAACTTCCCAAAATCGTCATCATTGGTCATTAAAAGTTCTTCAATGAAGACATATCACTTTATACGTGGTTTAAGTAATTCAAGGTAGGAATATAGTTCTTGTAATGTAAACAAAGACATGTCTTTAAATAAAATGATCAGATTTGTGTTTTGTTAACTAAACAAGATTTTTATAAGTTCTACTTTATTTATTATTTAAAAACAAACTCCTTAGCATCTTAATTAAAGGTCTTTTATGAAGTAGTAACGAAACATAAAAATCACTGTTCCCTAATACTTTTTAGTAATTAACAAATTTAATTTGAAGCCTTAGCCTAATTGATTATCTACGACTTAATTAGAAAAATTTAATAATCAACACAGCATTTTTTGAGTATGTGCCTCATTTTAAATACCTAATTGGTATTCAAGATGAGGTTTAACAATCATCACAGGTGTATTCAGACTGATTAATCTTATTACCAATGCAGTTTCCTTAATAGTTAAATAACGAAATAAATAAATGCATAAAAAATAAATTTAACAATCTTCCTCGTCAGCACCCGGTTCTTCTTTACTATGCTTTAGGTTTGTATAGAAGTCGTGATACTTTTTTGGAATAATTAACGTATCACATAAACTGATCAGGTCTTTATATTTAACTTCAGTGATAGGTATAGGACGATTGTACACCTTTTCTAGAATAAGTTCGTGTCCCTTTTTTTTCCTCCCTCTAGTCAATTTCAAATTATTGCTACAGTTAAGTTTTCTATAATTGTCTTCAGAAAAATTGTACTTAAATTCTATTATGTCTGGATTACCCCTTTGCACTTTTACTTCTCTTACCTTATTCCAAGAAATTTTCTCTGAATTTGTATCTTTTGTCCAGTTTTTAGTATGCAGCCAAGCCTTAAAATCTAAGACTAAATCTTGATCTACTTCTACAACCGTATATGGTGGACTATTCTGTTTAGCCCACCGAACCAGAGTGTACCATTCATCTGGTATGTAAATTAGTTTATTCTTTGCTGTTCGCTCAATTAATGCGTGAACGCTATCCGCCTCATTCTGGGTGTGGCCTTTTTCTAGGAATCGATGGCATACATTCACCTTAAATCTATCGCTTGCATATAAGTACATAAAAAAAACAATGCGATTGCGATTCTGACCAGCACAGTTGTCTGACCAGAATCTAAAATCTTTGACTCCAACTTTAACCTTGTTTTCAATGAAAGAAAATAGACAACTAGCCACTTCATTTGCGCCACGTTTAGCCACTGTTTCGTCCCACATGAAACATGTAGCTACCTTTAATCCGGCGTCATAAACAGTGAAATTATACACTGATAATTTTCTTTTGTAATACAGCACACTTATTTCGCCATGTGGAGTGGTATTTATTTTTTGGAAGTCAAACATCGCTGTGCAAATATCGGAAGGATTCGATTGAGCTTCAATTTTATCAATATTTTTCAATTCCCTAGCAAGTTTTTTGTTATCAGTGTGTGACTTATGTTTCAGTTTATCGTCATTATTCGGCGAGGTGTTGTTTTTCATTGCATGACACAAATCGCATTGATCTTTTTTTGGTAAGTGAAAAGCTATATTTAGTTCATTGTTAACAATATCTTTATATTGTCTTACAGATGTAGCTAAATTTTCGGTAATATTGAGTTCTTTACACCATACAGTATATAAATTGTACATTTTTTTAAACGTTAATTCACGATCTAAATACTGTTTGTTTGAGTCCTTGCGAATGTAATGACTTTCTATGGGCGCAAAATTTTTCACATGTTGAATTACACTTTCTTTCATTGGCGCATTTATAATAGTTGGATGATTTGAATGAAATCCCCTCATATCTTTAACACAAATACCCGTATTTTTATCATGCTTGTCGATGGCAGACTGTATAAAAGTGTTACTTATGGAAAATGTATTTTTAAACATAGTTTTGCATACCATAATCTTTTCTTTACGGCTATTATCAGATAAAAGCGGCAAAAAAAATTTAAAAACATTTAACCTCTTGGAATCCTGTGTCCATTGTTTTTTTCTTATTTCTTTCATATGTGATGCAATAAACGACCATTGTTGTGCATGATCACCTAGATCCCAAAAGGTTTTAAATATATTTTGACGAGATACAGTATCAAACTTTTCAAAACATTTTAATCGACAGTTAGATGAACATGGACCCTTTATTTGTTTTGCCGTTTGTTGTTTGCCAGATCGAGATGTATGGGCTTTACCCAAATTAACGAGCACTTTCCTTTTTTCATCTAACCAGTTAGATTTGTTAGTAATTCTGTTTCTTTTTATTGCCTTTTTCACATATTGGCGCTTTTTTTTTCGATGATGTGGTGTTGATGAACCAGACATTTCGCTAGATCCTAACGGGCTTAATGTTAAGGTGGCATCAGAAAGAATAGCGCTACTCTCACTCAAATAATTAAACTCATTTACGACGTTCCCGAATGACCTGCATGGACTTGGCATTGGCGTTGTAACCAAAGATTCTTCATTATCATTTTTAGGTACTTGTCGTGGTGTTTCATTTACAAAAATAGGTGTGTCTTGAAAGCAATTTTCAATTTCGTCATTGGAAATGTCCCCTACCGTATCAATAATATAATTTAAATCACTTTGCGATAATATATTAGCTGCAGTATGATTTGTTTCTCCGTCACTATGTTCTTCACCAACTTGATTTTCGTCGTTGGAAATTTCCTCAAGATCCATTACAATATTATTTTCGGTATGAACACGACGTGAATCTATAAAAAACAACAGTCTAATGTTATAGTATACACCGAGGAACATAAATCTCTTCTTTAAAAAATGTTTATTGTACCGTAACTAACCGTAAATAATAACAAATCCATAAAAATATTAAGAGTTACGCGTAAAAACTGACATGTAGGACATAACTTTATTAAGAATACGAGGTTGTTTTCTTTGTAACGATTATATAGTAAATCATATTTGAATCAGCCATGCAATTTATTATAGTAATTTTTGAAAAAAAAAATCGTGACTAACTAAGTCATAGTATAAGCGGACATGTCTGATATGACCGCTTTTACACTGATAATCTACCGTTTTAGGTTATAAAAACAACAAAGATATTATAATTGTTTTGGGTATTATTAAACGTTTTAAGTATAATTATTTGGATGACTACTTACCCTCATTAGCTCTACCGATATGATTAATTAAATCTTGTGCTTCAGAAACGCATAAAACATTGTTTCTAGAATTCGCAATATTCACCAATAACTTTGATCTGCTGTTATTCATGTTTTATAGTATTCTTGGAGGTAATAATAGTACTTAATACTAAATAACAGTCCATAAAACATAAATTATATTAAAAAACAAATATTGATTTATCATACGCACACGCATCGACTGTCTTGTTCGGGGAACTCCCGTGAATAGCGTTAAGTCTGACAAGACCGCTTTCGAACCGAGTGACGCGCATTTTAAAACACCGTACAAAAAGATAAGCATAAATATCCGTATCTACGACACTTATACGTTGCATTTATAATACTTGTTTTCTTATACGATTTGTAAAACAAGGTAAATAAATAAAATTAAAAGAAAAATAGTATATCAGTATGTGCGCATAGATAATCTAAAGTCAATGATGCAATAAAAAAAAATGTCATTTTCGACATGTCTTTATATACGTAGGGACCGTCGATATGTACGAAGTTTGAGACAAGTCGGTGGCAACTTGGAGACATTCGTGCCGTTGTCACGTGCCAAATTTTAAACTTAGCGTTCAGTTGGCACACGGACCGTATACTGTTACAGAGTTGGGAATCTCATACTAGCAAATGTCGGCGATTTCGTCTTAACTACTGCAGTCTTAGTTCATTCACATTTGCGTAGTCGAAGCGAAGAGATGCGACGTGTTTTACGCGAAGGGGTGCGCTGAGAAAATATGTACTTATTTGCTCCGCTTCGCTTCGCTTGATTTTTTACTTAAGATATCAGTAAGAGCCCATGTAGACGGTTTTAGTAGGTAACATGTCTTTTTTTTATCGACTACAAGATGGCCCTTGACTGATATCACACCTGATATTAAGTGAAGATGCAATCTAAGATGGAAGCGACCTAACTTGTTAGGAGTAGGATGAAATCCACACCCCTATCGGTTTCTACATGACATCGTACCGGAACGCTAAATCGCTTGGCGGTACGTCTTTGTCGGTAGGGTGGTAACACCCTAGCTTCCCACTAACCAGACCAAACAAATTAAGAAAAATCTCAATCTGCCCTGCCGGGAATCGAACCCAGGACCTCCGTGTTATAAATCCACCGCGCATACCATTGCGCCACGGAGGTCGTCAAAATATCTGAAGCGGCTCCAGGCTTATAGCACCTGTGTGCAATCCATACCTTGGCACCTCATAATATATGAACGGGAAAACTAACAGTTTTATATTCTAATGTAAATTTTGGCGCAAACAGCGCAATTTTAAATTATATCGGGAAATAACTGGTACATAAGTTAAAACTTAAGTTTGTTATAGGTAAGAAGAGGACATGCTTTTGAGAGCGTTGGAGCCGAAAACAATGCACCTATGGAAGTGTTGCGAACAGCACTGTCAGATACCGCTGTTTGTAACTAGCTGGAGGAGTAGTATCATGACAGCCACTCATTGGAGTTCGGTAGTGGCGGGGAGGACCGATCGATGCCGAGATAAAGCAGCGGTCTGGAGAGTCGACGCTGATTCTCTTCGTGTCGTTCACTGCGACCACATCTCTCAGTCGTGATAGTTAATATTTTATTTAATTGGTTATTATTTGTCGGATTATTGATCGAATGTAATAAACAAACTTCCCTAAATTTGGCTGGGCAGGGAGAATAACTTGAACAGAGGAAGTGAGTGTTGACGCACGTCACTAAAAGATCTCTTTTAAACCTACACCCGTGTCACAAGTCTCGGGCTCTGTTTGGAATTTTTCTCTCAGCCACGCGATGAACCCGGTACCCGCACGGTGAATCCTTTGAATGCTAAGATATTTGTCTCTCTCAATTTGAAGATGATTCCAGTCTATGTACCTGCGTCGAAAAGATGTTGTCTTCTTCCGACATGCATTACTGGAGGTAACTCGCGATTCCATCCGCATAGTTCTCGTTACCGTAAAAAAATAGCCTATGTGTTATTCTGATGTATAAGCTGCATTATTGTAAAGTTTCATCAAAATCCATTTAGTAGTTTTTGCGTTAAAGTGTAACAACATCCATCTATCCATTCATACTTACACATTTTCGCGTTTATAATTTAATAAGATAAACGTTACACGTTTCGTTACTTTAGAATGTAGAACTCAGAGCGCCAAGAAGAATCCTGCGACGATTATTATCACTAGATTGATTGACATACGATATTAGTTTATACGTCGTTACTTTAGAATGTAGAACTCAGAGCGCCAAGAAGAATCCTGCAACGATTATTATCACTAGATTGATTGACATACGATATTAGTTTATACGTCGTTACTTTAGAATGTAGAACTCAGAGCGCCAAGAAGATTCCAGCAACGATTATTATCACTATATTGATTGACATACGATATTAGTTATACGTCATTATAAGTAGGTAGTTTTACTTTTTTGTAATAATTTCGTTTACAGTAACCCTGGCTACGCTACCCCAAACATAATCTATTCCATGCAGACGGGATCGCGCGTAAAAGCTAGTTGTAAATATTATTTGTTATGTACAAGTCAAGTTGGCAACGCGTGCCAATCTTTGTCGAAAATGAAATAAAACCATATTCTCTCCGTTGGCATCTGTTATATCGATACAAAAAATGCTATAGCGAAGTTTTCCAAAGTTTCCGTCGGTCCCAAACATCGCCGCTTTTACAGCTACGAGTACAAGCGAGGCCGCAAAATGAGCGAATAAAAGTTGGTCACGTCTTATAGTGATAGTCTGTGTAGCAAAGTTCAATATTGGATGCTTCTTCCGTATTAAAATTTGTATTGCCCTACGTTATATTCTGTGAAGTTGGTTCTGGAATCCTAAATAGATATGAACTTAATAAAATCTGTGACGCAAATGGAAATATATTTAGTAGAGACAATAGAGACATTGCAATATAAATACTTGAGCTATGTGGATCGCGAGAACCTGAATTCGATTCCTGGGTTGGGCTATATAATACTGAGATAAGAAATATTCTTGATTTTTGCAGCTGAAGTTCTGAAGTTGGTGAAGTTACATCTCCGTACTCTGCAGAGCATGTTAAGGCTTAGGTCTCGATCGTAAGCATCAACATCTGATAATGATCGGTTATGAATGAAAAATTATCACCCTAAGCACACAAAGTCGTGAGCAACGTGGTCTTCCATATTTCCTCTCTTGCAAGTAAGAAGGACCTGAACCTTTTATGAGCGGTGGATTTATAAGACGGAGGTCCTGTGTTCGATTCCCGGCGGGGCAGATTGAGATTTTTCTTAATTTGTCTTGGTCAGGCTGGTGGCAGGCTTTTCGCCGTGGCTAGTTACCACCCTACCGACAAAGACGTACCGCCAAGCGATTTAGCGTTCCGGTACGATGTTGTGTAGAAATCGCAAGGGGTGTGGATTTCCATCCTACTCGTAACAAGTTAGTCCGCTTCCATCTTAGATTGCATTATCACTTAACAACATTTGTGATAGCAGTCAAGGGCCAACTTGTAGTCAATAAAAAAAAATAGGCAGATTTTGATGAATGACGCTGTTTGTATTGGGTATAATTATATAATATTTGCTTTTATTTCATCCGTTCCGTTTTATTACCTCAGAACCACAATGTTCATCCAAAAAGGTCATACAAAGCGTGTAGCAATATAGATTTTAATATCAAAGAACTCAACTGATATTGAACTTTGCTACAGCTACCAGTATTAAACGTGACCATTTTCCGCTATTTCTCGACGCTTTGTAGTGCATCGTTCCAAAAACTATATCAAAGCAAATTTTTGGTCTTTCGAATTCTGTTTCGTCCAATACTTGAAGACGTAAGTCTTCGAAAACTGAGTGTTGTCAGTAACCTATGCGTCTGAGATGTGGTTGCTAGTCTATGTGGACATCATAAGATAGCTCAGAGTCACTCAACGGGCGATGAAGAGAGTTGGTGGATCTTGTGTTTTTACGGTACGCTTGCCTAGAAGATACCTACTCGCTCTCGAATTGAAGATGCCCAAGGTGGTAGAGAAAACGGAAGCTGGAAGGACATTATATAATGGCAATGAGCCTGACCTACGAGTTATGAGTGTATGTTCTAGCTATTGCTTCAGCTACGCAACTAATTGAGCAACTCATTAAGTTACAATAAATAGATCAGTTGGTTCTATTTTTATGATTTTCTCATTCTCTTGCCTTTAATTGCCCTCCCAGCTTCATATGTTAATTTATTCATGATCAAATTAACCTAAATAAAAAATGTTTAAAAAAACATGTACATTTTAAGCAGTGGATATAAAGAGATATATTATTTTGACATAATAGACGGACCAATGATCCACTGAGAGCGTCCGTATTGCTATCAAACAGAATCCATTTTATAGCGAAAAAGCGACGACTTTGCGGGTAGGAGCAAATAAAAATTGATCACGCTAGCATAGTGGACTCGTTCAATGGCCGTTTGTTATAAAAACAGAAGTCTGAGTTTCTATAATATTCGATTTTAAAAAATAGGCCGAGTCAAAATCGATATTCTTATGTGGTTCTCGGCCGGCTCATATCATTTGATAGAGCAAAGCGCAGCATAAGGCATTTGTTATTGTAAAAATTTTTATACCCTCTCTTCATAATACTTTAATTATGAAATTAAATTTGCAATATTGCAATGACATACACGTGTATATTTTAATAAAGTTAATAAAATAAGTACAAGAACTGTTTTATAAAATATTTTTTTCTCATTATAGTACAGCTCTGGGTTCTTGTATTTTTTTTAAATAAAGCGAAACTAAGTTTAAAAAAAGTTAAATTACAAAATAAGTAAAGCTCTATACCTATTCGCTGGGTGCGAAGTAATAGGTGGGGGTAACATAATCTATCGAAGCGCTCATGGTGGTCAAAAGTAGAAATAATGTAAGCTCTGTCATCTGTAATATCTGTCAATGGCAAAGCATTTCCACTGCATAATTTTAATAATTGCATTATTCACACAGCACACTCGTGATTACTCGTACTGTATTCACCTGCAATCAAATTGATATTTGAACATTACGTCTATTAAAACTCAATCAAACTGATTATTAAGTTCAAACTGAACTGAATTGTTTAGATATGTAGTAGATGTTTGTGTAATGTTGCGAGCTTGAATTGTTGAACTCTGTCCTTGTTTTGTTCTTAATTTTTCTCCATCCCGGACATGTCCAGCGAATACCAACAACTTACCTTTAGAGATGGTTTGTGGTTGAAATTTTACATTGTGAATGATACTCACTAATCCGGTCTTCAAAACAGTAGGTACTTGTTTTGATCGTAAAATGATATTTAATTTATTACTAGCGATACAGGAACAATTGTATATATTTACTATTATTTATAAATTTACTTTATGTTGATATGCCTATTTGTACAAGAGAGGATACATAAATATGTTATTTTTATTAATTTATGATGTTATTTTATTAAGATAGAAACCACTGAAATTCACATCGCTGTTGTCCGAGTAGTCCGACTGGTTTCGAACCCACACGGAGCCCTTAGTTATGAGCTCGCTTGTTCATGCAATGCGGCGAAGGACTATGCAAGCCGCTGCCGTTTCACTCTTAGACGTTTCGTCTTCATCACTAGTCCCGTATTCTTTTGTTATATGGGTTGACATAAATAGGTACAGATATTTAAGCATGCTAATTAAAACGACCATGAATCAACGTTCCAAGATTTTCTTTTTTGGGAAAAATATTGGATCTTCTTTAAACTTTTCGTGGATGGCCGGGAAATACGAAACAGTACTACAATTTCATGATATCTTTTGAATGAAATGTCCGATTTCAATAATTCAAAAAGTAATCATCAAGTATTGTGACAGTCTTGAATATTAAATTATTTATTTGGATAAAAATTTATAAATCATCACTTTTGAGTCTAGCTTCATAATATGTAAAATTAATAAATAATTTATTTTAATAAGGATTTAAGTTTAGTTGTATAAATAATGACGTAAACGTAAGCACATGAATTAAATGATTTTTTAAATCACAAAAAGTTATATATCTGCCAAACTGTAAAAGATAGATCGCGGACTTTTTTGAAGAACTTTTTAAGATGCATAAAGTTTTTATACAATGTTTTCAATTATATCCAATAGGTAAGACACGGTCCGACTCGCGCGGCAAAAACTGTGATAACTCGGGTAATATATACAATACAAATATAACCTATAGCCTATGTTACTCAGTGATAATGTAGCTTTCTAATGAAAAAATAATTATTAAAATCAGTCCAGTACTTTTTGAGTTTATTCGTTACATCTTTCCTCTTTGTAATATTATGTAGATGTAGATGTAGATTTAGATATCTGTGACTTTGCGTATGTATAAATGCGTTATTTTTTATCATAAAACGAAGTACGTCGTTAAGTTAAAAATTAATATTGGCGACAAAATCCCAAAGCGGTTAAAATGGTTACGAAGAATTTATTATGGAACTTATAAAAACATTTCCAATATCGTCTTCTATAAACCACTAATTAATTTAAATTTTAATCAACCCACACTTCGTTAACAGAGTTTAAATGAAGCAAGTTCTCAAAGTTCGTGACTGTTAATAAACCTTATACATTTCATAACGTCGGTACAGCTACAGGGGACAAAGGCTGATGATAAAATTAAAATTCAATTTACAACTCGAGTAGGTTAATGCTTCTCTCACTTCCCTTGCGTGCGTTTTCGACATAATATGTTAGCAATACTTATATTCAGCCTCCTTGGTCTAGTGGTTAGCATATATGACTTCGATCACGAGGTTCAGGTTTTGAATCCTGGGTAGGTTCACAGAATAATTCTGAGTTATTAATTCTTCTATGATATTTTCAGTACATTCCAAACTTGGCTATTATATCTAGCCACATAAGCTAACCAGAGTGATCCTGGGCATGTAGAGAGTGGATGAGAGAAAATTAACAAAGGAGATTTATGAGCCTTTTTTTTTGTTGACGGGGGGGAAATCTTCTAGAGATACCCAATCCCTTGTGGGGAGAGGTCGGGTTATGTCGGATCTTTATCCACTAAAACCCCCTCGGTGGCCATCCTCAGTGCATATTCAAAGACCCCGGGCTCTCGTGAGAATTACATACCGGTGTCTCCCTTACACTCTACCCTTACGGCTCATCTCAGCTCGTGCCTCTTGTATTCCTCCCAGGTCGCTCTAGGTGATGGATGAGCTACCTGAGCCCCCACTCTGGCAGCTTGTGACCTCCATGTCCCTACGAACGGGAAAATTGTACATAAGGTTGCGGGGCGCTTCGGCGATTGCGTCTTCGAGTGGGATCATTCCGCTCGCGAACTCGCTCGGCGGCCTCCTTTTTTGCCATCACCACGTCGCAAAAAATAACTGCCGCCTCCCAGGCTGTTCTTTCGGATAGCATAGCAGCTACCACGGCAGACAGAGAGAGAGATTTATGAGCCTAGGGTGAATGGAAATGTTGGAAGGGGAAGGCCTGGGCGAATGTTTCTCGACTAAATTTAGGACATTTTAAAGTAAGGCCAGGTCAAGAGTACTTTAAACCGACAATCTTGTATGTAAGGATTAATGAGAGTGGAAGAATCTAAGAAAGTATGAAAGAACTTGGTAAATGGAAGGATAGGTAGTCTTTGCCTACCCCTATAGGAATGAGTCATGTTATGTAGGTATGTATGTACTTCTTATGTCTGGAAGTTCAGGTAAATGTAAGCCAGCGGTTCTGGTCATTATATAATTTACTTGGTGTCTTACATCTAGCAAGCATCAATCTTAAGTTTTTAAGAAAGCATATATTTCGCGTAGCATCTCATTCTAAACAGAGTAGCAGAATGTTGCTTAATCTAAAAATAGTCCAACTTATGGGTGGAATATTGGCTAGATGCCAATTTGTAAATCACGTTGTCCCTAATGAGCGAGATACCTTTAAAATTAAACGTAACTAATAAATGAGGTGTAGGAAGAAAAAAAATGTCCTGGCTGCGTAACATAAGCATTAAAGCATAAGAGAAGATCAGCATAAAGACCTTTGAAGAACTATTCTACCTAGCCAAGAACTATTCTGCCTAGACAAGGAGAAGTTGATAAAGCTGACCGCTGACCTTCAGTAATGGAGAGGCACTTAAAGAAGAAGAAGAATAAATGCTCGTGGCCTTAGAGAGGCTAGTACCTATCTATTATATTTGTAAGTTTTGAAAATAACCCACAAAAATATCAAGCATGCAGCTTTGAGGTGAAATTACAGGTAAATGCGGAGAACTATGATTCAAATTGATCGGAGATGGCGAGCGTCTGCAGGGCGTATGGTTGAAAAACCTTGTGAAGTGTTTTTATTCTGATTGTGTATTTGCTGTAGGATCCACACAAGACCACAGCGGCGTAGGACAGCGCATTACTTAAGTTTTAATAATACATCTTTGACGACCTCCGTGGCGCAGTGGTATGCGTGGTGGATTCATAAGACGGAGGTCCTGGGTTCGATTCTAGGCGGGGCAGATTGGGAGTTTTCTTAATTTGTCTTGGTCTGGTTGGTGGGAGGCTTTCGCCGTGGCTAGTTACCACCTTACCGACAAAGACGTATACGATGTCGTGTAGGAACCGATATGAGTGTGGATTTCATCCCACTCCTAACAAGTTAGCCCGCTTCCATCTTAGATTGCATTATCACTTAACATTAGGTGTGATAGCAGTCAAGGGCCAACTTGTAGTCGATAAAAAAAAATGTAATAAGAAGATTTTATATTTTCAATGCAGATAATGTACATGTTTAGAAAGTTCCGTAGCCAAATAAAAGACATGATTGGTAAATAGAACTGTATTAAAACAAAATAATTAATGAAATAACATTAATAGAATCCAATGCCGGCAGTGACTGAGTCTGAACTGTCACATTCAATTATCTGCATTGAGAAAATTCAGTTCGAAAATTCGAATAATATTTGAATTTAAATATTCATTTTATCTTCCACCTTACCAGGCAGGATATCATAATCTTTTTCGAAGAAAAAAGAGGTTTAGACGAGGACGCCACACATGTTATATTTAGAAAAACGATAATTTACGAAATCATTCATTTCCATACGTAGCAGAGATGTAAAACTAGTTCAGCTTACAGGTGAAATGTTGGCGCGATGCCATTTCTCAAATCGAGCTGTCCCTAATGAGTGACTACCTTTAAAAACAGAGGGACTTATGTGGAACGTTAATTTAATTAGGAATGTGTGTCACTGATAAATTCATTGGAAACATTTAAAAAATTAGTTTTTATAGAGTACCTAAAAATTAAAATTTAGCATAATTTTATAAAATGACAAAAATCTAAATTTATTTTTAAATTAAGCATAACTGTTAAACGTTATCTTGTAGAATTTGTAATTGCTCATGTGTTTCACTTTAAGAGTGCAGGGCTAATTACATATAGAATACCTGTTAGGCTTACGAGTAACTCTTAAATTTCAAGTAGATTTTATGCAGGGTACAACAAGGTTTTCTTCTTACTGCAATGTTAACTACTTAGGGGCGAAATTTCTAAAAATGCATTCTGATCGGAGGGTTACTTAATATGAGTATTATCAAGTTCCTCCTGTACAACTAGTAATTTAGGCTCTGCGTTGATAGATCAAGCATATTTATTACTACCAGATAACGCTACTTTTTTTATCGATTACAAGTTGGCCCTTGACTGCTATCACACCTGATGTTAAGTGATGATGTAATCTAATATGGATGCGGGCTAACTTGTTAGGAGTAGGATGAAAATCCACACTCCTTTCAGTTTCTACGCCACATTGTACCGGAACGCTAAATCGCTTGGCGATACGTCTTTGTCGGTAGAGTGGTAACTAGCCACGGTAAAAGCCTCCCATCAGCCAGACTAAGACAAATTAAGAAAAATCTCAATCTGCCCCGCTGGGAATCGAACCCAGGACCTCCGTCTGCGTGAAAAGCATGCTTAATACTATCAGATAATGATAGTTCTAGCTCTTATTATTCTAATATTATAATAAAAAATTTTAACAAAAAATAGAACCGACTCAAAACGCACTAAAAAGTAAAAAATAACTGTGTTATTTAGTTGCTTTAATTTACTTCTTTCTTATTTTTTGGTGATTCATAGCCACGTAACGTACTCGTACTATACTGTCATAGTATATTATACGGCACTTGGAGCCAAAAAGCTACCGATACTTACACTAAAACCGAAATCGCTGCAAGTGTGCCTTTAAAATTTGAAGAGTTCCTTCAATTTTCCCAGAATATCATCATCAGATCCTAACATGATGACAATGGGACCCTCTTGGAAGTGAGTTCTTTCTAATAAAAAATGAATTATCAAAATCGGACAACTCTGTAAAAAGTTATGCGTGGTCATACATAAAAAGAAAATATACGTGTCGAATTGAGAACCTCCTCCGTTTTTTTCGTTGGTTAAAAAATATTAGCAATAACTTAGATTCTAATAAAGTATTTAATACATCCGGTGCGAAATGTTCATTGTTTTATTCGTAAGTACTGTAAATAACTCTGAGAGTAATGTGAATTTTGCTCATTTAGAAAATTCGCATTTCTGTAGTGAACGCTCGTTAGTGCTACAGTAAAGAATGCTTTTTCAGGAAAGTCTTTTGCTAGGTCCTTAAATAAAGCAGTTAAGTTACGACGATGGAATATTTGTATCGCAGAATGCAACGTCATCGAGTAAAATAAATGCTTACTTGTCAACTCGGAGTTTTCATTTAATTAGTTTAATTTGCTGTTAATCTATACAACATAACCACGAATATATAATAAGTTACTTTTGAAAAATATTTAACTACTCCTAGGTTAAAAAACTTAAATATGATTTAAGTTTTTGACAACCTCCGTGGCACAGTGATATGCGCGGTGGATTTATAAGACGGAGGTCCTGGGTTCGATTCCCGGCGGGGCTGATTGAGATTTTTCTCAATTTGTCTTGGTCTGGCTGGTGAGAGGCTTTCGCCGTGGCTAGTTACCACCCTACCGACAAAGACGTACCGCCAAGCGATTTTGAGTTCCGGTACGATGTCGTGTAGAGACCGGTAGGAGTGTGGATTATCATCCTACTCCAAACAAGTTAGCCCGCTTCCATCTTAGATTGCATCATCACTTAACATCAGGTGTGATAGCAGTCAAGGGCCAACTTGTAGTCATTAAAAAAAAAGTTTTATGCAAACCATAATGGAATACATGATTCCTGTTATGCACAGTCTAATTAATGAAACGAAAATTAAAGCGAAAAAAACATCTGTCTTGTTGGTGGTTTGCCAATGCGGCTTTAGACTGAGTTCCTGGATTCGATTCCTGCAAAATCGAGCTATGACATTTCTCCCGGCGGATTTCTTTTGTACTTTCCCAAAACTACCGATACTAATACACATTACAACCTTGTACCTTGGTGAGTGAATTGCTTAATTTACGACTAATAATCAAATAAAACGATAGAAATTTGGCTGCTGGAAGGCTTCAGCCGTGGTTACTTAGAAGTTACTACTCTATCGACAAAGATGTACCGCAAAAAGATTCACGTTCCGTTACGATGTAATATAAAATGAAGGGTGTGGATTAAATCTTACTCTTAACAAAATAGCCCGTTTCCATCTTAGATTGCATCATCACAGGTGTGATAACAGTCAATCTACTAACTAAACTAACAATCAAATGAGACGATAGAATAACAGTTTCAAAAACATAACCACAACAAAATATTAGTATTATATTTCTAAACTATAATGTAAACGAACGTCATTCCCAAGGGTCCCTATTTAATGTTATGGATTCCATCGCGACTAGCTCACGCCACAAACACAAGCCTCCTCTAAATAATTAACGTGATAGGGAGCGGGGACCGTTGTCTATTGGTTCACATAAATTATGGATCTCGGTCGTCCCTTTCAATCCTTTATTGAGATACAAAGGCGGATGTTGTCTTGATGGGCACACACGAGATTGGTTTGTATGGGACTAGGAAGTTTATGATTTATGCATATCTGAATAATTTTAGTGACATTTCGTGGAAGTGTTTCAGAAATATGATATGTTATTATTGAATATAATATACCTAATATTAGAGTATAAAACGGTTGCGTAGTGAGTCAGAACTCGAGAAGCAAATACAATTCATGTTAAATTAGTCGCATGCAGTGTTTAGCTGTAATTACATTTACATTTCAACATATTAATTATAGATTTTATTTTTATTAAATGTATTATTTGTATAACTGCCCCTTCTGTCTAAGGGAATAATAGGTTCATTAAATAAGCAGTGCATTTTTTAAAAAGGTCGAGGTGAGTTTCTAATAGAGGCACGAATATCTATTTTTAAAAACCGAAAATTTTGCATAGTTTCATACTTTTCTTAACGGCTAACAAATTAAGGGTTGAAGTGCATATATATGGTGGGCCTCACCATACTAATAAAATGCATCTCAGTTTTTCATTTCAAACCTTTATTGAGATTCAAAGGCGGATGTTGTCTTGATGGGCACACACGAGATTGGTTTGTATGGGACTAGGAAGTTTATGATTTATGCATATCTGAATAATTTTAGTGACATTTCGTGGAAGTGTTTCAGAAATATGACATGTTATAACATTAATATCGTACTAATATTATAAAAGCAAAGTTAGCGAATGTGTATGTTTGTTACGTGCAGTCAACGCTGCCGTGTAAGCGATGGCCTAAAAACCTGCACACTGAACCAGTCGCACGAGGTGCTTATACAGCAAGATCTACATGCAAGTCTCACGTGAACCGCTGCTACCTCTAAAGTTAGGAGTACAACGTAAGTTGTTTGTTAATTCTACAAGGAGCTACTAGAGGTAGAGACTCGATCTGGCTGAATTTTGGAAGGGAGGTAGATTATACCCTGGGTTAAATTATGGTCTAACTTTTATCTAGATATTCTTATTATTAAGGGAATGGAAACTACGACTTACTTACTTACGTACTTTAAGGTATATTTTGACGACCTCCGTGGCGCAGTGGTATGCGCGGTGGATTTATAAGACGAAGGTCCTGGGTTCGATTCCCGGCGGGGCAGATTGAGATTTTTCTTAATTTGTCTTGGTCTGGCTGGTGGAAGACTTTCGCCGTGGCTAGTTACCACCCTATCGACAAAGATGTACCGCCAAGCGATTTAGCGTTCCGGTACGATGTCGTGTAGAAACCGATAGGGGTGTGGATTTCATCACTTCCATCTTACATTGCATCATCACTTGCTCTGCATCATGATAGCAATCAAGGGCCAACTTGTTGTCGATACAAAACAGCTAATATTAAAAAAAGTAAATATCTAATTTGTATTACGATATTTCCTCAGTAATCTACGCGGTTAAAATAGCGAGGCACAACTTGTAAAATAATTTAATTTACAGTTCCTGTATTTATACAGTTACATTATCAGAATGCATGCTGAATACACCGCGTAAATTACAGTCTACAGTTCCAGAGATTAGTTCCAAACTTTGTAATTGAGAGTATTAACTACACCAAACTAGGTACGTGTGAATATTATACATGGTACGTAATTGCTACTTAGTAGACATTTTCTAATTGCTTAGAGTAAGTATGTACTAGAGTTGCTACTAGGATTCTCCAGGTAGGAGACATCAACAAAGTAATTCGACTATTAGTGTGCATAAGAAAGTGGCCATCTTGAATCATTCTAAATACCCTTTCGATCATCATCGTCATCATTAACTGCCAATGAACATATATAATCCACTGCTGAACATAGGCCTTTTTTAGGGAGTTCCAAACACAACGACCCTAAGCCGCCTCCATACGATACGTTTAATGTCGTCAGTCTACCTAGTGAGAGGTCGTCTAACGTCCCCCACGTAACGTGTGGGGTCGTCGTTAATATTAGTGGTTAATACCATAAATGCAAGGTTATGTTTTCACAAGCCTAAAATACAAGTACCATGTGTTGGTTGCAGCGGGATTTTAATAATATTCTGATGTCTTCAAAATCGTTTTATTCTTTCATAATCTTTTAACTACCGCCGCATCGGAAAAGCAGTCCGTGACGAGAAAAGACACGGCCAGAAAAACTCGATACATGCTCTTTTTAAATGAATTACAAAACCTCAATTTCAATAATTAATATTACACTAAAAATATGCATACTTTGTAACAACCAAAAGAACAGTACCATACACTATTCGACTATTCTAACATGTCAATTCTTGTCTTTTATTTTATGGCCTGGAATCAAGTCCTTTCGAATCATCTGTCAGTCGACAGAAGATTACCTTACGTTACCATAGACAATTACATATAGTATTGTCTATGGTAACATATACCAATATTTTAAAATGCTAACACATGTCTATAACTGCAAAAAATACTTTAACATGTTTACTAGCTATCGCGCAACAAGTTTTCTATTCACAAATTCAAGTTTCGCCACAGTAACAAAAATGTCACAAAATTTGACATTCTTGTGTAACTGACTTGCGAGTCTTCATTGTCACTCTTATAGGATTTCGTGTATCTACATCTTATTCGTTCATAGTATTATTCTTCTATGTCCTGTCTATAGAATACTTAATCTAAGTCTAATTGTATCCAACATTTAATGTGGAAACGAATAGGAGTTGTATATTCAATTGTACTACATTATGAGTGCGCTAGCTAGAGATAATCTCTAACTAGCGTACACATAAAGTATTAAAATTCGCGAGACTAATAGCGCTCTTCTATAATGACGTTTTTATAACTCGACAGTGTGTGTTTCGAGTTCATCTTAATCTCCTTTTATTTAGCACGATACACGTATTTGGTTGTACTTACATTGTAAAGTCGATTTTTAACTGTCTGATTAAATTCAAATTCAAAATCATTTATTTCAAGTAGGCTGTTTATCAAGCACTTTTGAAACGTCAAGTCAGTCACGTAGTGACTCTACCACCATGCATGATTGTCTGTTTGTTCCAGGTAGTCCCTGAAACTATGAGTCAGATTTGAAAAATTCTATATACATTGCATACGACATTTTTCATAATATTTTGTCTCAACTTTCCATTGTGTTGGTGTAGAATTTTTCATACATATTTTTAAAGGATAGTCTGAACTTTATTTTGTTCCTTACATTTTACGCAAAAATCAGCAGCGAAAGCGCAAATGCAGCCATCATTCTTGGATCTTGGCGCCATTCTACGTGATAAATGTTATTAGTATAAGTTAGCTTAAGTTTATTACAGTTATTAGGATAAGTTAGCTTAAGTTTTTTATTATATTCTCATTTAAGTGTTATTATTAAGGATGCACTTAATGTGTTCTGGACTGCTTTTATTTTGACGGCCTCCGTGGCGCAGTGGTATGCGCAACGCTGACAGAGGTCCTGAGTCCGATTTCCGGCGGGGCCGATTGATGTTTAATTAGTCCTAGTCTAGCCGGTAGGAGGCTTTGGTTAGTAGGCCGCCAAGCGTAGAATGGCGCCAAGATCTAAGAATGATCTTGGCGCCATTCTACGTGATAATTGTTATTAGGATAAGTTAGCTAAAGTTTATTACAGTTATTAGGATAAGTTAGCTTAAGTTTTTTATTATATTCTTATTTAAATGTTATTAAGGATGCGCTCAATGTGTTCTGGACTGTTTTTATTTTGACGGCCTCCGTGGCGCAGTGGTATGCGCAACGCTGACAGAGGTTCTGGGTTCGATTTCCGGCGGGGCCGATTGATATTTCATTAGTCCTTATCTGGCTTGTAGGAAGCTTTGGTTAGTAGGCCGCAAAGCGATTTAGCGTTCCGGTACGATCGGACAGAAACCGAAAGGGTCGTGGATTTTAATCCTTCACCTTATAAGTTAGCCAGCTTCCATCTTAGAGTGCATCAACACTTACCATCAGGTGTAACTGCAATCAAGGACTAACTTAATAATAATAAATAAATAAAAAAATATTTCAAAAAAACGCTGAAAACCAATAGCTGTAAAATGTCATGATCAAACAACCAAGACTCGGCAAGTCTCTTATAATTTTTCCCATTAAACTTTTATTACAAGATATGTTTCACCTGAAAAGTTGGTCATACTTCCGATTCCTATCAGTGTCGGCTGAAATGAGGAGACTCCGAAAAGTTTTCTAATTTTCCAATGGAATTTATACATTCCAGCGTGGAAGTTGAGACCGATGACAAGCCACGTGTCGGTAATATTTCCAACTGTTTCCAACATTAATTGGATTGGCTTAATTTAATTACGTACATTTTTTTAACGACAAGAATTTTACCTACTTACATTTAATGGTATAAATACAAAATGAGTTTAAGGAATGTTATGACACGTTTTGATAAATTAAAGGCAAGGTTTCATAGATACTAATATGAATGAACAAACTAGCAGTCGCCCGCGACTTCGTCCGCGTGAAAACCTCTTAGGTACCCTTCCAATTTTAAAGACAGACTTTCATATTAAGTGTGCTCATTCACCGTTCCCCCTCTCAAATTTAAGCCGATTTAACAGATTTTTGCGGTCCGACTCGCGCGACAAAAACTGTGATA
Organism: Mycalesis mineus; assembly: GCA_034621355.1. Classification (NCBI taxonomy): domain Eukaryota; kingdom Metazoa; phylum Arthropoda; class Insecta; order Lepidoptera; family Nymphalidae; genus Mycalesis; species Mycalesis mineus. The sequence continues at coordinate 12,431,308 of CM067888.1, forward strand.
ACTCGGTTAATATATACAATACAAATATAAAATATAGCCTATGACACTCACCGTTAACGTAGCATTCTACTGGTGAAAGAATTTTTTTTTAATCGGATCAGTAGTTCCGAAGATAGCCCTGACAGATCTTTATTTACAAACTTACAAACTTTACCTCTTTATAATATTAGTATAGATAATACGTGCATAATCATTATTAGTCTATTTTTAACCTAGGCCTAGGTGTCCCTCCATTTATATTTGGAAAAATAGAGTTCAGACCCACCACGCTGCTTTAATGCGAGTGACGAGTTTCGAGTAATAAATTATTATTAATAAACAGTGACTAACAATTATAAATGACCTAGCCGGATTGACAGTTTAACGTTTCTCCGAGGCACAACAATTTTAACAATTTGAAAAATTGTAAAAAAACAAGTGTAAAAATTTTGACTGAAAACTTCTTAGAAGAAAGAAATGTTCAGTATTTCAAAGCTCGACCCAGCATTCTCCTGACTCGGACCTCATTATCCGAAGCCACATGCACCACTGGTACAACTTTTTACTTTTCTTTCTCATTAAAGGAATATTTTTCATAAAATAAAATAAATAATGAGCAATTATTCAAAGCATTGAGACTATTTGAATTACTCTTATATGTAGAGCTTAAAAGAGAATTGCAACAGTCAATAAATCTGCTGTGGGAGCTATAGTGCGATTAGTGCAATCTGCGAAACTAGTACAATTGGAGGACTGTTATACAAGTGGTTAACGAGAGCTCTCAAGAGTCTTAACCAACTGGGGCGTAAGATCTATTGGATACTTGGAAAGAAATATATTTATCTAATGGTATAATTATATTCTAAACTTATTTTTTTCTTTCTAGTTAAATAACATTATGCATAAATAAGTTTACTTTTTCTTTTTGGAACGAAGTTCCTTATCGCGCGTTGTGAAAGGGGGCTAGACGGAAAAAATTCGTACGAAAAGTTGTCACGACACTTTTTGATCAAAGGATCTTGCCGCGGCCTTTGATGTGTGTGCGCGTGAGCGGCGGGGGGCGCCCGCGCTGTATGCTGTCTCGCGCTCTCGTGGCGCCCTCTGGTGTTTCGGTGTACAACAACAAATATTATTATTACTTTAAAAAAATAAAATTTTATTACAATTCCTTCACTAATTAATCGAAAGGAACTTCGTTTCATCCGGGTGTCCCTTGACACCTCTCAACTTTTTTATTAAAGGAGTATTATCCATCAAATAAAATAAATACTGAGCAATTATTCAAAGTTTGAGACTAATTGTTTGAGTTGCTTTTATACTAGAGATGTAGAGCTTAAAAGAGAATTGCAACAGTCAATAAATCTGCTGTGGGAGCTATAGTGCGATTAGACTGATCTGTGAAACTAGTACAATTGGAGGATTGTTATACAAGTGGTTAACGAGAGATTTCAAGAGTCTTAACCAACTGGGGCGTAAGATCTATTGGATACTTGGAGAGAAATGTCTTTTTCTAATAACATAACAATATTCTAACTTTAGTATAGACTGCCTCTTTAGTCTAGTAGTTAGCCTATATGGCTTCGATCACGAGGGTCTGCGTTCGAATCTCGGGTCGGGTCGCCGGAATAATTCTGACTTTTTTGTTCTATAAAATTTTTAGTATATTCCAAGCTCGGAGTTGGGAAAGGTTTTACAACCCTGTGCCTCGGAGAGCACGTTAAGCTGTCGGTCCCGGTCACTATCACCCAAATCCGCCAACCTGAATTGGAGCAGTATAGTGGGTCTACGCGCCATATCTCCTCTCCTATAAGAAGGCAGGCCTGGCCTTGTAATAATGTTAATAGGCTGATAATCATGATGATGATGATGATGAAAAACATATGTTGGATAATTAGATTGGATTTGGTACCTGGTTAGCTGGCGCAGCTCTTCAGCAGGGTACCCTGTTCTTCCGTAGGCGCGCGGTTACTTTGTGCACCGTCTAGCACTCTTCATGTGATGATGACACTGGACACCATGCGTAAGATTCGCGGACTAGCGCGTGCGATTATTTAGAAGTACGGACAAGAAGTGACGTGAGTGACACATCCCGGGGTTGCCAGGTATGGTTACCAAATCCAAACATGTGAAAATTAGATTAGGTAAGTTTGTTTGTATTTGTGCTGGCAACTTTACGGAACATGCCGCCGACCTTAAAATAACCTAGCTTATTTTAAAGTTATGATACATAGATACATGTCAGATACATGATAGATACATAAGAGATACATGATAGATATATGATACTTAAATGATAATACGAAGTATGATGATAAAATTAAAAAATTATTCTATGGGCAAGGGACAGACCTTGACCACAGGTCTTTTGGTACAAGTGAAATAACTCGGTGGAGAGCAAATTTGATTTCGTGGACTGTAATTTGATTTGATGAATATAAGTTAGATTTACGACATTTATGATAAAATCGAAAACACAAGGAAACTACACGAAGTAAACATGATAATGACGAAAATCTATCTAAAAATTGTAAGTCTAGAGGTTCCTTTTGGGACATCAAAGTATGTTTTCGACGCTCTTCGTTTGTTTGTAAGTCGATATGTGAAACAGGCCAATCCTGCTGTTGGAGTTTTAGCCACGGTGGACCTGTGAACCATAACACTCGGTTCAACTGTGAAGGTAAAACGCCTCGAGAAGCTACGTCTGCAGGGTTATCTGCAGAACGAACGTGTCGCCACTGTGAAGCAGGTACGCGACTTGTGATTTCTGTAACACGATTAGCAACGTAAGTGCGCCATTCGTGAGATGGTGATCGAAGCCATGCGAGTGTGATAGAAGAATCGCTCCAGGCGAAAACATTTTTGAAAGGTAAAATGTTTCCGTAAGTAGCAAGAACCTTTTCAATCAGTTTTGAAACAAGTACTGCACCACATAATTCTAAACGTGGAAGAGATATCCTTTTAAGTGGTGAAACTTTGGTTTTAGCAATAATGAGAAATGTATGAATGCAATCTGATTGATCAGTAACGCGCAAATATACACAGCCAGCGTATGCCTTTTCTGAAGAATCAGAAAAGCCATGAATTTGTATTTCCTTGTATGATGGAAGAATATGTCGGGGTAAAGAGATATTTTCAATAAGAGAAAACTCAGAAATAAAGTTAGACCATAGCTCACTAATAGATTAAGGTGGTTGTTCATCCCATCCGACTCCTGAAATCCAAAGTAGTTGGATTAAATGTTTCACAAGCAATGTTATGGGAGAAAGAAAACCTAATGGATCGTAAATTTTAGAAATTTCAGATAGCATAATGCGCTTGGTGCATTTATGAGACGGAATGGTAACATGATAAGAAAATGTATCTGTTCTAGGGTTCCATTGGAGTCCTAAAATTTTGACTGAGTGATCATCATCTAGACTAGATAAAATGAGTGCAGAATCTTGATCAAGATCCTCATTGCTGATAGATGATAAGAATTCTGAATTATTGGAAGTCCATTTACGAAGTTCAAATGTCCCTGCTTTACAAAGACCAGTCAACTCACGTATCAGCTTTAGAGCGTCTTCCAACGTAGCAGCTCCAGTAACAATATCATCTACGAAAACGTCATTTAACAACACTTGCGAAGCGAGAGGAAACGTTGATGATTCATCTAGAGCTAGTTGACGAAGTGTTCGTAACGCAAGGAAAGGCGCGGACGCAACGCCGAAAGTAACAGTGCATAAGCGATATTCTTGTACAGGGTCATCTATTGAATTCCGCCAAAGGATACGTTGGAAATCACGATCTTCATTTCTAATTTGAATATAACGATACATCATTTTGATATCTGATGTAAAAACAACGTTATGAAGCCGATATTTTGAAAGAACTTGAACAATATCTTGTTGTAGTTTAGGTCCAATCAACAGATTATCGTTGAGAGAACGACCAGAACTGGTCTTACACGATGCATCGTAAACGATTCTGACCTTTGTAGTGGTAGAAGATTGTTTAACAATCGGGAAATGTGGTATGTAATAACAATTTGTACTACCAGGATTTCTAACAAGTTCCATATGTCCCAAGTCTATGTACTCTTGGAGACATTTGATATAATCTACTCGTAAAGCAGGATTATTAGAGAGCTTTGACTCAAGTTTATGAAGACGTGAAAGAGCAATTCCACGAGACTCACCAAGTGGAGGTGCATTTTCTTTAAATGGAAGCGACACAGTGTATTTACTTGTCGAATCTCTAGTATGTGTAGTAAGATAAATTGATTCACAAAGCATTTCCTCTTTAGTAAGAGGTTTAGTTTCAGGTACAGATTCAAGCTCCCAAAACTTTTGAATTTGCATGTCTAATTGATATGTGCTAACATTTACACAAACCTGTGATGGAAACATTGGCGATATTCGACCGTTAAGTAAATAACCGAAAATACTATCTATAGCAACAGGTGTGCCTAATGGTCCTTTGACTATGCTATGCAAAAGAATATGATCAGTATAATCTGACCCTAACAATAACTCTAACGGTCGAGAAGAACGCAGCTCAGGATCTGCTAGAGGTAGATTTTTTAGATGAGATATAGTTTCGAAGGTACTAGGTACCGAAGGTACATAACTAGTTATTCTTGGAAGAATAAGGGCTTCGATAAATAATTTTGGTTCAGGTTTGTTGTGTGGAGTTATCTCGCACATAACATAACCTCGCGGTTGATTATCTTTGTCGCCTATACCTGTAACAGTAGCACTCGAAGAAGTGCGAAAACGTTGAAGACCAAGTCGTTGAACACACGACTCGGTAATAAGACTGGCCTGGGACCCTTGATCCACTAAAGCGCGTATTGTATTTAAACAATGAGAGTTCGAATTGATAGGTTTAATATTAACTAACGCCGTAGTAAGGAGAACTGTTGAAAAATTTAAACAATTATTTGATGACTCAGCAACTTCAGCAACCAAGTTATGTGTGACTTTGTCATCAGCTTCGTGAAGCTTAGTGTGATGGCGCTGAGAACAAATCCTACAGCTGTAACGCGATGAACACGAATCAGTTTCATGATTATTAAAAAGGCAATTTGAGCAAACTTTGTTTTCTTTAATGAATTTTTTACGATCTTTTATATCCATGCTATGAAATGATTCACAATTGTTTAATGTATGAGATCCATGACAAAAGTAACAAATCCTCTTTGGATTTATATTTGTTGAACTATGAAAACTCATACTACGTGCTGGAGGTCTAATTTGCGTATTATAATTAATTTTATTATCAAAGGGCGCACGCGGGGATGAGGGAGGCTTGTTAGAAGTAATCCGTCTTGCCGAAATGGCCTGAGCGGAGCCGCCGACCATGCGAGTTGCAGTAGCGGATTGGCGCACGGTACCGGACGCAGTCGCGTTATCTTGGGCGGCTGACATGACTTCTAAAGCCGCTAACTCCTTTTCGAGAAAATCAAGCAAGTCGCTTACAGGTGGAATCTCGCGTGACGTTTTTAATGATAATTCGAAACGGCGGCGAATACTGGGCGTTATTTTACGAAGTAGAATATTTAGAAGTGGAAAGCTCCACTGCTGTACGGGAAAACCCAGGGAATCTAAGGCTGTCAAGTTTTCGTGACAGATATTAATAATATTTTTTAAGCTTTGTTTTAAGTTTTTATCGCTGACTGGCTCAGCGTCGAAAATTTTATCAAAATGCTTAGTGGATATAATTCTTTTATTTTGATAGCGATTTATTAATATAGACAAAGCATTTTGGTAGTTTGAATCGGTGACAGGAAAAGACTTTATAAGATTGAATGGTTCGTCACGCAACGACAGTAATAAATAGCGAAAACGCTGAACGTCTGATAACTCCGTGTTATCGTACGTTCGTTATAGACTTAAATAAATCATAAAATGCATTCCACTCAGTGACATTGCCACTGTACGTTTGTAACGAGAGGGTGGGTAACTTTATGTTTGATGAATGCGTATGACACAAAGGTGTTACATTAACTGAATTTTTTCTAGTGTTGATTTTTAGTTCATCCAATGCTATTTGAACCAAATAATACAAATTATCAAATTTATCCCTAATGGCTAGTTGGTCTTCCTGGTTAAATTCACCTTTCTTCGCTAACAATTTTTCTATTTTGCATTGAGCTGAATTAAATTGTTTTTTAATATTATTTAATTCTCTAGATCGAACCCTAAACTCTGCTTCATTGTGAATACAATCAGCCATCCGTTGGAGGCTATTTAAACAAATGTCTCTTTCGAACTGTATTTGGACTAATTCCATATTCAAAAGGAAAAAAAATTGAAGTACAATAGTAACACAGTACTACTATTCTGCACGAAAATACAGAACGTTATACACCTACACGTAGATAACGAGTGTGTAAAAAATTAGCGTGTAACGCGTGGTTGTAAAGGTAGTATAGTAAAAGATTTATATTTTTAAAAGTTAAAGATTTAGATTTATATTTATATTTGTACGAAACACAAATATAGAGAAACTGATTATATGCGATAGTTACACACGGTATTATTCTGTACGAAAATACAGAACTATATAGTTATATACCTACTCGCAGATTACGAGTGTGTACGTATGTCGATATGTTATGCCGGAATAGAAAAAAAATATGTTAAATTGTAATTACGTATTACAGTACGCAATACTGCTTGATTAGTTCGAAAAAACAAATCAAAACGTAATTTACAAACACTTCATTAGTATAAAAAAGTGCACAAATACAAATTATCTTGTTCGAAAAAACAAAGAAAAAGTGTAGAATACGGCTTAAGCACGAAGATGCTACTCGTTTAGTTCGAAGAAACTAAAACGAACCGTAAATTGTATAAAACAAATTTTATTTTAAACCGGCATGTGTAACACCACCTTTATGATGCAATCATGGAACCCGTTGCGTCGACGAGTTACAAAAAAATTAATGAAAGTTTTTAATTACGTAATATTAAGTTGAAATATTGATTAAACTACTGAAATAATGTTTAAAAAACACTGTACATACAGATATTTTCTAAAAATAATACGTATTTAATAAGATGTAATGATAAATACGGTCATGTGGGTAGTTGGGTCTTTGAGAAAAAAAAAATTAAATTACGCAGTGGTTGGTGATTTGGATGTGATATGATTCAATAGATATGATGATATGATTCGATGATGAAGAAGGAAAGTGCCAGCACAAATACTCAAAGGCCGTGGTAATGACGATTCGGCTCGCAGCAAATTTATGTTGGATAATTAGATTGGATTTGGTACCTGGTTAGCTGGCGCAGCTCTTCAGCAGGGTACCCTGTTCTTCCGTAGGCGCGCGGTTACTTTGTGCACCGTCTAGCACTCTTCATGTGATGATGACACTGGACACCATGCGTAAGATTCGCGGACTAGCGCGTGCGATTATTTAGAAGTACGGACAAGAAGTGACGTGAGTGACACATCCCGGGGTTGCCAGGTATGGTTACCAAATCCAAACATGTGAAAATTAGATTAGGTAAGTTTGTTTGTATTTGTGCTGGCAACTTTACGGAACAACATATTTGTCTCGAACTGATATTCTATTCTATTCTACATATTCTGAGTCTTTTTTTTTATCGACTACATGTTAAGTGATGATGCAATCTAAGTTGAAAACGAGCTAACTTGTTAGGAGGAGGATGAAATCCACACCCCTTTCGGTTTCTATACGACATCGTACCGGAACGCTAAATCGCTTGGCAGTACGTCTTTGTCGGTAGGGTGGTAACTAGCCACGGCGAAAGCCTCCCACCAGCCAGACCAAGACAAATTAAGAAAAACCTCAATCTGCCCCGCCGGGAATCGAACCCGAGACCTCCGTCCTATAAATCTACCGCGCATACCACTGCGCCACGGAGGTCGTCTAAAGCTAAACAACTGCATATATAACGCTGACGTCATTTTCTTATGTATTTATCCCCTAGCACTGGTTCAGCTATTATTTATATTAATTTTGTTCCCCACTCAAATCAAAACAATTAATTAAACTCGACCGCTGTCGTAATTCCCAATGAGGCTATTGCGCGGTTTGTATCAACAATGAAAACAGTAGATGTAATACAATACATTTTCGTTATTAAGTATTTTGGGAAGACGGCTTGACTTTCATTGTAAGTATCTAGAGTAAATTCTTTTTAATGCTTTGATGATAGGCGATGATGCAGTTTGACGTGGCATGCGCTTGCCTAAAAGATGCCTATTCACTCTTGACCCATATGATATGGGTACCCATATAACATATATGACAACCTCCATGGCGCAGTGGTATGCGCTGTGGATTTATAAAACGGAGGTCCTGGGTTCGATTCCCAGCGGGGCAGATTGAGATTTTTCTTAATTTGTCTTAGTCTGGCTGGTGGGAGGCTTTCGCCGTGGCTAGTTACCACTTTGCCAACAAAGGCGTACCGCCAAGCGATTTGGCGTTCCGGTCGTGTAGAAACCGAAAGAGGTGTGGATTTTCATCCTACTCCTTACAAGTTAGCCCGCTCATCTTCCGCCGACCGCCATCTTAGATTGCATCATCACTTAACATCAGGTGTGATAGCAGTCAAGGGCCAACTTGTAGTCAGTAAAAAATATAGGCGGTAGTGGCGTATGAGGAATAAGAAACTTAACTGCTTAGTACGCATCCAAGGGATTTCGACTACGTAACGGTGTACATATCTCAGTGATATGAACAGGTTTGTGTATGTTAAGTACCTGTTCATACCTAGTACTAGGAGTGTATGAAAACAAAAATATGTTAATAAATTATTTATGTGTGAAAAGTTGCTAAGGGTTTTAACCGACTTTGAAAAAGAAGGTTCTCAGTTTTACCTGTATGTTGGTCCGTGATCATTTGGCTGAATATATTTCGTTGTGGTTATCAGAAAAGTACTTGTTACATTTAGGAGAATATTTAAAATCGAATTCAAAATAAGAGAGTTCTCAATTTGATAAAATTATTTTGTAAACGTGTTTCTATGCCGTACAATTCCTATGGTATAATTTTAGTCGATAATTTAGTTATGCGTTTCTGACAAGCGACGTAAATTGAGTTTTCTCACAAACGTATTTTGTCCTGTCATTTAAAAAAAATCAAATTTTCATTTATTTATGTAAAATTTTACTAATTTTCAGTTATAGCTTACCTTTGAAATGATTTAAGGGAATTACCAGAATTAAATCAGACATCGTTTATTTGCATGAAACATTTACAATAATTTTTTTAAGTCTTGTTTTGTTAAATAAATTATAAAATAAAATCCATACAATAAAATACATTATACAACCCTAATAAACCAACAACGCTTTGTAAAATGTTAAGTGAATTTCTTATCTACGGACGAAAGATATTTTAAGTAATAAGATCTTAAAAAAAGATAAAATTCACTAACAGTAGACGAAGCTCCTAATACAATTCTGCTTTATTTGAGCGTGATACAAAGGAATTTATTCCATTTTATTGTGTTATCCTAGTCTCAAACGGAGTTTTCACTAGACTTAGCTTTAAAAGTAAGAGAGTGAATTAAATACTGTGTATTATTTTATTCTTTTATATTTAAGGGTTGAATTTTGATCTAAGGTATAGGTATCTAAAACTTTGAGCAGAATTATTATCTTTTTAAACGGAGGAGGTTCTCAATTCGACACGTATACTTTTTTTTATGTATGACCACGCATAACTTTTTACAGAGTTGTCCGATTTTGATAATTCTTTTTTTATTCGAAAGGGCATACTTTCAAGGTTGTCCCATTGTCATCATGTTAGGATCTGATGATGATATCCTGGGGAAATTGAAGGAACTGTTCAAATTTTGGAGGCACGCTTACAGCGATTTCGTTTTTTGTCTCAATATCGGTAGCTTTTTGGCTACTAGTGCCGTATGTACTATGACCGTACAGTACGAGTACTTTACGTGGCGATAAATCACTAAAAAATAAGAAATAAAAAATTTTAACAAAAAATAGAACCTACTCAAAACGCACTAAAAAGTAAAAAATAACTGTGTCATTTAGTTGCTTTAATTTACTTAAGCATATCTTTTTAATATTGGGACTGAGAAGATCAGCAAAAAAAAGAAAGTAATCGACATAGCTCTGTGAGTTGTAGAACTGAATTGGCAATGGGTGGTGCACGTGGTTCTAAGTTGATGATCGAAGTTGGGGCTCAAGGTTCTGGAATGGCGAACCTGCCCCGGAAAGCGCAGTTTAGTTTGACCAGAGGAAGTGGCGACATATAATTGCTTGTAGCTGGCTGCTCCCTGTGATCAGTCATGATGATGACGAATATCGGGACAAACATTTGCTCCGTATTTCTTTATGGTCGATGCTTGACCTACAAAGGTACCTCAGAGGTAGTGAAGGTATTAACAAAAATCTCATATTATATAATGAAATTAAATAAATTTTGGAAAACATTTCCTTAAATTCTGACTAGGTATTCGAATGTTATAGGGCGTGCATTTTAACTTTTATTTTTTTTTGTATGGTATTGCACAAAATCTGTTACTAAATAAACAAATAGGTAATAAATATTGAAACTAATAGGCATTAAAATATAATAAAACTTTGCTGTTTAAGGAACATTACTGTTTCTATTTGAAACAAAAAGTAATTATAACACATAAATGTACAAAACTAGTGAACTACTGTCGGTTGAAAGCACTTTCAACTTTTAACACAAATTATCAAAGGTAAACTTCGAGCGGTAAAGTATCATTCGGAGTTCAGTGATGTACACACTACAAACTTTATCACACTGACTGCCTCTTTGGTCAAGTGGTTAGCTTTACGGCTTCGCATCATGAGGTCCTGTGTTCGAATCCTGAGTCGGGCTGTGGAATAATACTCAGCATGAGTTTTGTGCGGTCTTTCTTAGTTCGTCTTCAATTAGTTTTCAATAAAATTCGATGTAGGGAAATTGGCGGTGATACACTCATGTGCCTCGGAGAGCATGTTAATCTGTTTGTCCCGTATAGGTACCATAACCATGACGTCCTCCGTGGCGCAGTGGTATGCGCAGTGGAGTTATAAGACGGAGGCCCTGGGTTCGATTCCTGGCTGGGCAGATTGAGGTTTTTCTTAATTTGTCTTGGTCTGGCTGGTGGGAGGCTTTCGCCGTGGCTAGTTACCACCCTACCGACAAGCGACTTAGCGTTCCGGTACGATGTCGTATGGAAACCGAAAGGGGTGTGGATTTTCGTCCCACTACTAACAAGTTAGCCCGCTTCCATCTTAGACTGCATCATCACTTAACATCAGGTGTGATAGCAGTCAAGGGCCAACTTGTAGTCGATAAAAAAAAATAATAATTTGATTTGAATTTCCCTAAGACCGATGACTCGCATTGGAGTGGCGTGGTGGATATATGCTCTATATAGGAGGAGGCCCTGGCCCGGTAGTGGGTCATTAATTGACTGATAATTTTGAAAGTTTACTTCGTAATAAATAGGTTAACTATAATTCACTTTACGATCTTCTTTGTATAAAAGATTTTTTTTTAAATGTGTTTCTATGAAATACGTGACTTTGGTCCGCCTTTCGTTTTATTATTACACAACACAACACAATAAGATGTGTGATGTGTGTAAGATTTACATGTTATAGACCAAGTAATTAATACGGTATTAACGAATAAGTCCGGGAATTTTGATAAATGCCCAAAATGAGAGAGCAGTTTACTACAAAAGCTGAGAACAGTTCATATTAAGTGAACTGTAAGTAAAGTGAGGTTTTATTTATGCTATTTTTATTTTAAATATATAAACAATATAAACTGAATAAATATTTCATTACTAGTTAGTAGTAGTTACTAGTTGTTTAGATGTTAATTATTTGTTTTCTTTTACGTGATAATGTGTTATAAATCGAAAACCGCCAGCTGCAGGCACAAAAAGTACAGTTCATTATTATGTTCCGATCGTGCCTCGGAAATTTTTTTGTTTGCCGTCAAAAATAATCACTACCATGAAGTCTACCGTTAGTGTATGCTATTTTTTATTCTCCATAAATTTGCTTAGAAGAAGAAGAAGAAAATCTTTATTGCACGCATAATACATAGACATACACACAGTAAACAAAAAATAAAATAAAACAACAAACATGAATGCATGCAAAGGCGGCCTTATTGCTTGGAGCAATCTCTTACAGGCAACCCCTGATGATAGGAACTGTGAAGTGAAAGCGGAAATGGAGCAAGACGGATTAAATATATTTTGATAAATAATATATAATCTCACAAACATAAATACATATACAGCTGTTTGGGAAAAAAAAATTCTCATACCTATATATGTTAGGTATAAATAAAAGAATAGGTAAAGACTTCACGAATATTTTCTGGATGGAAATAAAATAGGAAAAAAAAAGAATATGATATGTTTATTATATTAAAAAGATATATGATATGTCAACCAGCTCAAAATCACCGAGTATTGGATTAGAGATAGCGTCATATAACAGTACAGATTTTAGGGTGGTGAATATTTTCATTTCATTATTTACTTTATTGTTAGGTAGGTCTTTATTATTTATTCACAATGCCCGGAAAGTATAAAAAATGCCTAGGTTTGACACTTGTTCCATAACATACGCACAAATTACGAGCAGAGATGTGACAATGATGTATAGCCATAAATCATAAAAGCCATTATATTTTAAACGGATTTGTCATACTAAACCCTTGTTCATCGCGAGATAAATAAGGTTTGCCATCCCCACCCTTAGGGACCATCTCCACGGGCGAGAGAATCGCGGCGATATTATCTACCCTCGTATTCCTGTATCCTCAACGACCATGTTTCTATACGGCGATGTTATGCGAGCGTGTCGTCATCGAATCGCCGCAGTATCGTTGCTACTGGTGGCTTGCTCGCCGTGCCTTGGCAGCGATACTACGACGAGCACGATGTTGACGAAGTCACCCATTCTATATAATATTAATACTACCTACAGTATGATAAACAGTTAAACTGTGTTAATTCTATTGCAAACGCCTCTTCACAGACACGCGGCGATCCTGTTACGAGACGCGACGATATTTATGTAGTAGGTGGAATAAATTGCTTTTTCGTAGATACTACACGACGATAGATAGATTTGACGGCTGAGTGGCGCCCTGAGTAGTGATCCTCCTTCTGCGTCCTGGCTGTGGGTTCGATTCCCGCATCTGGAAAAATGTTTGTGTGATGAGCATAGGTGTTTTCCAGCGTCTGGGTGTTTATCTATATAAGTATTTGTGTATAATATATATAAAATATTTATCAGTTATCATAGGTATATATAGCTTATTTTCGGGCTGTGTGTGTAATTGTCCTATAATATTTATTTATTTATTTGTTAAAAAAAATAGTATCGACTGGAGGAGTCGAGGAGAGAGAGAGAGAGAGAGGAGAGAATAGTATCGATCGTTGGAGGTTCTGGTTTGATTCCCGGTTGGGTCCAATAAGATTTTCAAAATTGGTCCAGGTCTAGCTGGTGGGAGACCCTTTACCACCCTATCGACAAAGACGTACCGCCAAGCGTTGCAGCGTTCCCGTACAATGTCGTGTAGAAACCGAAAGGGGTGTGTATCCAACAAGTTAGCTCGCTTCCATCTTAGATTGCACCACCACGAGGAGTGATTGCAGTCAAGGGCTAACTTATCATCCTAACTAATATTATAAATGCGAAAGTAACTCTGTCTGTCTGTTCGCTCTACAACTACTGAACCGATTTAAATGAAATTTGGTGCACAGTAAGTCTAGAGCCTGAAAAAGGACATAGGCTACTTTTAATTGCGAAAAAAGGGTTGTAAGGGGTTAAAGGGGGGATGAAATGTTGTATGAAAGTATCGTCATTTTGAAAGCTTAAACCTATTTCTTAGGCAGTTGATTAGATATTAATAAATATAACATTCATCCTAATCCTAACTAATATTATAAATGCGAAAGTAACTCTGTCTCTCTGTCTGTCTTGCTTTCACTCTACAACTACTGAACCGATTTAAATGAAATTTGGTGCACAGTAAGTCTAGAGCCTGAAAAAAAACATAGGCTACTTTTAATTGCAAAAAAAGGGTTGTAAGGGGTTAAAGGGGGGATGAAATGTTGTATGAAAGTATCGTCATTTTGAAAGCTTAAGACCTATTTCTTAGGCAGTTGATTAGATATTAATAAATATGACATTCAAAGCTTAGAAAAATTAGGCTGCCGTAATAACTAATTCCACGCGGACGAAGTCGCGGGCAAAAGCTAGTACTGCTATTAATGTAAAAGTTTGTGTATGTTTGAGCGTTTGTTTGTTACTCTTTCACGTCAAATCTACTGAATGGATTTTGATGAAACTTCGCAATAATATAGCTTACATATCAGAATAATACATAAGCCACAATTTATCCTAAAATTCCCACGAGAACCTCCGGGTCCTCTAGTAATGATAAAAAATAAGCGCAAATCCGCTGCGATTCTCTCACTCGTGGAGACAGTCCCTTACTCCCGGGAGGAGACGTATCCTGTTTATTTCATAATGTAGGGAAATTTCCTTATGTCCGCTCTGTCGTCGCGAAGCAGTTTACATTCTGACATTTATTGCAAGCTTAGAGGGGGAGGAGAATTATATTTTTCATTTGTTGCAAACAATTCTTCTTGCATATTTATTCTTACACGAGGAATACAATTTAGAATTGAATTACTGAGAGAGGTGACAAATGCTGCTCGTCGCTTTTCTGTAAAGTGAAACAATAGATGATATTATATTTTCATTCTAGGAAGTTTATTAAAGAACAGACAACGGCACTTTCTAACAATATATTTAGTTATCTCAGAATTGGTAAAAAACCATAAATCTCACAAGTTTTACTAATTTTTGTCCAGACCCATTTCCAAAATATCCAAAATGACTCGAGAGCATAATTACGCAGTTTCCGCTATCTTGGCTTGTCTATTTTGACAGTGTATGTCATTGTCAAAATAGTCAATCACAAACTGACATTAACGTTCCGTAATAATTAGAGTCAATAACGCAAATTTGGTTAGAAAGATTCCTTATTATATAATAAACTACCTATTTAGTAATGGTGTTAATTACTATGTATTTTATTTCAATAAATTAGAACAATTTGTCCTAAGTTGGTCGGTAAGGTTGGTGGTTGGTTGGTTGGTGGCGTGCACAAAGTTTTTAACTAGGGTAGGCATCGTATTTTTAGTCACTAAAAAGTACGAAATAAAAATTTTAATAACAAACTAAACCGGCTTCAAAATGCACTAAAAAGTAAAAATTTATTTCGTCATTTAGTTGCTTTAATTCATTTTTAAGCATAATATCGAATAACACATACCTAGGCTTTTTTATGGACTACAAGTTGGTTCTTGACTGCTATCACGCCTGATGTTAAGTGATGACACAATCTAAGAAGATGGAAGCGGGCTAACTTGTTAGGAGTAGGATGAAATCCACACACCTTTCGGTTTCTACACGACACTGTACCGGAACGCTAAATCGCTTGGCGATACGTTTTTGTCGGTACTACCTACGGCGCTACACACCAGCCAGACCAAAACAAATTAAGAAAAGTCTCAATCTGCCCCGCCGGGAATCGAACCCAGGACCTCCGTCTTATAAATCCACCGCGCATATCACTGCGCCACGGAGGTCGTCAAATACTTTTTATCCCGTAAAGGCTACTTTTTATACCGAAATTTTTACCGGAACGAAGACTACACGGGTGAAACCACGAGCGACCTCTAGTGTATAATAATATAGTGTTTTCATCTAATTGAGAAAAGAGCATTAAAAGTCACGTGAAACATAATTGATGTAGAATTTATGTATGATTATAAAAACGCTAACAATGGCGATATTAAGTAAAATCTTCTAATTAAATTGAAATTACATCAATTCAAATTATAACAGACACGTGAAACGTCTACGGAATGAAACTTTGTTAGAAATGTATAAATTCTATCGGAAATTTAGAAAACTTAATCAGAGTTTCCTCATTCCAGGTACGAGTGGAGTCAGAAGTTCGACTGATTTTGTAGATAAAACCAATCTACAAGATATAAAAGTTTAATTGAGAAATATTTTCAAAGGGAGACAAGTTTTTTAAGTAACTACTTGCTGTTAGTCAAGCGTTGGGCTGGCGACTTCATCAAAGAAATAGATTTAAAAAATATTGGAAAGATCGATGTTTATTTCTAACTATAGGTCAACGACGTGTAAATAAAATTATCAAATATAATTTCGCCAGCTTTTTTCTCCTATTGGTTGGATCGTGATGTTAGCCTACAGCTTTCCTCTTTAATTGTAAAATAATGATGGAAAATAGAGTCAGTTAGAATTAAAGACCAATCCTTAACATCATTCTCTTATTACCATCTCGCTATAAATATCAATTACTAGCAGTCGCCCGCGACTTCGTCCACGTCAAAATCTCTTAGGTACCCTTCTAATTTTAAAGACAGACTTTCATATAAAGTGTGCTCATACCCCGCTCCCCCTCACAATTTTATTTTTTTATTGTTTCCCGTGAAACAATATTCTCCGTCCCGTCCCGTGTACTAAAGATCTATATTTTTGTCAAACCTTGTACGACATTACAGTACATTAACATTAACAATATATATTTACTGATATGTAAAGCTTGATATTAAAAAAGACAATTTTGTTCACAATTAAATACTCTTAATCAACAATACATTTATTTTACAACATATTTATTTAGATAAAGAAGAATATTATTACGTTGAGACAATTCTTAACAAATGCATTAATTTCGACCAAATTTGATTACCATAAAAACGGTTCTAGTGAGCTAATCTTAAGATAGACATAATTATACTGTTGTAAACATTTGTTTAGATCATTTCAAGAGGAATAATTCTTTAATACATATATTTTTGGTATCTTGAACCGTTTTCGCAGCTCACGCTACGGATGATTATGATGTTTATGACGTAATCCTTTACTAGAACAAAATTTATCATAAAAAACAAAATCGAAAATATTCTAACCCGGAATCAAGCAAAGTAGCCTAATAAATGAACTCAAAATAAATCGCTTCCAAAATTATACCCAAGAAATACCGTTTGATTTGTTGTCTTGAGTCTGAAATTTATTCAATACCGCCGCCTATTTGTTTGTGATCCCCTAATTGATATTTGACCCTTCAAAACACTGGAAATATTGGAACGCGGAATCAATTAAAGTGAACTTGTGATCCTATAATAATTTTCTTTCGTACTTAGGAAGTGAGTTAAAATTAATGTTCATTTATTTTTTACATTTTGTTTTAATGTGAGTAAAATAAAATGTTAAAAAAATATGCCTTGGTGAACAATGTTTTTGAATGTTGGTTCTTTTGTGGATATATTTTTTAAGTAATTTTGTTAAGTCAATAATTTGAAGTAAAACTTAACTATGAAGAGGTAAATGTTGCGTCAGTGGGTCATACGAAGATTTCTAAAATAATCATTTACTTTTGGAAGTTTTTTCATTATAGTTGACTTTACGGTTCATCATCAGCTGTCCACTGTTGGGCATAAGTCTATTTTATGGACTTGATGATCAACAACAAACAATGATCCTAAACTTCTCCCTGCAACTCGCTGTTGTTAATTTACCTGGTGGTGTTTGTCTGTGATGCTCTAATTAATATTTGACCTTACAAAACACTGGAAATATTATAAATATTGGAACGTGTAACTAATTAAAGTAAACGTATAACTAGTAAGTCAGTGACCCTATTATAATTTTCTTTTATACTTAAGGATGGAGATAATTATTTATAATTAATTAATCTTATAATTTATGCCTGCGATATAAAATATGTCTTGGTGAATAATGTTTTTGAATGTTGGTTCTGTTGTGGATATATTTTTTAAGTAATTTTATTAAGCCAATAATTTGAAGTAAAACTTAACTATGAAGAGGTAAATGTTACGTCAGTTGGTCATACGAAGATTTCTAAAATAATCATTTACTTTTGGAAGTTTTTTCATTATAGCTGACTTTATGGTTCATTATCAGCCGTCCACTGTTGGGCATAAGTCTATTTTAGGGACTTCAAAACAATGATCCTAAACCGCTTGTGGCCAGCGACTCCCTGCAACTCACTGTTGTTAATTCACCTGGTGGTGTTTGTCTGTGATGCTCTAATTTATTTATTTATTTTTTATTTATTTATTAGGTTCGCTTACAATTACTTACACTAAAACATGATATCTTAAACTTATTCCTTAATTTATACTAAGTGTAGTAATTACTTACAAGCAAACACAGCATGCCCAATATAGTAGATAATAAAGATAACTTAAATAATACAAAACTTAACCGACAATTCAAATAGGTGCTACTTAATAATTAATAAAAAACGGTAAACAAATAAATGTGAGAAAATTATACTAATGTAGTTAAAATCTTAATAATCGAACTGGCAGAACATAATTACTATTTAGCTCCATGAGGAGATGATCTTATTCCGAAACATATCTATGGAGTCTGAATAGATATCCACTACAGTGCTGAGGTTATTTAGGGTTTTACACAATCTCGGAACAGGGGAGTTAGCACCAAGGACAGTTCTACGCAGAGGAGGATATAAAGGAGTTATAGGTTTACGTGGATAGTTAAAGGGAACCTTAAATCTAAAGCTAGACAATAATTGAGTACAGTCAATCCCAGCATTCAAAATTTTATACAGGAACAATAAATCCAAAAGTTCTCTCCGATTCTCTAATGAGGTTATTTTAAAATGTTGTAGCCTTTCTTTATAAGAAAAACTTCTTTTAGCTCTTCCGATAATTAATATTTGACCCTTCAAAACACTGGAAATATTATAAATATTGGAACGTGGAACTTATTAAAGTAAACGTGGAACTAGTAAGTGAGTGACCCTATTATAATTTTCTTTTATACTTAAGGATGGAGATAATTATTTATAATTAATTACTTTTCTTATAATTTATGCCTGCGATATAAAATATGCCTTAGTGAACTACATATATATATTGGTGATTTTGATTCATCTATGCATCTTCTTTTTTGCTAATTTCTCGAGTGTAAAAAAACAGCCAATAATTTGAAAAGAATGTATAGTTGGTTTAAAGAGCGGTGAATGAAACATCAGTTGGTCACACGAAGATTTACAAAAAATTTGTAAATTATACTCGATTGAATATTTATTTTTACTATTGTAACTTTTAGGTTATGTGGTGAATATTTTATACTTAAATTGAGAGAGATAAAACAATATTAAACAAAAAATATATTTTTAAATCCTAACTAATATTATTAATGCGAAAGTAACTCTGTCATTCTGTCAGTGATTTTTAGTAGTGGCTCTGTAAATGATCTTATAGCGAATAGCTTCAGCACCTCAAGAGAGCTGTTTCCATCATTTGCTCCATATTAAACATGTTCAGAATTAAACAAATAATTACAAATTATTTGCAAACAATTGTTGCTAATGATTAGAATCTTTAAAATTATAATATAAACAATATACACAAAATATTCCAACCGTGACACGACCCAACTCATTGTCACTTTAGGTTTTAGTGAACCATTTCGTTTAGTCCTTAATCCATTAGTCATAGCGTAGTGCGAGCCCCAGTTGTGATCCACGCCGAACAATGTGCGAAGTAATGGGGAGGCCTTTGTTTTGGACAGGCTTACATCTCGGTAGTGTTTCTTTATTAGGACCGCTCCGTTACCGAGTCCTTAGTGACTTTTGTTGGTACTTACATCTGTTTGCTAGGGGTTGTAAGAGGTAAATATTTGTTACTTTGATCACTGTATTGAAATAAATACATTATAAAACATGACTAAGTTTTAGATGGTGTTTTTACTTACCTACATCTCGATGGTGTTTCTTTATTAGGACCTCTCCGTCACCGAGTTCTTAGTGACTTTTGTTGGTATTTACATCTGTTTGTTAGGGGTTGTAAGAGGTAAATATTTGTTACTTTGATCACTATATTAAAATAAATACGTTATAAAACGTGACTAAGTTTTAAATGGTGTTTTTTTACTTACCTACATCTCGGTAATGTTTCTTTATTAGGACCGCTCCGTTACCGAGTCCTTAGTGACTTTTGTTGGTACTTACATCTGTTTGCTAGGGGTTGTAAGAGGTAAATATTTGTTACTTTGATCACTGTATTAAAATAAATACATTATAAAACGTGACTAAGTTTTAGATGGTGTTTTTTTACTTACCTACATCTCGGTAATGTTTCTTTATTAGGACCGCTCCATTACCGAGTCCTTATTGATTTTTGGTGGTACTTACATCTGTTTGCTAGGGGTTGTAAGAGGTAAGTATTTGTTATTTTGATCACTATATTAAAATAAATACATTATAAAACATGACTAAGTTTCAGATGGTGTTTTTTACTTACCTACATCTCGGTAGTGTTTCTTTATTAGGACCGCTCCGTTACCGAGTCCTTAGTGACTTTTGTTGGTATTTACATCTGTTTGCTAGGGGTTGTAAGACGTAAATATTTCTTGCTTTGATCACTGTATTAAAATAAATACATTGTAGATCATTACGAGGTTTTTTTACTTACCTACATCTCGTTACCTACGTTACCAAGTCCTTAGAGACATTTGTTGGTACTTATATGATTAATCTGTTTGTTGGGTGTTGCAAAAAGGTAAATACTTGGTACTGTGATTGCAATAAAGAAACCATAATACATAAATCCAGTTTTAGTTGATGATTTTCATTACTTACATCGTACTGTAGCATTTTTTTTTAAAGTTAAATGTGCCCCGCGGCATCAAAATTATTTAAGCCTATTTGAAAAAATGACAAAACACCAACTATTACTATTAAAGACAAAATTTTTACTTGAACCTTTTTGAATCATCATTAATTTTCAAAAGGATGACTAGCGGTGGTGTTGTTCTAAAATGTGACGTCATCAAACAAAATCACATTTCGTCGGCCCCTTCTTTAATGTGTGACCTAGTTTATGGATGACTTCATACCATCAGGTGAGATTATATTCTGTCGTCAAACAACAGAAAACTTTGTACACCATTAACTACCTTAATATATAACGGAGTAAACATTCTCATCTCTACATAATTGCTCGCTTATTACAAAAGTTTTAATTTGACTCAAAACTCGGCAAACAGTGGAAATGGCCCAGAATTAATTCAATACCCGACAGACAGCGAAAATCAAACACGCGTCGAACCAAAATACTATACAGACCCCTATGAGCAAAGCAGTCATTAGCAGAGAATACTGCGCACGTTTACATTGACTGTGTGCGTTTTTTGAGTGACGTCGCTAATAATTTTGAGTACCTTGTTGACGGAGTTTTGCTTGGTATTTTTTTATTATTGGTTTTTATTACAAATTACTTAACAACGCCATCTATTGTTAAATATTGCTGTGTCGGTATAGTTTTTCATTACCTGAAAATACTAATAAAACTACATTTTCTAAAAAAAAACCTAGTTAGATTGATTAATTGGCCACGAAAGCCTTTGCATACAAAATTTAATTAAAACTGCTCGTTTAAATGTTTAACAACGCCCCTGTTTTCGCAGCGGAGTTTGCGTCGTAGAGACCAATTCCATCCCCACCATCTTGATGGTTGGTCATCTACGACATCAAGATTCTCTAGAACTTTTCTTCCACGAACCTGTACATTGTGGAATCAACTTCCCGCCCGGGCTTTTCCTGGGAATTTTAATATGGGGGTATCTAAGGGGCGTATTAACTCTTTCCTCAAAGGCCGTCAACGCACTAGCAATGCTTCTGGTGTTGTAAATGTTTATGGACGGCGGTAATCGCTTAACATCAGGCGACCCGCATGCTCGTTTGCCCGCTTTTTTATCGATAAAAAAAAACTTTAAGGCTAGCAGTTCCATGTACAAGTATATAAGGTTAGAGGTAAAAAATAAACAAAACAGAAAATTCCTTCTTCAAACCTGTGTTTGGTTTGTAATTAACCCTCGTGGTAGGCTGTGTATTTATCTTAGAGGTCTTTAAAGAGTTAAATATAATATTTCAATTTGCTTTGAAGAGTGGTTGCGTGTCTAAACTCCAACCTAACTAAGCTCTCAACTTACAGATTATGCAGTTTTACAGCACAAAAACTTACTCCGTACAATCAAACAGCAGATAGATTTCAATCATTTAATTTAACAGGAGTGAAAAAAATATATCTAAAAGTCTTTTATCTTATACCTTTAAACGAAAATTAACAACAACAATATTAAATCAGAATAACACACATCCTACCAAAGTATAGGACTATAACCCACTAATAAAAACATATTGTACAACAATGTATTACGCACCATTTTATTGCATTTTTTTTACTATTTAATATAAATTGCATTCAAAAGCTCTAGAACTTGGGAGTATTCGACATGAGCCTAATGTTGGTTATCGTCCATTTCCGTATTTTTTTTCCGTATAGTTGTCACACTGACATGACAGTCGCAGCTTTATTAAATACATTTCTAAATAGGCTTAACGACTCTGAATACTAAAGTGGCCTTTTAAAGCCCACTTTTGGTGTACATTCAATAAAGGCGATTTAAAAGACTAGAACCCAGTGAAACAATAAAGATTTAAAAATGCGTAAAGAGTGTGAATTAAATGGAAATAGTTAAATTACTTTTTTTAACAGAATTTTATTCCGATGTCCAGCGGTAAAAATGTCTTATTGTGAAATATTTATTTAATAATAGGATATTTTTAGTATATTTATAATTTGTGTTCTATCTGGGTTAGGATCTGGCATTCTCCTTTAGGGGAATGGAAACTACGCTGTTGAAACCACAGGCGATCTAGTACATCATAATCTTATAGTGCCATTTTTTTAGTTCAAAGGGAACTAAAAAAAATTGGTTGTCTGTAAAGTCGGTTTACTGACGATAGTTGAACGTGACAATGTCTTAAGAAAATACTGATGGAATGGTAGCATTTAATTGGTTATTAAAATTTTTAATTTAAGTATATTTTTATAAATATTAATTTCAATTTTGATTTTATAAATTTATATTTTAAATTTATAATAAATATATTAATTTTTAATTTAAAATTAATATATTTAATAATTATATTAAATAGACGGATGTCGAACGCTGCCGAACGCAAAGGCCGATTGTGCTTCTTTGTCGCTCTTTCCGCGCTCTCGCTTGCACTTCAAGCCTTACATGGAACGCCTCAAAGCGAGGTAACGACGCATGACGTCATGTTTTTTCGTGCGTGCAGCCGGCTCTATCGAATTATAAGACGTTGTCACGTCAAAAAAATACTGAGCAAAGCTCCGTGAACCAGCTACGGTAATATAATGGAAACACGCGCCCTGTAGTTAGCTGATACGTGACTTAGACATGTGTGTTTGACATAACGAGTCCACAATGCGAATAAGACGTGACCGCGCGCTCGAGATCCGGCCTAAGACAATACATTCTTAGTGGGTACGTTATTTTAGTACTTACATATTGTTATAGGTAGGTAATACATATTTATTGTACACGGTGATATTATAACGTTTGCACTTGGTGTGGATAGTTTTGATAACGTTCTCACTTTTCGATTTATGACTTTTTTTATCGACTGCAAGTTGGCCTTTACCTGCTATCACACCTGATGTTAAGTGATGATGCAATCTAATCATTTATCTAAAAAATTACTGCAATATGCCTACTATTTTTAACCGACGAAAAAAAACGGAGGAGGTGCTCAATTTGACACGTATTTATATATTTTTTGATGTATGACGCATAACTTTTTACAGAGTTGTCCGATTTTGATAATTTTTTTTTATTAGAAAGGGCACACAGGGCAAGGTCCCATTGTCATCATGATAGGATCCGATGATGCTATCCTGGGAAAATTTAAGGAACTCTTCAAATTATATAGACACACTTTCAGCGATTTTCGGTGCCAGCCAAGGTTTCTACTTTAAGGACGTTACCTAGAACCCACAAACTTCTGTACTACGTTAAATAAATGTTAAACTTGCTGGCACCGACTTCATAGATATAGTTAAGTAAATTAAAGCAACTAAATGACACAGTTATTTTTTACTTTTTAGTGCGTTTTGAGTCGGTTCTATTTTTTGGTAAATTTTTTTTTTATTCATTATAAGTAAGAAATAAAATTTTTTAACAAAAAATAGAACCGACTCAAAACGCACTAAAAAGTAAAAAATAACTGTGTCATTTAGTTGCTTTAATTCACTTAAGCATATCTAGGAGTCGGTGCCACATCACACCTGATGGTAATTGATAACATAATCTAAGATGAAAGTGGGCTTATGTTTAGAGAGATAATATCCACAGTCCTTCAGTTTCTACATAACATCGTCGTAGAGAAACGGTAATCGCTTGGGAGTATGAATTTTTCTCGGTAGGGTGGTAACTAGCCACGACCGAAGCTTCCCCAACCAGCCAGACCAGGACCAATTAATATCTAATCTCCATCTGCCTGGCTGAGAATCGAACCCAGGACCTCCGTCTTTTAAATCGACTGCGCCACAGAGGCCGTCAATTAATATCAAATTATCACTAAGCTACAAAGTTAATCTGACTTTCCGTTTTATATCGACTTTACACAATTATTCATCATCATCATTATCAGCCTATTAGCGGCCCACTACAGGGCCAGGCCTCCCTCCTTATAGGAGAGGGGATATGGAGCGTACACCCACCACGCTGTTCCAATCGGGTTGGCGGGCTTAGGATGATAATGTTTCATTTATTAACGATCACTATTAGATGTTGATGATAGTGACCGGAACCGACGGCTTAAAGTGCTCTCTTGGCATGTACAGTTCATTTAATAGAAGAATGAAAAAGCTCAGCAATATTCCGTGACCCGACCCAGGAATCGAACCCAGGTCCTCGTGATCGAAGCCACAATCATTGATAAACAATGAATATTTATAAGTACTACTATAGGTACCTTTCGAAATAAAACCTCAACTAAGTAGTGTAAAAGTGTGAAAACTAATATTATAAATGCGAAAGTAACTCTGTCTGTCTGTCTTGCTTTCACTCTAAAACTACTGAACCGATTTAAATGAAATTTGGTACACAGTAAGTCTAGAGCGTGAAAAAGGACATAGGCTACTTTTAATTGCGAAAAAAGACTTGTAAGGGTTTAAAGGGGGGATGAAATGTTGTATGAAAGTATCGTCATTTTGAAAGCTTAAGACCTATTTCTTAGGCAGTTGATTAGATATTAATAAATATGACATTCAAAGCTTAGAAAATTAGGCTGCCGTAATAACTAATTCCATGCGGACGAAGTCGCGGGCAAAAGCTAGTTGTTAAAAACGAGATGGATTAGCTGATAGCAATGGAAAAACGGAATACGGAAAATTCCAATAAAAGACTTAACCCCAAAATATTCGCATACCAAACGAACAAAATTCCAAACAACCCTTTTATCCTTCCTACACTCAAAACCATTTATTAATAAAAGAAGTTTTGACGAAGTGGGCCCCGCTCCGCTGAGCACACATTAACCGCTAATCCTTAGGCTTAGCGCAAATAAACCATCCACTAGCCACAGCCATTAAATAACAAACAAGCCACTTAGCCACTAGCCACAAAAACCAGTGGAAAGCTACACGCATGTCGCTCATTATTCGTAACGTAATTTAAACTTCATTGATAATTTAAATTAACGTTACCGTTATGATACGATATTTGGTTTAATTTTTAAACTAGAGGACGCCCGCGGTTTTACCCGCGTAGTCTTATTCTGATAAGTAAGCTATATAGTAGCAAGTTTCATCATAATCAGTTCCGGCACGATGTTGTGAAACCGATAGGGGTGTGGAGTTTCATCCTACTCCTAACCAGTTAGCTCGCTTCCATCTTAGATTGCATCATCACTTAACATCAGGTGTGATAGAAGTCAAGGGCCAACTTGTAGTCATTAAAGAAAAATCCGTTTTAACAAACATCCATCCTGGTCTGACGACCTCTGTAGCGCAATAGTATGCGCAGTGAATTAATAAGACGGAGGTTCTGGGTTCGATCCCCGACGGGGCAGATTGAGATTTTTCTTAATTTATCTTGATCTGGCTGGTGGGAGGCTTTCGCCATGGCTAGTTACCACCCTACCGAAAAAAACCACCAACTGATTTAGCGTTCCGGTAAAAACATAGAGTATGGATTTCATGTTTATATTGCCGCCTTTTAACATATCATAACATCAGGTGTAAAAGCAGTCAAGGGCCAAATTAAGGCGGGGACAAACGTAGTTTTGGTAGATCTTTCTTTCCCCGCAGAAAATAAAGTATTTTGTCTCCACTTCCATCACCATAAAGTATTTAAAATTTTATATAGATATAGTGATCCTTGTTTTTCTCTTTTCAGTTCATAACTTCTATGCAGTCGGGTTTTTGTTTTTATAATAATAATTTTTAGTTATTTATATCTGACATTGATCATTAAATAATGCAACGTTTACCTAAGCCCACCAACTTTTATTGGGGGTCTAAGCTCTAAATCCCCTCTCGTATAAGGAGGAAGACCTGGCCTTGTTATTGGCCCTTGAGCGGGTTATTAATAGACTGATAATGATCATAAAAGTCAAAAATTATCACATATAAGGACAAAGCCCTTCAGTGAACCGTAAATAAAAATAATGATAAATAATTCAGCACATGAGTTGATTTATTCGAATCCGATTTGGATTTCCCAAAAGTGAGATTTCCCAAAAACGTAAACAACACGCATTTGATTGCTATATTTTCCACGATGTTGGCCTCAAATTGAAAATCGGGGATGTAAAACATACATGAAACGAAAATCGGACGTTTTAGCGACCCTTTACCGCAGTCCATTTTGTGTTTTAAAATTTCAACACAATTTTACCTTCCATGGGCACAGCCGTGGGCAAACTTTGTTAATTTCACGTAAAGTTTTCCCTCGAGAGAGCTATTACGCAAGTGCGAAAAGTAGCGCCATAATTCTAAACTAGTAATCAACACGGTTTTACCTATGTTTACTGTATTATTCGCTTCTGTATTATTCTTTTCAGTGTATGCAAACAAAAAAATGCGTCTCGGGATGCCTCATAGAAGTGATATCTTAAATACAGCTAGCTCTGTGGGTGTGAGAGAAGACAAGCCGCTTACCGCTGCCGTATGCATGGGGGAAAGGGAAGTCAGACAGACTGGCACCGTAACGCGTTACGTAACGAAACGGGTTACCCTCCCATGAGAAATTATCACTTCAATGTAAGAAATATCACAGTAGGTATCATTTTGTATGCTTCTAGGGTGATTGTTTTTCCGATACCGCTAACAATTACCCAATTTACACAAAATCTAGACAAATTTTATTACAGTAAAAATCTTCCTAAGGAATCTCTGTTAATTGAAAACTACATCGTAATGCGTTTATAACTTTTTGATTTTATCGCTAACAGACTGTCGTGGAAGATATTGTTTATAATTATAGTGGCTTAACTTGCGATTAGCGCCCCTGTAATTTAACCTTGAGTTAAATTACAACCTAATTACTCGTTGCAAGTACCCCGATTAAACCCGGTTACTTTGTTGCGAATTGAGGATTTAAGTTAACCCCTCACTTACTTACTGAAGCTACAATGCCTTGTTACCTTGCTACTGCATCAGTAAACTAAGGTTGTTTAATACCAGTAAAGGCATTCACGACGTATTTACAAGACCTCACTGCAGATAACTTTCTCTCAATAGGTCGGTGGTTCAGAGTGCAGAATAATTTCCACGGCATATTCTCGTCGTATTTTCGTGTGTCGTAGGCTCGAGGAGCAAACAAGACAACGAATAATGATTTTCTCGGAGTGTGAACTAGAGAGCGATTGAGGCGCATCGCATATTTAAGCGTAATTTTACAAGTAAATTAAACTAACCGAAAAAACAAATATTTAAAAATTTAAAACATATGTATTTTCTTGAATTTCAAAAAATTTTTTAATAAAAACTGAACTGAATTCAAAACGCACTAAAAATTAAAAAATGTTCATAATCATTTAGTTGCTTTAATTTACTTACTTACTTAGTGCCATCCAAGGTTTCTACTTTAAGGACGTTAACATATACGAAAACTGGGCAGTTCTGAAAATATTACATACATACGGGTCAAATTGAGTAAGCTCCATATTGGAACGAGTGTCCAAAGCTACTCTAGTAGGGTCCTTCCGAATTTGGCTGGGCAGGGAGAATAACTTGAACAGAGGAGGTGAGTGTTGAGGGCCGTCACTAAGGGTACCCTTAAACCTACACCCGTGTCACAAGTCTCGGGCTCTGTTCGGAGTTTTTCTCTCAGCCACGCGATGGACCCGGCACCCGCACGGTGAATCCATGGAATGCTAAGATTGAATTCGGTTAAAATGGGTGGTCTTCTTGAGATAAACGAGAAGAATTTTATCAATCGCGTTTTAAAAAAAATTCGATTGTAGCCCATACTTTGAAATATCATTTTTTCAAATATCAAGGTCATAACTTCTCCAGAGCCTGAGATATATTGCATATTGCATACTCTAACTTACCGATGATTTATTTTCGTGCTGATGCCTTACAGCCGATTTCGGTTACAGCGGCGCTTCCAACGCCTTAAATCTGGCTGTTGGAATACGGATGGTCAGTTGACTGATGTGCTTTTCAGTGCAAATGCGTTAAAAGGTGCGAATACGTAGAACACAAGCTAGTAGTTGCTTGGGATGACGGTACCAGAAGGTAAACCAACTTTGTTTAATACCAATAAAGGAATTCACGACACATTTACAGGACCTCACCGGAGATAAGATAGCCTCAATGGATCGGTGATTCAGAGTTTAGAATAATTTCCGCGGCATTTTCTCTCAAGTGTAACCTCTTGAGAGTGCAACTTCGCGTAAGAGTAACAAAGTTTCCCCTACCTCAAGTTTTCCCTGTCGACGAATTTCCTTTTTATGTTACTTGACTAGCTGACAGGACAAATAGATGATCCATATATGTTAAATGGTATCATTATTGTCCAATTGTAATGATTCACTGCACGGTTTGGCTTCTTGACTTGTAGGGGAGCAGATTTTTTTGCTCTGTCCTACCACGCTGTTCCAATGCTATTTCAATCATCACTCTTACCAGGATGGTAATGATCACTTTTCGATTTTAAATGTGTTACGTGAGGCACAGTAAGATTTATAACAAAATGACCAGATAAGAATGACCTTTGCCTTGAAGTAATACTTAATGCTAAATGTTACTTAGTTCTATGACTTGGTATCAAAGGTCATTATTAAACAGCTTCGACTTATGGTAGCAAACCTCAAGAGTCCCAAAGTTTCAGTCATAAAGGAGCTCTCGAGCGTCACAAATAGGTCAAAAGCAATATTCCTAGCAGGGGAATTGAATATCGAAATAAAATTAGTTCGTCAATGATTTGTTTCCGTAAGTTTCTTACATAAAAGTCCTACCCTTACGTCGTTGACGTTCCCAGGACCCGTACAAAGAGTTTTGCGTCATCCTTTATTATACACATAGCCAAGGTATGGCTATGTGTATAATAAAGGATCAGTTTTCCCTCATTTCTAAAAATTAGGTATTTTTAATATCAGAGTGTATAGGCATTATCTAAACATGCGCGTCCTACCTTAGACCTTACTGTTATGATCGCTAAATTTAAAAAAATAATAGAACGACTGAATGGATTTATGTAGGATGACACTGTATTAGTATGCTAAATAGCTTAGTGCTACGTTTTTGCCGGTACAATATTTTAAGATTTAGTTATGATTTTGAAAATCAAAATCAAAATCAAAATCAAAATCAAAATCAAAATCAAAATCAAAATCAAAATCAAAATCAAAATCAAAATCAAAATCAAAATCAAAATCAAAATCAAAATCAAAATCAAAATCAAAATCAAAATCAAAATTCAAAATCAAAATCAAAATCAAAATCAAAATCAAAATCAAAATCAAAATCAAAATCAAAATCAAAATCAAAATCAAAATCAAAATCAAAATCAAAATCAAAATCAAAATCAAAATCAAAATCAAAATCAAAATCAAAATCAAAATCAAAATCAAAATCAAAATCAAAATCAAAATCAAAATCAAAATCAAAATCAAAATCAAAATCAAAATCAAAATCAAAATCAAAAACAAAATCAAAATCAAAATCAATAATAAAATCGTATACTCAGTCCCACAAATGATTTTTGCACCCTGCTCAAGCACAGTACCGGGGAAACTAATGTATGACTCTGTCTAGAGATTCGTTTGTTAGTATCAATTTTCCGTTTTTAATGGCTAATATTTTTAACCGACGAAAAACGGAGAAGGGTATCAATTCGACACGTATATTTGTTTTTTTTTTTTTATGTATGACCACGCATAACTTTTTACAGTGTTGTCCGATTTTGATAATTCTTTTTTTATTAGAAAGGGCATACATCCAAGGTGGTCCCATTATTCTCATGTTAAGATCTGCTGATGATATCCTGGGGAAATAGAAGGAACTCTTCAAATTTTGGAGGCACGCTTACAGCGATTTCGGTTTTTGACTCGGTATCGGTAGCTTTTTGGCTACTAGTGCCGTATAATATACTATGACAATATAGTACGAGTACGGTACGAAGCGATAAATTACTAAAAAGTAAGAAATTAAATTTTTTAACAAAAAATAGATTCGACTCAAAACGCACTAAAAAGTAAAAAATAACTGTCATTTAGTTGCTTTAATTTACTTTAGCATATCTAGGAGTCGGTGCCAGCCAAGGTTTCTACTTTCAAGGACGTTACCTAGAATCCACAAACTGCTTTACTACGTAAAATAAATGTTCCTTAAACTTGGCTGGCACCGACTTCATAGATATGCTTAAGTAAATTTAAGCAGTAAAATGACACAGTTATTTTTTACTTTTTAGTGCGTTTTGAGTCGGTTCTATTTTTTGTTAAAAAATTTTATCATTTATGTTTAACAAAGACAAAGACAAAGACCTGGACCAATTAAAAAAAATTTGATCGGCCAAGCCGGGAATAGAGTCCATGACCTCGCTCTATAAAACCTACCGTGCATGGCAGACAGTCTCGTTGGCCTAGTGGTTAGCCCATGTGGCTTAGATTACGAGGTTTCGAATCCTGACTCGGGTCACCGAAATAATTCTGAGATTTTCATTCTTACATACATACACCCCTGTGCCTCGGAGAGCATGTTAGCCGTTAGTCCCGTGCAGTATCATTAATATCTGATAGAGATCGTTAATGAATGCATTATCACCTAAAGTCTGCCAACCCGCATTGTAGTGTAGTAGATCTACTCGCTCCATATCCCCTCTCCTACATGGAGGGAGGCCTGGCCCTGTAATGGGCCGTTAACAGGCTGATAATGATGTTCATGAAGATGTATATCTATATTTTAATAATAAGTTTATATACCGTTCTTTCTTCTAAAAAAGGGTTTTTTCCAACGCCAAAAACTCGGGAAGGTACCAATAGATTGTTATCATCGCAGGCATTGTTTATTAGTTTTAAGTCCATATCACTTACTGTAAGAGGTTTCCAAAAATTGTTATTTTTTCACGCAACTATACAAAATGTAGTTACACTCTGTCGTTCTCAATTTCACGCCTGTGATATAATTGCTAGAGGCATTAGCGCAGAGCTTTTATCGGATTTGCGTATTTCAATTTATTTAACTAAATTAGATGGAAGTGTACCTACTGTGTTGTCACAAAATAGTATTTAGTGATAATAATTAATTTGAATATAATTTGCGTGTAATTAAATTATATTTTAATAAATATGCACTTATGATACAAAACATATCGCATTACCGATTTATAATTTTAATTTATAATGCGAATTATATTCAAGCTGTGCTCCGTTAATTTCTCTCACTTACCTATATTTTTTTCAATAAAATTTATAAAAAAATTTGCTTTTAATAATGCAATAAAATTGATAAAAATATTTGCTTCTCTACATGCGGGGCCTTTGAAGGTCCAAGCAACCAGTTTTTAGGGCTCCAGAGTGAAGAACCTCCTCACAATACGCGCCGTCTCAAGAATTACCGCCTTTGGTATCCGACCATTGATCCAACATCCAAGCGAAAGCTTCTTAATATGTTGTCAAAGCTTTTCCGTGCTCCGTGATTATTATATGTAACATTTGTGCCAAAACGCTCATTTGCTCGTTGGTAAATTTTTTAAAATACCGATTTTTTAAGCTATTGCATAGCTTCTATCACGGGCCTTGAGCGTCGAGACCGAATCTAGAAATTTATCAAAGCACAATTTCGGCAACGACGTCATCGGGGAACATGGCCTAGCGGTAAGGCGATCTAAGTGCCCGGGTTGCCAGAGAGACGCGAGTTCACATCCCGTCGGTTCCGCATTTTTTTTTTCAAGCGTGATATTTCAAAAAGTCATTTTTTTTAGAAGCGTAATATTTCAAAAAGTCATCGAATCCCGACGGTTCCGCAATTTTTTTTAAGCGTGATATTTTTGATATTTCAAAGTCATTAAAAGTTCTGGTATTTATCGATAGATGGAAAAAGTGTTTAGTTTTTCCATCTATTGATAAATACCAGACTCTCTGGCAATCCGGGCACTTAGAGCGCCTTACTGCTAGGCCACGTTCCCGATGATGTCGGTAGGTAAACATAACTTGATAAAAAATGCTATGCAATAGCTTTACCGCGGCAGTCTCCGAGTGCCACACGTCTTTTTTTAATAATACTGGACTGCCACATAGGCTTTTTAGTGGATAGCTTCATACGAGTATATGGGGTTGAGTGCCAGTTCGGGTTATGAAACACATTTGAGATTATCTTTCTTTGTTAGCTTGGTATTGGGAAGTTGGAACCTTCGGTTATTATCATTAACTCCTACTTAAATGGTTAAAAAGTTCTTCATTATAACCCACAAACCCACTTTGGGGCAGCGTGGTGAATCGACTCTCCACATCCCTTCCCCTATTAAAGCTCCGTATTGTATTGTATTTGTCTGTACCATAACTAGAGAGGGGATATACTGCATACTTCTCAAAGGATTTATTGGAAGTGTAATAAAGTTAAAATAGATCGTTCTTAGTGTATAGACAGCAAAAGAATAATAGTATTTCAATCAATCAAAACTTTAAGAAAATTTTATAGTCAAAATACACCTGATAAGAAAATAGATTCAGCAAAGTTCCCCTGAAGCTAAATATTCTTGACTTTGATAAATGAATTTCCCTGGACCTTTCATTATTTTAAAGCGTTACTTAAGAGATTTCGTAGACTTCAGACATTTTATCGACCAGGACTATTATTGACTATGAAAGTATTATTAGCCTGACCCTTAGATTCAGGCTAGCTTCTTCTTCTTCTTTCTTTTCGGGCTTTTTCCGCACTAGGCCACGATCTTGCGCGTTATTCCTCCGGTGTAGGTCCCCTCTAGTTTATACCAACCAGCTGAGCTCGCTCCAAAAGCTTAGGAGGCCGCCTAGGTCACCGATCGCCTCTTGGAGTGTCGCTGAGGAACCAATGTAGGTCGCTCGTTGCTCCGACACACTGCTGCATCTAATAACATGTATCAGTGTCTTGTCCTCCTCCATGCAGGCTTTGCATAGAGGACTGTCAGTCATACCTAGAATTTGAAGGTGTTTGTTGAATATGCAGTGGCCCGTTATAAGCCCTACTACGGCTAGCTGATTCACCCATGGATAATACGATTTAAGGTTGGAGATCGGGACAGGCTAACAAAATAATAATAAGTAATAGAGATTTATCTTTCAAAAAAGTACCTAGTATTGGTACACTTTCATGTCCCAAATAGCACGCAAGTAGTGTCAAACCTCTTCGGACTATCTAAGTATCTAGCGTAGATGATTATTTTTAACATGAGATCACTCTACTGTTATAAAGGCAAAAGTATGTGAGTGTGTAAGTATGTTACTTCTTTACGCAAAAACTACTGAATGGATTTTAATGACACTTCACAATAATATAGCTTACATGTCAGAATAACTCATAGATCACATTTTATCCCAAAATTCCCACGGGAACGAGAACTTCGCAGCTAAAACCGCTGACGTCCTCTAGTAAATAGTAACTACTACCATTAATTTAAAACTGAATAGTCGAACATCTATTGATAGATTGTCAATAAAGACAATCACTAAGAAATTGTATTATCAGGTGCTTGTACTTACGTATTATTCTGTCAGATGAAAATTCAAGCACTTTTAATACACAACTTGAAAGCAACCGAGTGCCTTGTCTGGCCTTTGTTTCCATCGCTAACCACTATTTAGTTGGTAAGTGCAAACTGTTCATACCGACCAAACTATGGAGCGATAAAAAGTCTGCGGTCTGTAGGAGCCTTAAGTGTAAAGTTGTACCTACTTGTAGGCAAAGAGCCAGCGACAGTTAAGGCACTTTATCAAGTAAACCAATTACTATTATGTGATTTACTTTAGAACAATGCAAATTGAATCGGTATTTTGTTCGCTCTTGTTATAAACTTAGGAGTGATATTAAGAAGAGGATTAAGCTTGCTTAGGTTTTATCCTTTAATCTTTAATACTAAGAACAAGTCTGTTGTATGTTGAAAGCATTTATATTTAATTTAATTTAAATGTGTATGGAAAAAGCACTAATGTGAAACAAAAGGCAGTTTGATTTGAATGAGCTTCATAAAATTATCTTCAATCTTTTTTTATGATAGACAGGCTTACACTTGACCACGCCTGATGGAATGCAACGTTAAGGTCACTAACACATCTTTAATCTTTTTTTCAGACAAAATTTGATGATAAATAAATATTTATGATAATAAAAAATGTTTTAATATCAAATTAAATTCACAATTATTTTATTTTAAGTAGGCTTAGTTTACATGCTCATGTGAAACGTCAAACTCCTGTATCCGTAAGGTAGTCATCAGTTCCTCTTTAAAAAAATCATACACGTTTATATTTTACAATGATTATTAGTTTCAATCACAATATCTTTTTGGTCATAACAGCCACGATTGTTCGATGGTCAGCCAGTTAGTCAATGGCGTTTGATTACGAACCTTTGAGACATCGCTTCTAATTAAAAACACATTAACAACATCTAATTGGGATCGTTACATAATGAAACATTACATAAACCTGCCTACCCGTATTTTCTATAAAACAGGAGTCTGACCATGTAGAGGAATGAATGTTGGCTGCCTCGTTGGTTTACTGGTTAGCCTATACGGTTCCGATCACGAGGTCTCCTAGGTTCAGGTTCAATAATACTGAGCTTTTTATTCTTCTATGAAATTTTGAGTTCATTTCAAGGCGTCGGGATGTTGGTGGCGCCACACCGTGTCTTGGAGAGCAAGTTAAGCCGACGGCCCTGGCACTATCATCAACATCTGATAGTGATTGCTAATGAATAAACCATTATCGCCCTAAACCCGCCAACCCGCATTGAAGCAGCGTGTTGGGTCACAAGAAGGGTGGCCTGGCCAGTTAGTAGGCTATTCTAGGGTGGCCAGGCCAGTTATAGGCTGATAATTAATGGTGAATGTATCAAAAGGCCGTAAAAAGGTTAAATATTACATTATATGTTTCTATATTCATTCGACCTCTGGACGTGCCGGAGCAGCGGCGAACGTCCGAGAGCATCAAAAGACACTAAAATACAGTTGTCTCGGCACTCAGTATGAGTTCTTTCCATTTGGAGTCGAGACAGTGGGTCCATGGGGCAGAAGCGCTCAGGGGCTACATAAGGAATTAAGTAGGCGCCTCAGGGAGGCAACAGGCGACCCTCGTGCAGTCAGCGTTCTCGCGCAACGAATATCTATCGCAATTCAGCGCAGAAATGTTGCCTGCGTGATGGGCACCCTACCAAAAGGACAAAATTTAGAATTATACGTATAGTTAAGTTAATTAGTTAGTTATTATAATTATTCTGTTTTTTGACGTGACAACGTCTTACAATTCAATAGAGCCGGCTGCACGCACGAAAAAATATGACTCATGTGGCGTTACCTCGCTTTGAGGCGTTCCATGTAAGGCTTGAAGTGCAAGCGAGAGCGCGGAACGAGCGACAAAGAAGCACAATCGGCGTTTGCGTTCGGCAGCGTTCGACATCCGTCTATTAAATATAATTATTACATAATATATTAATTTTAAATTAAAAATTAATATGTTTATTATAAATTTATAAAATCAAAATCAATTATTTTATTAACTTAAATTTATATTTATAAAAATATACTTAAATTAAAAATTTTAATAACCAATTAAATGCTACGTTGTCACGTTCAACTATCGTCAGTAAACCGACTTTACAGACAACCAATTTTTTTTCTTATATAATTTTCGTACGTCAGTAGGTTTTTACCTCACTTTATTGTTAATATTTTTCACATAATATAATATTCTTTTATATGCTTTCAAAAAAATAGTTCCAACTCATAAGAAAGTTTCTTCGTTAAACATTAATGCTGGGAATAGGTAAAACACCGCTAAGTTGTTAGCTATCAGTTAGAGGCTACTTGGGAAGTGTTGAATAAACAGTGAGTATACAATCAGAAACTTGTCGACACAACCTCAGTTCAAAAACTAGTTAATACCAAGTTATTCATTTAAAGCAACTTCGATGTTGGGACTAAAACGCTTTCAGTTTGTATGAGAATTATTTGAAACTTCCAAATTAGTTTGATATCGCTCATCTATTTATTCTGCTAACGAACGCCTGCGGCTTTGACTGCGTCAAATTATAATTTTCCTAACGTTTTATAAATGATGAGCGCCTACAGCAATCATGAAAGAACATAACTCATTGTCACGTTCCGCGTACAAAGAGAGCGCGGTACATTCTTACTATTTATTAGCTTTAACGCATAATTTTTTTCATCAATATTTTCTTTTGATGTCATCACGTAAAATGATTGTCCAAAAACCTACTTTACAGACAATTATTTTTACACACTATACTTGAATTAGTCCTTGACTGTAACCACACCAGATGGTAAGTGATGATGTAACATGAGATGGAAGCGAGCTTATAAGGTGTAAGATGAAATCAACACTCCTTTCGATTTCTACATGACACCGTTCCGGGAAACTAAATCGCTTGGGCGGTATATATTTTTCGTTGGTAGAGCAATCTAGATCGGTTCATCAGAAAAAAGGACTGGAGGTAAAGTGACATAAGCCTTCTAGGTTCTAAAGGGGTAAAATAATTTGATACAATTGTAAAATATTAACATGTTTCATTACTACAAGATAAAATTAAATTAAATCTACACCCCTAAATCATTTCAAACATTTTTCAGCCGAAAGAAACGGAGGAGGTTATCAATTGAACATGTATATATATATTTTTTATGTATAAGTTTTTACAGTTTTATAATTCCTCTTTGATACCACTGCGCACACTAAGATGTCCATTGTCATCATGTTAATTTCTTGATAATTTAATGAAATTGAATGAACTTTAAATCATTTACACAAGCATTTTTTTCTGTCGAAAAAACGGAGCTGGTTCGCAATCAACTTCGTATAATATATATATATTTTTATGTATGACCACGCATAACGTGGTCAGATTTATTTTTATAAAGTTTTATTAGAAAGAAAAATTTTTACAAAAAATAGTTCCAATTCATAATGTTTAGGAAGTAAAAAATATCTGGGTCATTTGATTGAACTTTAATTTTTATAGCATACTTGCAGGATTTCGGTTTTAGTCTAAGTTTCTACTTTTTGGACAATACGTATTTAAAGACATATAGTAAAGAAAGTTACGAGGGAAAATTACAAAAATTAGAACTAAATTTTTTAAGCAAAATATTGATAAAATCTCTAAAAAGTTAAAAATAATGTGTCATTTAATTGCTTTAATTGATTAGATATCACGAATGGTGAAGATAAGGATTCTAATTAAAGAAGATTAGAAGAACAAAATCTTTACTGTTCAAATAAATGACATACACTCTGTAAACAAAAAAGAAAATAAAACAACAAACTGTTTCATGTTAATGCAAAATATTGATAAAATCTCTAAACCCGTAAGAATGATGGTAAATAAATAAATAATAGATCTCACTAATTGTAAATATAATGATAAAAATTAGGTACCTAAATTAAAAAAAACTCAAGTAAAATAGCGCAATTAGCAACAGAATGCGACTCGATATCTTACAAAAGGGTATTTAGCGGTAAAGGTACATCGATTAAGGTTGGACAAACTTCCTTGATCGAACGTATAAATTGGACTTTCAGTTACGCGTAACCAGCAATTACGTCTTGTCTAACAAAACGAATAGAGATAGAGTTAAACAAACTTATATGTTACCTTTGGGTATTTAGTTTTGTGGAAGTTAGAACTAATACATTTCCAAAATAGGGTCATTGGATATTTTGCTGGGAAATTTATTGGAGCGCGTGGCGCTACAAACAATAACTTTAGTTGTAAAATAAGGTCATGCTTATTAAACTACTATTGCAACTAATGTTTACTTAAGCTACGAAACTCCGGGACCCCTTCACAAGTTCATAATGTACTCACCTAGTTAAGTAAGTCAAAGAATCCGACTTACGGGCACACTACCAGTAACTTTTAAGTAACGGGATTGTTTGTTTAAGTTGTTTATTTGATTTGGTTTATAATTGTTTCTATACAAATATATAAATTGGAAGTGTGTTTGTAATTACAAATAAACAGGTGTTTACGAAAAATAAATACAATTTTAAAATCTTTTGTTCGTCTTTTTGTTCTGGCTAACCTCTGCAACTACCAGTCGAATTGCGAAAAATATTTTCTTGCCAACAATGAAAAACATATGATTCTCTGATTTATGTGTATGTGACTGTATAAAGATTTTTTCTTTTTTTTTCAGGCACTGAGACATTTCAGACGAAAAAATCTAGATAATAAAGTAAACTTTATTTATACGGATGTTACATTAGCATTTTTCTGTCTTTGGAATTTTGTTTCGTATTTCTTACAAATTTGAGCATTACCGTCTGATTGATTGATGAGGCCATTCCGTAGAATGCTCTTTTGTGACCCCGAAACTTTTTGTTTAGCACGGAAATTTGTTTTTTATTTCTTTCTTTTTACGTAAATAAGAATAATTTGAAACATTTTTATTTCTTTCAGATTACACGCTAAGTTACGCTACAAATATAATCACGATAGTTTTAAAATAAAACCGCATCATATTCGGTAAATTCATTTTTGTCACTTGAATTTATCGGTTTTTCGCGAAAAATACTAAAATAAACATTTATTGAACTACTAAATACATTTTATCTAGTTGATAAACGGGACAAGGATGTCTGTATTCATTATTTCTTATTTTGTTTGTGTGTGTGTGTGTGACAAATACAGGTGAATGATAATAGTTAAACAAAATAAATATGTGTTTAACTATTAAATTAATTCAACCTGTCGATAAACAAAACAAGGACGTATTTATTAAATATTTCCTTTTTGTTAATATATTCATTGCCCAAACATGAAAAATTCTTTAGAACAACAAAAAAACAAGAAATGTTCTCTATAGGTAGTATTGCTATATTACCTCCTTCAAATTTCAGAAAGGAATAATACACCTATTTTAGGCTTTAATGTATAATATGCACAAATGTAGCCAAAGTAGTAATAAAGTAACAGATTTTGATATAAAAGTACTAAATAAGCCAATGATGTTATTTGTATAAAGTTAATCGTATCGGATAAACATTGCCGGCTTTTGTGGTCGGGCCCTAACAAATAATTCTCAGAAATCTGCAGACCAACCTCAGCTGTACTCCGTCCGAACAACATCCAACGTAGCAGTGTGATTGATTGATGGGGTTAGTTCGCGGTATCGGTTTTGTGACCAAGTTTTTGTTTACCGGACACTGCAGAATTTGTTTGCTTTTTAAACAACTTTACCGGACACTGCGGAATTTGTTTACTTTTAAACAACTTTATTGCTCACTTGCTGACAACTTTGCAACGTGAACTTGATTTATTACATTGCGGTTTTTGTTTGTGTTTTCTTTGCGACCCTTGTGTTTGTTCGCCGCCTTTCTTATCACTTTTTGTCGGGTTCTTTTCTAAATTTATTTTTTGAATAATTTCTTTTCTCGGTTTTGTCGGATGCTTTTAATGCGAATGTTTTGTAAAGTTATTTTACGATATCATCGTAATGTTTTTTCGAATTGTAATTTTAGAGTTCCTTACCTCAAAAAATCCTTGATAAGATCACTTTGTTGTCCGCCCTTTTGTCTGTTTTAATATTCGAATCCTTCTGCTGAATAGTTGTTATCTATTTTAGGAATTATTTTAGGATTAGTTTTAAAAATCTTGACTTATCTCGTTGTGTCACTTGGATTGACCTCACCGTTTTAACGTTTCATTAGTGATAGTACTTACACTTTTTGAGTAAGGGAATTTTGTGATTTTACCAATGGAGAGGGTATATGGGATATGATACAAAGGAGAGGGAATATGGAGCGTTAACCCACCACGCTGGTCCAATGCGGGTTGGCGGGCTTAGGGTGATAATGTTTTATTTATTAACGATCACTATCAGATGTTGAAAACAGTGACCAGGACCGACAGCTTAACGTACTCTCCGAGTTACGGGGGTGTAACACCACCAACTTCCTAACTCCGGGCTTAGAATGTACTGAGAATTTCATAGAAGAATGAAAAACTCAGAATTATTCCGTGACCCGACCCAGGATTCGAAACCAGGACCTCGTGATCGAAGCTAGGTAGGCTAACCACTAGACCAACGAGGCAGTCATTTTCTATCAATAGTATAGTCAATATTTTGATTATTGAAAACGAATACAATAAAAATCTTAAGCTAACTTGTTCTAATAACAAGAAGAACAGGTTGCATTTCCGTGATGGACTTCAAAGTTAAAATGATATTACAAATATGTTATACACCAAAAATTCATATCCCGTCCTAAAACGAGAGAGGCCCTGTAAATTAAAATCGGTTGGCAAAGAAAACGCCAAAAATTTGCCTTTGCTGAAATTCTAACTTTGATGCTATTAATAGCAACACAATTTGTCCACAGGAATGTCATATAACAAAGGGCTTTTGGGAAGAGTTATATTTAACCCTTATGTAATACAATTTTGATAAACTTAACGAATACCTGTCTCCAAAAATAAATTTGTAAGGGAGTAGGCTTGTATATTAAATCGAGGTGTTTACATGTGTTGCATTTGGGCATGTTCCGATATCTTTAATATCGTGTATACCTTTGTTTACTAATGCCGCATCGGAAAAGCAGTCCGTGACGAGAAAGGATGCGGCCAGAAAATCTTGACACATAATAAATAATAAATAAATATTATAGGACAATTACACACATCCCTATATAACCCCAAAGTAAGCTTAGGTAGCTTGTGTTATAGGTACTATGATAACTGATGAATATTTTTATATATATTATACATAAATACTTATAATATATAGATAAACACCCAGACGCTGGAAAACATCCATGCTCATCACACAAATATTTTCCAGATGTGGGAATCGATCCCACGGCCCAGGACGCAAAAGCAGGGTCACTGCCCACTCGGCCGTCACACATGCTCTTTTAAACGCTTGACTGCAAGCACACCTGATGATAAGTAAGTGAGCGGTGCGGTAACCAAGAAAGCGGGCTAATTTGTTAGGGGTAGGATAATATCCACACCCCTCTGATTTCTACACGACATCGTACCGGAACGTAAAATCGCTTGGCTTTAGGTTTTTGTCGGTAGGACGGTAACTAGCCAGGCCGGGATCAATTTAGAAAATCTAAATAAGCTCGCTGGGAATTGAACCCGGGACCTCCGTCTTATAAATCTTATAAGACAATTACACACATCGCTATATAGCCCCAAAGTAAGCATACTCGTAAGTAGCTTGTGTTATGGGTGCTATGATAACTGATTAACATTTTTATATTATATATCATACATAAACACTTATAATATATAGATAAACACGCAGACACTGGAAAACAGCGCATACCAAATTTTTCCAGGTCGTCAGTTATAATGGAAAAAGCTAGAGACGACTGTCGTCCAACAGTAAATTAGTCGTACGCATACATACACAATACACACACGCGTAAAACAACCTTAGCTATTAATTTGCCTATAAAAGTTCATTTTACTATATAATATGTATATAGGTGTTCCATACAGCGCAGTCTTCTAGTACAGAGGCAGTTCATACTACTCCTAAAGGAGCAACTCACTTCCTAACTCGCATTTATTTATGTTGTCGTCAAAACATAATAACAACGCGCCCTCCAGTTCTCCAAAAACAAACTTGAAAGGTCTAAGTGTCCCTATTTTACCACACGATAGCTCTCAAAACAGTGAATTCTAGACTTACCCACCAAATGATGTACTTTTCTTCCATAATTCATGACCATTAGTACTGACGGAGGAAATGTGAGACGGTCAAATAAATAACCCTATAATACTCTCGGGGTAAGATAGGCTGTGGTAATAAAATTATGTGTATCCTGTACCCGATATGGGACGTAACTAAGGAATGTTATGAGGTAGTTATTGAATTATGGATAGGGTTACAACTGATTGGGATTCGTATGAATAACTATTAATTTTTATTGTTTTCGTTGTTCTTCTTTCTAGTTACGGGGGAAATATAAAATGTACCTAGTTAATGTGATGTAGTTTTTGATTAGTTTTCTTTTGATATAAATAACACGACAATTGCTGCAGTTACGGGAGGGTGATGTCTTTTCTAGCATCGTAGCTTCTATGCTTTCTTCTAAAGCTGATGTGAATAAAATAGTTGCTAACTATACATTCGTACTATGAATATATGATAAGCTAATACAAAATATGGGCATTTTTTTAAAAAGATGGAAAGAAAATCTAACACAAATTCGTTCTTCTGGTTAAATTAATTATTGGTGATCATAAGATGATTTTTATTAAATCAAATAAATTTATTTGCATAAAACTGAAGTACATACATATGTTTTGTCACATGACTTGCAAATAAATAAAAATAAAAAAAAAGATAGTTACGCATACTAAAATTAAATGTTGAAGAACTCCTTTATTTTTTTATTTTGACTTGTTTTGAAGTACACAAAGGTAACGATAGTATGTG
This sequence comes from Mycalesis mineus, assembly GCA_034621355.1. Lineage (NCBI taxonomy): Eukaryota > Metazoa > Arthropoda > Insecta > Lepidoptera > Nymphalidae > Mycalesis > Mycalesis mineus. Next base: position 12,474,349 of record CM067888.1, read on the forward strand.
ATTTTCGGACGGGCTTTATAATTTGAATTTAGTCTATGAAAATATATACTTCTATAGCTTCTACTTATATAGTTATAGAGATACTTATGTTTATTAACCGACGATAAAAAACAGAGGAGGTTCTCAATTCGACATGTATATAAATATTTTTAAATCTATGACCACGCATAATTTTTTACAGATTTGTCCGACTTTGATAATTCTTTTTTTATTAGAAAGGGTACACTTCCAATATGGTCCCATAGTCATCATGTTAGGATCTGATGATGTTATCTTGGGAAAATTGAAGTATAGTACGAGTAGGTTACGTGTCAATAAATCACTAAAAAGTAAGAAAGAAAATTTTTTAACAATGAATAAAAAAATTTACTTGAGCATATCTATGAAGTCGGTGCCAGCCAAGTTTAAGGAACATTTATTTAACGTAGTGAAGCAGTTTGTAGGTTGTAGGTAACGTCCTTAAAGTAGAAACCTTGGCTGGCACCGTCTCATAGATATGCTTAAGTAAAATAAGCAACTAAATGACGCAGTTATTTCTTACTTTTTAGTGCGTTTTGAGTCGGTTCTATTTTTTGTTTTATTTATCTTCCTATGTTGGTGGTAAGATGTTGACTCTCTTTATTTAAAACTAATGAATGCCCGAGACTTTGGCCGTGTGAAATTAACATTATAATAAGTAATTACCCTGGATTAATACACAGGTTTCATTTTATCCCGAAATTCCCACGGGAACGAGTACTACGCAGGTGGAACCGCGGTCGTCCTCTAGTTAATTGTAATGTTCATTAACCGACGAAAAAAAACGGAGGAGGTTCTCAATTCGACACGTATATATTTTTTTATGTGTGACCACGCATAACTTTTTACAGTGTTGTCCGATTTTGATAATTATTTTTTATTAGAAAGGGCACACTTCCAATATGGTCTCATAGTCATCATGTTAGCATCTGATGATGATATACTGGGAAAAATGAAGGAACTCTTCAAATTTTATAGGCACACTTGCCGCTATTTTGGTTTTTGTGTAAGTATCGGTAGCTTTTTGGCTACTAGTGCTGTATAAAATACTATGAGAGTATAGTACGAGTAGGTTACGTTCGATAAATTGCTAAAAAGTAAGAAATAAAATTTTTTAACAATTAATAAAAAAAAATGGGAAAATTGAAGGAACTCTTCAAATTTTATAGGCACACTTGCAGCGATTTCGGTTTTGGTGTAAGTATCGGTAGCTTTTTGGCTAGTAGTGCCGTATCAATATACCATGAGAGTTATAGTACGAGCAGGTTACGTGTCGATAAATCACTAAAATGTAAGAAATGTAACTAAATAGTTAAAGCAACTAAATGACGCAGTTTTTTTTTACTTTTTAGTGCGTTTTGAGTCGGTTCTATTTTTTGTTATTACATGCTTACAAAAAAACTACTTACATATAAGTAGAATCATACTACTGTTTTTAAACGTGTCTCCGATATGTACCCAGCTTTATCCTTACAAACCTTTGCACTTATAGTCTCATCCATACCAGCAGCCCATAAAAACCTTTTTATTGCGTCGTCATCAGGGACCATTCGGAACAGCTTGCGACGTGACCTATAGAAGGTATCAGCCGGCATTAATAGGTAATTTTATGTACCTTCCCAGTACACTCGATAGACAATAACTTCAGTAAGGAAAAGAGAATTATATTCCTGGGATCTTGTATTAAAACTAAGGGTGCCGGTTCGTAGCCGACCGTAGATAACAACTGCAGGTAATGCGTAGGTAAAAACTTGCTGTAAGAGGCAGAGGCGTGTACAAGGTTTATAACTAGGGTAGGCACTATAGGTACAAACTAGACGATATCAAAAATTACTTCTCCAATACTAGCAGGCAGTGTGTTTATGCATTTACGAAGCGCACGCCACTTGTTAGAGATATACCAGTATAGCTTACAATATTCTACTTGCTTAGACCTTGGTCTGATTGGAATTTATACGTTTAAAACGTTAGCAGAAAATTTCTTTTTTCATTTTACATCCTAAAAGTGACCCCTATATATAGAGTTTGTCTATTCAAGCCATTCTTCTACGTTTGTGTCAACTAATTGATACAGTAGTTTGGGAAAAAATTAACTGTGAGTTTTTAACGGTGAAATGTTTCTCCTAACATTTTTTTGTGTATCAAAGTCGCAACCACTAAGTATATGTTTTCATATATAAAAACACTAGCAGTCGCCCGCGACTTCGTCCGTGTGAAAACCCCTTAGGTACCCTTTTCATTTTAAAGACAGACTTTCATATAAAGTGTGCTCTTACCCCGCTACCCCTCTCAATTTAATTTTTTTATAGTTTCCCGTGAAGCAATATCCTCCGTCCCGTCCCGTGTACTAAATATCTACATTTTTGTTAAACATTGTACGATATTACAGTACATTAATATTAACAATATATATTTATGGCAAGCTGATATGTATAGCTTGTATTAAATAGTCTATCTCACTTTTGAGTCTAGCTTCATAATAAAATGTTTTATTACAGAAACTTTTTAAGAATTTTTAAGAAGAATACTTTTTAAGAATTTTGTAATATCTCCGAAACTATATAACTAATTAACATACTGTAAAAAGCATATCTTATCTCTATAATATCCTTGTGATTATTAAATAATTCATTTTAATATGGATTTAAGTTTAGTTGTATAAATAATGATGTAAACGTAAGCATATGAATTAAAAGATTTTTTAAAACACAAAAAGTTATATATCTGCCAAAATATAAAAGATATATGCTATTGCAGACTTTTTGTAGGACTTTTTAAGCTGCATAAAGTTTTCATACAATGTTTTCAATTATATCAGACAGCGCACGCGATTTAAGCCGATTTAATAAATTTCACGGTCCGATTCGCGCGACAAAAACTGTGATAACTCGGGTAATATATATATAATACAAATATAAAATATAGCCTATGTTACTCAGTGATAATGTAGCTGTCTAATGAATAAAGAATTATTAACATCGGTCCAGCACTTTTTGAGTTTATTCGTTACATACAAAAATAGAAAAATACAAATCTTTCCTCTTTATAATATTAGTGTAGATGTAGATATAACTTTGAATTAAAAAACCCTCTTTTTTTAAGTCGTTTAAAAACACTGTTTTGTTATTTGGATATACGGACCCCTAAAAAGACCTGTTACATCGAGGTAAATTCCTAAATTATGATCAACACTCTGTGCATTAGTTGTGATTAACATACGCCATTAATCATAAAGTCAAACCTCCCTAACCCTAAATTCATCCCCCATTTCTCACAAGGGCGGCACGCCACTGTATCATCTTTAGCACGATACGATGTGATTAATCTACCTGTTTAATATAAGAGAAACGGTGGTGTTATGAGATTTTAACTAGTTATGTTTATCCTGAGATATAATTATAGGAGTACATTTGGTGCAGTGGTTTTGACGACCTCCGTGGCGCAATGGTGCAATGATATGCGCGGTGGATTCATAAGAGGGAGATCCTGGGTTCGATACCTGGATTCCTGAATCTCAATCCACCCTGGATTGAGATTTTTCTTCATTTGTCTTAGTCTGGCTGGTGGCTTTCGCCCTGGCTTGTTACCACTCTACCGACGAAGAAGTATCGCCAAACGATTTAGCGTTCCAGTACGAAGTCGTGTAGAAACCGAAAGGCTTCTGAGTTTAAGTCTGATCGAGGTATAAAATACTGACTTTTCTTTCTCCGCAGCGACACTACTGGCTTGTATCTATTTCTATAAAGTAACTTTAGTCGTGAGAGATAAATGCATAGAAAACAGTAGTTCTAACAGGTTACGAACTTGCACCCTTAGTCGATCTCCCACGAGGTGAACCGAAGACATCTCGCAGGGTACAGGGAGTCGCTGAATACAGGCGGCTCTAGATTATATTGTTTAGAAATCATTTCAACAGACTTCCAACCACTACGACACGCGCTGATCCAAAGACTATTAAGACACCCATCGGTTAACAATCATGATGATGAAGATGCTCAGAAAATAATCTGATGATAGTAGTCATTGAGTCATTACTAACATCATCAGAATGTTTTACGACTCTTGACATTTGTTTCGTGACTAACTTTTAACAGTTTAAATTAAGGAATACACTTCCAGCTATCGTTTTCCCTATTACCTAAAATGTGGGTATCTTTAAGTCAAGACTGAATAGGCATCTTTTAGGCGCGTTTCACCAATGCACAATAATAAAGTTTAGTGACAGTTTTCTGGCAAGTATTATATTATTATGAAATTATTAAATTTTCTTTGGAACACCCTGATTATGTTTTATTTAAACTGGTCTAATGCGTCACATCAGTGCAGCGAGGCACCTGTAATTGGTATTATTTTGTAACTACCCTTACATATTTTGTTCTTATTAATTACACATATACGCATATACTCGTACTTACCTACCTAAATGTATAATTAGGAATTCCGAGCGCTGAACGATGAGTGTTTGTTGCACCGTTTTAACAATTATTGTAATTTTTTATTAAAATGTATATTTTTTTTTAAATAAAAAATAAGTAAATAAAATTAAATTTTCCAGTTTCGCAACTTCAATAATCATTTTATTCTTAGTTGGTGAAGTTACATAATTTCCCTCTAGAGAGTCATTTAGCATTTACATAATTATGATAATAAAGAAAGTTTAGTTTTGTTACCAACTAATTTGCCGAGGTAGTAAAAAGACGCGCAGACGGAAGCATAATAACATTTTATCCTAGGGAAACTTAATTTTATTTATCTTCCTATGTTGGTGGTAAGATGTTGACTCTCTTTATTTAAAACTAATGAATGCCCGAGACTTTGGCCGTGTGAAATTAACATTATACTAAGTAATTCATCATCATCATCATCCACCAGCCTGTAGACGTCCACTGTTGGACATAGGCCTTTTTTAGGGACTTCCAAACACACCGATCCCGAGCCGCCTGTTGCCAGCGGCTCCCTGCGACACGTTTGATGTCGTCAGTCCACCTGGTTGGGGATCGACCAACGCTGCGCTTTCCGGTGCGGGGTCGCCAATCTACCACCTTGGGCCCCCAACGTCCATCAGCTGTTCGAACCACGTGCGCCGCCCATTGCTACTTCAGTTCTGCGACTCGCTGAGCTATGTCGGTTACTTTGGTTATTCTGCGGATCTCCACATTTCTGATTCGATCACGCAGAGATACTCCGAGCATTGCTCTTTCCATCGCCCGCTGAGTGACTCTGAGCCTTCTTATGAAGCCCGCAATAAGTAATTACCCTGGATTAATACACAGGTTTCATTTTATCCCAAAATTCCCACGGGAACGAGTACTACGCAGGTGGAACCGCGGGCGTCCTCTAGTTAATTATAATGTTCATTAACCGACGAAAAAAAACGGAGGAGGTTCTTAATTCGACACGTATATTTTTTTATGTATGACCACGCATAACTTTTTACAGAGTTGTCCGATTTTGATAATTCTTTTTTATTATAAAGGGCACACTTCCAAAATGGTCTCATAGTCATCATGTTAGCATCTGATGATGATATACTGGGAATATTTAAGGAACTCTTCAAATTTTACAGGCACACTTGGCGCGATTTCGGTTTTTGTGTAAGTATCGGTAGCTGTTTGGCTACTAGTGCTGTATAATATACTATGAGAGTATAGTACGAGTAGGTTATGTGTCAATAAATCACTAAAGAGTAAGAAACAAAAATTTTTAACAATTAATAAAAAAATTACTTAAGCATATCTATGAAGTCGGTGCCAGCCATAATTAAAGCAACTAAATGACGCAGTTATTTCTTACTTTTTAGTGCGTTTTGAGTCGGTTCTATTTTTTGTTTTATTTATCTTCCTATGTCGATGGGTAGGTGTTGATTCTCTTGGTTTCTACACGCACCGGTACACTAAGTCGCTTGGCGGTAAGTCTTTGTCGGCAGGGTGCTTACTAGCCATGACCGAAGTGTTCCATCAGCCAGGCTTAGCCGGGAATTAAACCTACTGCTCCGTTCAGTGGCCTTCAAGAACAGGTTACTAATTCATTAATTCATTAAAAGCTGTACATGAGCTGTCGTAAATAGAAATTTCCCCGCTGTAACAAAGCTTGCTTAGCCCGTAGCTGTGCCGTAGCTTTGCTATTTAAACTCTGTTGTTTTATTTTCCGCACCGTAGTTCTGTTTGTGTAATTATAAAACACATTTAGTATTTTGAAAGTACGATTTCCTACCTAATTTCAGTACTATGCTTACAACGAAAAATTTTAACAAACAAACACATAAAAATATTAAATTACTACTACTAACACCTATTTGTTGAAAATGTATTATATGACAGATTTAAATATCGTATTATACTCGAATTGCTGTAAGAAGGTGCGCCTGACAGTTGTCATTATGACGTTGACGTCAGGGACTAGGGATGTGACGCTTAGAAATTCATGTTTATCGCTGACGATACTCGCAGCATAAACCTAGCTATTTTTAATGTTGTAAAAAAATTAGCTTAAAAGGCAAATTATTATTTGATCGTTATTTATGAGGAGACTTTGTTATCGCGGTTATACTAATGCATAGTTTCTAGAGATTAAACTTTTATTGACTATAGTCTCTGCGATAATTTTTTTAACAACTACAAGTTGGCAATTGACTGCTATCACACCTGATGTGTGATGCAGTCTAAGATGGATGCGGGCTAACTTGTTAGGTGTAGAATGAAACAACATCGTATCGGAACACTAAATCGCTTGGCGGTACGTCTTTGTCGGTAGGGTGGTAACTAGCCACGGCGAAATCCTTCCTGCAGCCAGACCAAGACAAATTAAGAAAATCTCAATCTGCCCCGCTTTACCATTTGGTACAGGTTAATAAACCCCAAACCAATCCAACCGCAACAGCGACTTGATGAACTGGAAAACGGAGTAGATATAAAAATGTTAAAGTTAAAGTTACTTATTGCCTTAGTCCGGCGTCAAAAGGCACCAACTCCTACCTATGCTCTAGAAGAGATGACAATAGGTCTGACCTTGGTCCTTAGATATAATGTTATTAGGCCCAAATAACATGTATGCTTTTAATTTCGATCCCTGTTTTGAAGCTTTATAAAATCAGCATTTATAACATCAGCGTTGCGAACTAAGCATTACCTATGAAATAATTGATTATTTGATTTAATGATTTGATTGATTGAATTTAAATACTTTTTTCCATATTCCCATTTAATTTTCAGTCACGCCGCAAAAATTAATACCTACTTCACCGCCATTAACGGCAAATAACATGTTGGCACTTTTTATTTTTACACGCTTTATATTAGCTTCACTTGTATGTCAGTTTGTCAGTTTGTCAGTTTGTCAGTTTGTCAGTATGTCAGTATGTCAGTATGTAACTCGTATGTGTGTTCGCACATAACTTCGTCGTTTATGAACCGATTTTGATAATTCTTTTTTTGTTGGAAAGTAAATAGTCCGGTGGTGGTACCATGACAAGGAAACCAGAATCTGATGATGGGATCCTGGAGAAACCGAGGGGAACTTTCAAAAATTGTAGGGACAACAAGTACGTTTGTTAGTTTTTCCGATAAGTATTTAAAAGCACTACAATTCGATGAAGGTCTGGAGTCGATCTGATGATGGAGCCGATCTACATATAAGAGAATTCCTTGACGATTTACTGTATTTACCTTGTGTTTGGGCTCGATTAATTTGTTTTGATAAAAACTTTACATTTAGATGGGCTGTGACTGTCATTGAGGGTCTAGTGTTGAAGACGAAGTACAGTTAAGGGTGCTCCGTAACGGCTTACAGTAGCTAGCGTGTGTTTGGGCTTGATTAATTTGTCTCAATGAGAACTTTACATTTAGATGGGCTGTAACTGTCATCAAGGGTCTGGTGATGAAGACAAAGTACAGTTAAGGGAGCTCCGTAACAGCTTACAGTAGCTACCTTGTGTTTGGGCTTGATTAATTTGTCTCGATGAGAAATTTACATTTAGATGGGCTGTAACTGTCATCAAGGGTCTGGTGATGAAGACAAAGTACAGTTAAGGGAGCTCTGTAACAGCTTACAGTAGCTACCTTGTGTTTGGGCTTGATTAATTTGTCTCGATGAGAAATTTACATTTAGATGGACTGTGACTGTCATTGAGGGTCTGGTGATGAAGACGAAGTACAGTTAAGGGTGCTCCGTAACGGCTTACAGTAGCTACCGTGTGTTTGAGCTTGATTCATTTGTCTCGATGAGAAATTTACATTTAGATGGACTGTGACTGTCATTGAAGGTCTGCAGATGAAAACGAAGGACAGTTAAGGGAGCTCTTTAACGGTTTACAGTAGCTACCTTGTGTTTGGGCTCAATTAATTTGTCTCAATGAGAACTTTACATTTAGATGGGCTGTAACTGTCATCAAGGGTCTGGCGATGAAGACGAAGGACAGCTGAGGGAGCTCTTTAACGGTTTACAGTAACTACCTTGTGTTTGGGCTCGATTAATTTGTCTCAATGAGAACTTTACATCTAGATGGGCTGTGACTGTCATTGAGGGTCTGGCGATGAAGAAGAATGACAGCTGAGGGAGCTCTTTAACGGTTTACAGTAGCTACCTTGTGATTGGGCTCGATTAATATGTCTCAATGAGAAGTTTGAAAGATTCCAGTTGGTTTAATGTTAACTAAGTCATGATCTGATGATGAGATCTACGAAAACTCGAGGAAACTCTTCAAACTTTATTTTTACACGCTTTTTATTAGCTTCACTTGTATGTCAGTTTGTCAGTATGTCAGTATATAACTCTCCATGGGTAATCTGCGCGCCTGCGGCCTTCCTTGGTTCTGGTAGCCGTTTCTCAGGCTCCCTCTCCGAAATTGAACTCTGATTCCCCGTATTTATAATATTTATTAAATAATTATTTTATTCTCACTAATAAATAAATTACTAGCGACTGTGTGGCCGAGCGGTTTAAGTGTTAAACTGCCCGTACAACAGTCGCTCAGGCGTGGGTTCGAGCCCTGGCAGTCGCAGTTTTTCTGCGACTTCCAAGGCTCGCTCCCGTGCCGACTGTACTCTGGCCAGGTTTCTGTGGTTTCCTTGGTCACTGTGCTAAGGGTGGGGCACAGGCAAATGCGGGTACAGATTGTAAGTAAAAATAAGAATTGTAAACATCGAATGTGAATTCGATGTCGACGCTTACTATGAAACATAGTAGGAATATTTTTGATAATCAACAAATAATAGTTTAAAAAAACTAAAAAATCGCGCTTTTATAAATAAACCAAACTAAAAAGTAAAAAATAAATAATAGTTTAAAAAAACTAAAAACACGCTTTTCATAGAAACCCAAACTAAAAAATAGAAAATAAATTTAAATTAAGAATAGTGTTAAAAAAATCATTAACTATAAATTAATAATAGTGTAAATAAAAAAAATTATTTTATTTTAAAAAAAGCGTGGGGTGCTTTATAAGATATTATCAAAATGATAATCACTCTACTCATATCTGTCAATAAAATATTTATAACTATATTGACACCATGCACCCCACGCTTTTTTTAAAATAAAATAATTTTTTTATTTACACTATTATTAATTTATAGTTAATGATTTTTTTAACACTATTCTTAATTTAAATTTATTTTCTATTTTTTAGTTTGGGTTTCTATGAAAAGCGTGTTTTTAGTTTTTTTAAACTATTATTTATTTTAATACGTACGTCAAAAGGCACCGTTACAAGAGGCCATCAACAAAGATAAACCTGAAGGTCGTGAATAAAACCAAAAGGGATATTATGTCTGATTGGGATCGTGACGTCCATATTAACAACATAATTAATTAATCTATACATATGAATAAAATTGCAGTGTCTGTTTGTGCATATATGCATACCGTACATACACCAAAATAACTTTTTTTTTTCAATTATTGTCTGTCTGTCTGTTTATTTGTTCTGGCTAATCTCTGAAACTACATCAGTCATCAGTCGGATTATAAAAAAACCTTTTGTATATCATAGCTCGACTCATGAGGGGTGACATAAGGTAGTTTGTATCCAGATATTACCACCGGACCAGGAACTACGCGGGTGAAATACCGGGAGACCGCTAGTTGTTAATAATATTCGTCATAGATTCAGATGATGAATTTAGTGACAACTCAAATGTTCTTAATTCTGATATAAGTTTAGACGAATAAAATATATTTCTTCTTTGCAACCTTTTGAGTAAACTTTCCCTGATGTTCTGTTGTTGTATAAAATTATAGACTTTTTAAAAATAAAAATTGTACTACAATATACGTTTATTATTAAAAAAAATATCGACTATTCATCGTAGAAGTACGTCCCATCACTAGACACGTCTATGGCGTTACGTTATACGTTACAACACTTTGCTTAATTTTTCTTTCAATTTGATTTTGTTTGTAGACTAGAACATTCTGGCTGGGTTTAACGGTTTTAAATTTAAGTTACTACAGCTATTAACAATTTAATATATTACGAATTTAGAACAGTTGAAATACTAAGTCATAATTTGTAAATCGCTTCAACTTTCAAGAGTGAAACGGAAAGTTAATGACATATGTCACAGGCACCATGTTAGAGCGCAGGTATGAAATGTATTTAATGTATTGTTTTATCATTATCAGTGTAAAAGAAGATGTAGTGACTAAAATAGAGAAAGGGATGCTTAGATGTTTTGGGCATGCAGAGAGAATGGATGAAAGAAGATTAACAAAAGAGATTTATGAGGCGAGAGTGAATGGAAGTGTTGGAAGGGGAAGGCCTAGGCAAATGTTTCTAGACCAAATTCAGGACATTTTAAAAAATGGCCAGGTCAAAAGTACCCTAAACCGACGATCTTGTATGAAAGGATTAATGAGTGTGGAAGAAGCTAAGGTAGTATGCAAGGACCGTGGCAAATGGAAGGATGTAGTCTCTGCCTACCCCTATGGGAACGAGGCGTGATGCTATGTATGTATGTATTATCAGTCTATTACTACAAGACCAAGCCTTCTTTCTTGTAAGTGAGAGGAAAAGTGGCCTGCACAATTTTCATAACTATACTAAACCCAAACTCGACTGAGAATGCTTGTCAACAAACAAAATAAAAATGAAGGTAGAAATCATTAGTCATTTTACACCTATTTTTTTAATTAATTAGTTAATGACAAATTTATGACAATAAATTAGATTAGTAAGTTTAAAACTAATTATTATATTCAATATTTTTTTTTAACTAAGATTTTTTAAAATAACAAAACATAATTTTAAATTTATTAGGCATAAAATGTGTTGCATTTTCTACCTTCATTTTAAATTTGTTTGTTGACAAGCATTCTCAATCGAGTTTGGCTTTAGTATAGGGTAGGCACTATAGGTATTAACTAAACGAAAAAGAAAATTCTTTCCCCAATACTGGTTCTTAATGTGTTCTCAGGGTAGACAGTAAAGGCAGGCACGTATGAAGGGCACGCCACTGGTAGAGAGCGTAGATCCACCAAGCTGCTGACACGCTGTGATAATGTTTTAATTGATTTCTAAGTGAAATACCATTTTAAAACCGCATAAACAATTTTGAGAAATAAAACTATAACAAACCCTATTGATTATTTCCATTGTTTTGCTTTGCTTTGTTTCTCATGTTAAGATTCTTGGCCATAATTTAATTTAGTTAATGAAAATTCTTGTTGCATTTTCCAATTAATTGAAAATCCAATTAAGAATTTAACACATCCAATAAACGGTTTATCGGCTTGTTGGAATGTACGAGATATTGCGCTCGTACGTACATATGTGAATAACTTTTTGAATTTGCTCCAAAAATCGGAAATTAATCGAGCACCCAAGCTGTGTTCTTTCCATACGAAAATTTTAATATTAAATTAACGGATTTAATTAATGGATCGTTTTACCAATAATTTTATTATACCCACTACAGAATGAATTTATTGTGCTTTTCCAGTCCTGGAAACTCTCTTTGTGTGAACAGACTCTCATGATTATTATGAAAAATATTACATTTAACAAAGAGCTGTACACAGTCTTCATACAGTTTGTGAGAATAAATAAGACATTTTATTGCCGACCGAGTGGCGCAGTGGATAGTGACCCTGCTTCTGCGTCCTAGGCTGTGGGTTCGATTCCCACCTCTGGAAAATGTTTGTGTGATGAGCATGAATGTTTTCCAGTGTTTATCTATATATTATAAGTATTTATGAATAATATATACATATAAAAATTTTTATCAGTTACTTTGACTATATAGCAATGTGTGTAATTGTCCTATAATATTTATTTTATATTTATTTTTCACTGTTCAATAAACATTCTATTGTTACAGTAAAAATATGTGGCAGCCAAATCAATATGACTCTTTTGGCTGCCACACACACATTTATACTAATATTATAAATGTGAAAGTAGCTTTGCAACGCAATCGCGCCTTAAAACTAAACCGGTTTGAATTAAATTTGGTACAGAGATAGAATGAGAAAGGACATACGCTAATTTTTGTCAAATTATCGCAAAACAGAAATAAGAGTCCTTTGAGGAGAAGAAAACAATTAAAGAAAACAAACATTTTAAACATCTCTTAAAGCATTTACAGAATACTAGAGCACGGCGGCGGTCTCACCCGCAGTTTCTGTTCCCGTTAGAATTTCAGGATTTAAACTAGCCGAAACGTTATTATGATTAATAATATTATCGTGTTACCTTAGTTTCATTAAAATCCATTTGGTAGTGTTAGCATTTTAAAATATTAGAATTTGTTACCTTAGACAATGTATACGATATTGTCTATGGTAAAGTAAAGTAGTTGTCGGACGACTGTCAGATGATTTCAAAGCAGTTGATTCCAGCCCGTAAAATAAAATACAAGAATTGATATGTTAGAACAGTCGAGTAGTGTATTTTTACTGTTCTGTGGATTGTTGCAAAGTGTGCGTATTTTTAATGTAATATTTATTATTGTAATTGAGTGGTTTTGTTATTAATTAAAAAAGAGCATGTGTCCAGTTTTTCTGGCCGCATCTTTTCTCGTCGCGGACTGCGTTTCCGATGCAGCGATAGATAAAAGATTACGAAAGAATATTTTGAACGATTTTGAAGACATCAGAATGTTATTTTAAAATCCCGCTGCAAACAACAGTAGTTTTTGCGTGAAAGAGTAATTATTATGTGTTATTGTGACATGTAAACTGTATTATTAAAGTTTCATCATAATTCATTCAGTAGTTTGTGCGTAAAACACTAACAAACATCCATCTATACATACAAACTTTCACCTTGAAGTAAGTAAGGATACGTACAAATATAATTTAAGAAAAGATTAATATTTTTAAAATAATATTCTATTATTTTAAATAGCAGTACATAGAAAGCGAGGACATGTTCTGCCACACACGCGTGTGTTTTTGCTGGGACGTTAAAATAACTTAGCTGTCAAGCGGGCACGTGATGGACGGTGCTATTTTTCAGTTTACCTTTACACATCGGGTCAGTCCTGCTGTTTTGCGCTTCGTTAGTTTGGAACTAACAGGTGCATAAATAACAACGGATGAACGAAATGGGTTTCTTTTATAAAATAAATGTTAAATAAATTATGTTTGCTAAGTGGGACATTAGTGTCGTCCTTGTTTGTCTTGTTGTTGTGCTAGTTCAGCTATTGGTTGGAAGGTCCAGGGTTCGAATTCTAGCCAACAAAATACTGAATAATTTAACGTTTATTTCTAGAAAGAAAGAAAAATTGTTTATTTCAGAGAAATTGTGTCACACAAAACAAATATATATGCAATTTTGTGACACTTGATGCCTCCTGGGTTAGTTAAGACTAAAAGACCAACAGGCAAGCACCACTCCTGTCTTGTGTGGCACAACCCAGAAAAAGGTACCAGCTCAGCATTGTGCTACATACCAAAACAAAATAATGTAAAAGCACACAGCGCTGATTTTTAGCCAGCACCTTGTTTTTAAAGGACATTGCCATAATTTGTCCCAGGCTGTCCAAACTAATGCTCATATTTAACTGTTTTATTTAAATACACAATAAATTTTAAACAACTACCCATGTTTCATAGCAATCACTTGAAAATATATCAAAAAAAATTTCAATCGATTTTTTGTGTTCTGAATCACGTGACCTTCGTCGTAGTATGAAAAGTCAATTTTTTCAACCTTCATAACTTTTTCCTGCGACTGTATAGCTACATACAACTTTGTTTTTCTGTAAATAGAAAATCTGCACTATTTAATGACATATATATCATTACTACCTGGAGTACACTTCCATACAATTTTTGGCAATTTCCATTAATCTCTCTATAGTTGGGATGTCACGAGCACGTAAAGCCATTAATTGTGTCGTAAGCAAAAGTAGATAACTGAATTATGATTTTACATAGTGTGTTGGCAAAACATATTTTTATTTTATCATCAATTGTTATGTTAGGTATTTGATAAAAATAGACAAATATTTTGTGAGTATTTATAAAAACAATTTAGAATAAAATGTGATAGTAAATATTTCAATAATACGTGGAGTATTTACTATAATAGACACAGATGATCCTAAATAAAACTCAGTTATTCTGGGAAATATTTTGATTTACCTACTTGTATATGATAAAATACTTCAGCATTGAAGTATTTTAACAAGTAGGTAAATCAAAATATTTCTCAATTTTGACAATTTCAACGACACCTCACATGTCAAAATCCGTTCAGCCGTTTAGACTGTAGCGCGTGCCGAAGAAATGGACATACATACATACATACATACATACATACATACACTCGAAAAACATAACCCTCCTCCTCACGCAGTCGGGTAAAAATAGATAAAATAAATGTTTTGATATTATAGAAATAACACGGGTAAAGTAACTCAACATAGAAATGAAAAAGTTTCCCTTAACACTGACAGTGTAATGATTAGTTATCCAACACTACGCTCCCTTTTAATTTACGCCCACACAATAATAATAAGTAATAAAGTTTATGTACAAGTGTTCTTTATTCTGTTATCGTTCCTTTTATTACATTGTTACAGCGGTAATAAGGCGCAAACACTAATGACTTCGAGAAGGTGCTAAATTGTATCTATCTGGCACGTAACCTTCATTTCCTCTTAACCCCGAGGGTCGAACTTTTCCCGATATTTTCTCGGTAATTGGGAATCGAATATTTTCGATTTTTTTTTGTTGCTTTCTTTTATTACTCGCAGCGTTGTACGCGGTGAAAATGTGATCTCGCGTATCTGGTATGGAAATATTGAAAAAGATTTTAAAGTAGGTATAAATTTTTACTAGTTAGTATTTTTTGTGAAACTATTTCACATTATTTCACATTGACAGTACATTTAACAATAAAATCGATTTTCTTTACGAATATTGTATGTGCCGAATAGTTGATAGTTGTTTATTGTATTTTCAAGTTAACTTATTAACTTGTTAACGAAGATAACTAATTAACTTAATAATTAATATTCATCATTGTTTGACAGCTAGATGTTCTCTGGCTTCATCCGCATAGATTTTGCCATAGTCGCCATGGGAATATACTATTTACTATTCTAGATTTTCAAAAAGCCAATCAATCATAAATATTTTTTTTATTTGTATTATTTATATATATTTTATTTTATTTATATTATAATATTAATTATTTTATTAGTAGTATAGCATTAGACCTTCAAAATGCCCATAAACTGGGATTTTGTAGCAAACATACCATTAACCAGCCGACAATAAATGTATGAAGGCCTCCTCGTCGCAGTGTAGTGGATTAATAAGACTGTGGTTCTGGGTTCGATTCCCGGCTGGACCGATTAAGATTTTCTAAATTGGTCCAGGGCTGGTTGTTGGGAGGTTTCGGCCGTGGCTAGTAACTACCAAGCTATTTAGCGTTCAGGTACGATGTTGTGTAGAAAACAAAGGGGTGTGGATTTAATCCTACCCCTAACATGTTAGCCCGCTTCCATCTTAGATTGCATCATCACTCACCATCATGTATGATTGCAGTCAAGGCATAATTTGTCATAAATAAAAAAACCGCTTTAAGAACAAACCAATTTTAAAAAAAATTCAGCGAATTGTGTTTTGCAAATGAAAAATAAGTAGTAAGTAGGTCGCAGAGTATTTTGTATTCATACCAGCTTACTTGTCTGATCTGTTGCCAGTTTCAACTATAATATAAAGAGAGTCAGGTAACTAACACCTTCTATGCATAGTAAACTAGAACATAGAGAAACTAGAACATACAAAATGCTCTTACTTTTTTGGCTACCTTCAAGATAGGAGTGTCTGTATATTCAATACATAAACTCCTATTTATAACCGACGAAAAAAAACGGAGGAGGTTCTCAATTCGACACGTATATTTTTTTATGTATGACCACGCATAACTTTTTACAGAGTTGTCCGATTTTGATAATTCTTTTTTTATTAGAAAGGGCATACTTCCAAAATGGTCCCATTGTGATCATATTAGGATCCGATGATGACATCTTGGGGAAATTGAAGGAACTCTTCAAAGTACGTTACGTGGCGATAAATCACTAAAAAGTAAGAAATAAAATTTTTTTAATAAAAATAGAACCGACTCAAAACGCACTAAAAAGTAAAAAAATAACTGTGTCATTTAGTTGCTTTAATTTACATATCTAAAAGTCGGTGCTAGCCGCTATCTGCAATTTGTTCAAAAACTAAGCTAAGCTGACAAATATATTTAGCTAGTTTTCCAAAAACACCATTGTCTATAACAAAATACATCTTCTCCGTCATTAACAGTCGGTGGATGTCAACAACTGGACAGGCCTTTTTGGGGACTTCCAAACACAATGCTGCTGAGCCACCTGTGTCCAGCGGCTCTCTGAGACATGTTTGATTTCGTTAGTCTACCTAGTAGGGGGTCGACCAACACTGCGGTTTCAGGTGCGGGGTCGCCATTTTAGCGCCTTGGGCCCTGAACGTAAACCAGCTCTTTAAACCACGTGATTATGCAATCTAGGATGGATACACGCTAAACTTATGTGTTCGGTATCTATTACTAGGAATTTTCATTTTGGTTACGCTTATGAGTTTGTCTTTTTTGTGTCGTGGTTTTGATAATAATTTTACAGCCATGACCAAAAATCAGTGTTATAATATAGATTGACTTCAACACGACAACAGTGATTTCTACGTTGCTCCGAAGCGAGCTTAATATTTTTTTTTTAATGACTACAAGTTGGCCCTTGACTGTTATCACACCTGATGTTAAGTGATGATGCAATCTAAGATGGAAGCGGGCTAACTTGTTAGGAGTAGGATGAAATCCACACCCCTTTCGGTTTCTACACGACATCGTACCGGGACGCTAAATCGCTTGGCGGTATTTCTTCATCGGAAGGGTGGTAAATAGCTACGGAGAAAGCCTCCCACCAGCCAGACCAAGACAAATTAAGAAAAATCTCAATCTTCCCTGCCGGGAATCGAACGTGGGAACTCCGTCTTATATACCTATCTACCGCGTTAACCACTGTACGAAAGCTTTGGTTATTCGAACAGCATTTGTCAAAAGTGGGTCCAAGCAGATTTTAGAGGGATATTGGGTTCATTATGAAATTCCATTCGACTAATTTTCAGTCTGCAAATGTTTATAATAAATATTAGATAGCAAAAGCTCTGTATTAATATCTACTACTTGAAACTTGAAACTAAGCTTATAATATGAAATGCATGAAAATTTTAACTCTATACATATTCTGTTCCCATTTCAGTCGTAGTTTAGCAGCGCTGTGATCTTAATTTTTAAAATGTCTCATTAACGCTTTTAGGTACTTTGTGTTGTCGTGGAGTTTTCATGTATATTATCTATGTTTGAAAATATTATACAGCTTCTTTAAAGAATCGATGGTTAGCCTATGTTGCACGGATCGCCTTAAGAAATTCTTAGTAAAAATTCACAGCCCAGAGCTTAGAATGCCTTTACTCCTGATCATTAGTGGTGACCAAAGAGCAAAGAACATCACAGGAAGTACGCAAGAGGGAAACAAATGGGAAAATGAGTGGTTGGGACCAGGAAAAGAGACTTGGACACGAGAGCTGATCCCCAATCTTAAAAGATGGCATAAAAGGCAGCATGTCGTAGTAGACCGGTTGGCAACTTAGGCGCTAAGCGGACTTGGGTATTATGTACCTCTTCGCTAGGTAAGGCACCGAGTGAGTAATGCTACTTCTGCGGCGAGACATATACCCCTAGGCAAGCGCTTTTTGAGTGCGTGCGTGTCGCAGACCTAAGAGCCGTGGCCCAGGGACCTGATAACCTCGTGGGACGCATGTTGGAAGGTGAGCAAGAATGGCGCAGATACTCCGACATGCTCTGAGCCATTATGGTTATCTCTTATAACCATAATGGCTCA
Source organism: Mycalesis mineus (assembly GCA_034621355.1). Classification (NCBI taxonomy): domain Eukaryota; kingdom Metazoa; phylum Arthropoda; class Insecta; order Lepidoptera; family Nymphalidae; genus Mycalesis; species Mycalesis mineus. The sequence continues at coordinate 12,492,741 of CM067888.1, forward strand.
GAGAGGAAACAAGCGGAAAATAAACGAATAGAGAGAGATAATACCTAGTAAGTTAGTACAAAGAAATGCCAAACAGTTCCATGCTGCCGCGGCAGCAAATGAAAAAGAAAAAAAAAGAAGAAAAAGTTTTGACTTGATAGAAAATGTTACTATCGTGAGCCAGAGTGAGCAATATTAACCTTAGTGCGCAAACTGAAGTAAAATAGTACAGTGCTTTATTTCTTTCAGGTCGCCTTTTCCAAAAATGTTACAAAATATGAAATTCTATTAAATAAGTCTAGCAGTCAGCAAATGTTATAAAATAAATATTAGCTAACAAAAGCTCAGTATGAATATCTATTATTTTGAATATGAAACTAAGGCAATATAAAATGCATGAAAATTTTTACCTCTATACATATTCTGTTCCCATTTCAGCCGTAGCTTAACAGCGCTGTGCTGACAAAAATTATGAGCCCCGCGATTTCGGCGACACTTAATCTCCTGGTTTACGATCCACTGCAATATTCTCTACTATAACGCCGTCTTTGTAGAGCTTCTGATATTCTTATGAGACATTTTAAAAGTTAATTTATGAATACGCTCTTTTAGGTACAAGTTTGTATTATTCTCAGATATTGTATTTAGGTTTCAGAATATTCCAGTCTCGTTTGTCCAGTACCTATTTAATCAGTGTGTCTTGAATCTTTATATCTAAAAAATGTAAATTGAATACAAATTTTCAATTTAGATTTTGGTGGTTTCCCTGGATTGTGTGTGTTGGTCTTGTCTTGTTAATTATCTGTAACATACATAGGTGTAATTATAATAGATATTGATGAAATTTCTAGGATGATGAACATTTTGAACAACTACCACGCTGTCCCAATGCTGGAGGCCAAGCCACTACAGTGGATCGTTAAAATAGGTAACTAGCCTATTTTGACGTTAATTGTGTTTAGTTTAACAAATCACAAAGTAAATACTTGTTATAAGTCTATAGCCGTTGAAGTCTCGAGGTGTAGGAATCGCAGTGTTTGTCTATCCAACATCGAAACTACACTAGATAAACCTGTGATGATTAAGGTATAAAACGTGAACTAATATTATATTTTTCCAACGATTTTATCAATGTTACACGACGAAATTTAATTGGGAACACAGCTCTCAATTATCGGGACAAAAAAAAACAGTTCGAATGTAGCGAAAAATTGTCTTGACATACCACACGAAAAACTTAGTTTTTTTCTCGATACGGTTTGTATTTTTACCTTTTTTATATATAACAAGTTAAACCTTGACTGCAAGCACAAGTGATGGTAAGTGATGAATCAGTCTAACATGAAACCAGGATAACTTGTTAGGAATACGATGAAATCCACATCCTTAACGGTTTCCGCACCATTTTGTACCGGAACGCCAAATCGTTTGTCGGCACATCTTTGCTGGTAGGGCTTTAATAGCCACGGCCGTAGCTTCCCACCAGCTAGACCCGGACCAATTAAAAAAGTCTTAATTGTCCCAGCTAGGAATCAAACTTAGGACGTTTGACCCTGCGCCAAAAAAAACCTACTTTTCGCAGAAAGAAACTCATTTATTATACGAGTTTATAATGCATGCAAATTTTATTCATAAAAAAACATTGTGTAAAGGGCCCGATATAAAAAAACACGTTCACTTTGATAGCGCCATAAAGCCTGCATGTCTCCTGTCGACCGGGTTTTATGCCGCAGAACCTTTTATTAAGTGAAACCACCAATGTACTCGTATACCTACATCTTTTCTACGTAGTATAAAAAAACAAATGTAGCTACTACTCTAAAAGCGACATATTTAGTGTCCGACCGAAAGTTCAGTTTCGGTTTCGGTTTCAACCGAGTTTCGGCCAAAAATCAAGTTTTGGCGGCAGTCTCGGTTTCGGCCTAAATTGGCCGAAACTTTTGCCGAAATCGAAACTGATTTCGGAAGTATGCACGATCGCCAAACTTCGTTTCTCGCGTCAACATTATGGCGGACGCTGGCGGCCCTGTTCAGGAATTGTCGTGCGCCGTTCGGATAGCACCGTAGCAACAAAACTTAGTCATTGATGTAAAACTTAGTCAGTTAATGCAGCACAATGTGTAAAATGGACTTATCAAACAACTAAATGGCAGGGCCCAAAAGGCAAAAGAAAAGTGGGACGACAGAAGAAAAGATGGGTCGATGACATCATAAAAACAGCAGGAAGGAATTGGATGAATATGGCTAAAAATAGGAAGAAATGGAAAAGGATGGAGGAGGCTTTTATCCATACAGGGGCCACATAACAAGTAAAAGAAGAAAATTATGTATAATTAGATAAATATTCTATAAATTGTTAGTGGAAAATAAAGCTGTAATAAATAAATAAAATGTGTAAAATGCATCAAATTTTAGTATTTTAAGGAATTTTATACTTAACCACATGAGTTTCGGTATCGGCCGAAACTGAAGCCAGGGTCGAATATTTGGTTTCGGTTTCGGTTTCGGCCGGAAAACCTGTTTCGGTTGGACTCTACATATTATACATATGTGATATCTCCTGATATAGTAGAAGGTGCCCAGTTGCTTGTTAATCTAAGCCGCTTCTGAAAAATTACAAAAAATATCTGTCAATAAATCTATATGTGTATAAATCTATATGCTATAAGTACTCTATATCCCTTCGATACGTTAGTAAATAGTTTGGAAGTTATACTTTTCTTCACTATCTTTTCGTACAGTTAATTTATTTATTTAAACACCTTTTTTGTACTAAAAATACCAGAAAGAACATAATTATAATAATTTAATTACTACAATGTAAATAACTTTAAAACAAGAGTGAATAGCCACCATCTAAGCAAGTGCGTTAAACCATAGGTGTGATTGCAGCCAACGTATCATCATCATCATAATTATCAGCCGGTAGACGTCCACTGTTGGACATAGGCCTTTTTTAGGGACTTCCAAACACAACTATCCCGAGCCGCCTGTTGCCAGTGGTACCCTGCGACAAGTTTGATGTCGTCAGTCCACCTGGTTGAGGGTCGACCAACACTGCGCTTTCCGGTGCGGGGTCGCCAATCTAGCAACTCGGGTCCCCAACGTCCATCAGCTGTTCAAACTACCAACGTATATATAATAATAATATAACCTCAGCAGCAGGGAGAGTTGGTAGCAAGGAATACTCAAACTTGTATAAATTCACTTTATTACATTACAGAAATTACACAAACAGTATCTACTTGAACGTTACGATTCCTTCAAAATTAGAAAACACAATGAGCGCGCCACGTAGCCAAAGTCCTTACAATATCTCTTTTTGACGTGGAAGGGAAAGTGAACTCTGATTGGTTGCCGCCTTTTTGCGTTAACCAATCACAAAATGACAGTTGACTATTCTGTACGAAGAGCTGTGTTGCCAACTTAAAAAAATAAAAACGATATAAAAACTTAAAAAAATAAACGATTAACGCAAATTCAATCATGATCCTAACAATCGACCGTCCTGACAATGTGTGAGTCCTCGCACACGTCGCCAGGAGGCATCCTAACAATCGGAATTTGGCTAGGTGTTCGCACTTTACAATAACTTTTATTCTCATTATACTGTTAAGCTACTTCAAATTACAATGAAATGAAAGCGATACTTTAATTGTTTAACTGTGACAAAATGAGATCTATTTAACAACTGAATAACGCCATAAAATGTCAAAAAAAATAATATATATACATAAATTGCAACATTATTATCATCATTAAAAATACAACATTATTTTTGCATAAGTAATCTTGTTATACATTATTCCATCATTCAGCAGATTAATATTACTTCATAACATTGGTTATATAAGAAAACAACGATCGATTAATGTTTTCTTATCTCTTAACCATTTACTTTGTATCCGAACGATCGATTAATCGGATAACTCATCATCAATATTTCCCTCGAACGATCGATTTATCGAGGGAAAACCCAACAGACATGCCTACAAGACGATCGATTTACTTGTGGCAGCCCATTGAGCAACATCAACATCAACATCTACGTAGGTACCACGACACGAACCATCGATTCTCGTGCCGGGTACTAGGGTTTTAGCTAAATCAGGTCACGATCCGATCCGATTCTTCTCGTGCCTGATTCCAGCTGCATCATGACACCATCCGATCGATTCTCGTGTCTAATCTGTAACAACGAAAATGGCTTCCTGTAGTTTAAAGTCTCTAAGTCTACACAAAAACACATAAAATACGACTTGAACATACATCGGAAAATAGCATTCAAACTTAAAGAACATGTGGTTTAAATCAATCCTCATTACCGGAATTATTGCTGGTGTCTGTACCGTTCAACTCTAAAGCAGCAACATGTACGGCACCATGTTGTGGGCAGTTTTGATTTGCTAATGCTAATGCATGTCCTACCCAATATCTAACTTCAAAACCTTAGTGACGCGACAGGGGCCCTATGTACGTTTTTTTATTTATTTATTTATTTTTTGTTTTGCTCTGTCCGTCATTATTGGAACATTTTGGTTATCTTAATTGGTTCACCTTCAACATACACTCGAAGCGTTTACATGTCAAGTTAATCAATTAGAATATTTTTTTTTTATTCTACAAAACTTTGTATCACCTCACGGCTAGTCGAACCAACGGCGGACAAGTTTTCGAAAGACCCCTCTGGGTCTACAACGTGTTTACGGGACAATGCATCTACGTCATATATCTTCGCGCCTGCCCTATATTATACCGAATATTAAAATTCTAGCAGCAAGAGCCACCAGCGTATTATCCTCGAGATTAAATCTCGTTTTTTTTTGAAAATTGTGGAGCAAAGAGCACCACAATCTGTGATGATCTTAAATGCGCTTCCTAACAAGTTGACCCTGGGTTTCCATAAAAACAAAATAACCGCAAGAGATTACACCTTAAGAGGAAATTCTTTACTTTAGGGGACGTTTGTCTGCTATAACATGCCACTGAGCAAAAGTATCTTTGGGGCGCTGTAATAATATTCCCCCAATGTCTAATCTACTTTGCTACATACATACATACAAAACATCACGCCTTATACCCGTAGGTGTAGGCAAAGACCACATCCCTCCACTTGCCACGGTCCTTGCATACTTCCTTCATCCATTTTCTCTACATGCCCAAACCGTCTAAGCATCCCCTCCTCAATTTTTATATTGCTAGAATGGGCTTATAACTACCTTGCTTTCAAGTTTACATAAGCTTCTTCTTAATCATCATTCCATGTCCACACATCACCTTTGAAGTTTTAGCTATTTGAGACTAATCAAAATATTAGAATTTAATTTTTTTTTATTTTTGTAACTTGATTCTACAACAAATATAATATAATAAAACTAATTAAATTGTTAAAATACCTAAATAAAAAGTTTTAGCAATTGAATATGTCTGATTAGACAGAGACAGCCATACTGTGATGCGACGTCTCACCACAGTATCGCCATATTGGCTTAGTAGGTACAAATATTCGTTTTGCGAGAAAAGGACAGAAGACCCCTACTCCAAACATTTAAATGGCTGTAACTTTGCAGATGTTCATTGGATTTTTATTACGTTATTATTTTCATATTAGTTTATAATAAAGTAATCAAATATATAGAGTCAAATACCCAATTTAATAAATTTGCGAATACACCTGGCTAATCGAAAGAATTACCGGATATTGTGTACGTTCTCAGGTCGTGGGAAGTGACGATGAGGATCTTTTCCTGACTATTTCTTACTACAGCCGCCCTAATATCATTAATACATGATCAATTTTATCTCTTAAAGATTCACAATTTGAAAGATTTAAGTGAGATTGGCTTTTCATGTACCCGCAACACTTATTCAGGGCGTTCTAAGCATTCTGTGGAGTCCCGCCCGAATATTAGAACATCGAGACACGCGGTTACCGAACTAACAGACTAAGGTAGAGTTCGACCTGCGCTGGAGAACGACTGGTGCGCTTTGCCAATCCAAATGACGCCCGATTTAACTGATACTGTTCAACTGACACCACTAATACATATTCCGAAATAGGGACCCGATAGTATCCGGACGTCAATTCGAGTAGAATAAAACAAGCTTAGCCTGTAACACGAGCTATTTCATCCTCAATAATGGACATAGGATAGCGCTCTTTTACCATAACTGAATTAACATCTGATAATCGACGGACATTCTAAGAGATTCATCCTTTTTTACGCAAGTATAATTGAACTAGCGTACTCAAAAGAAGACTAATTATTCCCGTATCATCATCAATAACTTCCTTTTACTATCACACGTACTTTTTAACGCCCGTGGTGTGATAACCTGTCAGGTCAATTAACAACAGGACGTTGGCTGTTGAGATTTATATTCATCGTGGCTGAATTCGTGTAGCCTAGATCTTTAAGTGAAGACTCTTAACAATGTGACGTTTGAGCAACTCAAACAACCTCCGTTTAATGCCCTCCGGTACCTGATTACTGACGCGTATCATTTTCAATCACGGCAGGTATCTCAGGTGGCTCAAAATTGATCCTACTTACAACGTCTACTGGTTTGGCCCTGCACAAGGTTGCAGTGAGCAATCAGTAATTCAACAACAACCGGAACAAGGGATTACTGTTATATTGATATGCCCAATTTCATTCAATTCAGCGATAGAGACCTAGACAAACAAAATACTGTTTGCTCGGCTTGCCCTGACTGATGCTACAACATTCAGTTCCATCACTCCTGCAGTTCTAATCTTAGTCGAAGACTAATAAACCTGAATCAAAAAGTGACATTTCTTGGCCGATGTCGCAACACACAGGAGCCTAGTTGCATCTTTATAAAAAATGATACGAGGCTATTCTGTGTACGACTGACCAATAGAGATGGGCTTTTCTAACAAATTATCTAGCATAACCTTACGTAGGAACGTGATAAATCTCCTAGCGAAATCCCTTTAAAAACAGGGTCGTCTAACTTCTGTTAGGGTCTACTATATTCTCGCCGAGAACATAATATTATAGTTTAAGAAGTAGAATGAAAATTAATAAATATATCAATATAATTACATATTGTATTTTATGTGTAACTTTAATTCATAATTGGATTATTACCTCCTCACTAATGTGAGGAGATCAGATTTGAGTAGATTGACGTGTAAAAGTGATGTCACAACTGTTATTTAGTTTATCTGAATAGTATTTTATAACATAATCATAATAAATGTTATGTTTTTAATAATTTATAACGTTAAATTAACAACATTAGATTTGTTGCAATAACATTCAACAAGTTTAGGTTATAATGTTGGTCAAACGATTTAGTCAGCCTAACTTCATCGTATCATGCCATTTATTTCTACGTCCTTCATAAATTTTGAATTCGGAAGATAATTATGTTCTTGACTCATTGCAAGACGAAAATATTTTAAGGTACATTGACATTTTCCGCAAGTCTATTATCCCTTTAGAGAAGCACGAATTCTCTGTGTGACCTACTCTGTTACATAGTACGCATTTAATTAGCGGCTTAGGACAAAACAAGAAATTATGCCCTTTTAGTTGTAGCAGCCCGGAAGAGAGCCAGATCTCTTACTCGAATTCCAACTATAGTGGGTATGGATATAAGAGATATTGGTTTTGTTTCTAACCTGGTTTCGATCGGAAAGTTGAAGAATGTATACTACTTATCAAGAAGGGCAATAGCTGATCAGGGTTAGAGGAACGTAATGCCAGAGCACGAGATGTGAAGGTCCTGTCACTGATAACCACGAATAACACAATCCACTGCTGGTTTATCAATTATAACGCAATGATTAAGTAACGCTAATTTTTAATAAAACTAAAGTTCTACATCTCCAAAACCTGACCATAATTTTGTTCGTATGGAAAAACATTAACTTCTCTTGCCAATCCGGCCAAGTAAGCAAACTGAAGTCAGGCCTTCGTAATACATCTTAGCGAGACCATGGAGTTTCTGCATGGCAAAGTGAGTGACAGTTTTATCATCGCAACCGTACCTATACACTAGCACATTCATTGACTTTCTTGAACCAGATATCAATCCGTTGATTTCTCGTGGATGGGTTGAAATTTGGAAGTAAGAATAAACAAGACGTTTTGAAAGATCCTGTGTCATGGGTAGACGGTTGAGATGTCAAACTATCCTCAAGACATTTTAAAACATTTCTAAGAAACAAATGGACTACGTGACCTTTTATTATATCCCGCGACGCTCCGACGGCAGCCTCTGCCCGCCGGGACAGATCTGGGGACGCGTTGCCGTTGTGATGTGTGTCACTCGCCGCGCGCATGGCACCGCAGAGCAGCCGGACGTACGCGGCGCGTTGTAGCGGCTGCGATACCGATTGCAGACCTCAACCCGTAGAAGTTGCCCTCGCTCTTGCAGTAACTTCCTCTCCAGACTCTTCACCTGCTCACGGCTCGACTCCAATACTTGATCCGGGATCAGGACAGCGAGTACGTAGCCGGCTGCGGCTGCGTTTCCTCCCTCGGGTACGGTTTCGATGTCCCCCGTGGTCGAGCGTCTCAAGTCATCAATCCGTGGTCGGTCCGTGCCAAAAAAAAAGAAAAATAAAACAAAGTTAAAGTTTGAGAAAACTGTAGGTATATCTAAGGGGCGTTGAAAATATAGACATCATCGCACAGTTCTCCTCTCTCATAGGAGGAAGGGTTGGCAGGCTTTGACGTTTATATTTAAAAATTAGTGATATCAACAGAGACTGCTTGATGTGATCTCCATAAAACACTGCCAATATTCAGACCCCGAGCTGATAGGTTTGTTAATAAAGAGGACCCAAATACCTAATTAATTCATTGACCTGACCCAAGAATCGAACCCGGTACCTTATGATCCACGAACAAACATGTAACCGCTAGACCAACCAGGCATTTGTCAACCACAATAAAAATAAACAAATTATAATAACAATAAAAAAAAGAATAATAATTGAATTTGTTTTAAGCCGACGACTTATTTGAAATTAAAGTTTAACGTATCATAGCGAGTGATTATACTTATTCATTGGTATTAGTAATTACAGTATCAAATCCAACGCTCACTCATTCTTTTCTTTTTTTTTTATATACCCACGTAATATCAATATGTAACTTACGTATTTCACCATAAATAAACCATAATGTAGCTTGGGAAAACACGTGGCTAAATATTAGTCAAACAACAAGTGACACTATTATGAAGGTTACACATTTGATGATGATAATAGCTAATGAATATAGTATAACTGGGCGTGTACTTACGCGTTGATAGGTAACGCTGTCTTCGCACTTCTGAAATATAACCTCAGCAGCAGGGAGAGTTGGTAGCAAGGAATACTCAAACTTGTATAAATTCACTTTATTACATTACAGAAATTACACAAACAGTATCTACTTGAACGTTACGATTCCTTCAAAATTAGAAAACACAATGAGCGCGCCACGTAGCCAAAGTCCTTACAATATCTCTTTTTGACGTGGAAGGGAAAGTGAACTCTGATTGGTTGCCGCCTTTTTGCGTTAACCAATCACAAAATGACAGTTGACTATTCTGTACGAAGAGCTGTGTTGCCAACTTAAAAAAATAAAAACGATATAAAAACTTAAAAAAATAAACGATTAACGCAAATTCAATCATGATCCTAACAATAAAAAGGTAATAAGTAAAAATAAATAATAAATACAGCGATCCTTTACCCGCGCGTGCTTTTAACTGCTAGGAAGAGCAGTTAAATTTTATTGTAAAAGGTAGCAGCGTCATTCGTTTGCCTGGAGTCGGAAAGAAGTATGGTGGCAGTATTTTCTAAATTATTATTATTATTAAATTGTTTATTTTCATTCAGTTCATTTACATTACATTAAGTAGATTACATAATTATAAGCTGCCAGATCTACATCAGTATAAGTTAATTTACATTATATTATTATTTGATAACTATTTTACATTTTAGTCTGAATCTACATGGGTTAGCTGTAGATCAGTTTGATGGTACTGGGACCAGCCTGATCTAGGTTTATGTCAAACCCCGTGTGGGGTTGCTAGTCCCCCATCGGGCGCGTCCCCGGGTGGTGGATAGGGGAACGCCTTCCAGAAATGTTAGGTATCGGAGAAACCCGACGTGAACCAAAACTAGCACGGGGTGGGGCGTTGCTGTGCGCTGCTACTGACGGTCGCCGTTTGCATATTCCTGGTACTTCTCTGCTTATCAGAGTGGACTGTGTGAGCATTCAAATGGCAACGTAAGGGGGAAACCCAGTGTCACATTGGGTTCTGGAGGCTTTCGGGTCGTGAGGAAGAAAACCTCGCAAAAAAATCACACATCTGGGCGGTAACACCCCGCGCGGCGGGTACACTGGTCTTCGGACTGGTGAGCACTGGCTTCGGCCACCGTCGGGCAACCCGTAATCCACATTGAGCGGAACCGGGGGCCTTGCGCACGGAGCGTGAGGCCGCGAGGAAGACAACCTCTATAAAAAATTACCCCAATCTCAAGGTTCGTCGCCTGCCGATGGGATGAATGGCTGATGGGAAATAAGTAACGAGGGCGACAAAAACAAAAACCAAAATAAAAATGTTAACGCGATCAGGCAAAAAATCTACCCGGGAGGGTCCCGAGCGCGGGGAATCCCTTGGTGTATCGGACAGCCGGTGCATCGGCCCTATCGTATACGGGGGGGCCACCTATCGCAACGGAGAGGAGAAGATCGAGGGGGAGGGAAAAGCTGGAAATGTGCATGGGGGAGATAATATAGTTGAGATGGAGTTAGGATTAAATACAGGAGAAACAAGAGTGATAGAGAAAGATAAAGAACAAGAGAAAGATAACGCTGAGATGGTGGTAGAGTCTGACTGCAGCCTCAGAATGACAGAAGTAAACAGGCCCAGATCGGGCTCTGATTCTTCAGCTGTGTCTCACTCTAGCCGCTTCTGGCAGAGTATTAAAAGACCCCGACTTCAGGATGGTGACGGGCCGGCGTCATCTGACGACGAAAGGCCAGGAACACCTACGCCTGCTACGAGGAGAGGTCGCCAGCCCACATTACTTAGTTACGGCTGGACGAAGAGTAAAGAAGCCCTTAAAGAGAAAAGAGCTCAATCAAAGAAAAATGCGGAAGAAGAGCTTTTAAGGGCATCAATCGTAGCTAATTTTAGGCGCGACCAACAGAGAAAGGCCATGTCTGAGGACGGTGTGCTACCTAAAAACCGATCGGCAGCACAAATAAAAAACCAAGTATTGGAAGATGTGGCAATGATTGAGAGGATTGCCAAAACGTCCTCTAACCTAAAAGGTACGTTTGTGCGCGACTTGAGAGAAGCCGCTGCCTCCATTAAAGAGTCTGTAGAGGTACTCAGTTCGCGCACTATTTCGGAAGAGACAAAGCAACTGCAGGCGGACAATGCCCGCCTGCAAGACGAAATGGGCAATTTACGTACAGAGCTAGCCCAATTAAGGGAAGATCTAGAGAAGATGCGGAGACAACATCCCATTCCTTCTCCAATGGATACGAAAGAGGAGCAACATTCTGTACAGCAGCCTCCTCGTCCAAAGGAGAAAGCTCGACGAAGTACGCCCAATGCGGTGCAGAATACGACGGAGGACATTTGTCGTACTGTGATGGTTCAGGTTGGAGAAATGCTGAATGCCCGCCTAGCCTCTTTAGAAGATAGACTCCTGCCGGAGAAACGTGTTCGGCCCCCGTTGGCAGCGGACAAAAATAAATCGAAAGCGCAATCTTCTGCAGCAGACAACGCAATGACTGAGCAAGCAGAAGCTGCGGGCCGTAGTCAGCCTACAGATACGGATGCGCGTTCGTCTAAACCACGTTCGGCACCTGAGGAGGGACAGTGGAAAAAGGTTAACGGACGCAAAAAGAAAGGGAAAACGAAAACGAGTAAATCGCAAAAAGATGCACCGTCAGTGCAGGCACAAGCTAAACCACAGACGCAGTCCAATCAACAGACGCAGCCAGCAAAACGGGCTCGCAAGATCCGCCCTCCTCGCTCAGCAGCTGTGGTTATCACTCTACAGCCTGCAGCAGAGGAACAAGGGGCTACTTACGCTGCGGTCCTAGCCGAGGCAAAGAAAAGGATTTCTCTTTCAGACCTCGGCATAACTGCTTTGCGTTTTAAGAAAGCAGCTACGGGAGGACGCATTCTAGAGCTTCCTGGAGCCTCAAATGCTCAGATTGCGGTTGCGATTCTTTAGCAAATAAGCTGAGAGAAATTATGAGCGAGGAGATCATCCGAGTTACCAGGCCGATAAAATGCATTGATATGCGCATTTCAGGCCTAGATGACTCGGTGACTAGTTCAGATGTGATAGCTGCTATTGCACAACAAGGTGGCTGTCCAGCTGAACATATAAAAACTGGTGAAGTGAAAAGAGGCTTTTCGGGATTAGGCACATTGTGGCTGCGCTGTCCAGTCGCAGCCGCAAAGAAGGTGGCGGAGGGCGGTAGGCTCTTAGTGGGATGGTTTTCGGCCCAAGTAAAAATATTAAAAGAGCGGCCTCAGCGGTGCTACCGATGTCTAGAAATAGGACACGTTAAGGTACAATGCTCCACAATGGTTGACCGTAGCGACACTTGCTACTGCTGCGGTCAAACCGGCCACAAGGCAAGAGGGTGTACTGCCGCACCGCATTGCAATGTGTGTGCCGATGCTGGTAAACCCGCTGATCATCGTTGGGGTAGCAACACGTGCAATCAGCATTGTGGAGCAAATAAAAAGAGCAGAAGAAAGGCTGACGATGGCCCCCGGGTCTCCTCGCAGTCTTCTCGCCCGTCGGCAAGCTCTGCAGATCGGGCCGGAGAAATACCGATGTCAGTTGGATAATCATATGGCTCTCAAATTTCTCCAGGCGAATATCAACCACTGCGCCAGAGCTCAGGATCTTTTGTTCCAGAGTATGGCGGAGTGGTCGATACATGTGGCGGTAGTTGCTGAGCCGTATTTCGTCCCATCGGGCGATGATTGGGTGGGCGATCGGGATGGCTTAGTTGCCATTATTACCCGGTCCGCTGCAGGCTCTGCGCCATTTGAGAGAGTAGTAAAAGGCCGAGGATATGTTTCGGCACTTCTGGGAGACGTTTTAGTGGTTGGGGCATACTTTTCGCCTAATCGGACCCTGGCTGAGTTCGAACAGTTTCTACTTGAGGTCGCAGCAACAATTCGCAGTAATCGTTCAGCACGTTTGCTCGTCGCTGGAGATTTTAATGCTAAATCATTGGCATGGGGATCTCCGGCGACTGATGCGCGTGGTGAAGTGCTCGAAGAATGGGCCATATTGTTAGGCCTGGAGGTACTTAATCGAGGAACGGCACATACATGCGTAAGACAACAAGGCGGCTCCATTGTGGACGTTACGTTTGCCAACACTTATCTGGCGCAGTATGTCCGGGAATGGAAGGTTCTGGAAGACGAGGAAACACTTTCAGATCATCGTTACATAAGATTTGAGGTCTCCTCCCTCCAGACCTCAATTAGAAGTCTGAATCGCCCTCTACCGAGAGATGGCCCTCGGTGGTCAATTAAACGTCTTGACCGTGACGTCTTACTAGAAGCAGCAATAGTACAGGCTTGGCAGTTGACACCCGGAAACCTAGGTTCAGTAGAAGAGGGAGCTGAGCGGATTAGTCTCGCAATGTTGCAAGTTTGCAACGCGGCCATGCCACGTGTTGGCTCTCTTCCGCCAAGAAATGCTGTGTACTGGTGGTCACAGGAGATAGCGCAGATACGCAGGTCCTGCGTAGCTGCCAGACGTAGGTATACTCGGTATCGACGAAGACGAACCCGGGATCGAATAGAGGAAGAACGACTCTACGCTCTATACCGGGAGGATATTAAATCGCTTCATGCGGCTATTCAAACAGCTAAAGAGCTGTCGAAGAAGGAAATGCTGGAAGGCCTCAACTCGGACCCATGGGGTAGGCCCTACAAAATGGTAAGACGCAAGCTCCGCCCTAGGGCGCCTCCATTGACTGTAAGTCTTTGTCCTCAACAGCTGGACACTGTAGTGGAAACATTGTTCCCAAACAGTCGAACTCCTCCGCCAATGGCGGGAAAGGCTTGAGTTACCTAGTGCAGGTTTTCGCACCATAGAAGCGGTCCGGCCTATGCTCCAGAAATGGGTTCATAGAAGGCATGGGACTGTCACCTTCCACCTTACGCAGATACTTTCGGGGCATGGTTGCTTCGGAAGATATCTGTGGAGGGTGGCAGGCAGAGAACTGACTGAGGCATGCCATGAGTGCGGTGGCACTTCAGACACAGCAGAACATACTCTGGCCGAATGCGCTAGTTGGAATGAGCCACGAGAGATACTCAGAGCAGCAGTGGGTCGAGATCTGACTCTATCGACCGTAGTCAGAGCTATGTTAAATAGCGAGAGGGCCTGGGAAGCAGTTGTTTCATTCTGCACAACTGTAATGACCCAAAAAGAGGCAGCGGAGCGAATAAGAGAGACCGACGTACATTGTGATCCGATCCGCCGCAGAAGAGTTGGGCGCAGGCGACTCGCCGAAGACCGCCTACCTCCTTGACAAGGTGCTCCGGGCGATAGATACGGGGAATCTATCGCCCTTAGGAGATACGTCCTCGAGCTTTAAGGCGCACATAGTGTTTCCAGTGCGCCTTTAAGGCAATAAATAAAACAGTGACGAGCCAGCTACATCGGGCATCGCTGACTGAATTACGGTAGAGTGCATTCGTTCCCGTAGCTCAGTTTATCAGGCGGCGTGTAGGAACACCGTGGGGTTTTAGTCGGTAAGAGTCCGACATAACCCTCTCGCTCCTCCAACTTGGCGAGAGAGTATCCATGAGGATTTCCCCACGAAAAAAAAAAAAAAGGTTTATGTCAAACCGGTTCTTATTTTAAATAATATAGTACTAATGAATATTAATTAGTATAATATTATATAATACAATTTTTTTTACTAGTTAAAGTACCTGAACTTACATTCAAAATTTTACTTTACAATTTCCAACAACTTTAAATAAACCGTTGCTGAAGAATCTAATCGTTATCTTGTTTTAACAATCCATTGAAGAGGCTACAAGCTTCAATCTTTTATACTTTTAATTCAATACAATGAGTTAGTTAAATACCCTATCAAGTCGTGAACCTAGAATTACGGAGAGAGAATACATAGGTACTTACGTCTAAAAAAAACAATAAACTTCTTAGACAAAATCCTGGGGGAGGTATGTGGACTAGAATTTGCTTAAATCTTCAAGGTGTCAACCCTTTTTGTTTATGTTAGTATGGAATTGATTTATTTAAAAAAAATATTTTATTCACAGGTACGTTTCGGAATATTACCTAACACATTGTAGAACAGAGAGAGAGATCATTATATGCGCTACCAAGGACTTGAACTCATCATTATACAGCCTATTAACGGCCCACTACAGGGCCAAGCCAAGCCTCCTTACAGGATAGGGGATATGGAGCATACACTCACCACGCTGCTCCAATGCGGGTTGGCGGGCTTAGGGTGATGATGTTTCATTTATTGACGACTAGCTTTTGCCCGCGACTTCGTCCGCGTGTAATTAGTTATTACGGCAGCCTAATTTTTCTAAGCTTTGAATGTCATATTTATTAATATCTAATCAACTGACTAAGAAATAGGTCTTAAGCTTTCAAAATGACGATACTTATTCATACAATATTTAATCCCTTACAACCCTTTTTTCGCAATTAAAAGTAGCCTATGTCCTTTTTCAGGCTCTAGACTTACTGTGTACCAAATTTCATTTAAATCGGTTCAGTAGTTGTAGAGTGAAAGCAAGACAGACAGACAGACAGAGTTACTTTCGCATTTATAATATTAGTTAGGATCACTATCAGATGATGATGATAGTGACCAGGACCGACGGCTTAACGTGCTCTCCGAGGCACGGAGTCGTAACACCGCCAACTTCCAGACTACGGGCTTGAAATGTACTGATCATTAGAAGAATGAAAAAGCTCAGAATTAATCCATGACCCGACCCAGGGATCGAACCCAGGACCTTGCGATCGATACACATAAGCTCACCACTAGACCAACGAGGCAGTCAGACTTGAACTGAATAAAGCAGTCTATCTCTCTTTAATATTCTAAAAGCCAAGATAAAAGCAATGTACCTATCAATGTAAACTTTAAATTTTTATATTTTCTTATATTCATAAAACCATTTTTAATATTCAAATTTGCAACAAATATTTTTAAAATTCAATCTCGTTGAGTAACACCTGTTTCTATCCATCATAATAAATTACTTTAATAGTGTACCGGCGAATAAAATAATATTCTGGCAAAAGATGGAACGTTTTCATTACTTTCATTTGAGGGCAACAACCGTTGCTATAATATACTTGTTCAATATTGAAATTTTGTTTAGAGTTTATTAAAACGATATGATTTTATTTATTTCATTCATTTAGGATTCTAACGACCCCCGTGGCAGTGGTGTGCGCGGTGGATTTATAAGATGGAGGTCCTGGGTTCGATTCCCGGCGGGGCAGATTGAGATTTTTCTTAATTTATCTTGGTCTGGCTGGTGGGAGGCTTTCGCCGTGGCTAGTTACCACCCTACCGACAAAGACGTACCGCCAAGCGATTTAGCGTTCCGGTACAATGTCGTGTAGAAACCGAAGGGGTGTGGATTTCATCCTACTTCTCACAAGTTAGCCCGCTTCTATCTTAGATTGCATCACCACTTAACATCAGGTGTGATAGCAGTCAAGGGCCAACTTGTCGATAAAAAACAGTCGATAAAAAAAGGACTACCTCATTGATCTAGTCAGTACCCGATGTGGCTTCGATCACGGGTCACGGAATAATTCTGAGCTTTCATTATTCTATGAAATTTTCAGTACATTCCAAGCCAGGACTTGGGAACACACCCCCGTGCCTCGGAGATTACGTTAAGCCGTCGGTCCAGGTCACTGTCTTTAGCCCGCCAACTCGTATAGAAGCAGCGTGTTGGGTCTATGCTTCATATGACCTCTCCTATAAGGAGGAAGGTCTGACCCTACAGTGGGCCGTTCATAGGCTGATAATAATGAATTCTTTTTTTTTTATCGACTACAAGTTGGCCCTTGACTGCTATCACACCTGATGTTAAGTGATGATGCAATCTAACATGGAAGCGGGCTAACTTGTTAGGAGTACGATGAAATCCACACTCCTTTCGGTTTCTACACGACATCGTACCGGAACGCTAAATTGCTTGGCGGTACGTCTTTGTCGGTAGGGTGGTAACTAGCCACGGCGAAAGTCTCCCACCAGCCGGACCAAGACAAATTAAGAAAAATCCCAATCTGCCCCGCCGGGAATCGAACCCAGGACCTCCGTCTTATGAATCCACCACGCATACCACTGCGCCACGGAGGTCGTCAAAAATTCATTTCAAATGTAGAAAGATTTTTTTAAAGCTTTCAGTCCTGGTTTGTGTTATGAAATATTTTTTACATAAATATATAACTTCAAAGTAACAGTCCGAAGTTAGGATGTTGGCGATGTTACACCTGAGTGCCTGAGAATATATACTACCAGTATAATTACACACATTAAGCCTAATTTAAGTTTATATGACATATTCCAAGCATACCCGTTTATACTTTTCAATAACAAAAGGAAAACAAATATTATTAAAACACTTACAAATGGTTTTCCATTTAACATCAGGTTTAATATCTGCTTGTTTCAACAATTGTTACTATAAAAACACAACACAATATTAAAATAACTGGTACAACAATATTCCAATGAACAAACACTGAACACCAATCACAACATTACTATAACGAACCAATCAGCGGTTCGCAATCAAAGAACGTATCCACACCGAAATAGATATTGAAAAATAAAATCCTGTACAGCAATTTACAAAATACCAGAGAACAAATCTTCGTTCAACTAACGGGCGGGGTATCGCACACAGCAACGGGAAATTGAAGAATCAACGAACAATAGGAACAAATTGCGGTACAAATGTGTAGCGAACAATCAAAATACGAGTCCATCATATAAATGTATCCGCAAGGTGGTAGAAAATCGTATATACCCCATTCCACGGATTATATCACAGCGTTATATTTCAAATCGAGCGTTTGCTCCGGGATATTTGATAGGGTTGACACACCTTATTTGTCGTGTGTCAATTTTTCGCATGAAAGAATAGTTGGGTAGTTGTATTTTAACAGTATTGCTATTGTACAGACAACCTATATTCGGAAGACGGTATCGTCGTATTTCCAAATATGCCTATAAGTAGAAATGCTAAATTATGGAGGATTGGCCCTGCTGTTGGATCTCGAAAGCGGCCTTTCGTTCCCGTGGTCCAATTTTCACGCGACGAGTAGGAACGCCGTGTGGTTTTAGTCGGTAAGAGTCCGACGTAACCTCCTCGCCTCCCTATAGCGAGAGGATATCCATGAGGACATCCCCACAAGAAAAAAAAGGGATTGTTTATAAAAAATTTGACGGTCACTATAAAAGCTCAAATCATTAGCTCCAAAAGCTAGACTGAACACTAAGAGGTGACATCCGCTCGTTGGATTAATACCGTACCCACTCAATATACGACTAATTAATAGTAGGGGAAGGCAAATACTACTTCTTGTAAAACTAACTAAACTAAGTAACTGACTAGTAAAAAATTTTTACCAAAAAATAGAGCCGACTCAAAACGCACTAAAAAGTAAAAAATAACTGTGTCATTTAGTTGCTTTAATTTACTTAAGCATATATATGAAGTCGGTGCCAGCAAGTTTAAGAAACATTTATTTAACGTAATGAAGCAGTCTGTGGGTTCTAGGTAATGTTCTTAAAGTAGAAACCTTGGCTGGCACCGACTCCTAGATATGCTTAAGTAAATTAAAGCAACTAACACAGTTATTTTTAACTTTTTAGTGCGTTTTGAGTCGGTTCTATTTTTTGTTAAAAATTTTTATTTCTTACTTTTTAGTGATTTATTGCCACCTAACGTACTCGTACTATACTGTTATAGTATATTATACGGAACTTGTAGCCAAAAAGCTACCGAGCTAAGCTACACAAAAACCGAAATCGCTGCAAGTGTGCCTATAAAATATACGTGTCCAATTGAGAACCTCCTCCATTTTATTTCGTCGGTTAAAAAATGTCAACTTTTCTAATCTTTTAAAATAAAATAACCATTATCATAATCCTAACTAATATTCTGTCTGTCTGTCTGTCTCGCTTTCACGCTAAAACTATTGAACTGATTTGATGCACAGTTATTCTACAGCCTGAAAAAGGACATGGGCTATTTTTCATTGCGTAAAAATAGTTAAAAGGGGGGATGAAATTTTGTATGAAATGAAAGTATGATGACTTTTAAAGCTAAAAGCTTAAAACGTTTTTTTGAGGCAGTTGATTAAATATAAATAAATATGAAAGTCAAAGTTCAGAAAAATTAGGCTACCGTAATAACCATAACAACAATATTAATATCAATGAAATTAAATGATCTTTGTCAATTACAGTTACTTTTTAATGTGCTTATTGACAACCCTGGCAAAACTGGACTAAACCGAGGAACTAACCATTTAAACAATGGTTTGATAGTGTTTGGATATGGGGTTATTATTAGGTATAAGAGAGGTTGGTTTCGCATTACGTCATGGAAGATGTTGGATGAACCCTAAGGGTTGCAAATCTACATGAAGACTTTATGCCATTCAATGAAGGGAAATATTCAGTGGGCATAGTTAAATTAAAATTGGTAGGTAATCTCAAGCGTACCGGGCCAATGTTTTGTCTAATCATAGGCATATTTTATCAAATCAATATCATGATATATATATATATATATATATATATATATATATATATATATATATATATATATAAATGTCGAATTGAGAACCTCATCCGTTTTTTTTTGTCGGTTAAAAATAAAATCAGTTCGTTGCTTCACCACAGTCATCGACCAGAAAACAACTGTTTTTTTCCAAACGCATCCATCGCAGTTAATTAACCAATTATTCGGCTATTGCACTTTGTATAACACTAAATAAATCCAAATAACCCATTCCAAACTTTTCATTGGTTCATAACTACGAAATATTCCTTCGCGGAGAGAGTAAATCAAAGTTGGCACTGAGAGCACGATGTCTTTAACGGTCGTTAAGAATTTAATCGTCTAAGTTTTCAGCTTAAAGCCGTTTACCAGACTGTATTACGTTGTCAGAGGATTACCTACATATACCTACATGTTTGTAGTGAAAGTAGTGTGTTGTTAAGGTGCGTTAACGCTTAGGAGCCGAGCAAGAGCCCCTTTGCTCATCACGATTGTGAACACGTACAATAATCCTCCAATAAGCACCATTCTCCAATGCCTTTGTGTTCGCAAAGAACCGATCGTTCTAGCACAAGCCGTCATCACACAGATCGTTCGAGGCTCGTAGATCAGTCGACACTACATTAACTCGTGTTCTGTTCGTGCTCGGCTAGTTCCAGTAAGAGTTTTAGGATGAACAGTCAATGTTTTAATCCAGAACATAATTATTTTAAAGGACATGGCCGGATTCTGCCCCCAAATTGTATAGAATTTGCAATATTTATAAGGTAAGTTTGTTTTATTTTTTTATTTATTTTTTAAAAATAAAACAAACTAAAAAAAAATAATAAAATAATAAACAAGTTGGTCCGCTTCCATCTTAGATTGCATCATCACTTAACATCAGGTGTGGTAGCAGTCAAGGGCCAACTTGTATAAGATCAATAAAATTATTATTATAAAAACAAAAAACCCGTCTGCATAGAAGTTATGAACTGAAAAGAAAAAACTTTTATGCAGTCAGGTTTTTTTATTTATAATAATAATTTTATTTCAGACTTTTTGTTTTAGTTTATGGTATAGAAATGACACGGTACACTTTATGCCATTTTTTGTTAAAACGGCAACATAAACATGATATAATATTTATATTTCTGAAATGGTCTTTTTACGACCTTTCATTTGATACCCATATTGCTAAGATAGAAGAAAGAAATACACACATCTCCCCTTTTTTCCTCCATTTACAGCCATCGTTTTGAAAATTTATATAGCCTATGTCACTACCACAATTTTGACAAATTCAACGACATCTCACATGTCAAAATCCGTTCAGTCGTTTAGGCTGTAGCGCGTGCCGAAGAAATGGGCATACATACATACATACATACATACATACATACATACATACATACATACGCTCGAAAAACATAACCCTTCTTCTGACGCAGTCGGGTAAAAAAAAATTTAAAAAGCCAACATCACGTGGTGTTCCCAGGCGGTCACCCATCCAAGTACTGACCGCGCCCGATATTGCTTAACTTCTATGTAATAGTTTACCGTGGCAGTCTCCGAGTGCCACACGTCTTTTTTTTTTCAGGGCACAGCTCCATACTAATTTCGGCCATGTCCTTTCAGCCTTATCGGGTCAATAGGTATGGCCTGACAGAGTAATAAACATACAATAGACATACTAAAGCTTTTATACTGTTAGTGTGACAAATAAAGTCCCAATAAAGCCACGCCTAAGATCGGTATATAACTGCACCTAAAATCCTTCAGAGGAAAGCAGTGCTACGGGGAAGTGATCGATGGCGAAGATGCCCACAAAATGATTTATACGTAAGAACCTGGTCAGGGACTGATTATACGGCTGACTGCGAACGGATTTATAGTTGACCTCACCGTAATTGCTTGAGTTATAACTAGACGGTATGCTTCCGTTTGTAAAAGCTCTATTTATACTAATAATCCTTTTTAACTTTATAGGATTATAATGCACATTATAAAGAAAGAGTTAGTTAGTTAGCTAAGAGTAGGTACTCTTAGGAGCATCTACTCAGGTTTTTATAGTTTTTAAATATTAAACATAATTATTCAACAAGTCTTTCTATCGCAAGGAAGGTTTAAAGAAAAACACGCATAGAAATCGGTCCATCCGTTTGAGCGCTACGACACCACAAACAGACTTATGTGCACACGCACGTATGTATACACAACACGCATAAATATAGAGTCCAGTAATAATTTGTTTTTTCCGACACTTTATAATAATTAATTGCTATCAAACACAACCTTACATGGCAGTAATAAGAAAATCTGCTAAGGTCAACGGCTCTACGGCAACATAATTATTTTAGTTTTAGCGTTAGTCAGTATAGATTTAATTAAAAAAATCACAACCTTACAAACCAAACCTATTTCATGACTGAAACCTAGTTATTGACAAGTTAATCAAGTTAATTAGTAATTAAGTAATTTTATCGCAGCATTTTATCACGCAAAAATATAGAGAGAAAATCAAAATGTGTTATTTTGATTTTCTCTCTATAAACTGAACTTTACTTTGTCTCTAGAATAGTAAAGCTAAATACTTTTCCGTTTATGGAATTCTAATAAGAAAATATAAAGCTTTTTCTTTTATATTTACGTATAATTCCGCCACACACCCACAAAGAAAATAACATCAAGATAAAATAGGTAAAATTGAAATTCTATTACACAAATAACATTTTCATTTTATATTCGCGATTATTGTACCACAATGAAACGGCAGAATATGGGCTTTCATTTATGTACGTAAAAATAACAGTAAAACAAGATGTTCCTAGCATCTCGAAGGACTAGACGATCCGTCGATATGTAAACGAGTCCCAACAATCGTAATATACCAAAACATTCGCTTGTCGCTGCCGAAAAAAATATATATTTACTCCGTTCGCGTAATGGAATTCTAAATTTTACGGCGTTCGTCGAAATATTGGCGCTAAAAAGTGATATCGACGTATTGTATGAATAATATATTGTGTTATTATTTTTATCTGTTAGCTGGTAGAATTCAAAACAGGACTCGACGAAAGCTGTTTGTTTTATCAATTTGTATAAATCTAATATTTACATGCCAGCTTGGTCCGTGTTGAGTTTATTTGTTTAATTTATTAAAAGTGTTGAACGTTTTCCACAATAAGGAATTGCCTGTTTGGTCCTGCAGTACTATTCTATGTCGCTTCGGATTACGAAATGAACCTGCGAATCCGTATTGGAGCTAAGTGGTGGGCCTCATAATCTCTGGTTTTCAGGCAAAGTCGTGTGGCACTCGTAAAAATGCATTTTTTATCAAATTATGTTTACCTACCGACGTCATCGGGACCGTGGCCGAGGGTAACGCACTAAAAAGTAAGAAATAACCGTGTCATTTTTTTGCGTGAATTTCAATAAGTCATTAACCCGTAAGAAGGCGCGCTTGACAATTTGCTCACACAAAATTTAAATTCAAAAATTTACATTTAACCTTCCTGAATATTCACCCCCTCTCCCCTGAAGTAAAGCAGTTTGTGGGGCCGTGTTCCAACATGCGGTAATTTCCTCCGTGTAAATTTAATTTTGTGGTTAAAAAAGTTACATTGTTATTTCTGCCATATTATTTCATTTCTTTGAGTTATATTATTTGATTATCATGTTAAAACTCTTTAGTAATAATGCTATTATTTTTAGTTTTCTTCTAGCTACACTACAGAGACAAAATGGACGATCGAATGCAAGCACAAATTTGTTCGTGGTTGGAAGAGGATTCTGGTGATGAATTGGATGCAGAACTTGAAAATGGGGAACCATATCATGTTGACACCATAAAAAGCGATTGTTCTGTCATCCATAGTCTTCACGAAACTAATACGGTTGCGGAGCCAGGACCAAGCGGATTTTGTGCAATGTGTCCTAGACGTAAAAATAGAAGGTAAAAAACCATGTACTTCGTGCAAGCAATTACTTTGAATCGAATATGTAAAATAGATGTGTTCAGTGTGTTTCGAGAGGCACAGTAGTGTAGATTTAATGGATGAATAACACTTTTTAGTTTTTGTTATGTAACAGTTTTTATTGTGATTTTTATGAAACGTGCCAAAAAATTCAATTAATATTAGGTTGTTTTGTTATTTGCGTTAGAAGTTGCTATTATGTATAATAGTTTTGATTAAAATACTTGTTTTCTTACTTACTAAACCTTGTGTTATTTATTTAAATACATTTTAAGCCAATAAATATAGAAACACTAAAAATATAAACATTTATGATAGTGTGAGCAATTTGCTCGCGCGCGCCTACTCGTGTAAGAAAATTAGGCGCGCCTTCTCACGGGTTAATAGTTCTGGTATTTACCGATAGAAAAAGTATTTTTTTTAAGCGTGATATTATAAAAAGTCATTAATTTAAAAAAAAATTACTTTTTGAAATATCACGCTTGAAAAAAAAGAAAAGTTGCGGTACCAACGGGATTTGAACCCGTGTCTCTCTGGCAACCCGGGCACTTAGAGCGCCTTACCGCTAAGCGACGTTCCCCAATGACGTCGTTGCCGAAATTGTGCTTTTGATATTATGTTTTTGATACTCAGGGGTGTTAGGTTTTTTCGTTACGGAATTTCTGTATTCGGTCTCCAGGCTCAAGGCCCGCGATAAAAGCTATACAATAGCTTAAAAATGCGTCACAGTCTGTAATTAGCGAATTCATTGATCCTTTATTTATATATCTTGTGGTAAGATTATGATAAGAAAATAAGATAGGATAGCTTAGCAATAGCATGTTGATTGTGAAACGAAATTCGACAGTACACGTCTTGACGTCGTCTCTATCTCGAGTTGAGATGAGTTTCGTTACAGAATCAACATGCTATTGCTAAGCTATCATAACTTTTATTTTTATTATAATCTTAACGCAGTTTATGGTAAACCCTTTAATAACTAAACAATGCGTTTTTGCTATATATGTTTAGCTGGTGGGAGGCTTTGGCCGTGGCTACTTTACCAGCAAGACGTACTGTCAAGCAATTTAATGTTCCAGTACGATGTCGCGTAAGAACCAAAAAAGGGTGTGGATTTCATCCTACTACTAACAAAATTGCATCATCACTGACCATCACGTGTAACTGTAATCAAGGGCTAACTTGTAATAAATTAAAAAATATATACTGGCGTTTTAACAGTTAAGACACAAAAATGCATTGACTTTGAATATAGCAGAGTGATATCACACACTACAGTCAAAAACTGAAACCGAAACTTTAGTATTATTACATATTCACATAACGCAGTACGGTTACGGGTATAATCTAACCAACGAAACAGAATATTAAATAACGCTTTGGAAACCGTAAAATTTTGGAAGGGAAAGGAAATAAAATCCAATTTATAACAATGTACAAGTCCAACGCGAATTGGAAACAAAACATTTGCTTAGACATTTCGCAACTCGGCGGTCCCAAACGAAAATCCTATTATGCAAATATGTAAAAGCTGGCCGTATCGATCGGGACTGATATTGCCGTTTGATTTGCAAACAAACACCGCCTTCTGTTTTTAAACGAGTACAATGAACGGTATACAATGGCGTGTGTAAATTTTATAGGGTTAGAATGGCGACTGTATTTTCTGATTCTGTTTATTATTGGGGACTAGTCTAAGTTGTATTGTTTAATTTTGGGCTTAAGTTATACCAGAGCTCAGCCACATAATTATGTAATATTATAAATATGTCCTCTGCCGCGTGTCTATCTGTATAAATTAAGAAAGTATTTGATAGATTTTCATGCAATTCTTACTAATACGTTTTCAGACGAACATTGCCTTCTACAATGAACGTTATCAATGGCGTATGTAAATTTTATATCGTGCGAATGGGGACTGTATTTTATAATTCCCTTTATTATTATTGACTACTAGCTGATTTTCGTTTATTAGGAGGTAGCTTGAGTTCTATTTGTCCGATTTTCTTGGCTATGGAATGACTACAATGGCAGCACCGAAAAGCGCAGTGTTGGAAGCGATCATAGTGCCTAGTGTGAGTTTCTTACCGAGTGACAACCGAAAAACGTAACGCAAATTTATACGGAATTGAGGTAGCGCCATCTAGTTACAGCGAGAGCAAACGCTTTTTTTTTTAAATAGTTTGACGTTACGAGTGAGTGCATTTTTGCATAGTCGCTCAGTGAAAAACTCGCACTCGCTCCATAGATCAACTGAATATATTACATGTTTTGTAAGGAACTGCTGGCCACAGGCAAATCAGGATCGTTGTGTTTGAAAGTCCATGCAAAGATAGATATCTATGTACCGAGTTCATTAGCTAATATAGGTAATAACGATGATAACGAAATTGTCGTTGTAATTATGGATTTAGGAAATACCAGAGCACAGCTAAATCGATATATATTATAAATAAAGTACTTCGCCGTGTATGTCAATGTTTGACGAAAAGAATTTTAAAAAAATAGAACCGACTCAAAACGCACTAAAAAGTAAAAAATAGCTGTGTCATTCAATTGTTTTAATTTACTTAAGCATATCTATGAAGAATTTTAAGGAACATCTATTAAACATAGTGCAAGTGTGCCTATAATATTAAAAGACTTCCTTCAATTTGTGCCCTTTCTAATAAAAAAAGAATTATCAAAATCGGACAACTCTGTAAAAAGTTATGTGTCGTCAGGCATAAAAAAAATACGTGTCGAATTTTTTTTTCATCGGTTAAAAACGTATGTCTATGTTTAACCAAGACAAATATAAAGACAACTAAACGGATTTTCATGCACTAACGAATATATTTACAACCACTACAAACTACTTTCCGATTTCAATCGAGTACGAGAATAGGTCTTGAAAAAACGTCAGTATTGAAAAAAATCGGAATTTTGCAGAGATATTCTGTCGTATTGCAATGACAGTCGAACTGAAGGTGGAATGATCGACCAGATGTTCTAAAGATGACCGAACGATGAATTTTTTCAAGCATCATCATCAAGCATACTGTATATAATATTTACCACCCCACGATCCAATAAAGATCTTTTCTAGTTATAGATTAACGTTAAAGACAAATAGCGCTGAATTTTTACGGATGAATTCGTCTTTTATAGGAATTTGGAACAAATTTGGGTGAAACAGTAAATCTTTTGTTCTAGATTGGTTTTCTTTCTACTACTAATTTACTAGATATTTTATAGCTGTACCAACTTTCTTGCGTAATACGCAATTTATTGTTTACTATTGTATATTAATTGTAAATATTAATTGTATATTAATTGGTTGCCTGCGGCTTTTCTCGCCTAGTTTTAGTACAAATTAGATAATTAAATTTTTTATATTCCGACAGTTAGTTTTACAGAAGTCAGAAAGACAGACAAAAATTTAAAAAAAAATTCATGTATGTACGTTTAAACATATGGGGTCTCTTAAACCTACACCTACGTAACCTACATGCAGTTCTCAAAATTATTACCGATAATGTCCATAATTTTCAGTTACGATATCACCTGACTTGGGTGGTATGACTTGGACATTAAAACTTGGCTATTCTCGACAATTGCATCGCAGCCAAAATTTTAACTGCTGCCATAAAACGTTTCCTAATCCCCATAAAACTGTTGATTAAACTGAATTTAAAGGAAAATGTCAGTCACGTATGGCTTCTAAGGCGCCGTGCGATATAATGGACAATAAAAACTTTTCTTGTTTAAAACGTACGACAAAATAGACCCACGAAGTTCGATGAATGGGTCTCCTTTTCATGAGGATTTGGAACGAATCCGGGTGAAAACCGTAAATCTTTTGTTATGTTTCGGATTGAGTTAACGGTAGATTTACCTTTTGATGTCGAGTAATTGGGCGTGGTGATGTTTTATTTATTATTTGCGAGATTTTTTTGCAAGGAACGTGATCTTTGATACCTAAAACTCGACTTACATAACGTAAGCTTCATTTAATTATAAAGGACTTAGTATTTATGATCTAGTTTACACTTTACCGGCCTACTACAAGGCTAAATCCCCTTAAATACTCGTAGTAGTTCTAAGTTAGTCTGTCTGGCTTCGATCATGGGAAGGATTTTGGGCAGAGCTTTAGAAGACTGAACTTTTCTGTGTTATAAATTGTTTCTCTTTTTACCCGACTGCGACAGAAGAAGGGTAATGTTTTTCGAGCGTATGTATGTATGTATGTCCATTTCTTCGGCACGCGCTACAGCCTAAACGGCTGAACGGATTTTGACATGTGAGGTGTCCTTGAATTTGTCAAAATTGTGGTAGTGACATAGGCTATATAAATTTTCAAAATGGCGTCTGTAAATGAGGGAAAAAAGGGGGATGTGTGTATTTTTTTCTCTTATCTTAGCAATATGGGTACCAATTGAAAGGTCGTAAAAGACCATTTCAAAAATATAAATATCATATCATGTTCATATTACTTTTTTAACAAAAAATGGCAAAAAGTGTACTAAGTGGACCGTCTCGTTTCTATACCATAAACTAAAACTAAAAAGTCTCAAATAAAATTATTATTATAAAAACAAGCAGTCGGGTGTTTGTTTTTATCTACAATAGTTATCGGTTTGGAATTTACATTATAGATAGTGTTCCCCCCGTGTCTGGGAGAGCATATAAATATAGCATTTGCTTATTATTAGTAACGTCTGTTAGTGATCGTTACACACTCAAACATTGTCAACCTAAGCCTGCCAACCTGCATTGGTGACCTTGAGTTCCAGCACTAGAGCACTTGAGCACTAAAGTAGACCGTCAAAACAGCCTGATAATAATGCCCTAGTTTGACTGCCTCGTTGGTCTAGTAGTAAGCTAAGTATATATTATGTATTATATAAGTAAGATAAGTATATATGTATTATATATATTGTATGTTTTATATATATTTATTTATTTTACATTTTGCATAGGTATTCATATTTATTTATTTATTTATTTTTAAATATTATAGTGTTTATTATTTATAAGTAATTATATATTTACGTTATGTATACTTAATGTGTGTTTTAGTTTTTATTTATTCTCAATTTATTTGCGAATTAAGTTTTTATTTTCTTTTTAAGTTCCTTGTTCTGTACATCCTCACCCTCTCTTCAATTTATTGCAGCTTCTTAACTAGGTTGCCTGGAAGAGATCGCCTGTTGGCGATAAGGCCGCCTATTGCGCTACTGTAAATTCTTGTGTGAATTGTATCCTGTTTCGTATCTTTCCTGTCTTGGTGTGTGCAATAAAGAATATGTTCATTTCATTTCATTTCATTTAAGCTTATGTGGCTTCGATCGAGAGGTCCTGGATTCGAATCCTGGGTCGGGTCACGGAATAATTTTGAGGTTATCACTGTATGATATTTTCAGTACATTCCAAGCCTGGAGTCAAGAAGTTGGTGGTGTTACACCGCTGTGCTTCGGAGAGCATGTGAAGCTGATAATGATTGTTAATTAAATGAAACAATTACAAACCCTAAGCTATGTAACAAACCCTGAGCCCGCCAGCTTACATTGGAGCAGCGTGGTGGGTTTACGCTATATAACCCCTTTCCTGTAAGGAGGGAAGCCTGACCCTGTAGTGGACCGTTATTAGGTTGATAAAGATAATGTTGATGAGAAAAGTTTATATAACTAATGTTTATGACGAAAAATATACTAAAAATTTATCAATGTTCCGAAATATATAATAGGTAAGTATATGTATCACATATAATTTTTTTTTTCTTTAACGACTATAAGTTGGCCCTTGACTGCTATCACACCCGATGTTATGTGATGATGCAATCTAAGATGGAAGCGGGCTAACTTGTTAGGAGTAGGATGAAATCCACACCCCTATCGGTTTCTATACGACATTGTACCGGAACGATAAATCGCTTGGCGGTACGTCTTTGTCGGTAGGGTGGTAATTAGCCTCGACGAAAGCCTCCCACCAGCCAGACCAAGACAAATTAAGAAAAATTTCAATCTGCCCCGCCGGGAATCGAACCCAGGACCTCCGTCTTATAAATACACCGCGCATACCACTGCGCCACGGATTTCGTCAAAACTTACATTGGAGCAGCGTGGTGGGTTTACGCTATATAACCCCTTTCTTATAAGGAGGGAAGCCTGTCCCTGCAGTGGACCGTTAATAAGCTGATAGAGATAATGTTGATGAGAAAAGTTTATACAGCTAATGTTTATGACGAAAAATATACTAAAAATTTATCAATGTTCCGAAATATATAGGTAAGTATATGTAACAAATATAATATCTAAAGCAGGTTATAGTGTTACACCAACAGAGTCTTTTTCATCCCTCCGAAATAGATAGTTTGTATAGCCGGTAGGTAGTCATTAATCACCCGAGATCCACAGAATTCCTGATATTACGGCGAACTCGTAAAGGGTCTATCACGCAACAAAGCCTCGTGAACTATTCGCTATGACTTTCAACTGAGGCAGTAAATCACGGTAAGTATATAAAATAATTGTCCATTTGAACGTTCCAATATAGACATTTTTGATCCGACTGCGTCAGAAGGAGGGTTATGTTTTCCGAGCGTATGTATGTATGTATGTATGTAGGGTAAAGCCACCTATTCTTGGCACTCCACCAATTTATTGGCACTCTGCGGTTATTTATTAATAATAAGGTTGCCAGTTTTTATACAGAGTATTAATTTCGGACAATAAATCGTAAATTTAATCTTCTATAATACTGGCAACACAGAAACCGTTCCTTTTTAAAGATGGCATTGCCATAAAAACTTGTTTGTGCTATTCGGACCTGAATGAAATAAACTAGCAAAATTCTCTGTTTTTGCTAAGGTAAGAGGTTCACTAATTTCAGTCATTTTCGTAAATCTTTCAAGTTTTGGTTACGAATACTATTAAATTCGATTATTTAGTTGTTTAGCTTTCTTTTTTACTGATGATTATTGATGTTTAGGACTATTTTCTATGTTTTTTTGCGGTGCCAACATTTAGTATACATAATATTAATCAAACCTTTCTATTGGCACATGTGCCAATATTAGGTAATTATAATAAATTTACTTTCAAGACAAATTATACTTTATATCTATTATTTTTCGATTTAGATTTAAAATAAATGCATGTCGTAAGATAAGAACATATTTTTCCAAATGTTGGCCCACTGCCAATAGTATGAAAAACCATTTATTAGCAGCAGTGTCCATAATTAGTATATGGGGTGCCAATTATAATTAAATATTTTTTTTCAGTTATCTTTAAAATTAATCCTTGTACAAAACACATTTATAAAACAAAGATTGGTAAGATAAAGCGGAAGGTTTATTCAGAAAAAAATTTGCAAAAAGCCCTTCTAGAAACAGCTAAAGGCATTAGTAAAAAACTTGCTGCCAAAATCTTCCAAGTGCCGCGTTTGACCATACAATTTCGTTTAAAAAAATCCAGAGCATGGTTTTAATCCAGGTCCTCTGACAAATTTAAATAACGAGAGAGAAGAGGCTTTAGTCAACTGGATCAAAATTAGTAGCCAAAAATGGTTCTCTAAAAGAAGAGAAGATTTAATCAAAAGTGTTTCGGAATTTCTAAAAAAATCTAATCCTATTTCAGAAGAAATTGTTTTTGATGAAATGTGACCATTGAAGTTGTATCACAAGAACCTAATTTTTGTTAAAACGTTAAACTTAATAATTTGAATTAATAAACCACAATGTTCAAATTCATAATATTGCTGAAGACCAGAATATAGATTTACCGAAGACTTAATCAATACAAATTATTTCAGATCACTCTATTTCATCCCTCCCAACTTCAATACCCGTAAAAATCTTACTCCCGTTAAGTTAAATGAAATGTTGATATTCCCTAAAACACCAATTAGAAAAAGAGTTCAAAAGTCTGTGGAAACCCCATTCATATTGACTTCAGCACAGTGGAAAGCACAAGAAAGTGTAAAAATGAAAATAAAAGAAAAAAAGCAGAAGGGATCAAGAAGATAAAAGAAGAACGAAAAAAAAATAGAAAAAGAGAATCGACCGGTGACAAAGAAAGAAATTAAAAACAAAAAGAAGACTGAAGACGAAATATCAAAGATGTTACTTTCTGAGAAGTTTTATAAATTTGATAGTGAAGACACCATTGTTGAAAATAAAGAAAATTATCAGGTTGTTAAAAATAAAAAAAAGATTTAGATGATTAGTATGTTACTAAATCGATTGCAGTTGATTACGTTGTTAGTTACAAAGTACTATAAACACATCAGGGTTACCAGAACGCACATTCTAGTTAAGTCCCAGGACGAACTAGTTGCATCACTTCCTAAAGACGAGGGTGCCGGAAAACTTGACTCTAGACTTCAATTTTACTAACAATTTATGGCAGGGGCTCAGGTAAATAGAACCGGGTTGGGTGCAAGACGTAAAAAGGAAGACCAAGACATAATAAAATCTTTTCTTAAACAAGATGAGGACGACAACTACAAAGTGCATGCCATGAACCTAGAAATGCAAAACGAGTGGTTAAACTTAGGCGAGTTCTGCATCCCTCTGGCTCTGAAGTGGCGCGCCTTGCTGTACGATTGGTCTCCTGCCTTATTGAAATTTTATCTTAATGCCTTTCAACTGACTCTCCCAGATCAGAGTAACCTAGTAAGATGGGGAAAAGCCTCAGAAAAATCTTGCTATACCTGTGGTGAGGCAGTGGGCACTGCAAGGCACTTATTGGCAGGATGCAAGGTGCTCCTGGACAGGGGTCTCTACTCACGCCGCCACGACAGAGTACTAGAAATCGTACGTGAATCTATAAGCCTTTCAGTAGCTAGGGCTCAAAAAGGGTTGACAACGAATAAAAGACAAACTAACTTCGTTAAAGCAGGCTCAAGTACAAATTCCACCAGCAAGCCTTATTCAATTCTAGGCTCTGCTCCTGATTGGACTATATTAATGGACACATATGAAAAGCACTATAAAATCCCGGAAGACTTAGCTATTACGACATCTAGACCGGACATATTTCTTTTTTCCAAACATCCCTAAAGACCATGTATTCAAAGTGAATAAATACTATGACCTTACTAATGAACTAACCAAAAATGGCTATGTGGTTAGTTTATACGCGGTAGAAGTGGGTGCGAGGGGTATACCAGCGAAGTCTCTCTATAACCTGCTAAAAGACCTTGGCCTTACTAGAAGTGCAGTAAGCTCCATATTGGAACGAGTGTCCAAAGCTGCTCTAGTAGGGTCCTTCCGAATATGGTTGGGCAGGGAGAATAACTTGAACAGAGGAGGTGAGTGTTGACGCGCGTCACTAAGGGTACCCTTAAACCTACACCCGTGTCACAAGTCTCGGGCTCTGTTCGGAATTTTTCTCTCAGCCACGCGATGGACCCGGCACCCGCACGGTGAATCCATGGAATGCTAAGATATTCGTCTCCCTCTCTTTTTTATGTTTTCTTATGTTTACTTAATTTTTTGTAAGAATTTTTTTAGGTACCTACTTTTTAAGAAGGAAGTTTCTAAACTATGTTAACTAGTAAAAATACCTATTTACCTACCAGATATTTTTTATTACTCTTTCTAGTATTTTATTTTTGTAAAATCAGTTAATAATGTAAAAAACAGGATGAGCCAATAATAGGTTATATATACTGTCAATAAAGGGATTTTCTATGCCAATAACTGGTCTTTACACTTGACATCATTTAATTAAACAAATCTTAAAGAAAAGCTGCTTAATATATAGTAAAGTCTACTGAAAAACGTTCTCTAATCTTATTAGAAGAGATGAAATCCCTTTTCTTTGTTTAAATTCATATTATATGAGCAAAATTAAAAGTTTTTATGGAATAGCCTCTTAAAGTGCCAATAAATGGGTGCTTTATCCTATGTCCATTTTTTCGGCACGCGCTACAGCCTAAACGTCTGAACGGATTTAGACAGGTGAGGTGTCGTTGAATTTGTTAAAATTGTGGTAGTGACATGGGCTATAAAAATTTTCAAAATGGTGGCTGTGAATGGAGGAAAAAAGGGGGGATGTGTGTATTTCTTTCTCTTATCTTAGCAATATGGGTATCAAATGAAAGGTCGTAAAAAGACCATTTCAAAAATATAAATATCATATCATGTTCATATTGCCGTTTTAACAAAAAATGGCAAAAAGTGTACCGTATCATTTCTATACCATAAACTAAAACAAAAAAGTCTCAAATAAAATTATTATTATAAAAACAAAAAAACCCGACTGCATAAAATTTTAAATACTTTATGGTGACGCAAGCGGGGACAAAATACTTTATTTTCTGCGGGGAAAGAAAGATCTACCAAAACTACGTTTGTCCTCGCCTACAGCACCATTAAGTATTTAGAATTTTATATAGATATAGTGATTCTTGTTTTTCTCTTTTCAGTTCATAACTTCTATGCAGTCGGGTTTTTTTGTTTTAATAATAATAATTTTTGTTTTATAGTATTTATAAACTACTAAGGTTAACAAACTAACAAGAATTATCATTATTAGCCTTTTAACAGCCCAGTTCAGAATCAGGCCATCCCCTTATAGGAGTGTAGACTTACCCTACTCCTTAGGTTCCCAAGGTGTTAAGAACGGGAACTTTTGCAAAGATATAGGCAATATTTCGCAAGAAAACCTTGTACCACCCTACCGACAAAGACGTACCGCCAAGCGATTTAGCGTTCCGGTTCGATGTCGTGTAGAAACCGATAGGGGTGTGGATTTTCATCCTACTCCTAACAAGTTAGCCCGCTTCCATCTTAGACTGCATCATCACTTAACATCAGGTGTGATAGCAGTCAAGGGCCAACTTGTAATCGATAAAAAAAAAAAAAAAGTACTAAAAATGCTGGAAATTGAAAAAAATTTAATCACTATTGCAAAATTCCTAGAGACAGTCATGTGAGGAAAAGAGAAAAGGAGAAAGGAAAGTTAGACGGGAATATTGCTGTTTTTTAAAGGCAGGTACACGGTCAACAGGGTGCCAGAAGGGTAAAATAATAAAAAAAATATATACGTGTCGAATTGAAAACCTCCTCCGTTTTTTTCGTCGATTAAAAATAACTGTGTTATTTAGTTGCTTTCATTTACTTAAGCATATCTAGGAGTCGGTGCCAGCCAAGGTTTCTACTTTAAGAACATTACCTAGAACCCTCAAACTGCTTTACTACGTTAAATAAATATTCCTTAAACTTGCTGGTACCGGCTTCATAGATATACTTAAATAAGTTAAAGCAACTAAATGACACAGTTATTTTTTACTTTTTAGTGCATTTTGAGTCGGTTTTTGTAAAAAAATTGTATTTCTTACTTTTTAGTGATTTATCGCCACGTAACGTACTCGTACTATACTGTCATAGTATATTTATA
This sequence comes from Mycalesis mineus, assembly GCA_034621355.1. Lineage (NCBI taxonomy): Eukaryota > Metazoa > Arthropoda > Insecta > Lepidoptera > Nymphalidae > Mycalesis > Mycalesis mineus. The sequence goes on from CM067888.1 coordinate 12,527,902, forward strand.
ATACGGCACTTGTAGCCAAAAAGATACCGATACTTACACAAAAACCGAAATCGCTGCAAGTATGCCTATAAAATTTGAAGAGTTCCTTAAATTTTCCCAGGATATCATCATCAGATCCAAACATGATGATAATAGGACCATCTTGGGAGTGTGCCCTTTTTAATAAAAAAAGAATTATCAAAATAGGACAACTCTGTAAAAAGTTGTGCGTCATACATAAAAAAAAATTTACGTGTCGAATTGAGAACCTCCTCCGTTTTTTGTTGTCGGTTTAAATTTTAATATAAGGAGAGTAAATCCAATACTCATATCACCATAAATATACACCATAAGTGATCCCTAAAATTTCAGAAGCCTGGAAGGCGTTGCAGCTTGATTTCACCACCTAATTACTGAAGTTTTGCGTTCCTATTCGCTTCGAATATACTATGGAACCTGTTTTGAATTTAATCCCAGTGAAATTAAAGTTGATTATTGCTCGCATTGTTCTCTTTACTAAATAAACGAGTGTTACGGAACTTTTGCTTTTCATATAATTCTCTTGTACCACTGTTTGTGGTTTCGACGCGCCGTGAGATAATTTATTATAGGCCTTTATAAGGCGCGTACTGTTAGCTCTCTGATATATGTGTGAGTAATGTTTCCGCCATATATCACACTGTGTTAAAGGTTGTTTACCTTTTAGTAGAGTAAAACCTTTTAGCATTGGTTATAATGGTTTGAATGAGTGTTCTAGCAGAACAGCTGTGAAGATTATATTACAGTAATTAGTTAATACAACGAAATACATTAATACTAGCTCTAATATGGAAATCTTCTGTTTTGGTAGACCTAAAATCCACACCTCCGTGGCGCAGTGGTATGTGCGGTGGATTCATAAGACGGAGGCCCTGGGTTCAATTCCCGGCGGAGCAGATCGAGATTTTTCTTAATTTGTCTTGGTCTGGTTGGTGGGAGGCTTTCGCCGTGGCTAGTTACCACCCTACCGACAAAGACGTATCGCCAAGCAATTTAGCGTTCCGGTACGATGTCGTGTAAAAACCGAAAGGGGTGTGGATTTTCGTCCCACTCCTAACAAGTTAGCCCGCCTACATCTTAGACTGCATCATCACTTAACATCAGGTGTGATAGCAGTCAGGGCCCAACTTGTAGTCGATAAAAAAAAAACTTTTTACCGTCGTTGCGCTTACTTCTGCTGCATGGCTATCCTGTATAAAAGGTTGCCGGTGAAATTAATTTACATAGAGGCTTAAACCAGGTCCTCTGTAAAATTTTAATCTGTTTGTACCAATAAACCGTAAATCAATCACTTCTTCTTCCTCCGGGCTCTTTCCGCACTTTGCCATTGGGCTGGCCGTTGTGCGCCATTCCACCGGTATAGGTTCCCTCTGGTTCATTCCAACAAGCCGTACTCGCTCCAAAAGCTTAGCAAGCCGCCGAGACCGTCGATAGCCGCATAGATGTCGCTAGGGAGCCAATTTAAAGCAATCACTTATAAGTATATGATAATTTATAAGTATGTTTCTACTTTTTTCTTTTGACTTGCCTTTAGGTTCATACATAAACGCGCCTTACTATTGTGTACTCCTTACAACCCAGGCTATCAAACCGTCACCTGTAAAGAAATACATTATTTATTATGAATCAAAGCCTTTTTCATTATAATTATTAACTTTAAGAAAATATAGGTAACGTTTAGGATTCCATAAATATATATCCTATACTAAAGCCAAACTCGATTGAGAATGCTTGTCAACAAACAAATTTAAAATGAAGGTAGAAAATGCAATACATTTTATGCCTAATAAATTTTAAATTATGTTTTGCTTTTTTATAAAATCTTATTTAAAAGATATTGAATATATTAATTAGTTTTAACCTTACTAATCTAATTTATTATCATAAAACCCTCATTAAAAAGTAAACTTAAAAAATTAGGTGTAAAAATTTTTTAACAAAAAATAGAACCGACTCAAAACACACTAAAAAGTAAAAAATAACTGTGTCATTTAGTTGCCTTAATTTACTTAAGCATATCTATGAGTCGGTGCCAGCATGTTTAAGGAACATTTATTTAACGTAGTAAAGCAGTTTGTGGGTTCTAGGTAATGTTCTTAAAGTAGAAACCTTGGCTGGCGCCGACTCCTAGATATGCTTAAGTAAATTAAAGCAACTAAATGACACAGTTATTTTTTACTTTTTAGTGATATATCGATACGTAACGTACTCATACTATACTGTCATAGTATATTATACCGCACTTTAGCCAAAAAGCTACCGATACTTACACAAAAACCGAAATCGCTGCGAGTGTGCATATACAATTTGAAGAGTTCCTTCAATTTTACCAGAATATCATCATCAGATCCTAACATGATGGAAGTGTGCCCTTTCTAATAAAAAAAGAATTATCAAAATCGGACAACTCTGTAAAAAGTTATGCGTGGTCATACATAAAAAAAAATATACGTGTCGAATTGAGAACCTCCTCCGTTTTTTTTTCGTCGGTTAAAAATGAGTAGTGATTTCTACCTTCATTTTTAATTTGTTTGTTGACAAGCATGCTCAATCGAGTTTGGCTTTAGTATAGTTAGTAATATAACCTAGTCATAAATCAGCCCAAATTCTCAGTATTTCCAATATTACAGCCAACTAGTAAAGGGTCTAACAACCGTCGGGGTCGTAATTGGTATCATATCCGGGTATTGGGGGATCGCATTCCGGAAAAAGAAAGCCAATTCCTCCGATAGTGTGAATTTGGTTTTAGGGTGTTTCGGCTGGTAGTTTACGAAAATTATGTAGAGCAGACATTTTCATGTGCATGCAAAAATATCTTATACTAGAGGACGCCCGCGTAGTTCGCATGCCCGTGGGAATTTCGGGATAAAATTTGGCCTATGTGTTAATACACAATGTCAGCTAACTCCTAACCAAAGTTTATCAAAATCGCTGCAGCCGTTTAGCCTTGAAAAAGTAACAAACATACATACTTATAAACCTTCGCCTTTATAATAGTAGTATGATTAAACACAAAATTCAAATTCAAATTAATTTATCGCAAATTGGGTAGGTACATAGAGATCTTATACAAATATTATAGGTTCTTCGAAATTCCGCCTTACAGCTTGCATTAAAAATCCTCGAAAATGCGTGGTCAGACATAAACAAAAATATATATGTCGAAAGAGTGTCAGACATAGTGAATAAAATAATAGGGTAATCCTTCGTATTTAGAGTAATAACGAAGTAAGTAATAACTAAAACACAAATAGATAACTGAAAGAATAATTAACAGCAACTTAATTAACAGTGAATGACTACTGGCAAATTAATTATGGTATTACAATGATGCGTAACGTCTCGCGTTAATTAATGCAACCCCAAAACACCGCGACTCAAGCTGAGAGTAATAATTAATTCGTTTTCACAAATTAATTATCAGAGTTGTCTAGGTTAAGCGATAAGCAAAGTATAACGTCTGCACCGCGCCACGCCAGAGCCTAGACTGCCCACCAGTTGTAGACCCGCTCCTTTTATACAAGTTAGAATAACTCAAGTAGTGGGGTGAGTGGGGGTATCGAACGATGCGTCGCCGCAAGAGGGCGTAGCTGGTGCACGTGCAGTTCAAAACAATTTACGATTCTAACAATGCCTTTACGTCAATAAATATTCTGTCACCAAAAAACATACGTTAGTTTATTATGAAAGAAAGAAGAAAAATGAAAAAAAAAGCTTTTATTCATCTTTAGTGCTACAAACAATACAAACATCTTGCACTAAGCAATGTCTGTCTGTACCACCAAATAGGAATGGGTGTACAGCTCAGCATATGCCGTTATATGCCGATATGCATTACAGTCGAGTACAATACCCGGTGCTGATTTTCAGCTGTGACCCGGGTGACGATGGATAGTTTGTAATGATATTCTTCGCGAATAACCGACGAATCCAAGCGACAACTTCTCCCAGATCCAATAGAAAATTTTCTACAAACATTTTACCCTGAAACAAGAGTATCCTCAGGCTTGTTTGTTGTAGAACAATAAGTGTACTATATCCAGCCACTTCCCACTGCCTTCTTGTGGGCGTCGGATCTTGCTGGATGAGGAAGGCAAAGGATCGTGTGTGGTGGCACGCTCTCGAAATGGACCTGGCACGGGCTGATGAATAAATTATTGAACAATATCTTTCGTAGACAGGTGACGTTGTATAGATTCATCGCCTTTTTACGGATCGGATATATCATACTAATTAATCAGTTATATCTCACATGACAATTTACTTTTTCAAATATAACCAATATGAGTATCATTAGGATATAATTGACATGATTGGGTGGAAATTTTGAAAAAATTTGACGACCTTCGTGGCGCATTGGTATGCGCGGTGGATTTATAAGACGGAGGTCCTGGGTTCGATTCCCGGCGGGGCAGATTGAGATTTTTCTTAATTTGTCTTGGTCTGGCTGGTGGGAGGCTTTCGCCGTGGCTAGTTACCACCCTACCGACAAAGACGTACCGCCAAGCGATTTAGCGTTCCGGTACGATGTCGTGTAGAAACCGATAGGGGTGTGGATTTTCGTCCCACTCCTAACAAGTTAGCCCGCTTCTAACTTAGACTGCATCATCACTTAACATCAGGTGAGATAGCAGTCAAGGGCCGACTTGTAGTCGATAAAAAAAAAATTGAAAATCATAAATTTGTTACAATATATGATCTAATTTATAATTATAATTTGTTTAGAATTAATTTGGATGAAAATTTGTTACAAGCGAAATATTTACTGTGTAATCATAAATACTGTACCACGTAATTATCCATACATGTTTAGTTGTTTAACATATTATTATATATAGGTATTTAAACGAGTACATATGTATACGATAAAATGACGAGATTCTTACAGCCGATATTTCGATTACTTATTCGATTTTAAAATATCGACAATAAAAATATTGTCGTAAATTTTCGTTATGTTAAAAATCACGACATAACTATAAATCATTAATACTGACCATGATATAAGACAGCTGTTATACTAAGAACTATCACAAGATCTTTTAAGTTCAAAATTAAGCGCTTTTTTAAACTTATTACGTTTAGACTGTTTTACTAAGTTAGCTTAAGTTCTTCTACCTAACGAAGCCGAAACTTTGGTATGCATATTACATCAGACTTAAATGACTGTAGGTCCTTTCTGTTCTCTCAAGAATAAACTTGTTCTGATGTAAAGGAAACTGCATAAGTCCATTTTCTATCGTGATTTATTTAAAATGTAACAACCGTGTACTAAAACCCTTGTTACAATTAGGTCATCGTCATCATCAGTCAAATAAATACCTCATAAGCTCAGGCTTGCTCTTTACTCTAATAAAAAATACGAAAAAGAGTAAAATTTACTCTCTCTCTCTCTCTTCTCTAAAAACCTATCACATTTTCCAACCTAACGATTTACGACTTTGTAGTGATAGCGGCTCTACATGATCCATAGAGAGGAAGTGTTACAGCAGCAACTCTCTAAATCTGACTTGCTATGTTTTGTAGCTCAACTCCTGAATTGAGTGATATTCCCATTCATGATATTCCCTATTACTCAGTTAAACTGGGTAATCTATGTATGAAAGTCTGGTGCGTAAAATTAAAAGATAAAGGGCTTTCCACTCGGATGCATTTTACTAAAATTAGTGAGCGGAAACGCAAGACCCAAAAATATGTATAAAAATTCACAGAGTTCAGTTTGGTTGCTAAGATCTTTAGATACAATCTATTGAATTAGGACACGCTAAACTTATGTATTCGGCATCTATTACTTCATTCTATTTCATTTTTGTTACGCTTATAAGTTTGTCTTTTTTGTGTCGAGGTTTAATCATAATTTTACAGCCATGATCAAAAATCAGTGTTATACTATAGATCATTGACTTAAACAGTGATTTCTACGTTGCTCCGAAGCGAGCTTAATATATAATTAGAATATAGGATAGGCTAGACTTATATTAGGATGATAATTTTTGACTGTTTAACGATAACTATCTGATATCAGTGATAATATTGATCGGTATCGATAACGTAACTCCAAGCTTTTTACTGAAAATATCTCAATAAAAAGTATAGGTCATATATTCCAAAACGATACAGATAACATTATTGAATTAAGACGTGCTAAGTTTATGTATTCGGTATCTATTACTAGGAATTTTCCCGCTTGTTAGCCTCAAAGGCAATATTCTAACACTTTTGCGCCGTGTTATCGTCAATGGCGCGGAAAGTATTACAGTTTGTGGGGTGTGGGTAATCTTTTATATATATCATTGTTAATGGCCTCCTCGGGGTATTAATTTTGAAAGAAATATGTTCTTGTTATTATTGGAGCTCTCTTGGTCTTATGTGGGTAAGTTTTTTGAGTTGCTTCATTTAGTGTGGGTAAAAGTTTAGTACCTACTGTAATGGTATGTTCTCCTTCTACGTCGTCACATTCTTGGCAGAGCAGTCGTTGTCGTCACATTGGGTGTGGTGGTAACCATAATCTGTGGTACTGCAGCACTTCTAGTGCGTGGTTGGTATCATCGGCTAGGAATCATAATATTTGTAAATCGATTTATGAGCTTTTAAAATAATTCTAAAATACAAATATCTGGTCAAGGTCAAAATCAGAGTCAACATGTTTTATTTCATTTAAATAGTAGCTTAGTTTTATTAAACTTTAACGTCATGTTAAACTATGAAACTACGTGATTTCCAAACCCAACTTGGTCCGAGAGTCTACAAGAAACTCACAAGGAACTCAGAGTTTAATTTTTTTATTGTCACCATTTTACAATAATATTAAGAGCTAAATATAACTAGTAATACAGATCAGTGCTTTCTTAGTGTTTATTAATGTCATCCTTAACATTATTATAAGCTTTTACTATAATCTTGCGTTTTAAAAAGGTGAACTTTTTGAGAAACATACCTGTTAACCATTACAGGCTCTAATTTTTACGTTATGTACTCGTAAAACGTCACTGCTACAGAATTTTCTATCTTTTACTTACCTATTAATTAACATGAAAAACTGGTACAAGCAATAATCGACTTTAGTGAAACAAAAATTGAATCTATAACCGTTTGTTAGCACAATGTTTGTGAGCGAAACTTTGATAACGAGACGGCAGAATCAACAAATGCCTTGCAGGCTTCTATGCGTAGAACTGAATTTTTTGACCTGAAAAAGATCCATTAGTGAATTGAACTTCTTTTTTTTCATTGTATTACGAAATTGGTTGTTTTAGAATTAAGACTTGTGTATACAACATTTTTAATTAGAAGAAAGCTTTTGCCTATTCGTATTTTAAAAGCTTTTTATAAAAGAAAATAGTTTTGTTTACAATTATTTACAAACAAAGCGTTTTTATTTCGCCTAATCCACTAAATTGATTTGGATACTTTATATAGGTACTGTATAATTATGTAGTAGAAGTGTGGGCGTACCAACAAAATCTATAAGACCTTGGACAATCTACCACGTCAAATGTCATATGAGAACGGGTATCCAAAGCTGCTTTAATAAGATCTTATCAAGTTTGTTTGCGCAAGGAGACTAACACGAGCAGAAAAGGTGAGTTTTTATGCATGGCTAAAGAATTCTTTAAACCTACACGTATAGTCACAGTCTCTATTACAAGATTTTCTCCCTTACACACGGTGGACCCGTCACCAGCGTGATTCCGACATATAGATAGAGAACTTCCTCTTTTTTTGAAGTTTGTTAAAAACAGATTCATCATTATCAGCCGATGGACGTCCACTGCTGGACATAGGCCTTTTTTAGGGACTTCCAAACACAACGATCCTGAGCCGCATGTGCCCAGCGGCTCCCTGCGACCCGTTTGATGTCATCAGTCCACCTGGTGGGGGGTCGACCAACACTGCGCTTTCCGGTGCGGAGTCGCATTCTAGCATTCTAGCACCTTCGGCCCTCAATGTCCATCAACTGTTCGAACCACGTGCCCCGCCCATTGCCACTTCAGTTCTGCGACTCGCTGAGCTGCCGGTTATTTTGGTTCCTCTGTGGATCTCCGAAAAAAAACAGATTAATTGTACTTAATTTTATTTTCAGAAAGCATAATAATAAAAATTTTAACAAAAAATAAAAACGCCTTCAAAACGCACTAAAAAGTAAAAAATAACTACGTCATTTACTTACTTTAATTTACTTAACCACATCTATGAAGTCGGTGCCATCCAAGTTTAGGTAAAGACTTTAAAGTAGAAAGCTCGGGTGGCACCGACTTCATAGACGTGATTAAGTAAATTAAAGTAAGTAAATGACGTAGTTATTTTTTACTTTTTAGTGCGTTTTGAAGGCGTTTTTATTTTTTGTTAAAATTTTTTTATTTCATACTTTTTAGTGCTTTATCAACAACGAACATACTAATAAACCTACTCGAACTAAACCATAAGTACCAATATTCACTACCTACTTATAACATTCCGACGCCCCTGCAAAAGTGAATATAAAGTTTAAAGAGTTTCCTCGAGTTTTCGTAGATCATTGGATCATGACTTAGTAAACATTAAACTAACTGGAAACTATAACCTTTCAAACTTCTTATTGAGACATAAATTAATCGAGCCCAATCACAAAGTAGCTACTGTAAACCGTTAAATAGCTCCCTCAACTGTCCTTCTTCTTCATCGCCAGACCCTCAATGACAGTCACAGCCCATCTAAATGTAAAGTTCTCATTGAAACAAATTAATCGAGCCCAAACACAAGGTAGCTACTGTAAAACGTTACGGAGCTCCCTTAACTGTACGTCGTCTTCATCACCAGACCCTCAATGACAGTCACAGCCCATCTAAATGTAAAGTTCTCATTGAGACAAATTAATCGAGCCCAAACACAAGGTAGCTACTGTAAACCGTTAAAGAGCTCCCTCAGCTGTCCCTCGTCTTCATCGCCAGACCCTTAATGACAGTCACAGCCCATCTAAATGTAAAGTTCTCATTGAAACAAATTAATCGAGCCCAAACACAAGGTAGCTACTGTAAAACGTTACGGAGCTCCCTTAACTGTACGTCGTCTTCATCACCAGACCCTCAATGACAGTCACAGCCCATCTAAATGTAAAGCTCTCATTGAGACAAATTAATCGAGCCCAAACACAAGGTAGCTACTGTAAAACGTTACGGAGTTCTCTTATATATAGATCGGCTCCATCATCAGATCGACTCCAGACCTTCATCAAATTGTAGTGCTTTTAAATACTTACCGGAAAAATTAACAAACGTACTTGTTGTCCCTACAATTTTTGAAAGTTCCCCTCGTTTTCTCCAGGATCCCATCATCAGATCCTGGTTTCCTTGTCATGGTACCACCACCGGATTATCTTCTTTCCAACAAAAAAAGAATTATCAAAATCGGTTCATAAACGACGAAGTTATGCGCGAACACACATAAAAAAAAAAAAAAAAAAAAAAAAAAAAAAAAATATATACGGTCGAATTGAGAAACGCCTTTTTTTTTTGAAGTCGTTTAATTAATTTATACTCACTGAAAAATAAATTAGTTGACGGCCTCCGTATATGGATTTATAAGAGTGAGATCCTGGGTTTGATTCCCGGTGAGGCAGATTGAGATTTTCTTAATTTATCTCGGCCTGGCTGGTGGATGGCTTTCACCGTGGCTAGTTACCACCGTAACGACAAAGATGCACCGTAACAAGCCATTTAGCGTTCCAGTACGATGTCGTGTAGAAACCGAAAGGGGTGTGGATTTCACTCTACTCCTAAAAAGTTAGCCCGCTTCCATCTTAGATTGTATCATCACTTAACATCAGGTGTGATAGCAAGGGCCAACTTGTAGGTAGTAAATAAAAAAAACTAATTCAATAGTTCCATCCATCATTGTTTGAATCCATATATATATTGAAACGCTGGAATTATTAAGAAAGCTGGTGTAATATTACGAGTAAATATCTACAGAGCAAGTCGCTTACCGCACAGTTCAAACTATTTGTTCTCTGGAAGACTTGAGATTGTTTCTTTGTAAATAGGTACAATCGTTCAACTGGAAACCCACTGATAAATGAGTTGTTCGAGCGAACTTTTCAAATATTTCTTTAAGTAATAATAGCAAAGTTGAAATTTTGTGAAATATTACTTCAATAAATAAGTATTCTCATTATCACTGTACATTTTTTTTATTTCAATACAAGTTTGTCCTTGACTTCAATCACATCTGATGTAAGTGATGATGCAATCTCTAAATTGCTTGGTGGGGGTTCGTTCTTTGTCGGTTGTATTTCGATTTTGTGTACATTTCAGTCCTTGACCGACCTTACTAATGAACTAATCAAAAATTGCTATGTGGTTATTTATACGCGGTAGAAGTGGGTTCGAGAGGTATACCAGCGAAGTCTCTCTATAACCTGCTAAAAGACCTTGGCCTTACTAGAAGTGCATTAAGCTCCATATTGGAACGAGTGTCCAGAGCTGCTTTACTAGGGTCCTTCCGAATTTGGCTGGGCAGGGAGAATAACTTGAACAGAAGAGGTTGATACGCGTCACTAAGAGATCTCTTTTAAACCTACACCCGTGTCACAAGTTTCGGGCTCTGTTCGGAGTTTTTCTCTCAGCCACGCGATGGACTCGACACCAGCACGGTGAATCCATGGAATGCTAAGATATTCGTCTCTCTCTCTCGAGCTACTATTTATTTATGTCGCTTATTAACTTTAGTTGAATCGAATGACGCTACGTTTCTTCAGTAGAAGAGGTATATAATCTTGCCAGAACCTGATTGAATTAATTGAAGTTGCTTTAAGTTAGCAATGTCGTAAATAGGCCACTGAATATATTGCCGCCCTATTTTGAGCTCAGCGTAACCTGAACTCATAGTCGGGCTGCTTGCGTTGATTTTAGCTCTTTTAAAGTTTTCAGTTACCCCTTTATTAATTTCACACTTGGTAAGTTGCTTGTCTCGGCATTGAGCCAAAAATGAACATTAGCCATACCGGCACCCGAAATCGCTTGGCATTTTTCAATGGGCAGGGTAATTAGCCACGGCAAGTAAACCAAAAATTTGTTTTGACTGAACTTCGGATTAAGGCATCCTAAATTGTTCTATGTTCTATATGAAATTCGTTTTAATTTTGCGCAAACAATTATGGTAGATACTATGTCACCGAATTATTGATTGAATTGTGTCCTTTAATCCATGTTTTCTGCAAGTAATATGGCAACTAGCCCACTCAATATATTACCGACCTATTCCAAACTGCAGCGTAATCTCAAGTCATAGTCGGGCTGCTTGCGCTGACTTTAGCTCCTTTAAAGTTTTCAGTTACCCCTTTATTAATTTCACACTTGGTAAGTTGCTTGTCTCGGCATCGCGCCAAAAATGAAAATTAGCCATACCGGCACGTGAAATCGCTTGCCATTTTTCAATGGGCAGGGTAATTAGCCACGGCAAGTAAACCAAAAATTTGTTTTGACTGAACTTCGGATAAAGGCATCCTAAAATGTTCTATTTTAAATTCGTTTTAATAATTTTGCGCAAACAATTATGGTTGATATTATGTCACCGAATTATTGATTGAATTGTGTCCTTTAATCCATGCTTTCTGCAAGTAATATGGCAACTAGGCCACTCAATATATTACCGACCTATTCCAAACTGCAGCGTAATCTCAAGTCATAGTCGGGTTGCTTGCGCTGACTTAAGCTCCTTCAAAGTTTTCAGTTACCCCTTTATTAATTTCACACTTGGTAAGTTGCTTGTCTCGACATCGGGCGAGGAATGAAAATTAAATGCGCCAAGCGCCGCATAGTAATGGAGCGGCAATTTTGGGAATAAATTGTGTTACCGCAACCAAATTGTGGACGTTCATTGAAAAGATAGTTGAAAGCTACATTTACATGGATGGATTCTTTGGGAATTTTAATGCAGTGGCCGACTTGTGGCGCTTTTGCGGTTATTGTTTTATATACTATTACATAATTCAAATTAAAGTATAAATGCGTAATTAATTTTGGAAATTTTTATAGCCTATGATACTCTACAATGACTTAGCATTCTATTGGTGAAATAATTTAGAAAATTGGTTCAGTAAATCCCTTACAACGTCACTAGATCAGAAACTCACAAATGTAATAATTTGTAATATTAGTATAGATTGAATAAATTACTTATTTATTTTTGCATCTGCTTACAGCAGATGCTTTACGTTTGAATGGGAGACCCAAATATATTAGTTATGTTGGAAAATATAATCTATAACAACACAAATTCAAAGATTACATTAATACATGTTTAGTGAATCAAAAATCTCGCAGAGACCAGATAAATAAGTGAAACTAAAGATCAAATTTTCCGTAATACCCTAATTTTTGATAGATAATCTATCACCAATACTCCCTCGACATTCATGTAAAATTAGCTTTATCAAAAAAAAAAACAGATACCTACAGAATCGAGTAGTGTGATCTAGAAAAAATCTAAGAAAGAAAAGCTCAAAATAATTCCACAACCCGACCCAAGATTCAAACTCAAGACCTCGTGGTCGAAGCCATATAAGTTAATCACTAGATCAACTGTACCATTTTAACATTGGAATACACGATTACCAATTTTGTCATACTATTGTTGAAACGCAACGATTATATCTGAGGCTTTAGCAATACAAAATGGTGGCGCAATCAAACGTCAAAGAACTAATCCGATCCAAATCATGGAAAATTTAGATCTAGAAATTTCGGCCTAAATTCGATTATTATCGCCAATGAGAGAATACGCCAGTTTTGGAGCGTGCATCTATTTAACGCCAATCTAGCGTACAAGCGTTGAGTTAATAATGAAATAGACTGACAATAGTATGAGAAATTAGAATGTTAAACATCATCATCATCATGATTAAGGGTCCACTACAGGGCCAGGCCTCCCTCCTTATAGAAGGGATTTGGAGCGGAAACCCACGATTTAATATTTTCGTAAATATACAAGGTTTCGCCTGAAAATCCTACGCAACAGCGCTCTGTGGCTTCAAGCTGAGGCCGTCACCTTGTTTGTCCACGAACCTACTTTATAACAACTGTTGTTATTTGTTGTTCAGTAATTTTTTTGTGGACAACTAAATAACTATTATATTCTTCTCTATCAGCCTGTTTTATCGGCTCACTATTGAAGACTTCTGTCTTTTTAAAGAGAGGAGATATAAAGCTTAGAATAATTACGTAGGTCGAAAGTGCTTTTTGAAATTTTTACTCTCTTTTATCAGAGTTGATACTTGTGACTTGCTTATTAAAGTGCTCTTCGTATTCGTAGCTAGGCAATATTCCGAAACCAGGCAATTTTTTTATTTCGCTTATCCAAGGTAAGAAAGGAATGTTCAATATTTCATAACCAGAAACGGATTTCGAAACCTGGACTTTGTAAACCGAAACCATAAAAACTAACCACTGGTTCAACGGATCAATGACCGTTGTAGAGATACAACAAACAACAATAATTACGAAACACTTATTTTCCATGTAAAATAAACGCCGAGCACTCTTATAAATATGTAAGGAAAGTCCGCAAATAAAACTCAACATTGTATAATTTAATTTTTTCATCTCGCAGCAAAAAACACTTACAAATTCAGAATCGCGCCGACAACCATCTTAATATAGCCGTGTTTTAATCAACTAAAGGCGGGTAGAATGGGCGAGAATGGAATCACTCGTTAACTCTGATCTTACGAGGGGAGGCTGGGGTGCAATGTGTACCGATCTTGTGATAAGAAAATTAATTTAAATATACCGTATTATCATTTTTAAGGGACGAGGGATTTTAGGAATAAAATGAGCCGCTTAAACTCAATTTGAATAGCTAGATATGGTTTCTAAACCTTGGTATGGTTATTCAGTAAAAGATGATGGGCGATTTAATTTTACTGAATATGTGCTCCTTTCGTTTATTAGCAAAGTTATTATGCAAATAGCAAGAGACGATCTTGTAACGAGTTTTCTGATTCAGCAAGTACGTTAATTACTCCTGAGGGAAGGTGTTTGTTTTCTCTGTTGTATCATTTACTTTGATATTCTAAAGCTTTTTATTTAATGACAATGATTGTATCTTTTATTCAATACTTTAGGTTCCAGATTGTCCTAAAATTTACCGAGGTAATCTAACGCTAACCCTTATTGGAGCAGCGTGAGGATCTGAGCACCATATCCCTTCTTCTTTCAGAGAGAGAAAGTCATAAACTATTCCCGTCCTATGTAGCAGACTGCAGTGGGACGCGACGTGAGCACCTGTGTCGTGTCGCGTAGCATCGTGTCTTGTAACTTATCACTACGCAGCAAATACGTATTTCGATTCCTCTTAATTATTTTAAATGCGATTTATCTTTTTGCCTAATGACCTTAAATTTTAAACTAATTTATCCAACGAAGATTATTTAACTCGAACAAGTATTTCGCCTTAATAGATTAAACTTATTAAATACTTAGTACACAAACGATTTTCGTTGGAAATTTCCCACTTTGAAGATTAATCCCATAGATTGAATGGATTGAAGTTAACGAAAACTTACTAAGAGGCGGTTTGGCCTTGTGCATGTGTACTAAGAAAACCTATTAGGTTAATCCCGCTTAACTACGACAGTATTAAAGGTAAAGAGACTTTAGTAATATTATTAAGTGGAAAAGTTTGTTTCGTTTTAAACCGTTTTATAATAATATTATGCGTGAGAATTTAGTTTGCATATAAGGCTTTTGTGCTTAAATGAAGTGATGTTTGGCTAGCAGGTAGTGTGACCTAACATAGGATACGCTCTACTTACGACACCCTTACAGATTTCCACTGTAATAATAACATATTTTAACTTTAATTGATGTGAAATGTGACCTAGAGAAAATGTGACTAACTTTATTATTTTGTTATTTTATTTTTATCGACTACAAGTTGGCCCTTGACTGCTATCACACCTGATGTTAAGTGATGATGCAGTCTAAGATGGAAGCGGGCTAACCTGTTAGGAGTAGGATGAAATCCACACCCCTTTCGGTTTCTACACGACATCGTACCGGAACGCTAAATCGCTTGGCGATACGTCTATGTCGGTAGGGTGGTAACTAGCCACAGCGAAAGCCTCCCACCAGCCAGACAAAGACAAATTAAGAAAAATCTCAATCTGCCCCGCCGGGAATCGAACCCAGGATCTCCGCCTTATAAATCCACCGCGCATACCACTGCGCCACGGAGGTCGTCAACTAACTGAATAAATGAAGATTATCTTAGTGTAGACTTTGCGAATAAGTAACTGTGGTACCGTCAATTTTAGCCTATTCTAAGAATCTAATATAGGCTTCATAAGTCTCAGATGCGTCCACAAGAGTTAATATATCGAGTAGAGACAATGAGAAATATCGCCCAATAGAGTCAATAAAGAAGTCAAAAATATAATTCGCGCTCACTACCGCAAATTTAGAATTATGCTTATTATTCTGTTTTTTTATATAATATATTAATTTGTAAATAAATAAAATTACTTAGTCTTTATAATAAAAAAGTCGAAAATATAGCTCTCACTATCCGCTCAACGCAACAAGCAAGCGATATATTGATTGCGAGCTATTGGACGATTTTTTTCGTTTTTCTACTCGTCATAATATCTTCCGCATCCCTCATAGAAGGTATATTGCATCACACTACTTCTTTAGACAGTTCTTCACTACAATCAGCTGGATATTGATTATCTCAGTAAAGGTTACTATTACTATCAGATATTTAAAATTGCCAAGAACGACGGTTTGACACGTTCTCCGAGATGTAACACGTTCAACTCCGAGCTAAGAATTTTTATTAAAAATTTATTCTTTAAAGAATTTTGACGAATGTTCTCAGCTACTCCTTCCGCGGTCTTATGCTTGCTTCGCCCTTGACATAACAAACATGCCGTGACACTATTTATTAAAATGAATTACCATCTACTTCCATTTATTAAATATTTTCTATAGACTAATAAGAAAAAAAATCCTATTACTATTATAAAGGCGAAAGTTTGTATGGATGTTTGTTACTCTTTCACGTAAAAACTACTGAATGGATTTGAATGAAACTTTACCACAATATAGCTTATACATCAGAATAACACATAGGCTACATTTTATACCGAAATTCCCACGGGAACGAGAACTACGCGGGTGAAACCGCGGGCGTCCTCTAGTATGTCATAATTCAACTGTGCGTAAATATAAATACCTGCTTACAAAACTCTTACCATTTTTCATTTAGGTTTTTACATGTTAAAAAATTTTACAAATTCAATATTAGATTAAAATATCAAAAAAAAATTTTATTTTTACATTATTACAAATCTTGTATTTTTAATAAAAGAAAATATTGAAAATATTTTTTTATTTTTTACAAAGTTTTTCTGCTTAAAAACGGAAACTCAAGCGTTTTGTGCTGCGTGTCTGCAAAAAGCTGTGAATCACCAAATATCAGCATCTAGCTGGCAGTTGGATTAAAATCTAGTATTCTATACATAAGATACGAAAATCAACATCTAGCTAATATTTAGATTTCAATCCAGTAGTCTACACAGAGATACAAAAATCAGCATGTAGCTTACATTTGGATTTAAATACAGTATTCTGTATACGAGTATATTCTCAGAGAGCATGAAAGGATGTGGATGGCGCGGGTTTGTAAACTATGTTAACTCGAGCATGGCACTTCCTAGCGTGCTTTCCTGTTTCTGATGTTAGAATACAATCATGGTATAATAGTAACATTGATTTCTAACGAATATTATTATAATTTTATGTATCTGCAAGCTCGTCAACCGGCAGCGTGGGGGGTCTCTAAACAAGTCTATGGTCTGCTAGGGACGGGTGGGAGTCCATACGATCCCTTTTAGAAAGATATTGTGTACTGCCTCTAATAATCTTTGCGGGATTTTAATGCATAAAAACTGATGACTGATACATTCCTTAGGAATCAGCTAGTATACATTCCTTCGGACTGCGAAAGGGGGAGACTTTTTTTATATTTTTATATTTTATTTTATTGTAATCAACAGCGTACAGTTACAAATAGGTAGAAAAATGAGGCCAAATAAGATTACACATAGATAATTAAAAAAATAAGAAGAAGAATACAGTATGAAAAGTTAGATATACGTAAATAAAATTGAATTAAAAAAAAAACAAAATCTAATCAGAAATACACAACTGAAATACTTTTGTGCGAGTGTGTGTGTATGTATGTGGGTAATTATGTGTATATATGTGTGTGTGTGTGTGTGTGTGTGTGTGTGTGTGTGTCTGTGTATCTGTGCATGTGTGCTTAGTGCCTGCTTCTGCTTGTAGGTTTCAAATTGGAATGGTGAGCAGCAATTTCTTTTTTCAGCTACGCTTTTGTAAGATGAAAGAGGTCTAATTGTGCGTAATTTTTGTTATAGCTCCGTGCTCCGTATCGTATCGTATTTTGTAATAAGGAATGTATACTGACCTCAATCTTTGGCCCGACTGTTAACTGAATATTACCTTTATTAAAAGAACACTGATTCAGAGAGATGGACAAGTTGGGTACTTATTACTAATTTTTCGGGTGAATGGTTGAATGAATGGTTTGCGGTATCTAGTAAAATATAAATCCGTGGATTCACACTTCCCTGCGGGTAAATACAATTACATCCAATAATTAAAATAAACAAAGTTGTTTAGATTGGTTAGTGGAGGAATATTTAAGCGCTAAGCGATAGCAATTATGAAATGGTTGTGTAAATGAACTGTGTTTTAACTTATTACAAGCGTATGTTTACACTCATTAACCTGCTAAATGGAAATGTGTATCTGTGTGTTTGTCAGTGGCATCGTAACTCCTAACCAATGGGCTGATTATGATACGATGTGTTTGTATGTAAATTGAAGTAGTTGAGATGGTTCTTAGATCTACCTACATGAAGATTTAAAAATGGACTTTTCAAAAATATCGGTGTTTTGACGTGACAACGTCTTGTAATTCGATAGAGCAGGCTGCACGCACGAAAAAATATGACGTCATGCGTCGTTACCTCGCTTTGAGGCGTTCCATGTAAGGCTTGAAGTGCAAGCGAGAGCGCGAAACGAGCGACAAAGCACAATCGGCCTTTGCGTTCGGCAGCGTTCGACATCCGTCTATTAAATATAATTATTAAATATATTAATATAAAATTAAAAATTAATATATTTATTATAAATTTAAAATATAAATTTACAAAATCAAAATCAATTATTTTATTAATTTAAATTAATATTTATAAAAATATATTTAAATTAAAAATTTAAATAGCCAATTAAATGCTACCATTCCATCAGTATTTTCTTAAGACATTGTCACGTTCAACTATCGTCAGTAAACCGCCTTTACAGACAACCAATTTTTTTTGATTCAATGGCAAATATTTTTCATATACAAGTCGTTATTCTAGTGAAACTCATGACTTATGTACACTGTTCTAATTAGAATTTATACTATCACGGATGTATTACAAACTATTATTCAAATATAAACGGTTGAAACTCACATCACTGTTGTCGGAGTATGCCCGACTAGTTTCAAACCCATACGGGGTCCATAGTCATGAGCTCGTATGTTTATGCAACGCGGCGTGAAGCAAACTGCGAGACGCGCGCGCGGCTCACTTAACAAGCATACTTAGACGTCAGGGACGTGAATTTCAGCCATTTATACTTTAATAATACTGTCGGGACATTTTCGAAATTCATTTTCAAAAAAAAATTGGTTGTCTGTAAAGTCGGTTTACTGACGATAGTTGAACGTGACAATGTCTTAAGAAAATACTGATGGAATGGTAGCATTTAATTGGTTATTAAAATTTTTAATTTAAGTATATTTTTATAAATATTATTTTAAATTAATAAAATAATTGATTTCAATTTTATAAATTTATATTTTAAATTTATAATAAATATATTAATTTTTAATTTAAAATTAATAAATAATTATGAACGCAAAGGCCGATTGTGCTTTCTTTGTCGCTCGTTCCGCGCTCTCGCTTGCACTTCAAGCGTTACATGGAACGCCTCAAAGCGAGGTAACGACGCATGACGTCATGTTTTTTCGTGCGTGCACGAACTTAACCATGATGAAATTTTACACAATTATTAAGTACACAAACCTAGATAAGCAAAACAACTTAACATAAACTCTTTATTACACGCTCCATCTGACATCACAATACTTTTCTTTCCCACGGTGGTCTGTTTGGCAAAATTATGACCAAATAAAAATATAAGAAGGGTCGTAAAAGGTGACTTTATTTAAATTAGGGTCATCACCGTAATAAGTGTTTAAACTGACGAGAAACTGGAGCCGGTAATAAAATGGGCGTGGATTATGCTGCGGCAAATTAAATGTCACTTGGTGTACAGTGCAAACTGTAGACACGGCTGTCTTAGGCCCAGTTTACAGCCATTTTAAAAATAGAGTAGACTGGGTACGGTTGAAACTGTCTGAAAAAATCTGTCTACAAATGGGCATTGTGATTTAAGATCATTATATTGTATTTTATGAGCTGATAAAAAAACATATAATTTGTTTCTATAATACTACATACAACTACCATAATAAATTAGACGTTGGATGAATGTTTGTTACTCAATTCGGTGCAGCGTGAGATTAAAGGTTAGAATAGGATGTAGAGTACTGTTTATTCCGCAGGATTGTAACAATATGAGCAAATGGATAAACGTACGAGATCGTAGGTAGTCAACTGCAGAAGACACGTCTGACTGCAGGTTCACATACATTTCTATGAATAAGATTGTTAGCAAGGTACACGTCAATCCCATATAAAACATAGAAATCGCTGTCGCTGTGAATAGTGTCGCTGCTATACGCCGTCTGGTGTTGTCGTCTGTGGTCAGCAATGAATCGGCATGTAGAAACTTCTAAGCATTTTATATAGCATTATATTGTGAAAATATACGACTCAAAAACTCCCCGCTATAGAACAAAGCATTCTTTTTACAAACAAGGCGTTAAAAATATATTGAATAACATAAACTAATAAATTGTGTGCTTTTTACCCGGCTTTAATGTTGCGACATTTTTAAGCAAGACTATTTTGTCTTGTCTTTTATCTGCCATTTGATCATGATTTGGACAAAGCAAGTCTAATTAACTGTGATTCGTTAGAAAAGGGTATTTTAAATTTATTAGCTATTAACTCAATTTTTAACTTCCTTTTTCATCATTGTGGAAATATTCGTGGTAGCTGTGTAAATTTTTAGGCTAACTGTGAATTATCGCAATGTTTTTCTATAAAGATTTTTGAAACCTTTTTTTTTCAATACCTACCTATGACAACCATCAATATCCTTTTAGGATTACGTGAAAATCTTAGGTTGTAGTAGATACTATTAATAACAGGTGCGATTCGGGCGATGACTTGTTGATAAATATTACATAACTAAAAATAAATACTATGTTTAAAAAAATTAACAAATGTAAAACAAAGTTTATTGTACACAATACAGTAACACAAAATAGCAAAGCGTACAATTTTTAGGTCATAAAAAATGTTTCGTCCATAAAATGTGTGGCGTAAATATTTTTGCGAATATGAAAAAATGTTTTTTAACTGCATTATACCATCATTGTTATGTAAAACCGGGTTTATTTATAGGCTTAAATAAACGAGGTATTCATACAATTTGTATCAGAATTTTAATACTGCATTTCTTTGTTTCAGTTTAGTCCTGATGAAAGAGAATAAAGGTAAGATCTGTTGTTTAACACAAAATTGTCTGTTACTGTTACTACATCCTTGGTGCCATCCATCCAATACGACATATTGTCATTGCAGAATAACGATTTCTGTTACATCCGCTTTGCAGCTGCTGTACCTACAACCTTCAATACTGATGTTTTTCTTCAAGAATCGATATATATTAGTAAAGACCATGTATTTAAAGTGAATAAATATTATGACCTTACTAATGAACTAACTAAAAATGGCTATGTGGTTAGTTTATACGCGGTAGAAGTGGGTGCGAGAGGTATACCAGCGAAGTCTCTCTATAACCTGCTAAAAGACCTTGGACTACTAGAAGTGCAGTAAGCTCCATATTGGAATGAGTATCCAAAGCTGCTCTAGTAGGATCCTTCCGAATTTGGCTGGGCAGGGAGAATAACTTGAACAGAGGAGGTGAGTGTTGACGGCCGTTACTAAGAGATCTCTTTTAAACCTACACCCGTGTCACAAGTCTCGGGCTCTGTGCAGAGATTTTTCTCAGCCACGCGATGGACCCGGCACCCGCACGGTGAATCCAGGGAATGCTAAGATATTCGTCTCTCACTGTGACGAGTCGTTTGCAGTGGTTATCATTTTACCCATTACATATCTTTTGATACGATTTTTACCGCAAGAAATCTAGGCCGCGTGATCCTAAATGAGTATCCTCTGAATATAAAGAACGATTAACCTACTAAAAGGTCGACATAAGTATTTCAAAAGTACTTTACATGAAGATGATCCTAATACCTCTCACATAAATAAGGTGGGGGTCACAATTACTTACTACCCTCGTTTTAGGGATAAATAGCAGTCGAAAGGTAATGAATTGGCGCAGTTAAGATTGTAATGAGAGGACCGGTAAACCAGTCTCATTTGTAAGATTTATTTATATTAAAACTGGGAATACCGCTTCGTGTAATATTTACGGAAGCTTAAGAGAATATTTTGCATATTGAATAAGCAGCAAGCGTCACTGTAAATTCATTTTGCTATTTTCATTTGTTAACATTTTAAATCATAGACAACACTATACGGTATTGTCTATGGTAACGTATGATAATGTCTCTCGACCGTCAGATGATGTAATAACTAAAAGGACTTGATTCCAGGTCTAAAATAAATTATAAAAATCAACATATGTCAGAGTAGTCGAGTGTAGTGTAACTTTCTGTTCTTTTTATTGTTACAAAGTATGCATGTTTTTAGTGTTATGGTTATTGTAAAATAAAGCGTATATGTAATATTTAAGTGCTAATAAAATTTTTTAACAAAAAATAGAACCGACTCAAAGCGCACTAAAAAGTAAAAAATAACTGTGTCATTTAGTTGCTTTAATTTACTTAAGCATATCTATGAAGTCGGTGCCAGCAAGTTTAAGGAACATTTATTTTACGTAGTAAAGAAGTTTGTGGGTTCTAGGTAACGTCCTTCAAAGTAGAAACCTTGGCTGGCACCGACTCCTAGATATGCTTAAGTAAATTATAGCAACTAAATGACACAGTTATTTTTTACTTTTTAGTGCGCTTTGAGTCGGTTCTATTTTTTGTTAAAAAATTTTATTTCTTACTTTTTAGTAATTTATCGCCACGTAACGTACTCGTGCTATACTGTCATAGTATATTATACGGCACTAGTAGCCAAAAAGCTACTGATACCGAGACAAAAACCGAAATCGCTGTAAGCGTGCCTCCAAATTTGAAGAGTTCCTTCAATTTCCCCAGGATATCGTCATCAGATCCTAATATGCGGACAATGGGACCACCTTGGATGTATGCCCTTTCTAATAAAAAAAGAATTATCTAAATCGGACAACACTGTAAAAAGTTATGCGTGGTCATACATATAAAAAAAAAAAAAAAAAAAAAAAAAAAATATACGTGTCGAATTGAGAACCTCCTCCGTTTTTTTTCGTCGGTTAAAAAGAGCATGTGTCGAGTTTTTCTGGCCGCATCTTTTCTAGACACCGTAGATAAAAGATTAACGAAAGAAAAAAATGATTTTGAAGACTTCGGAATATTATTTCAAAATCCCGCATCAACACATTACCATCATTTTTATGTCTATAAGGGTTTTGAACATATTTTTAAATATTGATATGATTGATTATCCGACTGGATGCAAAAAGCCTGTAATAGACTGGGTTGGCGCTGCTTGAAGGAGGCCTATGTCCAACAGTGGATGCATGATGGCTGATGATGACGATGATGATTATGATGATTATGATGATGATGATGATGATGATCCCTTTCCCTTGCTACTATAGGTATATATACTGTGTCGATACAGTAATTGTCCAATAGACGAGCTTTGAACCCATTATTTAAGTGTAAAATACGGCCCATTTCATCATTATCAGTCTATTAACGGTCCACTACAGGGTCGGGCTTCCCTCTTTACAGGAAAGGGGATATAGAGCATAGACTTCCCATGCTGCATCAATGCGGGTTGGCGGTCCATTTACCTTACAGTTATTCATATTTATCATTATCAGCTTATTAACAGCCCACTACAGGGCCAGGCCACCCTCCTTATAGGAGAGGGAATATGGAGCGTACACCCACTACGCTGCTCCAATGCGGATTGGCGGGCTTAGGGTGATAATGTTTCATTTATTAACGATCACTATCAGATGTTGATGACAGTGACCGGGACCGACGGCTTAACGTGCTCTCCGAGGCACGGGGGTGTATCACCACCAACTTCCCGACTCTGGGCTTGGAATTCACTAAGAATTTCATAGAAGAATGAAAAACTCAGAATTATTTCGTGACCCGACCCAGGATTCGAAGCCACACCTCGTGATCGAAGCCGGATAGGCTAACCACTAGACCAACGAGGCAGACTATTTGCAGTTATTATTGCAGTTATTGGCGCTTCAAAATTATTTTGACGACCTACTGGAGCCTCACTTCTTACACAAGAGGGGATATGGGGCTTATACATCCCTCGCTGTTATAAATGTTTTGTCACACTTCTGATTCTTAATTTTGATATACCTTGATTTTGTATGTGTATTAAGTCACTATACAACATAATATTCAAAAAGTATCCTAGAATTTTTACCGTTAAAATGAACTTCGTCGTAGATTTTCGAGTCAAAATTTTGTGCTACGTTTCATCCAATCCCTTTCCGTAGTACAAAAGTATAAAGTAAAATGTAATCCACGTAAATTGAATGGTGGAAAATTTACATTGTCGAGATAGAATATGGCGGAATTTCAGCTATCGAAGCCGAGGGCAAAATCTATTTAAAATAGAATTTTAAACTTTATTAACACTACGAATATAGTGTAAAAGATAAATTTTATACATAGCTTTTAATAATTAAAAGCGAGTGCAATTCGGTCGTAAATTTATTAAATTTTATGATATTAATCAATTACCAATACCATAAAATTTAAAGATTTACGATCGGAAACGTATTAATATAGATACAGAGAATTCTATAAATTTTTATGTCATGAAAAATTAAAATATAATTACTTATTTCTTACACACAAATATTTATTTATTTATTTATTGATCAGAAAAATCAACAGCGTAACCAATTATACAAAATAATCAAGATATGTTTCTTAAAATTAGGCCAATAATAGATTTATCGTAAAAAATAACAATAAATAACTACAAACTGAAATAAAAATCAAATTCACAATAAAACTTGTGCGTGTAAGTATGTGTGTGCGTGTATATGTGTGTGCGTGCATATATGTGAATATAAAATTATATTTTTGTTATGACCCGCTAAGATCCTGTTCTCATGAGAACATTAAAAAAATGTTAATAATCTTCTATTTCAGACTAAAATCTATCTCTGTGCCATATTTGTAAGATATAGATTTATTGGCCTCGACTTTTCGACTTGCTTTATGGGTAGTAACCCTTTTTACATCTTGCACTCAGTACAGTTTAAAAAGTTTCCAGTAGTTGTCTCTTCTTGTATTAATTATAACTCTCCAAAAGCCTTTCAACTCTCCGTGCGTATAGGTAATATTTCATAATAATTACATGCATGTAGGAAACAGCATATGGGACTCGAAATGGTAATGAATATTGGATAGTAAAGCCAGGCTATAAACGTCGAAAGACGTTCCACATATCTGAATTTCTATGGGCACCTGTAATGCCTCCGGCGAGCATACATTTATCGCAATATATGTTGACAGATATCTGAAATGCGGTCGAGTAACCGTCGAACTAAACCTAATACGACCATATCCTGAAATTTCATGTTTCATCCTTAGGCGATACGTCCACGGTCAAGAGAGTTGTAATATATTCTATTTAGAAAACGATAACTTATTCAAAGTATTGTTATGTTCAGAGTTTAACTCCTTTTTTGAAATCGTTACTGAATTCTCTGTTACCTTTTCTCCTTAGTCTTTTTATTACGTTTTCGTATCTAAGCCGCAAAACTATTCGTACATTTACTAAAGAGATAGATCAAAACCACATGGGTTACCCTTGGTGGAAAAAATAAAGCTTGAAATGATTGAAATAGGGGTTGAACGTTTGCATGGATAACCCATCATCCGAGATAGGGGTAGGAAATATTTATGAAAAATCCCAATTTCATGCCGTTGGTTGCGGTTGGAATCAAGCTTATGCAGTAGGTAATAAAAAAAAGAAAAATTTACTTATTTTGAAAACGAACTCCAGAAATATTTATTAGTATACTTGAACAGTTTTTGTGACTATGCTTAGGTGACAGATAAATAAGAGGACTTAAATTAAAATATAAACGGCTGAAACTTACGTCACTATTGTGGGACTAGTTAAGCTTGTTTGTTCATGCAACGCGGCGTGATGATCAAGAGAGCCGATGACTAAGGTGTCAGCCGATTATATTTTAACTAGAGGATGCCCGCGGCTTCACCCATGGAAATTTTGGGATAAAATGTGGCCTAAGTGTTAATCTATAGTGTCTCACTCACTCTCTAGGATACTTGTTTTATATAACAATTTATTTAAAGAAGCACAGATTGATATTTTTAGTGATTCTGCCAAATCATTTAAGAGTAAAATAAGAAAACATTACTTGCGTAAGTTATAACTGTATATACGTCCTTTGATGTCTGTATCATCTTATTTTTATTTATTTCTTTTGATAAATATCATTTTATTTGTATTACTTTTTGTATTTAATTCTAAGTTGGATTTTGTGTTTTTTTTTTTTGGTTTGTTAGCTTAGTTCTTAAAAAGTGTAATTTTAAGTTCGTAATATTTAGGAGTGTAATAAGTTAATGCATGCTGAGTTAGCCTTTAAGTGGGGCATACAATGGAACCAGTATTTTCAATTCATATATATTAATTGTAATTTCTGTATTGTATGCAACGTTGGCTTCCGAATAATAAAATAAATAAATAAATAGTGTCAGCTAACACTGCGCAAAAATTTACTAAAATCGCCATAGCCGTTTAGTCGTGAAGAAGTTACAACATATATATACCCGTATATCTGGATACATAACCGTATAGCTGGATATCAAGAACATAATATTCAACAATTTGGGTATTAGTCCAGGGTCGATAATTTTTAAAACCTTAGTGGATAAAAGGAAGAGAATGCCATAAAAATGAAAGGAAAAATAAATTACGGGCGATTTAGGGGGAGAGGGTTTAGGGGTAAAACACGGATTTTCTCGATTTTCGGCAAAACTAAAAGTCCTATGGAAAAGACTTGAATGGCAAAGTTGTAGATAATAAAAAGATCTAAAACTTTTGTTCTTACACTTTTTTCACATAACCTCAAAATTTGTGTGAAAAATACAAAAACCAAGATTTTGGTTTTATATTTTTATCTTTTACAAATAAAGTTTTATTTTCATAAAATTTGGTGAAACCTTGCCTTCTTATGTCCCAAACACACTATAATTTATTTGATTTGAAATATTTATTTTTACACCTTATTTTGAATGAATATCGAAAAAATAACCTAATTTTCAACCGAAAAATTGTCCGTCAAAATATTTTTTTTTTCAAAAAATTATTGTGCTTTCTGTTCGTTAAAATCTCTATTTTCCGATGGGGAAATAATATATATATGTTACCATAGTAAACCTTCTCAGAAAAGGCAAAAACTAGGCTAACGGTTTTTACTGCTGCTACGTAAATGTAGTAAGGCCCAGTTGAGGGTCTGGTCGAATTGCTAATTATTCAGGAAATAAAACATGGCATTGTTTTAGCGGGTATTCCGGTTGGTCTAGACGATGAGTCCTACATACCCTCTGAGAAGTTAGCTGCCCTATATCTTTGCATAAACACATTTCTCAGTGTTAAAAAAAAGTATGTAGACCCAACAAAGCTCAGATCCGCCTAGCCCCGTCTCCACTTTTCTATGTTAACATTGTAATGTGACCTTTTAGTGGGCTAAAATGTTTCGTAGGTCACTCAGGTATATAACTGAGCGACCTACATTATCTTAAAATAGTGATAAATAGGCATCTACACCTGCATTTTCATTGCAGCTGTAAAAACCGTTAGCCTAGGTTTTGCCTTTTCTGAGAAGGTTTACTATAGTAACATATATATATTTTTTCACCTTCGGAAAGTAGAGATTTCAACAAACAGAAACCATACCAACTTTTTGAAAAAAGCTGATATTTTGACGGGTGACTTTTCGATTGAAAATTAGGGTGTTTTTTCGATATTAATTCAAAATAAGGTGAAAAAATAAATATTTTTAATCAAATAAATTACAGCATATTTGGGACATAAGAAGGCAAGGTTTCACCAAATTTTATGAAAATAAAACTTTATTTGTAAAAGATAAAAATATAAAACCAAAATCTTGGTTTTTGTATTTTTCACACAAATTTTGAGGTTATGTGAAAAAAGTGTAAGAACAAAAGTTTTAGATCTTTTTATTATCTACAACTTTGCCATATAACTCTTTCCCATAGGACTTTTAGTTTTGCCAGAAATCCCTTCCCGACCTCAGATCCCCTAATTTATTTTTCCATTAATTTTTATGGCATTCTCTTCCTTTTGTAATGGGTTTCATCCTACTGTGATTTTCTTTTACTTTTTATTATGTTTGAGGCTATCTGCACTGGGCTATATCGACGTCAGCGGACACTGTAGCCTAGCGGATAAGGCGCTCGTCAAGGCCCAAGCCACAGAGAGACGCGGGTTCGAATCCCGTCGGTTCCGCAATTTTTGATATTATGTTTATTCATAAATATTAATAATCTTAAAAGTATGGGTAAACATTTTTCAAAAAAACTAAAAAGAGTATGATAATATGCAAAATACTCGAAATAGTTCAAATTCTAATAAGCTCATGTTGTTTGTATATAATATTATAGCTTAGGTTAAGAAGTGCTTTTCTTCCTATATAAAATGCACTGAGTACTAGCAATTTAATTATTCATGAAATAAAACTGGCACTGTAGTACAGAGAGTGGGCTACATAATTGAAATCGCTGGCGTAATGAAGTTTAAATTAGGCTGTGATAGTGTGACCTAAAATCCAAACGTTGCAGGTTATAAGCTGGTGTAGCCGTGTAGGCTCATGCGAACTTATTAAAAGAGTAGAAACAGTAAAGGTATTTAAAATAATTAAAAACTTAATGGCCCCCATAATTTTTTGATTATTTAAAATACCTCTATTGTTTATACATTTTTATTAAATTTGGTTTAATAAATAAGAGCTAAAAAAAAGAATTACTGATAACTTTAATTCAATAAAAGTGTGAAAAATATTAACAATAAAGGCACGAAAATTATATATAAAAAAAAACCAGAATAATTATAATAACTAACTAATTAACTTTAACTATAAGCATAATTCTAAATTTTGCCCTTTTGGTAGGGTGCCCATCACGCAGGCAGCATGTCCGCGCTGGATTGCGATAGATATTCGTGCGATAGAGTTAAAAAATATATATCTAATCAAATTGAGAAACTTTTTTTTGAAGTCGTTTAAAAATGCAAAAAAATAAAAACCCATTGCTTTAATACTTTGTTTGTCTGTTCTTTTGTTGCAAACTAAATTGTGTGAAACTACTATTGGGTTTTCAATCAGTTAATATAAAAAGGGGTTACAAAATATCATATTTACGAAAAAAAATAATTACATGAGCCACTGTGTGAAGTAGGTATTCTATTAGTATAATTTAAACTTTCGTTAGTATTTTCCAAATTATAAAAACATCAACGGCGTATAGTAGTAAGTTAATAGTAAGTTGTTGTTAATAATAAGTAGGTACTCGTTTAAAAAGAGATATATATAGGTATACGTACTTACTCACTACCAAACATAAATACTTTTGTTTTGATATCGGATTGATATCATATGAAAACAACAGATTCTAATACGTAAACGTAGTTTCAGACATTTACTAACAATAAAAGCAGTAAAAAGTATAACAAAGTATCGATAAAACGTTAACTGGCAATCAAGTAAATTGGCCTTAAGTAATGTTAGTTCGACAAAAGATCTAAAGTTGCTTCCAAATAAACACATTAAGGATAGTTTGAAACTAATTAGTGGGGCATTAACTATTTGCTTATTAGTAGAAGTTTTACTTTGTTATTTAATGTTGGTAACTACCCTATAATTCCTTTATCTTTGATTTTTAGTAATTAACTCCAGTTTATTATTCACTTCAGACATCCGTGGAATCATCGTCCGCGTGGAAAAACCTTTTTTAACTTAAAAAGTAATAGCTAAAATATTTAACAATATTAAATTGAAAGTAAAAAATAAAAACCCTTACGTTTCCCTTCTAATAAAAAAGTATTATCAAAATCGAACTACTCTGTGACCCACTATCAGTACCCTGTGCCCGACATACTCTGAACTTCTCAAAAACTACTGAACCTACTTACATGAAACTTGCAGTATTGCCTAAGTTGAAATAAGTATACCCCGTTTGACTAAAAAGTTTTTTGTAATCCGACTTATGCTTTGAAATTCGCGTGGACAATCAGACAAACAACCATTCATATAATTATGAAATTTGGCACATATTTATATTACGTTTCTCAAGGCAAGTATTTAAAACCTGTGAAATTCTAACTACCCAGTTACAGATCGAACCAACAACAATTTTTTCTGAAATTGGTTAAAAAAGATAAGAAAATTGTCTAAAAGCCCTTAAAACGTAATCTTTTGCGTCATGTGTTGAGTGTGCCGCTAAAAGGGCTATTTGTCATTTCGTAAGTGATTTGCTTCCACTATAATATACTTTAGGGTTTACCGAGTCATGTCGAAGGGTCAAGGCTTTTTGTACTTTGGACCGTGGTAGGTGTTGTTTGCAGCGGGATTTTAAATAATATTCTGATATCTTCAAAATTGTTTTATTCTTTCATAATCTTTTATCTACCGCCGCATCGGAAAAGCAGTCCGTGACGAGAAAACTATAAAAACTCCCATGCTCTTTTTAAATGAATTACAAAACCACTCAATTACAATAATTAATATAACACTAAAAATATACATACTGTGTAACAACCAAAAGAACAGCGCAATACACTATTCCACTATTCTACCATATCAATTCTTATCTTTTATTTTATGGCCTGGAATCAAGTCCTTTCGAATCATTTGTCAGTCGACAGAAGATTACCTTACGTTACCATAGACGATATCGTATTGTCTATGGTAACATATTCCAATATTTTAAAATGCTAACATAGGAAAATATTGTAATAGAAATGCCTTAGCTTAGGAACAACACAGTTAAAGATTAAACTTTAAAGTCTATACTGAAGGTAATTCTAAAAAAAGTATTTGCAGTCAGGGGACAAGATTCATCATATTAATACCCGGAGTAAATGAGGTGAAAGATTGTTGCACAACTTATGAAGTACCGATAACTTTGATGTTAAATATTTAATACTGTAATTGTTTAATGATTCATTTTTACGTACGGTGAAAATAAAATTAAAATCCGACTAAGATAGCTAAAGTTATAAACGCTAAAAGCTTAGAGTAGAAGTCTTCCATCCCTTTCTTACAAAAAGGAATTTAGCTACTAAAACAGCTATTACAAGATATGACGTCATAGGAGTGTACAGCTGACTCTGTCTAGTTATTCATATTTAAAATCTTATAATTTTGTTGGCATTTGATCGTTTTTATTAGTTTTTTTAAATTTAAATTGTATTAAATCTTTGAATTACTTTTAAAAGAAATATAATGCACCAGTATATTGATATATCAGGTATCTTCCCTATTATCATCCAATCAATAGTAGTAACAATCAGTTAATATAATCTCATAATTTAAATGAGCAATTCTTGGAAACTAATAATTAAAAAAAATACTAAACAATGATCAGTACTAACTTTAATCTACTGGAAATGATCTTCTACGTTCACCAAAAGGGTGTTAAAAGGGTTCTAGACTAACAGATTATATTAATTGGACTAAGGTTATTTGTACCAAAAACCTCAAACATTTTATCGGCAAACAGCTTATCCAGATTTAGCATGGATCATCTTTCATCTCTATAATATTCATTTGTTTGATCTGAGTAATTCAAGTGAATGCAAATTTTATTCATGGCTACGTAGCCATACGTAACATGTGGCACCCGAAACGAGCCGAATAAATATTTACGGAATATGAAAGAAATTTTAATTTTATTATGGCGTGGGATGGGATGATTTAACTCCACTATAATTAAAATTTATACGTATTTTTTTGAAACACGTGCAAATACTAATACGCAAAAAAAAATTGCATTTGGAAGTCGGTTTTATTTTTATTTAAATTGTTATCCCTTCACTAAAATATAAAGTTGTATTATTTCTTGAAATTGAAGAAACTCTTTAAATTTTGGAGGCTCGCTTACAGCGATTTCGGTTTTTGTCTCGACATCGGTAGCTTTTTTGCTACTAGTATCGTATAATATACTATGACAGTATAGTACGAGTAAGTTACATGGCGATAAGTCACTAAAAAGTAAGAAATGAAATTTTTTAACAAAAAATAGAACTGATTAAAAACGCACTAAAAAGTAAAAAATAACTGTGTCATTTAGTTGCTTTAATTTACTTTAGCATATCTATGAAGTCGGTGCTAGCAAGTTTAAGGAACATTTATTTAACGAAGTAAAGCAGTTTGTGGGTTCTAAGTAATGTTCTTAAAGTAGAAACCTTGGCTGGTATGAGGTGACTTTTCATATTACTTACGACGGTCACCTAATTCAGAACACAAAAAATCGATTGAAATTCTTATATTTTTGATATATTTTCAAGTGATTGCTATGAAACATGGGTAGTTGTTTAAAATTCATTGTGTGCTTAAATAAAATAGTTAAATATGAGCATACGTTTGGACAGCCTGGGGCAAATTTTGGCAATGTCCTTTGCATAATCAAATTGGTACGTTCCCTATTGCCATCACAAACGAAACTCTATACTTGTTTATTGCAATTAACTATGTTAGAACCGTGTTATTATAAAATGGCAAAGCAGTCACTCTCTTAAGGCTCTCGCTCAATAAATTCTAAAAACAGTCTCTACATCCGGTCTTCATTTTACTAAGGGAACAGCCTGCACATTCATATACTTCTGGTACACAAACGAAGTGACTCGCAACTCGCAGATTCAACAAGAATTAATTCCCGCGTCAATAATACCCGACTGGTTGACGCGAATAATTCAACTTAATGTTAATTTTATTCATGATCCCGTGTGTGACACGTGAAAACAACTCGCATGCTCGTGTTTACGGAACAAATATGAAAGAAGTTCCGCCAACATGGGAACTCTATGGAAATATTTGGTTAGCATCCTTTTACATTAAAATAGCGAGCATTGGAATGTAAAAATGACATATATTTTATTATGTTTCCCTAGATAAATAGGTAATGCTCTAAGTCTGCTTTTTGATTCATTTGCAATCACAATTTATAAGCAAAGCAAGCAGTCACAATTTATAAGCAAAGTGCCATGCTTAGAGCATGTATATAATTTTGTGATAAATAAATCAAAATCCACTAGCAAAAAATTTAAAAGTTATATAAGTTACTAAAAAACTATTATAAAGTTTTATTTTCCAAATAATATTCTAAGAAAAAAATGGTTAAGCAAAAGTAATTAGCTATAAAAACTAACTTTTACAACTACAAAACTCGCATGGAGCCTACGGCACTTACCTACTCAATCAGAAAAAAAACTACAAAACCAATACTTATAGATTTCCAAGAAATACTTTACGGCATAAAACTCTGTCTTGGTTTTTGCGGGCAAAAAAAATAATATTTAGGCCAAATATAATAGTTACCTATAGTTTCATAGTATTACATTGTAGCGTAGACAGTAGGTAGCTTTATTTCTAGATTCTTCGTAGGAGTTACTAAGAGTGATGTTTATTCAATTTAGTAAGAGAGTATTTATAATAACAAGTATACTCCTTACATTATTCCCTCAAAGTTATACTTCGAATAGACAATGAAATAAGACACTGGAGAGACTCAAAAGTTATTTGTATCAAATAACCTCAATATCTTCATAAACAACAATCCAATGAGGTATTTAGGACACAATATATAAACCTGTTTTTTATCATTTTTAGCCTATTAACGACCCACTATAAGGTCTGGCCTCTTTGTAGAATAGGAAATAAGGTGCTTAGACCCACCAACGCGGGTCGGCGGGCTTGGAGTGACAATATTTAAATCATTAACAAATCCAATCAGTAGTTGATAATAGAGATCGGTACCGACGGATTAAATGGCACAGGGTAAATCCCCGTGGCAACCACACCACCAACTTATCGTCTTCGGGCTATTACTGATTTCTTAGAATAAAGATAACCTCAAGATTATTCCTCGACCCAGGAATCGAACCAAGGATCTCATGACCATAGACACATAGACTAACGACTAGACCAACGTGGCAGTGAATAAACCTATTAATAAAATGCTATCAACCGATAAGTCGTACTTAGTTACCACCCTATCGACAAAAACGTACCGCCACGCGATTTAGCGTTCCGGTAAGATGTCGTGAAGAAACCGAAAGGGTTAAGGATGTCATCCTACTCACACAACTAACAAGTTAGCCCGCTTCCATCTTAGATTGCATCATCACTTAACATCAGGTGTGATAGCAGTCAAGGGCCAACTTGTACTCGATAAAAAAAACTTATAACTCAGTTAACTAACAACGTAACCTTTTATGAAAGGGAAAAATGTAATAACTTTCTTTAATATAATCCCGCAGGAGAAACCCGTAGAGTGTGTTACGAGGCGTCTTAAAAGGGCTATTTGTCATCTAGCAAAAAGCTCCGCGAGGCCATTGCTATTGACAGGTTCATATTGCTCACTACTGGCCCACCCTTAATACATTTGATGTGAAATGAAATAGTGTTCCCCATTTCTGATGTTGTTATTACGATTATATTGGTTGAGACAAGGCTGTAAAAGTTGCTTAGTAGGGGCTGGAAAAAATAAATACAGTTTTATCTAAGTCTGTTACGGACTTGCCTTCTCCTATAGGAATGAGATGTGATAGTATAATTATATACAACGTGTTTTTTTTTTCGACTACAAGTTGGCCTTGACTGCTATCACACTTGATGTTAAGTGATGATGCAGTCTTTTTTTTTATCGACTACAAGTTGGCCCTTGACTGCTATCACACCTGATGTTAAGTGATGAAGCAATCTAAGATGGAAGCGGCCTAACTTGTTAGGAGTGGGACGATAATCCACACCCGTTTCGGTTTCTACACGACATCGTACCGGAACGCTGAATCACTTGGCGATACGTCTTTGTCGGTAGGGTGGTAACTAGCCACGGCGAAAGCCTCCCACCAGCCAGACCAAGACAAATTAAGATAAATCTCAACCTGCCCCGCCGGGAATCGAACTCAAGACCTCCGTCTTATAAATCCACCGCGCATACCACTGCGCCACGGAAGTCGTCAAAAAAATCGGTAAATCAATCGGTACTATCATTTAGGGGGAGAGAACATGCCTAGTAAAAAAATAAGGTACCTAGACAGACTCCTGAAGAAAATATGAGGTCTTCAAGAATTTGCTTAAAACTTTGAGGTGCTGGTGGGAAAAGGTGAAGTGATTGTTGGAATATAACAAAAATCCAAGTCTATGGAATAGTTTAATAGTCTGTGACGACGTTTAGTTGTCTGTGGACATATTCGTTCCAATCAGTCAGTCTCGTACATTCAAATACTCGTAGTTCAGTTAATCATTCATTCTCTGTTCACTTGTTGTTCAGTATATTTTATACATTAATAAATCACACGGTCTAGCAGTGCAAACGTCTTTTCTTTTACGTGCTACCTACTTTTACCAACAGGTTATGGTCCCAGGCCACGTTGTTAAAAAAAAAATATATTAAAAGTTTCAATTTAAAAGTTAAATGTGTAGTCGCGAAGTAAAAGAAATATTCATCCGCTGATTGTTGTTATAGCACGTGGAAGTTTCGCATAAGATCTCTTTTAGGATTTTTAGGTGAACTGCAAGTGCTAAGCGCAATTGACAAATAAGAAAATGCCGCTAACCCTCATAAAGAATCGACAAAGAAAAACCTATTGGCTAATGTTGGCAGCATTGTAGACTATAGACAATATAGTGGCCTCATCTGCTGTATTGTGGTACCGCGGGTAAACTATAGATAATAGACTAGGGGCGGTACTCGTCGGGCGTTAGGCTATAAAATATGCTCCTATGGATAATTCTGATCATTCACGTTAGTGTCCAAGTCTTGTGAAGTCATAATGTTTGACTATTGTTAGAATCTGTGCTTGTAATGTTTAATTAAGTAATTACTGTAATAATGTTTCATTTTGATCATATTTGATGTCTTTATAAATAAATTGTTATTAAGTTTGTCTTTTGGTGTTTTAAGTTGTATTCCCTTCTGGCTGTTTGTTAACATCAGAAGTGGGATGGATCTTAATGCCCACAAAAAGGTAACAGAAATAAAAAAATAAAATTTTTTTATAAATTTGTTTAAAGTTAAACAGAAATTTAAATTATTATCAAAATGAAATCTTATAAAAGTAGTGATTCGGGATTGAAGTGTAATTTTGCGTACGTCTGGGTTCTTATGGGCGAGCATCTGCGGGCCTGAGTTTGGTTTCCGGCAGCGCTGGCGGTATCTTAATGTTTGGTACTAATCAACACGTTGCCGCAAACATCGTGGTTTACTACAGCTGAGTACTCATGTGACGGAAAGTAACGAGGAGTTGTGAATAACGGAAGGTAATCAGAGAAAGTTGTGAGTAAGACAGTGGCTACGATGGTTGGTAAGAAAAAAAAAAAGAAGACATTGTGTTTGACGATATTATTGTGTGAAGTTGCATATTTTGTTTTATTACAAGTCGATTTGCTATTAAGAATAACCTAAATGTTTGAGTTATTGCAATAAGAAAAGATTATTACGTGAAACTATTTACGAATGAGGGTAGTTAAATAACAAAGAACGAGTTAACAATAAACAGTCGTAACGAAATTACGAGAATTTGTTTCGACACAATTACGACTACTTTTGTTACTATGCTGGTTTGTTTGAAAAAAAAAAAAAAAAAAGAAAAGTTTGTGTACTTATCAAATGAAAGACTTTGTCTCGCTTATGAGTAGTACCATTTTTAGAATAAATTAGTGTTCAATGTCTAATTAAGCAATCTAAAATTAAAATGTATCGGTTAAGAAGTACCTATTGCTCTATAGTGTGGCGTTTGTGTGATGTTTTCTAACATAGATTTTTAAAGGTTACAGAATGGTGGCTTTGTCGCATGCTGTTGATGATACTACGTGACAAAATGATGATGAGCTGATGACAAAATGATGAGCTGTGGACATCAGTTGGCTGGCTGTGTGAGAATATTGTGAGAAAAGAAATTCGGTAAAGTTGACCAGGATTAGTAAGAAAAATAGTTTTATTATTAAACGAAAAGTAAAAAGTTATTAGTAAAAGTATCTATTATAAGTTGCAAAGTAAAATAAAACGTTAAGTTGAGGTCAGGGCTGACCGAGCTATAACGATCTAAGTTATTAATTTTGAAAGTACCCACCTGTGTAAAAAAAAAAAAAGTTTCTATCTTTATTTTTCGGAATCGGAAGTAAATAAGTGAAAAGTAATTATCTTTGTATTTTCTGGTATAAACCTAGTAGTAAACCATAATTATGTAGATGTAGCGAGCTGTAATAAAATAATAGAATTAATGTTAGTTGAAACGGAATATTGGTCTAAGAATATACGAGTAATTTGCAGAAACACAAAACGACATTTAAGCTTGAAGGCATCTTAGTATGATTAAGTGAGATACATGCTCTTTAAGTACAAGATGTCTTCACCAACTTGGTCAGCTTAAGTGAGATACATGCTCTTTAAGTGAGAGTGGTTTACAACTATGGCGAATCCGGAATCCTAAGTGTGGCTATGACCCTTTAGGGAAGGGTGGTCATGTTGTAAGAGCTTCTTTGTCGTAAAGAATTTAAGTGAAAATGGTCTACAATAATGGCGAATCTGGAATCCTAAGTGTGGCTATGTTCCCTTTAGGTGTCGGGTGGTCATGTTGTAGGAGTCGAGTTTGAGATCATGTAAGAGATTGTCGTAAGAGAGTAAAAACGAAAGGACAATATTCCGTTGACAACTTTGTAGCAATAAATAATCTGGTATTTTAAGAGTCTCTGATGGTTAAAGTATTAAGTCTAAAGTTTAGAGTATAAAAATATCAAGTAAAGTAAATATCAAGTAAAAAAAATAAAGTCGATTGTCGAATATTCCTCTAAAAACTACGCAAAATTTACAAAACATGACTCAGGAGCGTCTAATCTGTATGTATCTATGTGTATATGTGTGTTGTAATCTGTTGTTTCTAAACAGTGACTTTATCTCGACTCGTGGGGTGCCCGGGGCAGGCACCGTGCAGCATGGCTGTGTTGGCAACACTGCGTTGCTGACAGCTGTTTGCATCCGCGGTGTTGGCGCACCTCTAGCCGCGTGCACCACGCTCCTTGAACGATTGTCTTCATGCATGTGGTGGCTTGGTTAACCACTTATTTTCAATACTATTGATTACTTTTACTATTTTTGTTATCCTTATTAAAATATCAAGTATGCTCTATTCGTTATAGGGCGATACTAGATTCTGTTGGTCTCTACTAGACTTTATTGACCTCTATCGTGCTCTTTTAGTCTTTTATCTCTACGGACAACTATTGGACTGTATCAAATTGTTTTTATTATTTTGAGATCCCTCACAGATAAAACCTGTAAGAATGCATTTAAAATGATTCAGTTGTCTGATATAAGAGTTAATTGAAGGAACTGCTGTGATGACAGGATGCAAGAGTTGGAAGATAAAATTTAGAATGTTGAATTTGCCTTCTAATATATTGTTCTTCACAGATGACGGTGATGATGATGAATGTGCATTGCACTTCCTCAATGCAGGTGTCAGACACTACGAGCTCTACAGGCCTCTATAGTAGAGGCTAATGGTGCGGCTCCAGGTGCAGTCTTCAGTGACTGGTGTCGCTGGTCCCAGTCACGTCTCCGGAGATGCCTGGGTCGAGGGCGACCCAATATCAGGAGGGCCGTGTTGGCAGCATTGTAGACTATAGACAATATAGTGGCCTCATCTGCTGTATTGTGGTACCGCGGGTAAACTATAGATAATAGACTAGGGGCGGTACTCGTCGGGCGTTAGGCTATAAAATATGCTCCTATGGATAATTCTGATCATTCACGTTAGTGTCCAAGTCTTGTGAAGTCATAATGTTTGACTATTGTTAGAATCTGTGCTTGTAATGTTTAATTAAGTAATTACTGTAATAATGTTTCATTTTGATCATATTTGATGTCTTTATAAATAAATTGTTATTAAGTTTGTCTTTTGGTGTTTTAAGTTGTATTCCCTTCTGGCTGTTTGTTAACACTAAAGATTCTGAAGTAACGGATCACATGATGAATATCAAGGATTACCTTCAATCACTACTACAAATTGGTGACGATGATGTTTCGAATTTCAAAGCTCATAAGATTGATCTGGCTAATAGCATTAATACCAGCGCTCCTGCATTTGTTCTTCATCTTTTCGACGTTCTTTACTGCGTTTGGAAAGATAAGTGTTACTACTAGAAGTTTATTCAAGATAATATCCAAATTATTTTGTATTTACCAGACGTTCCATTTAACTTGTTGTCGCTAAATCGTATTTAGGTATGACGATTATTTTTTAAAATGATCAAGCACACATTTATTAAAATAAGAAAATGTTAGTATCTGGTGTGCGTAAAAATAATATTTTTGAATTGGGTTTTCAAATTAATTAATCTTAGTATTTGTTAAATGAAACTAGGAGTTCTACTTCTCATTGGTTATGGCATAATCCACTTGGACACAAGCGTACTGAATATTGACGACTGTCAAAAATTTATTGATGACTCCACGTAATTAATGATAATATTCCAATAATGAATTGTGTGAAACGTGTATACTTGGTAAACAGTCACGATTGCCTTTTGCGAAGTCTAAAGAAAAATCAATTCAAAATAGACCTATTTTCCTCGTTAATTCTAATGTATGCGGTCTGATTATGCCAACTACCTTCGATGAGAAAAAAATATTTTGTTAGTTTTGTATATTACCCTCATTATACACAAAGACTACAACTATTATTTAATTGCATTCTAAATCAGAAGTATTTAGATATTTTTAGGATTTTGTTACAAAAAGTGAGAATTATGTAAACTGTAAAGTTGTTAGTTTATATTTCGATAATGCTCGTAAATACATTTCTAAAGAGTTTAAAGAATGTTGAGTTGACAAGGGAATCATTTAACGGTACCTAACACCCCACAACAAAATGGTGTAACAGAGCGAATGAACCGTACGTCAAACAAAATGGCTCAAAACCATGGTTACAAGTGCGAGACTATAATTATAAAATATTTTGGGGAAAAGCTGTTTTAACAGCCAGCTGTATTATAAACATGCTACCCTCTAAAGCTCTGCCTAACAAAACACCATACGAAATGTGGCAAGGTAAAAGGCCGAAACTAATCATTTAAAAATGTCCGGTGCTTACGTAGTACGTACATACTAAAACTCGTATGACTAAATTTGACCAAAAAGTTGTTTAAATCAATATTAATTGGTTACAATCCTAATGGATATAAATTTAATTGTAATTTAACTTTAACAAAAACGAGTTTTTCATAGCTCGCGATATTATTTTTGATGAATTGAATTTTGAATAAACGCGACCTGTACGTAGCACTAGCGAATACATTCAAATTCCCAACAAAATTGGTAAGCCCGACTATGAATCGGCAAAGCTAATTAAGTCAACAACAAGATTCTTTAAACAATATTCCCGAAAAGTCAATAATATAAAGTTCATCTAATTATTATAATAATCTAAGCCGTAGCAAAATTAAACTACCTGCTAAAGATTATATTGCAAATGAACGACCCTGATTTATTTCTATCACTATTGTCCGTAAATTAATTATCATCATGATATAAAAATATTTGTAACAAATCTGATACCGATAAATGGTTAAAAGCCATATAGTGAAGTAGAGTAAATAGAGAGAAAACATGGGATCTTGTCGATACCCCTGTAAATATTAATATTGTTAATTGAAAGTGGGTATTTACTATTAAAAAAAATAATAGTAAATCAGGTGAACCCACACGATATAAGGCCCGTTTAGTAGCTGAAAGTTTTACCCATGAGTATTTACAAAATTAAGACAAAACGTTTATACCAGTAGCTCGGATGACTACATTCAGATTTATTTTGGCTCTAGCTAATAAATTTCATTTACTTTGACATCACATATTTGTTCCTAAATGGTACATTAAAAGAAAATATTTACACAGAAGTACCAGAAGAAATTATTGCTAAAAGCAAAAGCTAAATTGAATAAAGCATTATACTATTCGTGTTAGTCATATAGTATAAATAGTCATCCAGATCTTGGTTAGAACGCTTAAAACTTGCTCTTAGAAATTTGGGTTTAAAAAATTCTAAACGGATCAACCGTTTTTATATTTAGATCAACGTCAATTAAATAATAGCTACTAAGAATAATGAAGATTCACAATTTAATTAGAAATGTCTTGATTTCAAAGACATAAAGCTTATTCTATGCATTTTAATTCAAAGATCAAACAATGTAATATCTCAGTCTACATATTTGCAAAATGTCTTAAATTAATTTTCTATGAATAATTGTATTCCCTTAAAATCACCGTTTCCTTGTAAATCAGACTATTTAGCTATAAAGTCTGATCATTACTATGATAGACGTTGTAAAGTTTTAATAGGGTACTTAACAATGACGTTTTTTTTGTAAAAACATCTTTATGTATGAAATTTGTATGCGACCAAATATTTGTGCCGCTATTAGTATATTAATAAGATTCAAATTTAAAAAATAAATAAAATAGAATTGTATAAATGCTAGAAACACCTATTACATTATATCAAAGTTCAATTAATTTAAAATCGATGTATAAAAAGGTGTATATAAGCAGGTAATTACTGGCTGTGCGGATTCCCACTGGGGAGGCGATGAAACAGAAAAAGTACAAATGGCTATATACTTATTAAAGACTTTTATAATTGTACAAGTTTGTTAAACTCACGCGAACAAAATTCTGTAACCGTCTCTTCAACGGAAATTTTATTTAAGGCTGTAAGAGAAGCAGTCTGCATGAGGTCACTACTTAATAGTATCTCTGTCCAATTAAAAATGCAAATAATATATTTGTAAAGACAATAACAGTTGTATCCGCATCGTCAATAACTCTGCAAATCATAAGAGGTCTAAGCAAATAGACATTAAATATCATTTCATAAGTAAAAAGAAAAATTCGCTGATAATATTGTAAAGCTAGCATCTTTATCCACAGGGAACCAACTGGATAATATGTTTAGAAAGGCGATATCTTCAAAAAAAAAAAGGTAATATTTTAAGAAATGATCTCACATATGAATTTAAATTAATATAAAAAAAAAAATACAATAAAAATAAAAATTGTAATGTTAATAATAAGAATGATTTATGTCTGATTACTTGTATTTTTGAGGGGGACTGTTGGAATATAACAAAAATCCAAGTCTATGGAATAGTTTAATAGTCTGTGACGACGTTTAGTTGTCTGTGGACATATTCGTTCCAATCAGTCAGTCTCGTA
This sequence comes from Mycalesis mineus, assembly GCA_034621355.1. Taxonomy (NCBI): domain Eukaryota; kingdom Metazoa; phylum Arthropoda; class Insecta; order Lepidoptera; family Nymphalidae; genus Mycalesis; species Mycalesis mineus. Next base: position 12,569,815 of record CM067888.1, read on the forward strand.
CATTCAAATACTCGTAGTTCAGTTAATCATTCATTCTCTGTTCACTTGTTGTTCAGTATATTTTATACATTAATAAATCACACGGTCTAGCAGTGCAAACGTCTTTTCTTTTACGTGCTACCTACTTTTACCAACAGTGATTATTATACAAACAAAATTGTGTTAACAACGTAAATAAATAAATTATAAATAAATAAATATAGGACAATTACACACATCGTTATATACGCCCAAAGTAAGCGTACTTGTAGGTAGCTTGTGTTATGGGTACTATATCATAGTACTGATGAATATTTTATATATATTATACATAAATACTTATAATATATAGAAAAACACTCAGACACTGGAAAATATCCATGCTCATCACACAAACATTTTTCCACACGTGGGAATCGAACCCACAGCCTAGGACGCAAAGACAGAGTCACTACCCATTATTATTATTAGTATTTTATTTGGATTAAAAATCGCATATAGGTATAGTATTGTCATAATTTACTATAAATAAAATTTCTAATATTCTAGAGTACTTAAAAAATCCTTGTAATGACAAGATGACAATCAGTCTATAATAGGTACCCTACATTGTTACCTTCTTTCTTCTTCTCATAAGAGTCCGGATTTACTATGCTATTTCCATGAGAGTTGAGCTTTTGTTTATTAATAAATTATAAATTTATTTCTGAAAATAAAATATATCATGTTCGTAAGAAGAAATCAAGTTATTTTTCAATATAATAATAATGCATTATAAATTATTGCCATTATCTATTACACTTATTTAAATGTTACGTGTTTATAAGTTTTCCTTTGTCATTCAATGGTTGCAAAGCTAATGATTTTTGATAAATGTGGTTTAATGATTTAGCCTCCTCCTTTCTAATATTTAATTTAATAATACACATATGTTAACAAACAGCCAGAAGGGGATAAAACTTAATAACAATTTATTTACAAAGACATCAAATATGATCAAAATGAAACATTGTTACAGTAATTACTTAATTAAACATTACACGCACAGATTCTTACAATAGTTAAGCAGTATGAATGCACAAGACTCGGACCCTAACGTGAATAACCACAATTTTCCATAGGGGCATATTTTATAGCCTACCGCCCGCCATTTTTGCTCGACGAGTACCGCGCCTAGTCTATCTCTAGTTTAAACGCGGTACCACAATACAGCAAATAAGGCCACTATATTGTCTATAGTCTTTTCAAACTGAGTATACAATGCTGCCAACACATATATTAATAATTGTTAACAAACAGCCAGAAGGGAAAAAAATTAAAAAACCAAAAGACAAACTTAATCGGAACAATTTATTTACAAATACATCAAATATTATAATCAAAATGAAACATTCTTACAGTAGTCACTTAATTAAACATTACTCGCACAGATTCTTACGATAATTAAACAATTGTTATTATTCACGTTGGTGTCAGAGTCATGTGCAGTCAATATAACTCTGACACCAACGTGAATAATAACAATTTTCCATATGGCCTATCTCCATCCATCCCACGCCATCTCTTATAGCCTACCGCCCGCCATTTTTGTTACGACGACTCTGTAGTCGTCTAACTAGAGACTGTGTAGTTTATGCTTGCCACAGGGTGCCACAACACAGCAAATACGCAGAGTATACAATGCTACCAACATAATATCTTATATATAAAATTCTCGGGTCACAGTGTTAGTTACCATACTCCTCCGAAACGGAGGAGTATGGTACAATTGTTTTATAATGTGGCATTAAAAAATACATACACCCCTCGATTAACCCTTATGTATAAAAAAAAGTTTCCTAGAAATAATATACATTGCAAAACAACATTTGCCGGGTACAGCTAGTAGGTAGGTATATATATTTTTCTTCAGTGATCACTCACTACAACAGCGAAAGGCAAACCATATACCTATAATAGAATATCCACACGATTACACATAGGTACACGTATAATGTCTAACTGTACTAAGTCACTGAGTGTCAGGCGTTTACTCATTCAGATCATAAAAAGCAATAATTCTTTACGTTACTACCCTCCTGGGCCCACTCCCAACATCTGTTTATCAAACTAACTTCTCATAGATTTATCACTTACTTTCCAAACTAAGTTCAACAGTGATAAAGTTAGTCTGTTAAATAGGAATTATCGCCGATTTAGACCTTAATGTGGTAGTTTGAGTATAAATCTTGCTCAGACTGTGATTTATAGAATTTTACCAGATTTTAGGTTTATCATTTTAGACATAATTCATACGTATTTCATATCAACTTACTATGTTTTGTGAAGCCATGCATTGTTGCTGTTTCGATCTTATTAATATTCTTCTTAGTTATGTACCTACTCTCGGTCTCGGCAGTGTATTCATTGTCTACACACTTTGATGGTTGGGTCCGTTGTAATTATTTTACTAACGTTGTCCAACGAGCATCCTTCTGAAGCTTTAACTTTGATCTGGGTCTGCGACTGGCTATTTAGTATAGTTGACAGTGAAGTTAATAGCGCATTCGATTAAACACCTATTCAGATTGACGGATGGAGATCAACATTCGTCGACTGTGTAATAAAACTTTGTTTCTCTTCTTATTTACATGTCTTCATCACTATTTCTTTTAATCTGTAGTTAGACAGGGGGAGATAGGCACGCCGTCGAAATTAGCACTGTACAATTTTGTTACAGATCTTTCTAGGAAAAGGTCAAAGTAAAAAGGTTGGCATAAAAAATAACAAATAATGACGTAAGCTACGCGTTCATAAAACCTTATGCAAATATCACACAAATTGTGGAAATTTGAAAACTTAAATTCAGAAATTTTATTTGCAAATTATATTTCGTAATATTTTACTATAGTCCCCAGTATTTCCTAAAGTGCTAAAGTTGGAAACTAAAATTACGAAAACAGCAGAGATAATATTGTTTGCCAAAGTTTTGCAGGAGAACTAAACCGATTATTTAGCTAATTCTAAGAATTTATGGTTTGACAACTTCACAATATTTCTGCTACAAGTAAATTTAAACAGAAGTTGATTTAGGCTCAATGATTAACTAAAAATTTTTAATATTTAATAAAAAAAAGAAACTACTTGCGAAATAAATAATTAATTTGAATAGTACATAAAACACCTATTGGAAATTCTTACTATGATGATCATCATCATCATCTTCATCATCATCATTATTATCAGCATATGAACGGCTTACTACAGGGCCAGGGCTTCATTCCTTGTAGGAGAGAGAATATTTCTACTATAGAAGTTATATAACATATAGATGTTTTGTAATCATATAAAAATTACAAGTATAGTATAGTAATCATGCCCACAATTCCACGTGTGCGTAATTTGTATAGTTATTAGGATAAGTTAGCTTAAGTTCCTTATGTATTCTTTCTCAGTATAGTGAGTACATAACAAAAAAGACGTGTGGCACTCGGAGACTGCCGCGGTAAAGCTATTGCATAGCATTTTTTATCAACTTATGTTTACCTACCGACGTCATCGGGACCGTGTCCGAGCGGTAAGGCGCTCTAAGTGCCCGAATTGCCAGAGAGACGCGGATTCAAATCCCGTCGGTTCCGCAATTTTTTTTAAGCCTGATATTGCAAAAAGTCGTTAATTTAAAAAAAAACGACTTTTTGAAATATCACGCTTGAAAAAATAAAAAATTTCGGAACCAACGGGATTCGAACCCGTGTCTCTCTGGCAATCCGGGCCTTAGAGCGCCTTACCGCTAAGCCACGTTCCCCGACGACGTCGTTGCCGAAATTGTGCTTTTGATATTATGTTTTTGATACTCAGGGGGTGATAGGTTTTTTCGTTACGGAATTTCTGTATTGTTTTTCGGTCTCCACGCTCAAGGCCCGCGATAAAAGCTATACAATAGCTTAAAAAATAGAACCGAATCAAAATGCACTAAAAAGTAAAAAATAACTGCGTCAATTAGTTACTTTAATTCACTTAAGCATATCTATGAGTCTTACTAAACTAAACTAAACTTTTTAGTGATTTATCGCCACGTAACTCACTCGTAATATACTGTCATTGTATATTATACGGCACTTGTAGCCAAAAAGCTACCGATACTTACACAAAAACCGAAATCGCTGGAAGTGTGCCTATAAAATTTGAAGAGTTCCTTCAATTTTCCTAGGATATCATCATCAGATCCTCACATGATGACAATGGGACCACCTTAGAAGTATGCCCTTTCTAATAAAAAAAGAATTATCAAAATCGGACAACTCTGTAAAAAGTTATCATGCATAAAAAAATATATATCTACGTATCGAATTAAGAACATCCTCCGTTTTTTTTTGTCGGTTAAAAAACTGAACGTTTTCGTAATACACCGCTACAAGACAAAGCAAATGGATTCACGGAATCACCATGAAAAATGGAAATTCCTGTCGTTTTGGAATGAGGTTAAGTTTCAGCGCTTTAAGCAAGGAAATTCTGTACCTTAGTAACTTAAAGAATAATCTTTACGAGACATTTTTTTAAATACTGATTTTTCACTTGACTTTTAGCGTAGTTCAACATGGCAGACTAATATGTATTTCTCATGTATTATCTTGTAAATCAATAGCTTCTGTACCTTACTAATTTCTACACGACAATAAGTACATTTCTTGTTTAAATACTATTTTTACGCCAATAAATTCACTTCATATTACTAAACGTACTTCAGTAATATTAAGAATATCATGATGATATCATGTATTTTTAATTTATTATCTTGTAAATCAATATCTTATTCAAAATTGTGAAAATAAGACTTAAGTCAAAAAGGATTACCTCTTCAGTCCCATGGTTAGCTTATGTGGCTTTTAAATATCGGGGTTAAAGTATGAAATTGCCGATTTGTACTGAAAAATGAAAATACGTTTTTTTTTTAAATTGAACATATTTATTTAATCAAAATAATTACCATTATTATCTATAGATTGCTGCCATCTAATGGGAAGCTCATTTATGCCTTTGCGATAGAACTCTGGTGATCTAGATTCGACAAACTGTGAAAGCATTTTGCACTTCCTCCTGAGAAGAAAACTTTTTATCACGTAGAAAATTGTCCAAATCAAGGAAAAAATGGTAGTCTGTCGGAGCAAGGTCTGGCGAATATGGAGGGTGACGAATGGTTTCTAATTGCAGTTCCTGTAGAGTTAAAACGGTTTCTCGTGCTTTATGAGATCTCTCGTTATCATGGAGCAATAATGGTGAAGAACGATTCATAAGTCGGGGCCTTTTCACTGCTAGTTTCGCTATCATTGTCCGGAGTTGGCGCAGTAGATATCTGCTGTTATTGCTTGACCAGATCGGAGAAAGCTATAGTGAATAACACCACGCTGAGACCACCAAACAGTTACCATTACCTTTTTATTGGTAAGCTTTGCTTTAGGACACTGTTGCGGCGTTTGGCCTGAGGTCAGCCATTGCATTTTCCGCTTACGATTATCGTAAAGAATCCATTTTTCATCAAATGTCACAATTCGATCCAATATTCCTTTATTTCTGTATCGATTCAACAAAGCAAAGCAAGTTTCAACACGCGTTACTTTCTGCAGAACTGTCAATCATTTTTCATATTTTTTTATTTTATTGACTTGACGCAAATGGGTCAATATTGTTAGTAAAGTAACGTTAAACCATGCCGCTAATTCCTGGGTAGTTTGCCTCGGATCGGCTTCCACCATCTCTTTCAAATCATTGTTATTCACCTGTGTGGGCGGTCTTCCACGTGGTTCGTTCTTCAAATCGAAGTTTCCATCACGAAAGCGTTTAAGCCAAAATCGCACAGTGCGTACATTAGCAGTCCCCTCTCCAAACGCAATATTAATATTGCGAGCTGTTTCTGCCGCGTTAGTTCCGCGTCGGTACTCGTATTCAAAAATCACACGAATTTTTGAAGTATCTATCTTCATTGTCTAAGCTGAATAACAAAAACAACTGAAAGTTGATAATCGAATGTTGCACATTTTTTAAAAGAAGAACTACACAGGTACCCTATGAAAAAAGGTTTACTTTAAAATCTTAAACCATGAAGGTTCTATGTCAATTCGAAGTACCTATGACAATAAAACGGCAATTTCATTCTTTAACCCCGATTATTAAGCATTGCTTACCTCAAAGAATACGTTAAGCTGTCGGTCCTAATCATTACTGTCGTCAATATTTTTATGATTGAGAAAATCACACATTTTCACTCCCTCTTTGAAGCAGCGTGGTGGGTATTAGTTCTAAATGCCTTTTTAAAAAGCAGGCACATTGCTTGGAGTGGTAAGGTGTACCTAACATAATATTTGTAAATAAATTTTACTCAGAATTCAATGTTTCTCGCAAACAAAAGTGGCAATTCAAGTAAAAAATCATAACTTATTTCCGTCCTTCATTCAGTTCAATGATTGTCACAAGGTTAGACAAATGAGGTTAAATATTTTCTCCAACAAAATCAGTTCCCGGGCGCAGTGGGCGATGTAATTTATCATTTATTTCGGTCCATCCGTACCCGTCACGAGGTGAGACAAATGAAAATGAGCATCTATCTCAATATGACGTCATATTCCGAAATACATTAGAGTAATATCAATCAATTAGTCAAAATTTCTGTCAAATATTAATAAAATGTAAGTACCTTCCTAAGTAATTCACAATTCTAAAGATCAACTTTTGCGCATTGGCGAAACGTTGCGGCGCATCTGGTATTTTTAACTACAATTTTTTTTAATAAAACGTTGAACCCACTTCAAAACGCACTAAAAATTTAAAAATAGTTGCGTCATGTCTATGAAGTCGGTGCCATAGGTAAGTATGTGAGGATCGTGGTCAAAAGGAAACACAAGATTTATGACCCCTATGGGAATTTGGCGTGATGTTATGTATGTATGTATGTATGTATGTATGTATGTATGTATGTATGTATGTATGTATGTATGTAAGTATGTATGTATGTATGTATGTATGTATGTATGTATGTATGTATGTATGTATGTATGTATGTATGTATGTATGTATGTATGTATGTATGTATGTATGTATGTATGTATGTATGTATATATGTATGTATGTATGTATGTACGTATGTATGTATATATGTATATATGTATGTATGTCATCATCATCATCATTATCAGCCAATGGATGTTCACTGTTGGACATAGGCCTTTTTTAGGGACATCCAAACACAACGATCCTGAGCCGCATGTGCCCAGCGGCTCCCTGCGACCCGTTTGATGTCATCAGTCCACCTGGTGGGGGGTCGACCAACACTGCGCTTTCCGGTGCGGGATCGCCATTCTAGCACCTTCGGCCCCAACATCCATCAGCTGTTCGAACCACGTGCCCCGCCCACTGCCACTTCAGTTCTGCGACTCGCTGAGTTATGTCGGTTATTTTGGTTCTTCTGCGGATCTCCTCATTTCTGATTCGATCACGCAGAGATACTCCGAGCATTGCTCTTTCCATCGCCCGCTGAGTGACTCTGAGCCTTCTTATGAAGCCCGCAGTTAGCGACCAAGACCAAATGTATGTATGTAAAATGTAATATTCATCAATATTTTCAAACTAACATGATTCCATATTTGTATAATACAAATTAGTACCTTATGTTGGGAAAATAAAGACGAATATGATAAAGTCAAAATACATGTCTCGACGCTTCGAGTCCGCGCCAATTTAAACTTTGTTAAGTTATACGCTTGAATCATTGACCCAATTTTGATGAATTTTGGTTCAGAGATTAATTGGAAATGAGAGCAGGATATAGGCTGCCTTTGTATTTCTGTTGTCATGAACAGAGTTACAAAGAGCTTTTGTGTGAACAGTAATATCTGAAACTATGTTATCGAATTTTATGCGTAATAAGTTACGAGAAAAGATTTCAAAGAGCCCCAGGTAGATTATAATAATATAATAATTTTAATTTCTTACCAAGAATTATGATCAAGTGAAACAAATTGGAAGGGATTTCTATAAGGAGGGGGGCCTGACCCGATAGCGGGTCGTTAATAAGCTGATATTGGTGAGACAATTAATTACGATACATTTAATTACCCGACTGCGTCAGAAGGAGGGTTATGTTTTTCGAGCGTATGTATGTATGTCCATTTCTTCGGCACGCGCTACAGCTTAAACGACTGAACGGATTTTAACAGGTGAGATGTCGTTGAATTCGTTAAAATTGTGGTAGTGACATAGGCTATACAAATTTTCAAAATGGTGGCTATAAATGGGGAAAAAAAGGGGGGATGTGTGTATTTCTTTCTCTTATCTTAGCAATATGGGTATCAAATGAAAGGTCGTAAAAAGAACATTTCAAAAATATAAACATCATATCATGCTTATATTGCCGTTTTAACAAAAAATGGCAAAAAGTGTACCGTATCATTTCTATACCATAAACTAAAACAAAAAAGTCTCAAATAAATTATTATTATAAAAACAAAAACCCGACTGCATAGAAGTTATGAACTGAAAAGAGAAAAACAAGGGTCACTATATCTATATAAAATTTTAAATACTTTATGGTAATACAAGCGGGGACAAAATATTTTATTTTCTGCGGGGAAAGAAAGATCTACCAAAACTACGTTTGTCCCCGCTTGCAGCTTGCTTGTTTTTTGTTTTTATAATAATAATTTTATTGATCGATAATTTAAATAATAATAATAATAATTAAAGCTTATTTTAGAAAAATATTAATAATTTTTAAACCGACGAAAAAACCGAGGAGATTCTCAATTCGACACGTATTTCTTTTTTCAGCTATGACCACGCATTACTGTTTTATGTTAATAGCCTGGATGTATTATAAACATAATTGATTATATTATTAATATTCTTTTATTGTATTAAATTACATATTTTAATTAAATCCCTAAGTAATGTTTTTACTATTTATTATGAACGTAACGGTTTTTGAAAAATATCTCTCTTTTTAGAGTCGCTGTCTTCTTAAAAACACTGGTTGAAACACTAATTTACCAAAAATGTCAATAGTTACTAGTAACACACTTCTCAAAAACACCTTATTGACGTTACTTATATAGTCGATAAAACTATTTCCAAGTATTTGTGTCAGAGCAGATATAAAATGGCAAAAGTGGAGCGAAATCGAAAACAAAATGTAACTCGGCGACACGGGGATGTTTTATGAGACTAGTAAGCAAAAGTGGTAGCCAAAAGCCGATTTGACTTACTGGTATTAACATTTACTACTTTCAAAACACTTCAGTGTATGTTTAGTTTATTTGATAGAATAATAAATCAAAAACTTAGAATAACTGACTATTTCTGTCAAATAAAAGACAAAACGATATAAAGTTTTATAATATGGGTCCATATTGATTGGTTAACATAACTTAAAGAAAAAGGTAAATCGATATAACAAGTATGTGTAACTAAGGGAATAAGGGATTCACTGTTATACATATTTAATCCTTTTTTACCGAAGTGGGGTTTGTGGGCTGTCTTTATCAGGATTCTCTCCAATTATCATCATACTACTATTATAAAAGCGACAGTTTGTGAGTGTGTATGTTTGTTACTTCTTCATGACTAAACGACTGGAGCGATTTTAATAAAATTTGACAGCTAACACCTTTTTTTTAACGCTGGGAAATGCATTTACGCATCCCTCTGGAAACGGTGCCAGTAATGTTATCAAGACTGTTTCCGGGAGGGTATGTGGGACTCGCCAATTACTGGAATACCCACTAAAACCCAGCGGAGCCGACTGCGTCAGTAAGTGAGACACCACCGGATCACTCTCCTATTCTGCAGTGACGTCTCGACGATAACCTTCATTAGTCTTCCTAAAAATTAGAGGCATATGAGCATCACATTACAGCGACAGCAGATGCGCGTATCTACGCCTTCTTCTGCCCTGTCTTCCTCTGCGCATAGCATTGATCAGCGTTAAGATCTGCTTCCCTTATCCTCTCCTCAGCCTCTTTCAGGCTGACCACCGACTCACAAAATTGAACCGCCATGGTTTAATTTTGTCCAGCATGCCTTGTCACTGATCATTGCGTCTACTACGCTAGCAAAAGAGACGCTACCGCCTATAATGGACTCCAGAATGTGTCTTTGTGGATAATGCGTATAATTGAAATATACATATACACCAGAATGTGTCCTTGTGGAGAGCTAGCTAACACCTTGGATTAACACATAGGCTACATACATTTTATACCCAAATTCTTACGGAATCAATATCTGATAGTGATAGTTAATAAATGAAACATTATCACCCTAAGCCCGCCAACCCGCATTGGAGCAGCATGGTGGGTGTACGCTCCATATCCCCTGTCCTGTAAGAAGGGAGGCCAGGCCTTGAAGTGGGCCGTAAATAGGCTGTTAATGATGTTGTCTATGATGAAATTATTAATAAATATTTAATGCACCATAAAAAAAGAAATAAAAATTTCGGTTCGATTCTCGGCGAGCAGATTGAGATTTTTCTTAATTTGTCTTGGTCTGGCTGGTGGGAGGCTTTCGCCGTGGTTAGTTACCACCCTACCGACGAAGACGTACCGCCAAGCGATTTAGCGTTCCGGTACGATGTCGTGTAGAAACCGATACGAGTATGAATTTTCATCCTACTCCTAACAAGTTAGTCCGCTTCCATCTTAGATTGCATCATCACTTAACATCAAGTGTGATAGCAGTCAAGGGCCAACTTGTAGTCATTAAAAAAAAAAGGAATTCAAAGTCGTAATTATTGTTTCGAATAGTACTGTTAAACTGTTAAATATGTTTAACAATCCGGATTCTACTTCTCCGAAATCAAACATTATTCCAACCTGTTAATCCTAGCCTATGAAAATGTTTTCACAACACCGGAACCGTTCAACTATTCAAGTGTCGCTTTTCACTGTTTTTCTTTGCATAAAAGTGGGTTTTGCGTGGGTTGGCCCAGAAAAATATTGTTCCAAGATAACGTTAGGGGATCGTAAACGTAGTACCTACTCGTAATCTAATACCGATTCCACAACAGCGTTTGTATATTAATTATAGTTACTTGAATAATTTTTAAGTTTATGTTGTGCAATGCACTGCGCGCATTCATGTCGGCATTCATGCTCGATAGCGAGGAAGGGTGGGCCCACGTTGCCTCCTTTTCCGAGACTATAATCGGCTTAAAGGAGGCCTCGGCTAGAGAGAGCCGATTAAGGTTTTCTAAATTAGCTCCGCTGGGTTTTAGGTATTCTGGCTTAGCCGCGCAGCAGCTCAGCTGCGCAGTGACCACCCTAACGGCAAAGACGTACCACCAAGCGATTAAGCGTTCCGGTACGTAGTTGATCAGAAACTGAAATGGGTCTGTGGATATCATCCTACTCCTACTAAGTAAGACAGTTTCCATCTTATATTGAATCATCAATTACTATCAGGTGTGATGGCGAAAAGGACTAATTTGTAATAAATAAAAAAAACCAACCAAGTGCGAGTCGGACTCGCGCACAGAGGGTTCCGTAAATTTTAAGATTTTCGGAATTATTCCTAAACATTGCTTCATGCGAAATTTCAAGATTCTAGGACTAAAAGAGAGTTCAATATGCAGCTTATGACTGTGTTGACGTAGAAGTTTTATTTCGTTACAGCCTAAAGCCAAGTATTTGATATGAATTTTAATTTAATACCTTTACGGGTTCATGAGAAAAGGGGGTAAGCTTAAATTTATTAAAAGCATTATTATTTTTATACGATGAAACTAAAAATTTACAGTTTTCGTAATTTTTCTATTATCTATACTATATAACGTTGCTTCGTACCAAATTACAAGATCCTAAACTATCGGGAACTACCCGTTAGGTTTAGATTTACTTGACCGTGTCGAAAATTATGGAAATTTTTGGCATAAACGGCTGTATCTTTTGATTGCCTTGGCGTAGAAGTTTGATTTTTTCACGACAGCAGACACAAGTATTTGATCTAAATTTCAGCTTGATACTTCCACGCGTTTCTGAGAAAAAGGGTCTTGACAGACAGACGAACGGACAACGAAGTGATCCTATAAGGGTTCCGTCTTTTCCTTTTTAGGTACAGAACCCCAAAAATGAATAACGAGTGTATAAATGAATAACAAAGATATAATTTAAGATTAAACGGTGCAAAATAAAAATAACTAAAACTTTCTGCTCTGTAAATCTCTTTTGATTTATAACATGAGAATTTACTTGTTGCATATTAACAATGGAATTCAGAATGGAGAACTACCTTATTTTTCTAGTTTTATCTTTCTCATAAATTAGAATATAAAAGGTGTTGTTTTATTATGCTAGCGCGCGTAAACCTAGAATGTAACCTACATCTCAGGTACTAAAACAGATTTATTTTGTAAGAGCTGCAATTTACAATTGTAACTCCGGTAGGTATCCCGGCTACGAGAATTCTCCTCACATAAGGTCCTTTTACAACAATGTCTTTTAAGCTTTATGTATATCCATATAGTCCCGAATTCGTCCCCGTAGAATAAAAATAAGTTTTTTTTTAATTGAGAAAGAATACAATAAGGAACTTAAGCTAACTTATCCTAATAATTATACAAATCATGCCCACGTGGAATGGTGGCAAGAATAAAATAAAAATAAAATCATGTCAAAGATAAGTAATTATCCTCGTCCTTTCCACATTTTGCACTGTTACTTCGCTTCTATTGATTGCACTGTGATGTTATATAGCCTAAAGCTTTCCTCGATAAATGGACTATCCCTAACTAATGCTAGTACAATAAACATTTTTCCATTAAAACAAGAAGTAACTGAGATTAGCGCATTTAAACAAACAAACTCTTCAGCTTTATAATATTAGCATAGACTTCGTCGACCTCCGTGGCGCAGTGGTATGCGCGGTGGATTTATAAGACGGAGGTCCTGGGTTCGATTCCCGGCGGGGCAGATTGAGATTTTTCTTAATTTGTCTTAGTCTGGCTTTCGCCGTGGCTAGTTACCACCCTACCGACAAAGACGTATCGCCAAGCGATTTAGCGTTCCGGTACGATGTCATGTAGAAACCGACAGGGGTGTGGATTTTCGTTCCTCCCAACTCGACTCCCAACAAGTTAGCCCACTTCCATCTTAGACTGCATCATCGCTTAACACCATGTGTGACAGCAGTCAAGGGTCAACTTGTAGTCGATAAAAAAAGACTTTTTAATGTAAAAATACGTAATTATTGTTATTTTAATTCCACTATCTTTGATGTTCTTAGCAGTCTGATAAAATATCCTCGATAGCATGCTCAATAATGAACAATATTTTTATTTTCTATATCGTATCTTTTGTATACGATATTACGATTACGTCCCACATTACTTTCTCTATTAACAATAACAAATGACTGACATCAAACACATTCAATGCTACATAACAACGCTTTGATATTTGTTACGATCAGACGTATTTATTTGGAATAAATTCGAGTTGGCGGACATACCACGGTACCTTGGTCCAGGCTGTATATTTACCATTATTCTGTCTATTTAACCCTAGAAAGATAATCATGCGTAAAATTGACGCATGTATTTGAATTATGTATTTGACGTCCTCCGTGGCGCAGTGGTATGCGTGGTGGATTCATAAGACGGAGGTCCTGGGTTCGATTCCCGGTGGGGCAGATTGGGAGTTTTCTTAATTTGTCTTGGTCTGGCTGGTGGGAGGCTTTCGCCGTGAAAGACAACAGACAGACAAAGACGTACCGCCAAGCGACTTAGCGTTCCGGTACGATGTCGTGTTGTTAGGATTGTGGATTTCATTCCACTCCTAACAAGTTAGCCCGCTTCCATCTTAGATTGCATCATCACTTAACATCAGGTGTGATAGCAGTCAAGCGCCAACTTGTAGTCGATAAAAAAAATAGCTGTAGGTCTAGGTTTAATAGTTTATTTCAATGATTTGTATGTTATTATATGTTATTGTATGGAATAATAAAATATAAAGCAGATAATTTATTATACATATTTATTTTTATTTAAAAATACATACTTAAACTTCTATAAATCAATGACATTTTATAACACTTACTCTTTCAAATGAAAACTTGCTTTTTATTGTATTATAATAATTAATCTATTAAATCAACTATAAAATAATCTATAAAATCAACTGTTAGCTTATGTTATAATTTATGTATATAAAGTTTTATAAAAGTAAGTAACAAACAGCTCTGACACACATCAACGTTATGCCCACGATATATCACTTTCAGACGACTGGTTGTTCAGTACTGCTTTGTGTTATTTATTTGACAAATTATCTACTAAAATAAAATTATAATTTTAGTTATGATAAAAAGTACTGTAACATACGAAACACAATAAAACTTTCATATAAGCTGCTGTCCTAAAAGTCATACTAAAGATAATCATGCATCATCTTGCACTCGGTTGTTATATTACAAAATCGGTGGTACATACGATATTGACACATACACCACGTGGTAGATCCCAGCGACGCATGAGATGTCCTAAATGTACAGCTATGGGTTCGCGATGATTAGAAAGTCAGAGCAATTATTCGAAAACGCATGCGTCAATTTGACGCAAATCTTTCTAGGGTTAAATCTACAACCTCTTTGACTGGACTAAGACTTCAATAGCCAATCTTTCGTTTTATAAATACTAAAAGTTCGTCAGCTCATGCTCTTATCTTTTTTTACGTTCATTTAGAATTTTGACATAATTTCTAAATAGTCAAGGGACTATACAACTGAATGAATATATGGCTTTGATTTCAAGAAGATACTTCCTGACGGTCCCGGGATAAAGAATCTAAAGAGACAGCGGACGGAAGGACAACAAAGTAGTTTTGTAAGGCTTAACTCAGACTTACTAAATTGGTCTAGAGAAGTCTTCGGCCGTGGCTTGTTACTACCCTACCGTTAAGCGATTTAGCGTTACGGTACGATGTTGTGTAGAAACCAAAAGAGGTGTGGATTTCATCCTACTTCTAACAAGCTTTGCCGCTTCCATCTTAGATTGCTGCATCACGTATTGTATCAGGTGTGAGGCAGGCAAGAAGTAACTTGTAATGAAAGTAAAAAAAACATACTTAATAGCGTTGCTTTGATACTAGACTGAGCTAACAATTACGGCTTCATTTTTCCTTTTAAGGTACAAAATATAAAAAACGCATTAAACTAGGATGTTTGAACATTCCAAAAGAGTCTTCATTTTTATTTTTTTAAACCTAATTAAAAAATAACCTTATAAGTAGTTCGTTTCTTACGTCTTTAAGGTTATTAAAATGGCACGGCTGAAAATGACATCACTATTGTTGGAGTTTGCTCGACTATACTAAAGCCAAACTCGATTGAGAATGCATGTCAACAAACAAATTTAAAATGAAGGTAGAAATCACTAGTCATTTTAAACCTATTTTTTTAATTAACTAGTTAATGACCAATTCATGACAATAAATTAGATTAGTAAGCTTAAAACTAATTAATATATTCAATATCTTTTAAATAAGATTTTATAAAAAAACAAAACATGATTTTAAATTTATTAGGCATAAAATGTTTTGCATTTTCTACCTTCATTTTAAATTTGTTTGTTGACAAGCATTCTCAATCGAGTTTGGCTTTAGTATAGTTTAGTCTTTAAGGTTCTGTTAACGATAAAAAATATGTTTGATTTAATACTTTACTTTTAATACGATTACCAACAAAATATCGTTTAACTCTCGTAGCTGCGAGCATGGTAACCCTTGTTATTGATGGTGTGTGGCAGGAGGGCTAAATCAAAGTAATTAACTTGTCAATGGTTCTGTCAGATTATTAACGTGGATAGTTTCAGTTGAGTTGATCTGATAAATTACATATTAAACTGCTATACTTTCATCATGAAATGGACATGTTTGATTTAGGTCACGTCTAAACTATAGCAAAATTTATAGTATCGTTTCTCTTAGTATTAAACACATCTCAAACCGTTAAATATTAAAAAAGAAATAAAAAAATATAAATCAATAATTAAACATTTGATGACACAAATTTTTATGTATCCTATATATTTTTACGTAAGTCTTTAACTTTTAGAATTAAAGACTATGTTATGTAATATTTTACTTGTCACTACTCTAGTACAAAGCTGTTTGAGGATGTTTTTTTAGCTATTGCATAGCTTCTATCGCGGGCCTTGAGCGTGGAGACCAAATCCAGAAATTCCGTAACGAAAAAACCTAACACCTCCCACTCCGACCGGCACAGCGGTGATACTTTTTAGTTTTTTCAGATTGCCTTATTCGCGGCTTTGTTCACCAACGTCCATACCATGTTGAATACATGGTATGGACGGTTTTCGTCTGAACACCGAAGTTAAGCAACATCGGGCGCGGTCAGTACTTGGATGGGTGACCGCCTGGGAACACCGCGATGTTGGCTTTTTTAAATTTTTATTTTTAATTTCAGGCGCTCACCCATCCAAGTACTGACCACGCCCGATGTTGCTTAACTTCTATGCAATAGCTTTACCGCGGCAGTCTCCGAGTGCCACACGTCTTTTTTATTTTTTATCATCATCATCATTATCAGTCTATTAACGGCCCACTACAGGGCCAGGCCTCCCCGCCCTCCCTCCTAATAGAAATGGGGATATTTTTAATGCTCTAATCGAATTAATTCTACAATGGACACTACAATTTGATATTTACTCTATAAGTGCTTACTGCTGTTTTTTAACCGACGAAAAGAAAACGGAGGAGGTTCTCAAGTCGACACGTATACATATATAATTTTTTATGTATGACCACGCATAACTTTTAACAGAGTTGTCCGATTTTGATAATTCTTTATTTATTAGAAAGGGCATACTTCCAAGGTAATCCCATTGTCATGTTAGGATCTAATAATGATATCCTGGATAAATTGAAGGAACTCTTCTTTACTTAAGCATATCTAGGAGTCGTTTTCTACTTTAATGACGTTACCTAGAACCCACAAACTGCTTTATTACGTAAAATAAATGTTCCTTAAACTTGGCTGGCACCGACTTCAGAGATATGCTTAAGTGAACTAAAGCAACCAAATGATACAGTTATTTTTTACTTTTTAGTGCGTTTTACATTAAAGTAACAAGATTATGATGTTGACAAAATGTCATAATAATAATAATATATTAAATAGTAAAAGCGTTAAACTTACAAACTCATTTCAGTTACGATTTATAATTCCAGTTACAATGTTAAAACGCTTTGTACTTTACATTATAATAGTCGGAAGCTTTTGTAAAATCCCGCGTAACAGAGATGAACATAATACGAATGAATTTATTCCACATGTAAACAATCCTGCAACGCAAACGCTTAATATAAACTAGGGAAACTATTGTCGCCCTCAAGACAATAGCTCATTTTATGCAGCAGTCTTTTCACATGTTGTATTCATTGCCCTAGGGTGGAAAATACTTTATAACTATTATACTGTCAACTGTTCGTGTTCGTACGTAACCACTTTGTCTTTTTATTTTCTTTGAGCTCGATAAAAGTCTGTTAGAGCAGAGGTAATTGATCTTTGCTAGGAAGAGAAAGCGTAAGCGAATACTCAAAGTTTTATTTTATTTTATTTTGGCAAAAACAGTCATTACAAATAAAAAGTTTTACATTAAAGAAAATATACATGTGTAACAATAGACAATACATTGCCGAAGATTTGTACATAAAAAAAAGGAATGTTATTTATGTGATAACTGCATTAATAAGATAATATTAGTAAGAAATAATATAATATTAGCAAGAAAGAAAAGAAAAAGGAAAAGAAACTAACGATAACGTGTATATTTATACATTGTTTTCCTATCAATATGTATTAAGAAACAACTAAAGGTTTTCTTCAAATATAGTTTAAGTATCTTTATATTTTTTTATCACACTAGTATTATAAAAGGAAAAGTTTTTGTATATAATATTGGATAATTTCCTTAAAGTGAATGACAAATTTATTTTTGTCTATTTTTTATTCATTTCAAATTAACCCTTGACTGCAATTTCACCTAATGGTAAATGATGCAATCTAAGATGGAATTAAGTTAATTTGTTAGGAATAGGATGAAATCCACACTCATTTCAGCTAAATCATCTGACTGTAAGTTTTTCTCGGTAAGATGGTATATAGCCAGGGCGAGGCAACGAAATTTCGATTATAAAAATCTTTTAGAGGAATATCATAGCCAGATTTCTGAGTAGTCTAATTCTATCCTGAAATTTCCACGGGAATATGAAATACGCCGGTGAAAATAAACAATTACAATACCACACTATATACAATAAACATTTCACTAAAAACATTTTTTTTATCGACTACAAGTTGGCCTTTGACTGCTATCAGACCTGATGTTAAGTGATGATGCAGTCTAAGATGGAAGTGGGCTAACTTGTTAGGAGTGGGACGAAAATCCACACCCCTTTCGGTTTCTACACGACATCGTACCGGAACGCTAAATCGCTTGGCGATACGTTTTTGTCGGTAGGGCGGTAACTAGCCACGGCGAAAGCCTCCCACCAGCCAGACCAAGACAAATTAAGAAAAATCTTTATAAATCCACCGCGCATACCACTGCGCCACGGAAAAACATGTCTACTTTGCAAAAATTAAGAATTTGGACATGTCAATTTTATAACATCTGACGGTCGAAAACCATGGTTACGTTATCATAGACAATATCGTATGGTATCGTCTATGGCAACAAATTCTAATGTTCTAAAATACTAACAATAGGTATTCTTTATTAAATTTCCGACATCTACGCAAGTAGAGCAGCGCATTGTACACATTCCTAGCATGGATACATATTGTCTAACAACCACGAAATTAGTTTAAGATCATAACTTCATCGTGTAACTATTATAAAACAATTTTTTTTATTGTATAATTGTTGCACTTGAATTTTAATATTTTAAATAACGAGTAAGCAAGCGTTTCATATAAATTTTAGAATGTAAAACAATATAACATTTATTTATAAGACAAGCATCAAAACTGCTTCTGAAATTCGCCTGCAAGGTAGAAGGAATCCTGTTAAACTCACGTCGTTAGCAGCATAAATAAACTTTATATTCTGGTCCACTTATATGTGAAATTATGCGCATTATTAGAGTTAATTTGCATAATTACCTCAAGTTCTTAAACCTAACTCTCAAATGACGCAACTGGGTTTCGCGGCGAGGAAACAACTTAGGGTCAAATTACGTAACTTAGTTGCATATTAAAGCGGTCTTATTATTTTATTTATTGCGAATTTTCAGTCAGTTTGTTTGTTAATTTATGCCAAAACCTTCATGAACTTATGTATATACATTCATTTTGTTTCTGGACAAAGGATACCTCCTTTTCAACTTTAGAAATAATATAATCTGAATGTTGAAAACAGCTCAAAAGATTTTCCTGAAAATGTATATACTCCCTGCATACAAAATATCGGCAATTAATCGATCTAGCTAGGTTTCATTTTCGACGTGTGACACTGATTTTGCGTCCTAGGTAGCGGATACGATTGCCACATCTGGAAAAAGTTAATGAAAACGTATAATTCCGAAAATGTATAATTTCAAATACAGAGCAAAGCTTGGTCATCCAGGTACTAAAATTGAAGCAAATTATAAAAAAATATCTATAATTTTACAAATTAACTTACAAAAACAACAGTAGTCACCAGTATTGCAACTCGAAATATGTGGGTGAACAAGTGGTTATAACGAATCCAAAACATCAAAACCAGTGGATATAACGAATCCATAACATCTAAACAAGTGGAAATAATTAATCCAAAACATCTAAACAAGTAGGTATAAAGAATCCAAACCATCTAAACAAGTAAAACCGAATCCAAAAATGTTGTAAGCAAGTTACAGAAACCAGCCACTTGGGACTTGCAATATAAAGTCATACTTTTGATTATGATAACTGCTCTTGATTATGAAAACTTGGCACTAATACGGCGTACGAAACTGTAGTTCGTATTTATATTATTTGGTTGGATATGCGAAATTTTAAATTTAAATAAATATAACGTGGACACTAATGTTTTGGGAGTGAGCCAAATCGACTCAAGCATCCCGCAGGGTAGAATACGAATTCCCACCCTTAGACCGACTCACGTGCTAGCTGCAGGGGCAATCTGACAGCCGTGACCTTCAACTTATTTGAAAAATAATATAAGCTTCGACTTGAATCCTCCGTTTTTCGTCGTTTCCGCTGTCTGTAGTGCTATTCTAGAACGATGTTATGATAAACCGAGAGTGCGAGTTTTGAATTCGCCGCTATCTCTTTTTATGTAATATAGTTTCATGTTGGACAGAGAGTTGATGAATTGAAGTCTCACGCTGTCGACTTAGTAAAACATTGTTATTGGATAGCACTAATATTTGCTTAGATCTTATAAGCTGCTCAACGGTAATGTAGTTTTTCGCCGAGGATAGTTACCACCCTACTAACGAAGACGTACCGCCAAGCGTTTAGTGTTTCAGTACGACGTCGTGTAGAAGCCGAAAGGGGTGTGGATTTTTATTTTACTCCTAACAAGTTAGTCCGCTTCAATCTTAGATTGCATCATCACTTAACATCAGGTGTGATAGCAGTCAAGGGCCAACTTGTAGTTAATAAAAAAAAATACAAGTAAAAAGTACTGTGCTTCAGCTCTTTGACACGGACGAAGTCGTGGGTCCGTCCATCAAGTGCTATGTAATTATAATGTAAATCCAAACAAAAAATGTTCGCACCTCACATTAGCTTGTCTATACAACAAACTTCAATGGTCACCGATGCTAGGTTGCCCCTGCGGCTGGTGTGTGAGTTGCAGGTCTTGTTAGAAAGACGAGCTATGAAGATCACAGCTGAAATTAAAACGGTGTTATTGCAAGAATGAAAGAGAATTGCGAATTGGGGTGTTAAATGAACACTTTAGCTAGTTTTCTGGATTAAATGGACAGGTGTTTTTACGCTTTGTTCGAAGGAAATTACGCTTTGTAATGTTAATTCAACAGAATCAACCGTTTCAGGCTTCCTTTGTTTCGCTGTCTTAGGAGCAATTTGAAATACTTATCCCAATTTTAATATTTTTTACGTATTTTTATGATCTTTTTTTCAGTGTTTTGTCGATCAATCGACCGTAGATAATTATAATTGAAAATGAAATCATGAATGTGTTTTTTTCTGAAGCCTGCATACTTATACGCAAAATTATTTTCAATATTATTAACAAGTTGTTGGTAAGGTAGCTTTTAAAGAAATGTTATCAAGTATCTGGGGTTCGTTTTTAACTAATAACCGTACCCTACTTATTGTATTGTAATAATATTCGCAGTATTATTGAGTGGGATAATTTGAATTTTTGAAGATATTATGTTCAGGCAGAGATCACCTCCTTGCATATCTCACGCGCTTCTTCCAATTTCATTAAAACTCTTACCAGGTCTCTTTGATCTGGCCTTTAATCCAAAAGTTCTGCATTTGGTCCAGGAACGTTCGCCTTGTTCTTCCCCTTCCAACATTCCCACTCAATCTCGCTTTATTCATCCCTTTTGTAAATTTCCTGTCAAATAGAAATATGGATTTTTTTAAGTCAAGTTTCAATCTCTGCTGGTTTTCATTCAAAGTTGACTTCAGTCATTACCATTATTGATCTACAAATAAAAATTAATAGAATAATAATATTCTATGACCGTGGCGCGCTTTTCGACTCCATGAGGAACGAGACGTGATGGATCGCGAATCTCATAGCCGCCATTTATGTCTTTGAATTTTTGGTTAGATACTGCGTTCACACGAGCAGCAAGGGAGAAGCTGAGTCCATTCCGGTGGAGCTTCGCATGCTGGAATAAAACTAGCCTTGATCTGGGTTCCCCCGGTACCAGGGCCACCGCTTGCGACTAGGCATGCCTCTAGCAATAAGTCCCTCGGCACGGCAACTTTGCACTGGCAGTGATTGGTAGGAGAAAGAAATAAATGGAGGACGGTGGGTATCATAATTATTATTAATTGTTTTAAAATATGCGTGTGCTCATTTGTATTAAAACTGAAAATATGTGTATTTTAAATTAATAAAAGGAATTTAACTTTTAGTTGAATGCAAATAATATTATGAAAATGTAATTTACGTTACATTTAATGCAACAGTAAACCGTCCCAAATGTGAACAGAATAAAATATACGGAAAATGTATTTTTAATACCGTGGCCGGGTAAGCCGTAACTCCACGCCTGTTGAAACTAGATAAAAACTTTTTCCACACTAATTTTATTGTTAGGTCGAATAATATTCTTACCGAAATGGTCGAGATGAATATGCTTCAAGTACTTTCTATATTTCAGGTAGGTCTTTTCTTTACCTCAAAAAAACTAGGAATAGTATGTGAATGTTGAGTTGAGTTAATTGTTCCTATAGTCGTTTAAGTCAATGGTCTCCTACCGAAAAGCTTCAACCAACATATTAAGAACCTTTCGCTTAGATGTTGGATCAAGGGTCAGATATAGAATGTGGTAATTCTTGGACCCTGACCACCGGTTTTTTGGGCCCCGAGCACCGCAGCATTCGGACTGGAGCTTTTTATAAGTTTTAATAGTGCTTTTTATAATTTTTATAAGTATTGTTGAAAATTAAAAAAAATAAATGATAGAAAAAAATAGGGTAAATAAAAATATATAATAATATTGCTTATGCATCAGAATAACATATAGGCTTTTATCCCAAAATTTTACTAACAAAACTACGCGGGTAAAACCGCAAGCGTCTCTTAGTTCTTTATATTATGAATTTTTACCGAAGCTAAGTATAAGTCTGTTGTTTTATGTTAGCAAATCAAAATTGTTTTTTATAATTATAATCTAAAATAAAAGCATAATAATATCTAAAGTATTAAAATTAATCTAATTTAAATTATCTCCTTTTAAGTTAAATCGAAACGAAATTTTAATTTCCAAGTAATTCTGGTATATCAATTCACTTGAAGAGATTCAAGAACACTTAAAAGTTATTTTAGTAGAACTTTTAAGATAGGCACTCGTGAAGTTTCTAACTGCTGATGGTTGTTATTTTAATCGTGTGGGAATTAAATTGTTCTAGTTTGTATAAATATTCATTTATTCAAACTGATGTAGGTAACTGTGTATTTATATTGTCTTATTTTAACGCTTCACTACATGGTCAGGTCTCTTCGCCCGCATCGCTCTATTAGAGATAGAGCTAGGTTTTGGATTTAGCCACCAGGCCCACCATTCTGCTTCATTGTGGGTTGGTGGACTTAATGTTGGACACTGTAACGATCAATTAAAATTGTGTTAATCATAAAAGTGATTGACGGCTAAAAGTAATCTCAGAGGGGCGGGGATAACACCGCCAATTTCAAAACTTTGCACTTACAATTTTTACTAAGATTTTCTTGAAAGAAGAAACGCTTATATCGTTTTAACTCTCGATCTACGATCGAAACCAAGACCTCGTCACATGAAGCCACTTAACCAATGAACCAATGAGGCAGTTACTAAATAATAACTATATTGGGACATCAAATAAATAAATATTAAATGTTATAGGACAATTCACACATCGCTATTTGCCCTAAAGTAAGCGCAGGTGGAAAGTGTTGGTACTATGATAACTGATGAATATTTTTATATTATATGTATTATAAATAAATACTTATAATATATAGATTCAGAGAGATTTATAAAGCTCATCACACAAGCATTTTTCCAAATGTGAAAAGCCTAGGACGCAAAAGCAGGGTCACTGCCCACTGCGCCACTTGGCCGTCAAATTACTTATTGATAGAAAAGATAAGTGTTTTGTAGATTTATCTGTCGATTGGTAGTATTTAAAAAACATCAAATTTTGTGATAAAGAAAATCGCTTGAAAAATAGAAAATCTGGCTAGCTGGCTAACATCCAAAATACCATATTACAATAACATCCAACATACATATATTAAAAATTAAAAACCAATCGCAAATTCAATATCAAAAATGTTTTCAGTTTTAGTGCCAACTTTTTGTTTTGCTCTCGGGAATTATAATTGAATTAAATATTAATATTTGGAGTAGCATAAGTCAAAAAGCATCCATACTAATACATTGAAAGCAAATTAAAGTTTGTGTATCTATTACCGTTTTTGCTGAATCGATTTAAATAAAATTTGTTATAGAGATAGATTGGAAGTAATAGGGGTTAAAGAATGAAATTGCCGTTTTATTGTAATAGGTACTTCGAATTGACATAGATGGTTTAAGATTTTAAAGTGAAACTTTTTTCATACGGTACCTATATAAAGTATAGTTCTTCTTTTAAAAAATGTGCAACATTCGATTATCAACTTTCAGTTGTTTTTTTTAGCTTAGACAATAAAGATGGATACTTCGAAAATTCGTGTGATTTTTGAATACGAGTTCCGACGCGGAACTAACGCAGCAGAAACAGCTCGCAATATTAAAGTTGCGTTTGGAAAGGGGACTGCTAATGAACACACTGTACAATTTTAGTTTAAACGCTTTCGTGATGGAAACTTCGATTTGAAGAACGAACCATGTGGAAGACCGCCCACACAGGTGAATAACAATGATTTGAAAGAGATGGTGGTAGCCGATCCGAGGCAAACTACCCTGGATTTAGCGGCATTGTTTAACGTTACTTTACCAACAATATTGACTCATTTGCGTCAAATCAATAAATTAAAAAAATATGAAAAATGGGTGCCTCATGATTTGACTGATCTGCAGAAAGAAACGCGTGTTGAAATTTGCGTTGCCTTGTTGAATCGATAAAGAAATGAAGGAATATTGGATCGAATTGTGACATGCGTCTGTGCTGTAATGTATGTTTGTGCATCTATTAAACTCCAAATTCGTATATTCAAACATCAAATTTGACTGGACTGAAATTCAGGATATTAGTGGTAGGATAGGATTATAAAGTGGTATTTTTAGGCCTAAAATATTTTATTAATGCATTTTTGCTGTGCTGACGCTAAATCACTAGGCGGTACGTCTTTGCCGGTATGGTGGTAACTAGCCACGGCAAAAACCTCCCACCAGCCAGACCAGGACCAATTAAGAAAATCTCAATCGGTCTCGACGGAAATCGAAAAAAATCTACTACTACTATATCACGTCAAACACATATAAAAGCGTTATGCTGTCACCTTACTAAATTCACAGCCTTACTAAATAAATATTACAAATTAGAGAACGCCCGCGGTTTTACACGCGTATTTCCCGTTTCAATTTCAATTCAATTAAGAGACAAAATGTAGCCTATCTGTAATCCAGGGTGTCAGCTAACTCCATGCCAAATTTATTCAAAATCGCTTCAACCGTTTAGTCGTGAAGAAGTAACAAACAGACACACTCACGAACTTTCGCCTTTACAACAGTAGTATGATATGATATCAACAAAGCTTTCATACATTCTCACACAGTTACGCCCATTAAGGTTAAAATCCCAAGTTAAGCCTAAGAACTTAAGGTAATTATGTAAATGAAGTTTCATAATGCGCGTAATCTCGTATAAGTGGACTAGAATGTAAACCCTATTTATGTTTGCTAACGACGTGAATTTTAAGGAATTCCACCGTACTCGGCTTTAGCATTTGCACTGGCATTCATATATTGTGTCGACTCGCGAAATATGAGAGCGTCCTCTATTATTTACTTTAGCATAAGCATTTATAACTATTTTTTATATTTCAACGTCATGTCTAGCATTTGTTTTTGTTATTTTTTTGAATGTGGGCGTTGCTTTTCAAATGCCCGGCTTGTTCAGTGGTTGCACGTGTTTTCAGATTCGTGAAATATGCGAGGTATGAAATATTGCGCATTTCTCTTTTTACCCGACTGCGTCAAAAGGAGGGTTATGTTTTTCGAGCGTATGTATGTATGTATGTATGTATGTATGTATGTATGTATGTATGTATGTATGTCCATTTCTTCGGCACGCGCTACAGCCTAAACGGCTGAACGGATTTTGACATGTGAGGTGTCGTTGAATTTCCCGAAATTGTGGTAGTGACATAGGCTATATAAATTTTCAAAATGGCGGCTGTAAATTGGTAGCAGGGCTGGATGTGTTACTATTTTCTTTTATCTTAGCAATATTGGTACCAATTGAAAGTGTACTAAGTGTACCATCTCATTTCTATACCATGAACTGAAACTAAAAAGTCTCAAATAAAATTATTATTATAAAAACAAAAAACCCGACTGCTTAGAAGTTAAGAACTGAAAAGAGAAAAACAAGGATCACTATATCTATATAAAATTCTAAATTTTTGTGTGTTGAGCATGGATAGTTTTTAGATCTTTCTTTCCCAGGTAGTAAAGTTTTTCTCATAGATCATAATGTATTTAGATTTTATATAGATATATGAAACTATTTCTTTTTCAGTTATTAACTTTAGCACTCATAATAATAACTTTTTCACAGAGGGCCTGGGAGAACACGTGATGACTGTGGGTGCAGTGGTATGCGCAGTTGATTTATAAGTTGAAGGTCCTGAGTTCGATTCCCGGCGGGGCCGATAAAGATTTTTAAAATTGGTAGCAGGGCTTTGGCTTGTTACCACCCTACTAGTTAGAGCTAGTTTCGGTACGATATTATGTAGAAACCGACGAGGTGTAGAAATTATCCTACTCCTAACAAATTAGCCCGCTTCCACCTTAGACTGCATCATCACTTACCACCAGGTGTGATTGCGGTCAAGTGCTGTTGTAACAGATAAAAAATCTTTATCTTACCTCATCACAATATAATTTTAGACAACAATAAAACTATTCATCTTTACATAAATATTTATTGCATCGATTTATATATAACTAGTTTTTTCCCACAATTCCGTCCTCGTGGAACTACTTTTAGTCTTATGAGGGTCAACTGCCTAAAAATACGTTTCAAACTTCTAGCTTTAAAAATGACAATATTTTCATACAACATTTAATCCTCCCTTTTAACCCTTAACAAGCCTCGAGTCGAGATCGAGTCCGTAGCTTTAGCGTGGAAACGCGACAGATAGACAGAAGACAGGTTTACTTTTTTTTCATGTATGACTCATAAATTAAGTTGTCTGATTTTGATAATTCTTTTTTGATTAGAAAGGGCACACTTCCAAGATAGTCCCATTGTCACCATGTTACGATTTAATGATGATATCCAGGGAAAATTGAAGGAACTCTGCAAATTTTATAGACACACTTGCAGCGATTTCGGTTTTTGTGTAATTATCGGTAGCTTAGTAGCGGCTACAAGTGCCGTATAATATACTATGACAGTATAGTACGAGTACGTTACGTGGCGACAAATCACTAAAAAGTAAGAAATAAAAATTTTTAACAAAAATAGAACCAACTCAAAACGCACTAAAAAGTAAAAAATAACTGTGTCATTTCGTTGCTTTAATTTACTTAAGCATATCTAGGAGTCGGTGCCAGCCAAGGTTTCTTCTTAAAGGACGTTACCTATAACCCAAAAACTGCTTTACTACGTAAAATAAATGTTCCTTAAACTTGCTGGCACCAACTTCATAGATATGCTTAAGTAAATTAAAGCAACTAAATAACACAATTATTTTTTACATTTTAATGCGTTTTGATTCGGTTCTATTTTTTGTTAAAATTTTTTTTAGACTGTAGACTATCTGTGCACTAAATTTCATTTAAATCGATTCAGTATCATTAGCATGTAAACAAGACAGACAGACAGAAAACAGAGTTACTTTTGTACTTATAATATTAGTATACTTATAAATCAATGCATCGAACTAACAAAAGTTTTTGGAAAAATATACGGTTGTATTTAACGCTTAACCCAACCCAACGCTTAATTAATGCGATATTTTTAGTTAACGAAGTCAATAAATAAACAAGAGTATACAAAAAATTATACAGTTCGTTAAACAAAATCATCGATGGTTGAACAATATGCAATTGACGTGATATAGAAATGAATAATTGGATAGACACAGTTATTTCAATTTAAAGTAAACAATAAATTAAGTATGTACAAATATTCCGGATATTTATTTTTGTTCAGTGAACAAAATTATTGATAAAACGTCCATTGCACAACAGAAGCTAGTTTAAAAGTCCATTATCTCTAATATATAAATTTTCCCTGTCACAATGTTAGTTACCGTACTCCTCCGAAATGGCTTTTTCGATTTTTACCAAATTTTGTATGCGTATTCAGCAGGTCTGAAAATCGGGTACTTTATAATTTTCATCTAAATTTTTTTTTCAATTTTTAATGCAAAACAACGTTCGCCGGGTCAGCTAGTAATTTAATAAATTCTGGGTAAATAACTAAAAAAATAAAATAAAATCTGGGTAAATAACTGACTCGTTGGTCTAGTGGTTAGCCTATGTGACTTCGATCACATTGACATATTAATACTATGGACTTCGGGTCTAATGCAAAATTTACGTCAAAAGTGTCCCAAGATATTTTATACACACTAGGATGTATTTATGTTTTTATACACAAAATAACATTGTAATGTATGTCTTATCGTATTGTTATACAGTCTAATTTGCAACGGTCTAATTGCATGCAATAAGTTTAAGCTTCGATTGACGGTTACCATGGCAGCCTTTTTTTGACATTACAGCTTCTCGTGAAAATAGGACAACATAAATGGTGTGGAGTCGGTAGCTTTCAAATTTTTTTGGCATCTTATATTTATATATTATATTTACAGTAAATTTTAATTTATATTTACATATCCCTGACCTCTATATGCTGGGATAAATCTTGTATAAAATAATAATTAGTTATAATAATAATTAATTACAAACCAAATCCACAAAATGATGTACAAAATGATATGCCACTCGACATAGTTCTTTACTTTGAAATTTTAAGTTCTCGATATTTTCCTCTTTTTAATTAAATTGAAAATATATTTTTTTACTTCAATGACGTTAGATCACTTTTTTAAATAACTGTTCCTAATTTCATGTAGATAATTCTTATAGTTATCAAATTAATATACCATTATGGTAAAAGTTATTTGATTAATATACATGACATAAAAAATAAAAGTTGACATAAAAAATAAAAATTTTTGAATTGAAAATAATCAAATTATTTTCATTCAAAAATTAAGTTATTAAATAATTCAAATGTTAAACAACAAAATAACTCTATGCAGTCGTTGTTCTAAAACATTCTATTGCTCACGGCAGATCCGAACTAAATGTGATTAATTAGATAAACATATTGCACTCCTTCTATCCTATACGCGGGTAGTGTATGGGAAAAGGACAGACAGATACTTTTGTTCATTTTGGTTGGTTATGCAATTCGTTTCTATAGTTTATTAAAATTTTAATAAAATAGCCTGTTTCTAAGCAAAATAATACTTTAAAATCATCAGTAAATATTTACTTACTGAAAATATGGTACACCTTCTTCTTTTCTCACCTTACTCGGGTAGTTCTTACAAGTTTTTTATAACACATTACGGCATTATTGACGTGTATTCTGTCAGTCAGCTAATATGAGACTGAATTGCGATTGGAAATCATTTCGCGTTTTGGCTTACTTTTGGTTCGGACACTTTTTATCGCTGACCCGAAGTCCATAGTATTAATATGTCAATGTTCGATCACGATATCCTGGGTTCCAATCCTGGGTCGGGTCACCGAATAATTCTGAGTTTTTCATTCTTCTATGAAATTTTCAGTACATTCAAAGCCTGGTGTTAAATCTCCGTATATTTGAAAGTACGTTAAGCCATCGGTCCCAATCACTATCATCAACATCTGATAGTGATTATTGATGTACGAAACTTTATCATCCTGAGCCTGCCAACCCATATTGGAGCAGCGTGGTGGGTCTACGCTCCGTAATCCATTTTCTTCGTGGAGGGAGGCTTAGTGGGCCTCTAATAGACTGATAGTGATGATGATGATGAAATAGGGAATAGAAAGCGAATACAAATCAGGCATACTATTTCGTTGTTTTAAGCCTTATAGAGCTTCATGAGATTCTAGGTTCAAATCCAAATATAAACAGCTGTGAATTTAGTTTACCTGTAGAAAGTTTGTATTATAGTTATATCTTCGTGTCTAGGAAAGCCTTATCAACCGACTTCAAAAAAAGGATGTTATCCATTCGACCCGTATGTATGTAATATTTCCAGAACTGCCCACTTTTCGCATAGGTATGTTAGTCTATATCAGCGTCTTAACAAATGTGCCAAATTTCATAAGTGTATGTATGTATGCCATCTGTAAGCTTTCTACTTAAAAATGATACCTAATTCACACAAAGTTCTTTGCTGTTTTAAATAAACTTTCCTTAAACTTAGATGGCACCGAGTTTATATATATATATAGATTATATTATATATATAGATATGGTTAAGTAAATTAAAGTAACTAAATGACGCATTTATTTTATAATTTTCAGTGCGTTTTGAAGTCGGTTTAATTTCTTTTTAATTTTTTTTAATATCAAAATTTAGTGTGTTTTACAAATTATAATATTGGTAATGTACCCTTGCCCACATTGTTGCAACTTAGTAGGTTTAAGCACCACAAAGCTTTTCCTAAGAGAAAGTATCGACTCTGCTAGTAGGCTCCTAAAACTTGGCTGATGATGTTCAACAAAATTATTGATAAAATGTCCATGGCACAGCGGAAGCCAATCTAAAAGTTTATAATTCAAACTAAGGACTAGTAATTAAGAACTTTCCGGTGTATAAAATTTAATAAAACCTGCTAAAAGACCTTGGCCTTACTAGAAGTGCAGTAAGCTGCTTTAGTGGGGTCCTTCCGAATTTGGCTGGGCAGGGAGGATAACTTGAACAGAGGAGGTGAGCGTTGACGCGCGTCACTAATATCACAAGTCTCGGGCTCTGTTCGGAGTTTTTCTCTCAGCCACAAGATGGACCCGGCACTAGCACGGTGAATCCATGGAATGCGAAGATATTCGTCTCTCTCTCTGTACTAAGGCTTATTAATTTTTGTTGCAACTATATATTATACCTAAGGTACAACCCTTTTTTTTTCGTGGGGATATCCTCATAGATACCCTCTCGCTACGGGGAGGCAAGGAGGTTATGTCGGACTCTTACCGACTAAAACCCCACGGTGTTCCCACTCGTCGCGTGAAAATTGGACCACGGGAACGAAAAGCCGCTTCCGAGATAAGGTATAACACTTCGCCAGCTTTAGAAATAAATACATAGATGCTCAAGTTCCATGTAAACGATGTCGACATTGGAAGTCAATGTTTCTAAATCTTTCTAATTCGTAATCTACCTACTTAAAAAAAAATTGTAGGTTTTAAAGCATCACTGCATCACACACCACAATCAATCAATCACACCTGATGCTAAGTGATGATGCAAACTAAGAGAAAGGCCTAACCTGGTAGGATTAAGATAATATCCACACTCCTTCGGTTTCTACACGACATTGTCCCGGAACGCTAAATCGCTTGGCGGTACGTCTTTGTCGGTAGAGTGGTAACTAGCTACGGATGAAGCTTTCTACCAACCAGATCCGGGCTTACCGGGCTACCCACACTTAAGGGATTCATAAGGGATAAGGGCGCTCTATGTGCCCGGATTGCCAGTAGACGCGGGTTCGAATCCCGTCACTTCCGCAAGTTTTGATAATATTATGTTTATTCTTAAATATCATTTATTTTATTACAATATATTTTAATAAATCTTCAACAATGCTCATAAAAAAATCCAGTCCGCCTAATGCGGGGCTCGGTGGCCCAAACAATCGATGGTCAGAGCTCCAGAGTGAGGAACTTCTTCACAATAGGTGCCGTCTTAAAGATTACTGCTTTCGAGCATGGATCCGACAAGTAAGCGAAAGCTTCTTAAGATGTTTGTCAAAGCTTTTGCTGTAAGACCATTAACTGAAACGACTATAAAAACAATGGTAATCGACTCAACATAATATAACATAATATTATCATTAAGATTAAATATTTGCTAATATTTAATCTTAATGATAGATTTAGTTTATAATGAATAAACATAAGTGTAGTATGAAAATTTTACAGTATTATAATATAAATGTAGATGTCTAGATTCAGAATTTTAAGCTGCATTTTGGGGTTTCAGCTGCATAATGCGTCATTCCCACCTCACACCATAGAGCCATGAATATTACATGAAGAGGAAAGATTGTAGTGCAAAATAAGCCATTGTCTTGGGTACAACAATAGTTGCTCTGGTTTATTTTCGAACATTCGTTTGCCAGGTAAATAGCGATTTAATATTCTCGTTGTTTCATATCATACATAATATACCTTTTTTATTTTTACCTGTAACTGTTTAAGAATTTCAATGTTTATATCCGAGCATTTTTATACCGGACGGACGGATAAAAAAGAATGAAGGTACTGAGTTCGATTCCCGGTTCAGGAGATTTTATTATTGCGTTACAATGTTTTGTAGTAACCGTATGCATTTCATACTACTAACAAGTTAGCACGCTTCCATTATAGATTGCGTGATTACTTACCCTCAAATGTGATAACAGTCAAGGGCTAACTTGTAATGAATAAAAAATTTTTGACATATAAAGGACATTGCCAAAATTTATCAATAAAATAAAAATTTCAATCGATTTTTTGTGTTCTGAATCACGTGACCGTCGGCGTAGTATGAAAAGTCAACTATTTCAACCTTCATAACTTTTTCCTTCGACTGAATAGCTACATACAACTTTGCTTTTCTGTAAACAGAAAATCTGCACTATTTAATGACATATATATCATTACTGGGCAGCCTGGGGTACACTTCCATACAATTTTTGGCAATGTCCTTTTAACAGTACATATTGTACTTTAAATTTCCAATATATCGATAGTAAGCAGTAAGAAATAATTCACCATCAAGCACATAAAGGCTGTATAACGACTCCGTGCTATTTGTTACGATCGGCAACCGCACCCTTTCCGAGCCATTTATTTGAAGGGACCTATTCCATGCAGCGATACATTTAACTAAAGATCGAGTGCCCTATTTGTTAACTGCGTACGTACAATAAACGATTTATGTGAAAAAGGAAAGATTAAGACATAAAATTGAACAAGGAATAAAAAAGAAATGGATTTTTTAAAATTGTTTTCAATGGGTAAGTTAACACTGGACAACGGACTACCAAGTACCTAAATGTTTTGTTTTGACGTGAAAACGTCTTAGAATTCGATAGAACCGGCTGCACGCACGAAAAAAACATGACTCATGCGGCGTTATTTGAGGCGTTCCATGTAAGGCTTGAAGTGCAAGCGAGAGTGCAGAACGAGCGACAAAGAAGCACAATCGGCCTTTGCGTTCGGCAGCGTTCGACATCCGTCTATTAAATATATTAATTTTAAATTAAAAATTAATATATTTATTATAAATTTATAAAATCAAAATCAATTATTTTATTAATTTAAATTAATATTTATAAAAATATACTTAAATTAAAAATTTTAATAACCAATTAAATGCTACCATTCCATCAGTATTTTCTTGAGACGTTGTCACGTTCAACTATTGTCAGTAAACCGACTTTACAGGCAACCAATTTTTTTGTGTCTAATTATTCTAATAGTAATCGAAAATAGATGGTCCCAAATAGTAACAAACTGGTACCCACGGGGTTCAAAACGGAAGCGAGGCAGGCCATCGAAAAGGTGGAGTGACGATATGGCGCATGTGGCTGGAAGTACATGGCAACACACAGCTAGGGATAGAGCACAGTAGCTTAATATGGAGGAGGCTTTTACTGCGTTAAGCAGTCCTTACAGAAAGAATCAGTATGTAACCAAAACTAACAATACTAACATAGGATAAGTTTGAATTTAACTGCTATAACTAACAATCAATAAAACTGTAAAAGAACCATTATTGTCAAATTTAATATTGTAAATTGTAGTGTTTAATATTGTAAGGAAATAAAGCTATTTTTATTTTTGTTTTTTTTTAAATCGAAAATAAGGTTCATAAAAATATCAATAACTAAACTAAATACTTTGTTGGCACGGGATTAGGGAAAATGAAATATTGAGGTTTGTCTATCTTTCAAAAAAAAAAAGAACTCATCGGTCCCGGTCACTATCATCAACATCTGATAGTGATCGTAAAAAAATTAAAGATTGTCACACTAAGTCCTTAGTAGAGCAACATGGTAGATCTACGCTCTCCCCCTCTCCTATAAAAGAAGGCCTTCCTCACCTCAGGTGTATCACCAAACCTCCGTGGCGCAGTGGTATGCGCGGTGGATTTATAAGGCGGAGGTCCTGGGTTCGATTCCCGGCGGGGCAGATTGAGATTTACTTAATTTGTCTTGGTCTGGCTGGTGGGAGGCTTTCGCCGTGGCTAGTTACCACCCTACCGACAAAGACGTACCGCCAAGCGATTTAGCGTTCCGGTACGATATCGTGTAGAAACCGAAAGGAGTGAGGATTTCATCCTACTCCTAGCAAATTAGCCCGCTTCCATCTTAGATTGCATCATCACTTAACATCAGGTGTGATAGCAGTCAAGGGCTAACTTGTAGTCGATAAAAAAAAAACCAACTTCCCGATTCTACTTTGACTGTACTGATCATTTTCATAGAAAAATGAAAAACTTAGAATTGTTCCGTAAGCAGACCCAGGTTTCGAAGCCTACCTACCACTAGATTAAAGTCGGCAAAGTATTAGGCAAAAATATTCAAACTTACAATATTTAAAATGAACAATTAGTGTAAAGTCTTGCCTCTAGACCACACGGCCCTTAATAAACAAAATCCAGAAAATTTTAATTACATAACCTGAAGACTGTAAAAGACAATGTAATTATACTTGTTCTACAACTTTATAATGTTTGGGGCGTATCCCAGAATACTCGTAACACGCCTTGAGTCTTGCTTAGAAATATTTGGTTCAATTTTCAAGCTTTTGAAACAGAATTAAGGTTTAGTTTACGTTATTAGCAATAGATATTATGTAATCAAGATAACCTTTTGTAAATTAAGTTAATACACACAGGTATTATCATTATATTGAGATTTTACTCTGAATATTGGAACAGAATAATCAGGCTATCTCAAATTAGCATAACAGCCTCTTATTAATTCTTCGTTTGGGTGCATTCCATTAGTACCCCATACCGTAGTTCTATAGAACTGTTGGGACATTTTCCGGCATGTCAAATTATATCCCAATAGTTCTATATAGTACTGTAGTATACTTTTTGCTCTTGACTTTAGTTATAGCATATAAGTTATAAACTTTATATTATTTTAATTGATATTTCATTTTGTTTTTAACAAAAAAATGTCCCTTGCGACAAAAAGTAAGTTGTTAAAACCAAGTAGTAGTCGTGTCTAAAAAAATATTCTCTTATTTTGGAATTTACAGGGGGGACACATTTTACTACTTTGGAAGTATATTTCACGCAAACTATTCACTTTAGAAAAAAATTATATAAGAAACTTCATTATCATTTTTAAAGACCTATCCATAAATAACCCACACGTATGGGTTTAATGAAAAATAATTTTGTGTTCCAGTTCTAAGTACGGGGAACCCCCAAAACTTATTGTTTTTTTTTTCTATTTTTGTATGAAATGTTGTGTAAAGGAATAAATCTATTTAGTAAATTTCAATAGTATAGTTCTTATAGTTTCGGAAAAGTGGCTGTTGCATACAGACGAACAGAAAGACTTTACAAATCTATAAGGATTCCGTTTTTTGTCTGTGATTTCATATTATACTTATAAAAACTAGGTAATTTATATTTAACGTACAAACAAGATGTTGATATCGACATTTCTTTAATTTTGTCCCATTAGTTCTATATAGAACTAACGGGACACTAAGTACTAATATGGTGTATCAACAGTTCTATAGAACTAAAATTAGGGGGTACTACTGGGATGCACCCCTTCGTTTAAGCAAGGGGTAGTATAAGTTATTGAAATTAATTATTTCAAGCAAAGGTCCATAGTAATATTTTATTATCTTTGTACAGACCTCCGTGGTATGCGCAGTAGATTTATAAGACCGAGGTCATAGGTTCGATTCCCGGCAGGAATAATTGAGATTTTTCTTAATTGGTTTTGGTCTGACTGGTAGGAGGCTTGGCTAGTTGACACTTCACCGACAAAGGCGTACCGCCAAGCGATTTAGCGTTCCGGTGCGATGTCGTGCAGAAACCGAAAAGGGTGTGAATTTTTACCGTACTACTTACAAGTTAGCCCGCTTCCATTTTAGATTGCTTCATCACCTACCATCAAGTGTGATTGCGGTCAAGGGCTAACTTGAAATGAATAAAAAAAAGGCTAAATATAAGCTAAGCTTCGAAGTCACGAATTTTCATTGATTGCTCAAAGCGATTGTGATGCTTTTGAGTTTTTATAATAATTCTTTCCTGAATTTTTATGATGAATCGTTTATCATAAATTTCTTACCTCTACATTAGGAACGCTGAATAAATATTGTTTCAATTGCTCGACGATGAGCTTACAATGATAAAGTTATCTATCCTTTATGATATTAATATGTTTTATATTGAATAAAATATATATAAATGACAATGAGGTTGAGAGGCAACTGGATCAGTTAGCAACCTTTAGTACCAACCCTACCCGTCACAGATCATAGTGAAAGCTCTTTGATTAAGGCCATAATTTAAAATTAACAGTTGACAAGCATAGATGGCGGATCGACAAACCACAGTATAGGTTTGTTGACACAGAGTAAAAATAAAACTTATTTTTCTAATATTTGATGATTGGGACAGCACAGTAGTACAAGAATATAAACTACATAGTGTACAAAAATGAGGACGAGATCACTTTACACAATTGGGGATTGGACGTCACTAGGTAAGTTAGTCCAATCTTTTAAATTGGATCAGCTTTCAACTTCACACAAGTAGTAAAATAAATAATTTTATGTACCTAACAATACAGTTAATATTGTAAAAATTAGTGATTTTAGAAGAGCAACTGTTGAGGTTCTTGCCGGCTCTTGCGGACCTGCCTTCCGAGCCGGTGGTAGAGTCTCTACAAATAGTCCAATTTGACGTTTCAAAAGTGCTTATAATTAGCCTACTTGCAATAAATGATTTTGAATTTAAATTTATTGCAATTTCATTGAAAATAATCGTAACTTATAATCGTGTTTCCTATAAATACATAAATATTTACTTCCCTGGCGTAAACGATAACTAAGTTGATATATCTTTTTTATACTCAGAAAAAATTGCTAGAAGTTTTTACCTAAACTTCTAAAGTTTATCTTGCTAAAGGGTATTTTTTGTTATACTTACTGAACTTCCTTATTTTGGCAACCTACCTTTGTTGTTTCGAATAACACTTGTATTCCTTCATGGGCGGTAATCGATCACAAAACATCAGATGATCCGCTCGTTTGCCCACTAACATTAAAAAAGACGTTATAGATAACATCTATTAGTGATAATTATAAAAGTAAACCGTTATCATCCTAAACCCACCAAATAGTCTAATTTGACGTTTCAAAAGTGCTTATAATTGGCCTACTTGAAATAAATTTTTTTTGAATTAGCTTGGTAATAGCGTGGTGGATTCTAGCTCTACATCAACTCTCCCAAAGTGAAAGCCTTACAACGTCGTGGGCTGTGTACGTTTCAACATAGTGGTTTAAATAGTTATGCAATATACAATCATACGTATTTTTTTTTATCTACTACAAGTTGGCCCTTGACTGCAATCACACCTGATGTTAAGTGATGATACAATCGAAGATGGAAGCGGGCGAACTTGTTAAGAGTAGGATGAAATCCACACCCCTTTTGGTTTCTACACGATATCGTGCCGGAACGCTAAATCACTTGGCGGTACGCCTTTGTAGGTAGGGTGGTAACTAGCCACGGCAAATGCCTCCCACCAGCCAGACGAAGACAAATTAAGAAAAATATCAATCTGCCCCGCCAGGAATCGAACCCAGGACAGCCGTCTTATAAATCCGGCGCGCATGCCACTGCGCCACTGAGGTCGTCAAAACATAAATCTGTAAAACATACAATTATACAAATAATTATTATGTATAATATACAATTATACATGCAAGGAATCTCATTACACGGGACGTATTACTCTTAATTACGTTTATGGGCCATTAAACAGAAACGCGATGATAGTACTTCTGCATAGCAAGAAGTTTGATAATTTACCTACAATATTGCCCACATTTCGACGTTAATACCTTACGCCTACATCTAAAAATAACTTTGTACGTCCAAGCACATGACGACATAAACGGATCAGAGACAAAGCTTCATACTACCGCTCGAATCTGTTGCACTACTACAAACACGCGGGGCATGTGTGAGTGACCACCAGTCGTTCGTCGCATACGCGGCAAAAGCGGAAAAAACTGGTTTACGCTAGCACAGTTAGTTGACAATCTCAGGGTCATATTAGTGCGACACGTTGTTTGTTTGGTTGTTTAATTTGTCTTAACCTATTGTGACAACCCTACAAAAATAGGTAACAATTTTCTTAAGAAACTTTGCCTCTGTTCCTTTTTAAACGACTTCAAAAAAAAAGGCGTTTCTCAATTCGACCGTATATATTTTTTGTGTGTGTTCGCGCATAACTTGTTCGTTTATGAACCGATTTTCATAATTTTTTTTTTGTTGGAAAGGAGATAGTCCGGTGGTGGTACCATGACAAGGAAACCAGGATCTGATGATGGGATCCTGGAGAATCTGAGGGGAACTTTCAAAAATTGTAGGGACAACAAGTATGTTTCTTAATTTTTCCGATAACTATTTAAAAGCACTACAATTTGATGAAGGTCTGGAGTCGATCTGATGATGGAGCCGATCTACATATAAGAGAACTGCTTGACGATATACTGCAGTTACCTTGTGTTTGGGTACGATTAATTTGTCTTGATGAGAACTTTACATCTAGATGGTCTGTGACTGTCATTGAGGGTCTGGTGATGAAGACGAAGTACAGTTAAGGGAGCTCTGTAACGGTTTATAGTAGCTACCTTGTGTTTGGGCTCGATTAATTTGTCTTAGTGAGAACTTTACATTTAGATGAGCTGTGACTGTCATTGAGGGTCTGGTGATGAAGACGAAGTACAGTTAAGGGAGCTCCGTAACGGTTTACAGTAGCTACCTTGTGTTAGGGCTTGATTATTTTGTCTCGATGAGAACTTTACATTTAGATGGACTGTGACGGTCATTGAAGGTCTGTTAATGAAGACGAAGGACAGTTAAGGGAGCTCTTTAAGGGTTTGCAGTAGCTACCTTGTGTTTGGGCTCGATTATTTTGTCTCGATGTGAACTTTACATTTAGATGGACTGTGACTGTTATTGTCGGTCTGGCGATGAAGAAGAAGGACAGCTGAGGGAGCTCTTTAACGGTTTACAGAAGCTACTTTGTGATTGGGCTCGATTAATATGTCACAATGAGAAGTTTGAATGGTTATAGATTCCAGTTGGTTTAATGTTAACTAAGTCATGATCCGATGATGAGATCTACGAAAACTCGAGGAAACTCTTCAAACTTTATAGGCACATTTGCAGGGATGTTGGAATGTTATAAGTAGCTAGTGAATATTGGTACGTTCGAGTAGGTTCTTTTGTATGTTAGTTGTTGATAAATCACTAAAAAGTATGAAATAAAAAAATTTTAACAAAAAATAAAAACGCCTTCAAAACGCACTAAAAAGTAAAAAATAACTACGTCATTTACTTACTTTAATTTACTTTATCACATCTATGAAGTCGGTGCCACCCGAGATTTCTACTTTTAAAGACTTTACCTAAACTTGGATGGCACCGACTTCATAGAAGTGATAAAGTAAATTAAAGTAAGTAAATGACGTAGTTATTTTTTACTTTTTAGTGCGTTTTGAAGGCGTTTTTATTTTTTGTTAAAATTTTTATCTACTCATGTGGTCCAAGTTACTAAATATGTGCCAAATATCTAAGTTAATTTTACCATGAACAATTAAATAATCCCAGACTAAGACACAAATATATAAACTTAGTTACTATATTTAAAATATTAGATAATAATCATTTTATTGTCGCCGCCAATATCGAAAGTAAATCCTTAATAATCCTGCCTATAACACTATTTTGAAATTCGTCAATATGTTTGGTTCCCTCATACAATCAATATCACGTTGATACTGTTGATATTATTGACATTATAGTAAAGTTGCCGAAAGTCGTATTCCGCTGGAAGCCGGCAATTTGACAGTATTATTTTTAAACGACTTCAAAAAAAAAGGTGTTTCTCAATTCGACCGTATATATATATATTTTTTTTTTTTTTTATGTGTGTTCGCGCATAACTTCGTCGTTTATGAACCGATTTTGATAATTCTTTTTTTGTTGGAAAGAAGATAGTTCGGTGGTGGTACCATGACAAGGAAACCAGGATCTGATGATGGGATCCTGGAGAAAACGAGGGGAACTTTCAAAAATTGTAGGGACAACAAGTACGTTTGTTAATTTTTCCGGTAAGTATTTAAAAGCACTACAATTTGATGAAGGTCTGGAGTCGATCTGATGATGGATCCGATCTATAAATAAGAGAACTCCGTAACGTTTTACAGTAGCTACCTTGTGTTTGAGCTCGATTAATTTGTCTCAATGAGAACTTTACATTTAGATGGGCTGTGACTGTCATTGAGGGTCTGGTGATGAAGACGACGTACAGTTAAGGGAGCTCCGTAACGTTTTACAGTAGCTACCTTGTGTTTGGGCTCGATTAATTTGTTTCAATGAGAACTTTACATTTAGATGGGCTGTGACTGTCATTAAGGGTCTGGCGATGAAGACGAGGGACAGCTGAGGGAGCTCTTTAACGGTTTACAGTAGCTACCTTGTGTTTGGGCTCGATTAATTTGTGTCAATGAGAACTTTATATTTAGATGGGCTGTGACTGTCATTAAGGGTCTGGCGATGAAGACGAGGGACAGCTGAGGGAGCTCTTTAACGGTTTACAGTAGCTACCTTGTGTTTGGGCTCGATTAATTTGTCTCAGTGAGAACTTTACATGTACATGGGCTGTGACTGTCATTAAGGGTCTGGCGATGAAGACGAGGGACAGCTGAGGGTGCTCTTTAACGGTTTACAGTAGCTACCTTGTGTTTGGGCTCGATTAATTTGTGTCAATGAGAACTTTATATTTAGATGGGCTGTGACTGTCATTGAGGGTCTGGCGATGAAGAAGAAGGACAGTTGAGGGAGCTATTTAACGGTTTACAGTAGCTACTTTGTGATTGGGCTCGATTAATTTATGTCTCAATAAGAATTTTGAAAGGTTATAGTTTCCAGTTAGTTTAATGTTTACTATGTCATGATCCAATGATGAGATCTACGAAAACTCGAGGAAACTCTTCAAACTTTATATTCACTTTTGCAGGGACGTTGGAATGTTATAAGTAGGTAGTGAATATTGGTACTTATGGTTTAGTTTGAGTAGGTTTATTAGTATGTTCGTTGTTGATAAAGCACTAAAAAGTATGAAATAAAAAAATTTTAACAAAAAATAAAAACGCCTTCAAAACGCACTAAAAAGTAAAAAATAACTTTCACATAACACCCGAGCTTTCTACTTTAAAGTCTTTACCTAAACTTGGATGGCACCGACTTCATAGATGTGGTTAAGTAAATTAAAGTAAGTAAATGACGTAGTTATTTTTTACTTTTTAGTGCGTTTTGAAGGCGTTTTTATTTTTTGTTAAAATTTTTTTATCTTATGAGCAACATCCACTTTATCAATATTATAGGGTAAAGCGTAAACCGGGACTCTAAAATAAAAAATAACTAGCAGTCACCTGCGACTTCGTCCGCGTGAAAACCACTTGCTCTTCTAATTTTTTATGACACACTTTCATACAAATTGTCCTTACATATTGCTCCCTCTATGTATGCTTCTGGCAACACTGGATTCACTCAATGTTTCCGGCAAGACGATTCATTTGACACTATCTCATGAGTCACAGTTCTTGGTGATGAATATTTTTTTGCGCGACGCACGCAATGTATTGATTGGAGAGGCGTATCTAAGATGGCGACTGCGGTTTGTTTGGGTGGCAGCTACGGTTTGTTTGTCATTGTCATTAGAATTTAATTAAATTATTAATATTGATAAATTGTAGAGTGCATCAAATATAAGACAAAGATTAACAAAAAAGTCAAAGAAAACTCTCAGTTGTAGATTGATAAAAAAATATTATAAAATACAAAATATGAAACGTTATCTACTATGGGTTGTATTCTCGTTGTAATAAACAAAGGTGGCAATGTCTAACAATGGCCGCTCTATAATCCAATCAGGCTGTGAATCGAATCGTAATGAACCCCGACCCTCATCTGAGGTTTAATTGCTTATCATCCGTTGATAAAACTCAAGATTAAATAGATATTTGTGCTTTGGCTTTTGTGGAA
This sequence comes from Mycalesis mineus, assembly GCA_034621355.1. NCBI lineage: Eukaryota > Metazoa > Arthropoda > Insecta > Lepidoptera > Nymphalidae > Mycalesis > Mycalesis mineus. Next base: position 12,612,212 of record CM067888.1, read on the forward strand.
TGATTTATTGCTACCCTTGGCGTATGACTGCAATATAAATTAGGTTTGAGATATAAATCGTGTTCCACGTACGTTTGGGTTATAAATATTATTTATATTTGTTTTTCGTACGCCCAACTATCGATATTTTGTGCGTGTACAATTTATATGACGACAGCTATACCCAATTTTTCTTGAGAAGTAATGAAGGATTTATTAGATAATTTGATCACGAGGTGCTAGGGCGGGTCTAAATTTTTCAATCTTCTATAAAATTTTCAGTTTATTTCAAGCCCGGGGACGGGAAGTTGGTGGTGATACACCCCGTTGGAGAGCCGTTGGACCCGGTCACTATCATCAACATCTGATAGTGATTGTGAATAAATGAAACATTATCACCCTTTTTTTTTTGGAACGAAGTTCCTTATCGCGCGTTGTGAAAGGGGGCTAGACGGAAAAAATTCGTACGAAAAGTTGTCACGACACTTTTTGTTCAAAGGGTCTTGCCGCCGCCTTTGATGTGTGTGCGCGTGAGCGGCGGTGGCGCCCGCGCTGTATGCTGTCTCGCGCTCTCGTGGCGCCCTCTGGTGTTTCGGTGTACAACAACAAATATTATTATTACTTAAAAAAATAAAATTTTATTACAATTCCTTCAATAATTAATCGAAAGGAACTTCGTTCCATCCGGGTGTCCCTTGACACCTCTCAACTTTTTTTTTGGTATCGGGGGGGAAATCTCTTCGGAGATGCCTGCCTCCTAGGGGGAGAAGACGGGTTATGTGGAACTTAACCACTAAAACTCCCTCGGTGGCCGCCCTCAGTACAAATAGAAAGGCACCGGGATCTTATTGAACTCGCCGGTGCCTCCGCTGCACTCGAGCACAGTGCTCGTCCACATTAACAACTTGTGCCACTACAAGCTGTTAGCTACCTGGGGTCGCGGGTGATTGGTTTTAAGCAACCAGAACCCCCATTCTGACCGCTTGCGACTCCCAAATCTCTACTCGCGGGACTGCTAATTTGCGGATGGTTCGATGGCTCATCCGTAAATTAGCAGTCCCGCGATTATCACCCTAAGCCCGCCAACCCATTATGTATTGTTTAATACATTACAGTTACCCTTGACTGCAATCATACTAAATGGGAAGTGAAGATGCTAATATGGAAGTAGGCTAACTTGTTAACAGTAGGATGAATTCCACACCCCTATCGGTAGTACAATATCGTACCGAAACACTAAATCGCTTGGCGATACGTCTTTGTCGGCAGGTAACTACCCACGGCGGAAGCCTTTCACTAGTCAGACCAGGCCAATTATGAAAATTTCAATCGACCCAGCCAGGAATCGAATCCACCCCACCACGCGTCTACGAAAGCCTTCAAAACAAATCACTTAGTTTAATTAGTTTGCAGATTCTCGAGCCTTTGAAAAGCCCACAAGGTTTTTGAACGATGGCCTAAATAAAATATAACTGGGTCATCCTTCACGATATTCGCTCAGTAAACTTGCACCACGTTTTTGGCTCGATCAATCTTTAGAGTAAATATTGCCTTAACGTAGATGATACGCGGCGATACATTTTGTACTAGTAAAACTAGTTCATAATGTAAATTATATGGATTACGCGTATAGACTTATTAGCTTTAGCCCGCGACTCCGCGTGGATTTACTTACAACATGTTATTTATTAATGTCTAATGAACTGCCTAAAAATACGTTTTAAGTTTCTAGCTTTAAAAATGACGGTACTTGCATACAACATTACATCCCCTCTTTTAACTCCTTACAGCCCTTTTGTATAACCAAAAGTAGCTTATGTCCATTTTCAGGCTCTAGATTATCTGTGTACCAATTTCATTTAAATCGGTTCAGTAGTTTTAGCGTGATAGCGTGACAAACAGACAGACAGAGTTACTTTCGCATTTATAATATTAGGTAGGATTAGGTTTTTATTCAGACTTTATGACGGTCGATTATAATCGTTGTTGAAATTTTTGAATATAAAAATTTAAATCAAATTTTCGAATTTTTCGTGGAATTTAAATTACTGAATCAAATTGATGAATCAAATTAATACGGTTATGCTCTTATTCTCACATTAACTTATTTACGGCCATTTAGCATAAGTACATATATTGTTGGAATTCAAATTCTTCTTCTAGGATACATGGCATCAAATAGTCTTATTGTCAAATTTAAATTGAAACTTAATTTACTATTTTTTTTCTTATTTTTCTCTGTTATAGAGTGCCATTTAGGCACCCAATTTTTCAATGTTCTAGCCTACTTATTAAGCTAATTAGTACTTTTAAAACCTAAACTTATAACATTATTTCATTTTAATTTATTAATGAAAACTTGTTGTTGAAAAAAAATGAACATGTGTTTTATTCGAATCGTCAGTTGTTATTACTGTTTTTACGTTATTAAATTAATAAAATCCGCCTCATGATAACAATCTAATCTTTAAAGTAAATTTTACCTTAACGTAGATTATTCGCGATGATACATTTTGTATTAAACAGTAAATGAAGCTCCAATGCAAATTACATGGATTACACTCTTAGGTAGCATTAACTTATTGATGGCCGTCTGGCTTTACTCTGTTAAACTCATTGCTAAAATCTAAATTCAAATTTCATTTATTTAGTTTAAATGTCATGAAACCCTCAATACATTTGATTTGGTCTGGCTGGTGGCAGGCTTTCGCCGTGGCTAGTTACCACCCTACAGACATAGACGTACCGCCAAGCGATTTAGAGTTCCGGTGCGATGTCGTGTAGAAACCGAAAGGGGTGTGAATTTTCGTTCCACTCCTAGCAAGTTAGCCGGCTTCCATCTTAGATTGTATCATCACTTAACATCAGGTGTGATAGCAGTCAAGGGCCAACTTGTAGACGATAAAAAAATATATATTAGGTACTTATAACCAACCAACCCAACATTCAAATAGTCTCGTCAGTTCATTGGTTCATGCACCGCGAGTTAAACGCCTGAAGCGAGCGGACGTGCTCGATAACTAGTAGATGACAGAGCGATGGCTCAACTGTCTTGAACAGCCAGAATCAGCACAACTCATCTGCTTATAGTCCAGCGACTGATCGCAGATACAGCAAAGGAAAAAAAATGGTATTTATAAATGAGTAGCTTATGCCTGCAGTTTCCCCCGCGTAGTTTTCGCTCTCGTGGGATTATCGGGATAAGTTAGACCATGTTTTAATCCACGATGTAATCTATCTCCCTTCCAAAGTTCAGCCAGATCGGGTCTGCAGTTGTAAGAAATAACAAACAGATACACTCGCAAACTTTTGCTTTTTGACGACCTCCGTGGCACAGTGGTAAGCGCGGTGGATTTATAAGACGGAGGTCCTGGGTTCGATTCCCAGCGGGGCAGATTTGATTTTTCTTAATTTGTATTGGTCTGGCTGGTGGGAGGCTTTCGCCGTGGCTATTGACCACCGACAAAGACGTACCGCCAAGCGATTTAGCGTTCCGGTACGATGTCGTGTAAAATCCGAAAGGGAATACTCCTAACAAATTAGCCCGCTTCCATCTTAGATTGCATCATCACTTAACATCAGGTGTGATAGCAATCAAGGGCTAACTTGTAGTCGATAAAAAAAATTTATAATATTAGTGTGATGAGTCGCAAACTCAAACATTTAAGCTACGAGAATTTTAGAATCTGCATTAACGTGAACAAAGTTGCAGTAAAGGCTATAGTATCTCAATTGTTTCATTTATTAAGAAGCTATAAGTATGACGCCATAGATAGATACGTCACACACATAAAACTTTTTTAATCCGGGAGTTAAAATACTTCTCGTTTTATGGAAAAAGGGAGTAAAGGGTAGTTCGAAGACAGGTTATCTTTTATAAATAAACTGCTATCTGTATTGTCAATTAAAGTAAAAGAATCTCACAACAAAGATACAACAATTTGAATGAAATTCTAATAACATTAACAGACAAAACGTTTGACAATGACTGGACAGATGAAAAGGCTTTTCGTTAAAGCCATCGTCAATTTATTGTTGTTCTACAAATCATTTGTTGTTGTTTATTTTTTTTTTGATAAGTTTCTTGGTGTATATCAATAAAAAAGTCTATCGGTGTAATTATTATTAAAAAATATTCTTATATTTCACAATAAGCTATTCCATTTATATATTGTACGACGCAATCTACAAAACTTTTTTTATTTTTCACCCAAAAGTGATTCCCATACAGATTTAGTGAAGTCATGACTTTCGCGTTGGTGTTAAAAGAATTAAAAATATGTGTGTTACTAAGTACTTTCGAAGAAAATTAACTGTGATAAACGGACATTTTGAGGTACGGAGTCTAAAAGGAAACTGATTTAAACTCGGCTTAAAAGATTTAAAAAAGAATAAACGAATTTTTAACCGACGAAATAAAACAAAGGAGTTTCTCAATTCGACACGTATATAATATCTTTTTTTTTTAATGTATAACCACGCATAACTTTTTACAGAGTTGTCTTCTTTTTTTCTTAGAAAGGGCATACTTTCAAGGTGGTCCCATGTTCATCATGCTAGGATCTGATGATGATATCCTGGGGAAATTGAAGGAATTCTTCAAATTTTGGAGGCACGCTTACAGCGATTTCGGTTTTTGTCTCAGTATCGGTAGCTTTTTGGCTACTAGTGCCGTATAATGAATTTGAATTTTGAGTTTACACGATTTGACAAAGATGCTTAAAGGCAATCGTACTGGCTGAAAACTTCACACATGCAACTGTTGAGTTTCTCGCCGACTCTTCTCAGCAAAACAAGCCTTCCAAGCTCGTAATCACTACATCTAATCTAACATAACGTTTCAAGAGTGCTGGTAAACTAAACCTACTCTAAAATGTTAGGTACATTTTCAACTAACAACAGAGACCTTACACAAATATTTCATCTAATAACAGAGCAAAACAACGCATTCGCAATCACATGAAAATGTAAAACCACTTGACCCACTCCAGGATTTGAATCAAATAAGGTCTGAGACCTAAGTGGATTTTCCACATTTTAAAAATAAACAGACATCGCAATCCCATTTACCGAAACCCGGGGACAAGGCTAACAATGACGGTGGGGCAAACAAAAAAGCTTTTCCCTTTTATTCAAATGAATCAAACTTCGAAAAGGTAGTACTGACTGGGAGCTTTAAGACTGGGTAACTTTTTGTAACATTGTTTTCAATTCCATATATTCAATACGGGTTTGACTCGTTGACTGTCTATTTGGCCCTGTGGTTAGCCTCGCTTCGGATCACATGGTGTTGGATTCGAGTCCCGGATTATGGAATAATACAGAGATTAGTTATCTTCTAAGAAATTTAAAGGCTAAAACATCTTTGACGACCTCCGTGGCGCAGTGGTATGCGCGGTGGATTTATAAGACGGAGGTCCTGGGTTCGATTCCCGGCGGGGCAGATTGAGATTTTTCTTAATTTGTCTTGGTCTGGCTGGTGGGAGGCTTTCGCCGAGGCTAGTTACCACCTTACCGACAAAGACGTATCGCCAAGCGATTTAGCGTTCCGGTACGATGTCGCGTAGAAACCGAAAGGGGTGTGGATTTTCGTCCCACTCCTAACAAGTTAGCCCGCTTCCATCTTAGACTTCATCATCACTTAACATCAGGTGTGATAGCAGTCAAGGGCCAACTTGTATTCGATAAAAAAAAAATGTT